>JAUIMM010000372.1:3887500-5087500 GCA_031769625.1 Taudactylus pleione | reverse complement strand
TCGACGTCAAATGTAGGAGGTGGTCATAAAAATGTGACTCGACTGTGTATAATACTAATGATATGATAGAATGCAGGGTGAAACATCTCAGGGATTAGTCAATTCTCTGTGACACTGAGAGAATAGTGCTGCAGATTTCTTATACAGTCAGGTTGCTACAGAATATACAGAGGGAGTAGTGACAGCTCATGTCTGCACACAGGCTGCCCTGCAATCCAGATGCTAGACCTCCTAACATGTGACCTTTAAACAAAACCCTAATGAAATAAAAAAAATTAAAATAATACAGCCTAGGCAGACACAGAGGAATTCTGACTAATACAAGTCAGGTGTAAGGATATTGAATTAGAACCTCTATACACTCCTGCCTATACCTTCTAATATCCTGCCTATACCTTCTAATATCCTGCCTATAAACCTCTAAGGATGACGCTATTTTGCGTACGCAGTCATATAGTAAATAAAGACTCCAGACCTTTTACCTGTGGTTCCAAAGCACAAAGTGATATTTCAAGTAAAAGTACAGTCAGTTATACGCTATGATCTAAGTACAATTTAGCGCAAAGAATTATACAGACCCAAGTACAGTTATACAAACGCAGCGCTTCTTGACCAGATGTAGGCTTCAGCAAGAAACCCCCGTCAATCAGCATTCAGCAAGAAGACTCAGACTGGGGTCCCAACACACACGTTTATACTCTCACAGAAACAGACAACACAATAGAGAGGGTTGTCGCTGATGCCATTGGTTCCCAGGAGGATGCATCTGTTGCAGAGCATTTAACAGGTTGATTCAAATAGACACAGTCCAGCCTCTAACAACTAGTTGTCTCTGGTTTCCTGTTCATGCACATCCTAACAGTTGGTCATATAATGTACATTTCGGTGCTTTAAGTCTCTGCGGTCCATAAATTGAGAATGCATGTTGCGATCTTCACACTGACGATATCAAAATGCTGTTGAAAGAGTGCAGATCAGTATAATATCAAACATGACTTACTTATCATGTATTAAACCTTAGCTACCAAATAACCTTTATTTCTCAGCAATTATAATAAATTAACAAACTTGAATCTTATACTTTAAAGCTTATGAGACCTTTTATGTGAATATGTACTATGTAAGTATTTGGGGTTTGATATAAAGATGCTAGTTAACTTGGGGCAGATGCGTGCGCATGAAGCTAATAAACAGCGTTTTCATACAGGATCTTATGCACTCGCTAATATGCTACTAGTTAACAGCGCAATTGTGCGTATTAATGTGTGTATGAGAAATGGTGAAAGATGCAATCGCATGATGCTAATAGTAATATCGCCATATGTACTTAAGTGTGAGTTTACCTAAAATGGCGATGGGGCGGCCATTTGCAAAATGGCGTCTTGCGATCTCATTTTCTAAAATGGCATCTTGCGGCCAGTTGCAAGATGGCATCTTTACGATCTAATATTAAGCTGATCTTGTCTCAGTCAATTATCCAGCTTCGACTGTCCACCCTTTGATAGCGAACAACATGCTATCACAATCTGATTTAAAAAATTAATTTAGGCTTACATTTATATATTATTTAGTGTTATTATGGGATGGCACAAGGTGGTTCTTAATCCATCAATAATGTGTCTCTGAGTGGGGACATAAATCTACTATTATACGCACACCGCGGATCTTGGAAGATCATGTGAAAGGTGTGGGGATGCACCAGTCCTATGAAGGCAGTAAGGAAGGGAAATTTGAGACTTTACATTATCTGAGGTGTTTTAAAAATAACATTTCAATAATACATTCTATGCAAGTCTAAATCTGATACATTAAATGATGGTATTTCCTAGTTCAGGGTTGTAATGCAGTTCTATATTTACCTCGGTATTCTTATTGTCATTACTGACCACCATCATAATTTCATTCTTTCGTTTTACTTTATTTTTAAATTTTCCACACTTCAACACAATAGGAACACACTGGACACATATGCCAATTATTATGATGACATTCAGTATAAGGATCAAGAATTTGCCTATGCTGGCGATTACTTCCTGGACCCATTCCCCTAGACCTGAGAACCATTTCACTGGGTTCAGTCATGAAACCCATCCTTCTATCTTCTCCCCTACTTCAGCCACTGAAGTATTATGGTCCTTATGAAACTCCTATTTTAGCTGCAGAATTTCATCCATCTTCCGGTCTATCACCCCCTTGGGGTCGCTGGTATCATTGGTGACATAGGTGCAACATTTTACTCCAAATTGGGTGGCCAAAGTTACACAGTACCCTCCAGTAACAGCAGTTAAATAATTTAACACTAGCCTGTGTTGCACCAGTTCTTTCTTGTACGCTTGCAATTCTCTCCCTGTATACCTGAATGTGTCATCATACATCTCGGTGATATTATCTATCAATTTAGCAAGTTCCTCAATATATCTAAAATTTAATGTACCCCGAGCGATCCTGGTGGTTTCCAGTGCGACTAAAACTTGGAGGCCAGTTGTCTCACTAATTAACTGAGTGGCTTTATGCACGTCACCAGGTATCATATTTTGTTTGTCTCTGTGTTCATATTGCATGTGAAGGAGTGGTGATGGTGTGTTTTTATAGATACCAAGCATTTCAACATGTGTGAGGGTCATAACTTCTAGGACTACCCTTCCCAGGTAACACAAACCTTCGGAACTCGGGGAGAGCCACTTATACGCCTTTCTTCCACATATAAAATACATATTATCGGGGTGTGAAATTGGCTATTAATACCCATCAGCTTAGACATATTTTGGAAAACATCACCTGTGAAATGAGTACCCCTGTCACTCTCGATGATTTCAGGGATACCGCACCTGCATACAAATTCCTGAACTATTTTCTTGGCAGTAAACACAGCAGTATTAGTGGCCACTGGGTAGGCCTCAACCCAATTAGAAAATACATCAGTGCACATCAATACATACTTGAGATTCCTGCAGGGTGGTAATTGGATGAAATCAATTTGTATCACCTGGGAAGGTCCATCAGTCGGGGGAATGTGGGACGGTTCGGTAGGGATCGCTTTCCCTATGTTCTTCCTCAAGCAGGTCAGACAGGACATTGCTCTCTTTTCTGCTTGTGAAGAAAAACCTGGTGCACATCAGTATACTCTTACCAATTTGCACATACCTTGCTTTCCCAGATGAGTCAGCACGTGTGCTGCCTCAGCCAGGCTGGGGTAATATGCCTTGGGGGCTACTGGTTTACCTTGTCCATCCCTCCAGAGCCCGGAGGACTCTTGCCCACATCCCTTAGACTTCCAGATGGACCTTTCCTGGATTGAACACAAATTTTGCATCTCAATTAATTTCAGCATATCAGTTGTTTGGAAAGACATATTTTCTTCAGTTGGAGAAAACATTTTTAACCCTGCTGCCCATTTTGCAGCTTCATCGGCTCTGTTGTTGCCTAGTGACACCGGATCATCCTCACATGTATGGGCTTTACACTTAATTACTGCCACCGCTTTGGGCAGTTGGATTACTGGTGTGCCTGCTGCTGTCATAAAATTTCTCAGACGCCATAGAGCCGCGAAATCGTGCACCACCCCGAACGCGCACCTCGAGTCAGTGTAAATGTTAGCAGACTTGCCTGCTGCCAGTTCACATGCTCCAGTTAGTGCTACTAACTCTGCCACCTGGGCTGAGTGAGGAGGACCAAGAGGTTTAGCTTCTATGATGTTTGTGTCACTTACAACAGCATAACCTGTACATAATTCACCTGTGTCTGTTTGTCTATGACAACTCCCATCCGTGTAAAAAGTTACATCTACATTCTCTAAAGGTGTGTCATGTATGTCAGGTCTAGCAGTAAAGGTCTGATTCAGATATTCCATACAATCGTGTGCATCATTATGTCCGCTGAACTCACCTCCCGCCAGCAACTCGTCTCCTTCCACCCTTTGTACATCATGTTGTACATATGGTAAATACGTTGCTGGGTTCAGCGTGCTGCAACGTTTAACAGTGATATTTGCAGGTGCGATTAGAGCTAGTTCCCATTTGGTAAACCTAGCTGAAGAGACATGTCTGGTTTGAGCAGAGTTCAGCAGAGCAGATACAGCGTGGGGAGTATAGACAATCATGTCATGACCCAATATTACGTCCTCACTTTTACTCACCAATAGAGCGGTAGCTGCTACACTTCTCAAACAAATGGGGAGTGACCTTGCCACAGTGTCCAATTGGGCACTGTAGTATGCTACGGGCCTACTGGCATCACCATGTTTTTGTGTGAGGACACCTGCAGCACAACCATCGGCTTCCGTACAATACAAATCAAAAGGTTTTTCATAATCAGGTATCCCCAATGCAGGTGCTTTTGTCAGACTATCCTTAAGATTAAATAAAGCCTGCTCTGATTCCTCTGTGTGTATGACACAATCGGGCTTTGAGGAAGAGACTAAGGCCCTCATTCAGAGCAGCTCGTTAACAGCAGTACGCTCGTTGCGTTCCGATGTTGACAAACCGCACATGTGTCGGTGTAACACTGCGCATGTGCGTACGGCAGATTGCGAGTTTTTTTTCACTCGTTCTGCAAATTGCGAACAGGAAGTGACATGTCAAATGTGATTGACAGAACAGGCCGTTTTTGGGCGTTGACGGGGGTGGAGATGGGAAAACGCAGGCGTGGCGAGGCGTTTTTGGGGCGTACATAAATTAGCTCATGCGAACGTCCAATGTGTTCGTACCAACTCATACGTCACTGGCTGATCCTCTTTCCGTTCAAACTGCTCGCACAGCTTAGGGTCTGGATTACTCGACCACAATGGCGATGGCCTTGTCCTTTTGCCCGGGCCTCCTCGATGTTTCATCGATTTATCACGGCTTGTCAGATAAACAATCAACTTTGGATTGAAAACCAGCTTATAATGTTTTTGTTTTTTTTTCCCTTTGTAATAGCACAAAACCGTACGCAGCTGAAAATCTCGGCTGCTAATTTCAGGATTACACAATCAATTAGCGTTTTTTTGTAGGAATGTATTTTACAATTTGGTTAGTATTTTTGCATTTTGTTACAATATTGTAATCATGTTTGTGTGTATTGTAACCTTTTGCATTGGGCTGCTTTTTTTAAAAAATTTTATTCCAAAGTGTTCCTTAAAGTAACATTTTTTTTTAACCCTTGATTTTGGTAAAGACCCAAACTCAGATTTCGTTTTTCCCTTGTGGGACATAAGTAACTATAAACCAATTTTCAATTAATGTTTGATAACAATTTGTACGTTTTATTTGAAAACACATTTTTAAACAAATCATGTGCATTGTCACGTACATTTTTGGGGTCATTGTTACCCACTAATATTTGGCACATTTTTTTGTAAAATAATATTTTTTGATCAAAAACGACAAAATTAAAAAAAACAATTCACAAGAAAGGAGAGGGAAGTTTTGGCCAGAAAGGAATATGGGACAAGCACAGAAGGAGTGTGGGCTAAGTAGCCAGTGCTGTCATCGTTTCTGTCCCCGTTTGGCTGGGGTAGGGTGGGCGCCAGACCGGCTCCGGGATGTACTCTGGCTGGCCTGTCCAGAGGCAGATGTTGTGGCCTCTGGACTAGGCACAGAGCTAGGCACATTTGGAGGAATGGCTGTTGTTGTGCCAGAGGTGGAGGATCCTGATGTTCCAGCAGGAAGGGAGGTCGGCTCCACCATGTGCTGGCGAACGAGCTGCTCCAGGGCATTGGCGATTCTGATGTTGGCCCTGGTATTTTCAGCCAGGGCCTGACCAATGGTCACATTGGCCGCAGCATTTTGCTCCTGGGCCTCAGCCACCCGTAGCAGACTGGCGTCCATCCTCTGCAGAATCTCCGTATGGGAATCCATTTAAAATTGAGTTCTGTGAGGAGTGCCACTGCCTGCGAGGGGGGTTGCCCAGGACTGGCTTCTGCAGGGTCCTCAGCCGGATGTACTGGTTCCTCCCCTGCAGAGCCAGCTGAAATTCTGCGGCCAAGGCTCCCCTCTGGAGCAGACTCATCCGCCTGTGTCTCTGTGAGAAAAAAGAGAAAAGAGGAACATTACAATCTACATATTGTCACATTAACATTTCAGAGTTGGTTACATCACAACATTTACCTGGGACAACATGAGGAGCCGCAAAGTCTGGCATGTCCGTATCCATGTTGGACACACCAAACACCTCCACATCCTGCACACACCCCTGTACCAGCTCTTCCAAATCATTAAACTCCAATGACATGCCTAGCCCTGTCAGCCATTTTTTGTTTCAGGCGATATTTGAAGTCTTGCCATCTGTGGGTGAAAAAGTAGCCATTATTCCTGCATTATTTCACCCTATTTTTTTTTGGGTGGTCAAGTTTTTACTTACCGCCGTTTGACATCCCGGGCTAGATGGACATAATCACCCACCCTATTGACAGCACTGGCTATCTCCTCCCACATTCTCCACTTCTGGCTTGCACCCATATTCTTGTCTGCCTGTGGCAGGATGTCCACACACTTCTGAACCAAAACCTCCATCTCCTCTCTTGTGAATTGTGGCTGCCTTTTCTTTTTCCCTGCTTTGCCTGGAATACTGGGCCCAGCAGCCTCTTCCATGTCGTCCTCCACACCTATTTTCAATAAAATTTTGAAATTTTAGCTGGCCAACTTTCACTATATTCTGCCGCAAAATAATCCTTGTTTGGAAATGCCAGAAAAACTTACCGGCCGCCTCTTGGCCATTGTTTGTCTGGTCTGTAGCCATTTCTCATACCAAAACAAGAAATACACCAGACCGTTTTTTTTTGGTCGTGACGTATTTATACATGCGTCCTTATTATTCGTTCGCATTGATTGTGCGTTCCTATGATCCCTCCTTAATTTGAGCGGGAAAATAAACACTATTTATGGCTTTGGCCGTCTCGAGTCTAGGTGGCAGGTGTTGGTTGTTGGAGGTTACGTTGGTCAGAGTGGATTGTTGGCGGGAATTGTATTTGGCGGTGTTTGGCGATTTTTTCAGTGCGTTTTTTTTTAGTTTATCTTTCCGTTCGCTTTTTTTGGTGTGGTTCTTTTAGTTGTGGTGTATTTTTTTTGGTAAGTTTTTTGCCGTCTTCCTTTTGTTCAATTTGGCTATCCTTCTTTTATTTAGTTTTTGCTCCCTAAATTTATCCAAAATCTCCTTTTGTAGGTTTCTTTTGGCTCTGCCCCAACGACCTTTTTGTTCGGTGACTTCTATATCCTGTATTGGTAAGTTTGGATTTTCACTTGTTTGTTAAATGTTCATGTCTTTTTTTACGCATCTTTTGTGCACCTTACAGTTTTTACCTTTGTTTTTGTGTTTCCTAAATGTCTGAACTAATTAACGCATTTGGGCCCTCATTCAGAGCCGTACGCTCTGAGCAGAGCGCACGCTCTGAAAGAGGGCTGGCCTCCATGAGAATGGAGCGTCCTCCTGGACGCTCGTATAGCTGTGGGTCACCACCCACAGGCTATACGAGCGTGCAGTTTGATGGCCGCGATGGTCGTGACCATCGCGACCATCGAAACTGCGAGCCGGAGCCTGCGGTTGAGGTTTTCAACCACAAGCTACAGAGTGATTTTGGCTCTATCAGAGCCAAAATCTCTCCCACTGACATCACTAGTGATGTCAGTGGGCCAGCTTCTGACGGGAGGCGTTCCCGTGGGAACGCCCCCGTCAGGGAGGCACGCCCCCGGCACGCCTACCAAAGGGGGCGTGCTGTCAATCAACATCGACAGCATGCCCCCTTTGATCAGACACAACGAGCGAAGGACTTTCCTTCGCTCGTCGCGTCTGGCGCATGCGCACGACGGAGCTCCCTCCGTCGTGCGCATGCTCAGTCCAGAACATCGACCCACTTGTGAGCGGACAGCCGCTCACGAGTGGGTCTGAATCAGGCCCTTTGTCTGCTTATTTTCTGTTGTTAAATTGCGAACTAATTAGCGCATTTTTGTCTGCTTATTTTCTGTAGTTAAATTGCGAACTAATTAGCGCATTTTTGTCTGCTTATTTTCTGTAGTTAAATTGCGAACTAATTAGCGCATTTTTGTATGCTTATTTTCTGTAGTTGAATTGGGTGATATTTACCGTTCCCAATCTTGGTTGTTGTTTGGGCCCCAAATTGTGGAAGTCTGCACACTGTTGGTTTGCTCTTTGGAGAAATGTGTGTTTATCCCCTTTTATGTTTTGTCTTTTACCAAATTAAGAATCCTAAATGGCCACCAAACATTTTTTCCTTGTTCTGGTATTTTGTTTTTTAGGCTTTGTAAATCATGACAATACCCTGGCATGTAAGCATCATTGGATTGTATCGTAAAGATAAGTATTTTTAGTTTTTTTGGGGGGCAAACAAACCTTAAAATCAATTCTTGCCATTTCAGGTTGATCTTGGTCGGATTGTTGTGGCCATGCTCCCGGAAGCCGACCAACCTCAATCTCGTCCCAGGCATAGGCATCGTAGGCGTGCAAGGCCCCAGATATATAGAACACGGGTCACCCTTTTTGGAATGCCCAATGATGAGGTGTTAAGGCGCTACCGTCTTCCGCCCCAAATCATCATAGACACTCTCTCATTAATAGAGAGTGATCTTGAGCGGCAAATTGACAGTCCTACAGCAATACCACCACTTACGCAATTTATGGCGGTGTTACATTTCTGTGCCTCAGGATCCTTTCAAACCATGGTGGGAATAGTTGCGGGAATATCCCAATCGTCCTTTTCAAGGATCCTGAGGGCAGTGATGGAGGCCCTTTTCAAGCACCTCCATCATTTTATTAAAATGCCTTTGGATATGGGTGCCCTTAGTGTGGCCAAGGCCAATTTTTACCAAATAGCTGGCTTCCCACACATCATAGGGGTTGTGGATGGTACTCACATACCACTTCAGCCTCCAGCACGGCTGGAGGCCATTTTTAGGAACCGCAAACACTTTCACTCACTGAATGTAATGGTGGTATGTGATGCCTCCCTCCAGATCCTGACCCTGAATGCAAAATCACCCGGGAGTGCACATGACTCATTCGTCATCCGGCAATCAGGGATATGGCAAAAATTAGACAACCTACAAGCTGGTGATGCGTGGCTTCTGTGTAAGTGGAGACCTTTAGTACATACCAATGCTAAGCTTGATACACAGTGTTCCTGATGTTGTCACTTCTTTTTCACAGGAGACAGTGGCTACCCTTGCACGCCCTGGCTGCTCACTCCTTATTTGGCTCCCACACCAGGGCCACAAAGTAATTTTAATTCCACACTTACAGCCACCAGGCAAGTGGTGGAGCGCTGTATCGGCCTTTTAAAAGGCCGATTCAGATGCCTCCACCGCTCTGGTGGCGAACTCATGTATTTGCCGGATATGGTTTAGAAAATTGTGGTCCTGTGTGGGATAATTCACAACATCGCCATAAGGAGTGGTGTCCCAATGCAGCCAGAGGATGCCTTGCCTGAGGATGGCCCCCCCAGGTTGGTCGGAGGTCAGTATGTGGGGGGGCCATACGCGATGATGTGTTGGCCAGATATTTTAGGTAATTATTGCCACAAAATAAGTTATTTGACACAATGTCGTAAGGAATTTTTTAGACCATCAAATTAATTGGTTTTTTATTACCCATCTTGTGTTTTATTTCATAATCTTTTGGACTGAAACGATGACTACTTCCAGCTACCAAAAAATGACTTCATGGGGACACATTGGATATATATTCTGGACCCAATTTTGAAATGCAACATTTGTTGAATCATGTTGGCATGCTCATTCGTCAACCAGTTCTTGATTTTTCTTGTAATTTTTCTTATGGTGTTTGCTGGTTTTTACATTTTGTTATCACTGTGTGTATTGTTTGTGAACCAACACTTTGGTTTTTTTTTATGTGGTGAATACATTTTTTGTTTTAGTAATCCCAAAAATTTTATTGTACATTACAAGCAAGTGTAAGCAGGTTCACCCACGTTAAATTTGCTTTAGGGTTAATCCTGTAATGTGGCAATTTGCACATTATTGAACTATGCTTTGTGGGTCCAAACCAACACCAAAAGGTATTATGTAGAATCAGTATGCTTTGGATTCTCGGCCTAAGCAGGTTTCCCACAAAATTGTAACATGTAAATTTTTTTAAGTAAAAAAAAAAAAAAATGTAAACTCGCAAAACCATTTGTTAGTGTTAGCTGTTTCATGTGCCTGCTTTAAAAAAACGACATAACACAATCTTAGTGACATTAGTTGCAACTACTTGCTGCAAGAGTCTACTTATGTAAGTTTAAACAATCTAAGATTTTGAGACAAGGAATGAGACTGAACTCAAAATTTAACTTTTTATTTTGGTAAAATAATTTGAGCCTTAAAACAAAAAAATTAGGGACTCAGGATCCCTGCCATACGATCCAGGACCACCAGCAGGCCGATCACGTGCCCCTGCATAACTTGGATGCACCCGGCTAGGTCCACCAAACGCCTCTGGTCCTCTGTGGGTTAGAAAATTGTGGTGCTTACTACAATGAATCCATAATTTATGAATCTCCAAAAAAAAACAAGCAAAAGAGAGTTATCAAAAAGTGACAAGAGTGTTGCAAAAATCAAAAACCCAGAAGCCCAAAAAAATGGACAAACAAAAAACCATAAAAAAACAACAACCGTAAGCCAGACGTACAAGTTTGACTGTTTTGCCATGTGGGATATGTGTATGGGGAAATCAACTGTGAAATGTAAATACAAACAGATATATAACAAAACTTTTGGAAAACCAAAAAAAGGAAAAGGCACAGACAAAGGATTAGATCAACACATTTTCAAAAACAAAAAAGGATAAAAGGGAAACATACCATTATGAATGACGGCTGGCCCCGAAACAACTCCCTCGTCCTCCTCGGAGGTGGTCAAATTTCCCAAGGAGGTGGGAGGGGTGATCACCGATTCCGGAGATGGGGTGGTCAAGAGAGGGGTGGGTTGAGGGGAGGGGGAATTGGGATGGAGGGGAACTAGCAAAGAGGGATGGGCGACAGGGTCTGGGCAGGCTGGGGAGGAGGGGGAATTTTGGGTATTTTGGGGAGAGGAGGTTTGGCTGGGGGTTGGGGAGAGGGGACGAGAGCGCCGTCTTTGCCGGCGATGATGCCGTAGTCTTCGCTCGGCCCCTAAATGATGGAAAACAAATTGAGGTTAGTTTAGAACATCACCTTGTTAAACACTATTTGTTTAACCAAAAAAAAAGAACACATCCACATGCAGATATGAGTACAAAGAATAAACAGGCCAAACCAGAAAACATGCACATGCAGATATGAGTGCAAAGAATAAACAGGCCATACAAGAAAACATGCACACGCAGATATGAGTGCAAAGAATAAACAGGCCATACAAGAAAACATGCACATGCAGATAGGGCCACAAAGATAAACATGAAAACTAAAGAAAATAAAACTTACTTTCCGCTATCCGCATGCGAAAGCATGCCAGCAAGCGGGGCGTCCGCCGTTGAAGGTCGGACCACCTGCGCTCCAGCTGGCCGATCTGGCGGCGTGAGCCGAAGGAACGCAGGCGGCCGCGAACCTCCGCATAGGCGGCACGCTTTTCACGATTGGTGATGGGGGGGGGCTGGCTGGTGATCCGCCTGTCCATCACCTCTGTTAAAACCAGAAGCTCTCGCTTGGTGAATGCAGAGGCTCTCATGATGGCAATGGTGTATTTTAAAAAAAACAGTTTTAATAAAGACCAGAAAATAATTTTGATTGGCTAATGTAGTTGGGAAATTAACAGGAACCATTCTATTGGTTAGTGTATGAGTCATGTGTTCGACAGGGCCAAAAATCTATTGAGAGTTATGATAGGCTTGATGCAGTGACATGCGTAAGCTAATTTAAATAAAGAAATGAACCCAGTAAAATATGCGTGGGTAAAAACACGGAAAAAAATGGATAATTGGCTCAAACATGTACTTTGGCAAAAGAAAGCTATTGTTTAAACCATACGTATTCTGCGGGTAAACACAAACACGGACAAGAGTAAAGTTTACTGCAATTCAAAAAAAAAAAAAACACGTGAAGAGCAATTAAGCTAAATGATATATTGATTGGCATGATGCGATTGAAGGAGGTAGGCAAAATAAACGAGCAGGTAATCGGAATTTGACAGGCCCACCTCCGGTTTGTACTTGTGCGTGCGTTCCCTGCAAGCCACATTGGGGATGTACGCTCGCTATTTGGCTCGCTCGTTAGCTAGAGGAGGGGTCAGTAGACTTTGGGGTGGAATTTTAGGTGCGTTCGAAATTACGGGCGAGCGCTTAAATTTACATATTTCGGCACGTACGCCAAACGTACGATCGGCCACTTGCGTCCGGGTCTGAATCAGGGCCTAAGTCCTGCAAAGGCAAGGCCAAAATAGAAAAACCTGGGATCCACATTCTACAGTATCCACACATTCCCAAGAAGGTACGAATTTTCTGTTGGTTCTGCGGCAGTGTCATGTTCTGTATGGCCTGGATTCTATCATTTGTGAGATGTCGTAACCCCTGGGTTAGGCAGTGTCCCAAATATTTTACTCTGGATTGACACGGCTGTAGTTTGTCCTTAGCAACCTTGTCTCCTGTATGCGAGAGATAAAGCAACAAAAGTTTAATATCATTCAAACATGACATAAACTAATCAGAACATAGCAATAAATCGTTCACATATTGAATTAGAACAGATCCATTGTCAGGTTGAAAAGATTGTAAACAGTCGTGCAAGGCGTGGGAGAAGATACTGGGGCTGTCTATGAAACCTTGGGGCAACCGTGTCCATGTATATTGTACACCTCTGTATGTAAATGCGAATAAATAATGACAGTCAGGGTGGAGAGGCACAGAGAAGAAAGCAGAACAAAGGTCAATGACAGTGAAATGGGTTGCGTTTGGAGGGATCTGCATAAGAATGACAGCTGGATTTGGCACTACGGGGAATTGGCTCTCTACTACTTTATTAACACCTCTAAGGTCTTGTACCAGCCTATAACCCCTCCCACCACTCTTCTTCACCGGGAAGATGGGACTGTTGGCTACACTAGCTGTACGAATTAAAATTCCCTGTTGTAATAATCGCTCAATTATTGGAAAAACACCTAATTCTACCTCCTGTTTTAGTGGGTACTGGGGAATTTTTAGAGCTTTCCTACCGCCTTTTAAATTTACCATTACGGGGCTTACGTTTGCCATTAATCCAGTGTCCTGTCCATCCTTAGTCCAAAGGGAATCTGGAATTTGGGACAACATTTGATCTACCTGAGATGGATTTTCATTTAAACTGGTAGAGTGATACATTATCCTTTGGGGAGTGTCTAACTTATCTCGCACCTCGTGCGCAACTCTTTCTGGGATATCTAGAAATACACCATCAGGGGTGCAATATATGACACATCCGATCTTACATAACAGATCTCTACCCAGCAGGTTAGTAGGAGCCGCAGCAAGCCAGAAGGAAAGAATGCCTGGTATGCAACAGCCCAATAGTAACCTCTGTGGACTTTGTTAAAGGATAATGTTGCACTTTACCTGTTACACCCATTGTTGGTACTGTCTCGTTGGTCACCTGTAAATTAACGGGAGATTTTATCACTGACCTGGTCGCCCCTGTGTCTACAAGAAAAGGATATTCAGTACCAGCTACATCAACCATCATGACCGGTTCTTCCCTAGTACTTCGTGTTAACCTGACTATCTGTAGACTACAGGTATGACCTGACCCCTAGCGTTGGCTACCTTTCTCCAATAAAGCATTAACGGCCTCAATTGGAGCTGGTGCTTGCTGGATTTTGGCTGGCCTCTGTGCATATCCCTTATGGGGATATGCAGGTTTTCCCTGATTTGAGGGTCCTACCCTTTTTACTCTGTAGTTTCTAATTAAATGTCCTTGCTGGTTACAATTAAAACATGTTCGTGGATCGGATGAAGACAAGGGTTGTTGTGAGGTTTGAGCAGAGGGAAAAGGTGATGGATATGGGTAGGGATATGGAGGATAAGGGTATTGTGGGGAGTATGAAGTTTGTGAGTAGTATGGGATCTGTGGATGTGTAGGATTAGTAGAATAGAGCTGTGTTTGCTGTTGCGTGGGATTAGTGAGGGCATATAACTGTTCAGGTGTAAGTGTGTGTGTAGATGCAAGTGTGTCTGCTGGCTGTGATGTTACCATCATTCCTTCCAGAGCCTGGATACTGACAGCCATCAGTTTTTCGCTCTGGGTCTCTCTCTTCTTTGAGATGTTCTTATCATGTTCTATGGCAGATTCTATGAGGGTATCTATTGTGACTCCCCTCCAGCCAGGTTGTGAGGTCTGAACCCGAGTCTTTAAGTTTTCTTTAAGACCGCCCATGAGTACCGTGACTATCATTCCCCTGTGGTGAGTGCTATCTTTAATATCTTCTATCCCAGTTTACTGGGTGATAGCCTGAAGAGCCCGGTCACAATAATCTTCTGCAGATTCACTCTCCTTTTGCTTTATAGTGAAAATTTTGTTCCAGTTAACTACTACCGGAAAATATATACCCAATTGAGTTACAATGCGGGAAATATTACCTTGGTTTACTTGGTCTGTTAAGGGAACGTCACCATCCAATACACAATCCGTGATAAATTTTGACATGTCGGTATTGTGTGGTAGACAGGCCCTTAACACCACACGCCAATCTTTATTAGTTGGCTCATGAGAACTACCCAAATTCCTCAAAAATCTTTGACATTTTGCTAGTTCCTTTTTGGGATCGGGGAAATCATTTATGATGGAATTCAGTTCTGCTCTTGTCCAAGGACAATGCATTACCAGTTCCCTCGTGGGCACTACACCGTTTGCATCTGCATTTCCATTCGGAACAGTTATTGTCCGAATGGGATGCAGACCTTTGACCTGGTTACCTGGCTGGGATTTTAATCTGCTGCTGCTACGTATGGTATTAATGACTTCCTCTACGGGTGCAGAGGGGGCTAGCACTTCCCTTACTGTTACCGATGGAGATGGCGGCACCACTCGTGATTGTTGTGGTGCAGCATCTATCATCTGCACAGCATGGGAAATGGCAGACATTACAATAGGCTCATCATCCACATCATGAACATTTTCTTTATGGTTGCTTAAGAGAGGGTACGAATTTCTTGTTACATTTTTATGGGTATTTTTGATAACTGTACTAGCACCTCCATCCACATAAGGTGGAGGTGGTACGCGTGAACTGCTGGCAATACTTTCCACAATGCTACCTTGCTGCACGTGCATGCCATTTTGCGGCTCGCCCGCCTTGTAATTTAGCGTCGCGGATGTATTCTCTGGCGATGCGCTCGCAACTCTAGTTCGCTTGTGCATTTTTAAGCCACGCATCCCCTTCATGCTGCCACAACTTTATACACTCATAATATTTGACCTTTTTCTCTCGGGAGCGCATCAGACTATGTATAATATATCATTATAACAGACTTCATGTCCTGTCCCAAGAGAGCCGTTGTGATCACTACTGAGCATATCTGTACTGTGTAAGTGTGACACAGTGGGAGATGGAAGTCTCCAATTTAGCTACTAGAGAGAACCTGGTTAATATCTGCTTTTAATACTTTTTAAACATCCCTGCATCACTACCCGTTTGCAGCATACACTCACCGGCTGGTGAGCTGTTTAGAACCCTACTTCACTCATGGTTCACTTCATTACCTGTGTACATGTAACAGTAAGTATGGCTGTACCTGATATCTTTCAATAAACTAACACCCCCGGTTAAGTAACTGGGCTGTTCATAGTTTGAGTCATCTGCTGGTATGTGCCTACATAACTCTGCAATAGGTCTCTTTGCTCTGTGCGGTGGCACCGCTCGCACACCCCCAGTTATGGCCCTGTGTACATGTTGTGTAGAAATGAGTAAAAATGTTTAAAGATTTCCCCAAAATATTTTTGCGGTGGAGAAGGCCATTTTGCAGAAATTCATATTTCCGACACTACAATCTTTCAGTTCCCATTTTGTTTTGACATAATACACTGTATTTGGAAATTAATTCACATTTTTTGGGATAATTATAGTGAATTAATTCTGCTGTGTGATGTGATTGGGGTGGCAACACGTATGGCAATATTCCACAGATGAATCATGCATAATTCTATAGTGAATTCAGAGCGAGCTGATTAATTCATGGAGCAGCTTTGAAATGTTTGCTCATCTCTCATTTTGTGGGTTAGATGATAAATTCAGCACAGAGGGCCTGATTCAGACCCACTCGCGAGCGGCTGTCCGCTTGCAAGTGGGTCGATGTTATGGACTGAGCATGCGCACGACGGAGGGAGCTCCGTCGTGCGCATGCGCCAGACGCGACGAGCGAAGGAAAGTCCTTCGCTCGTTGTGTCCGATCAAAGGGGGCGTGCTGTCAATGTTGATTGACAGCACGCCCCCTTTGGTGGGCGTGCCGGGGGCGTGCCTCCCTGACGGGGGCGTTCCCACGGGAACGCCTCCCGTCAGAAGCCGGCCCACTGACATCACTAGTGATGTCAGTGGGAGTGATTTTGGCTCTGATAGAGCCAAAATCACTCCGGAGCTTGCGGTTGAAAACCTCAACCGCAGGCTCCGGCTCGCAAATTCGATGGTCGCGATGGTCTCGACCATCGCGGCCATCACAATGCACGCTCGTATAGCCTGTGGGTGGTGACCCACAGCTATACGAGCATCCAGGAGGACGCTCCATGAAAATGGAGCCCGGCCCTCATTCAGAGCGTGCGCTCTGCTCAGAGCGTACGGCTCTGAATGAGGGCCAGAATCCTCTGCAGTATAAAGGCTAATATTGCACTATGTGGTCACAGGGGGGCATTTGTATGTGGGGTTGATTATATGACCTCAGGAGTTGGAGCATTAGAGATAGAGAGCAGCAGCAGTATATTAGTAAATGTCCGGAGATTTGCTGCACTACAGCAGAGGAACTATAACAAAATGCTGGATAAATTATGCTGAGTGAGTTTAAAATAAGCAAGAAGTTGTTAACCTGGGATTTCAGAAGAAAGCAGTTTGCATAAGGTGTATGCTTTGCAAAGCAATGCAAATTTAAGATTAAAATATTAATGTTTCATGAAGAAGAAGAAGAATTAATTTTAAAAACATGTATCTGGCAGGTGGAAACGTCTCATGCATGCAGATGGCTGAAATCTGATATCTATGATTGTTTACTTTGGATCATTTGGAGTAAGGTAGCGTAATGGCAGTACACCAGCAGTTACCATTACTTTCAGTGCTTTAGAAAGCACAAGTACAATATCAAGAAATGTGACTTGTTACTCTTTGCAGGGCCGTAGCTAGGGTAGTGCCGCTGGTGCCATCGCACAGGGCACCACAGGTCAGGGGGCGCTGTTTGGGCCTGTCAAATTTCTGTTATTATCATTCTTGCTTGTAGCTTCCTCTTATTTCATCCCCAGCATCTCGTGGCCTCTCCTATCTCTTCCCTGGCCCTTCCCCATGAAGCCATGGCCCTTTTTTGGGTGCATTTTGTCCCTTTGAAAATGAGGGTAGCGCCAATGCTCTTACTGGCACAGGGCACCAAAAAGTCTAGTTACGGCTCTGACTCTTTGTATTTATATTCTCTGTGCATACCCTAGCACTTCATGGCTTCCAGGGTTTTATGGGATCAGTAATGCCATTCAGCACTTTATTATCCCAACAATCACCAGCAAGGGTTTTGGGAGGACCACAGCATTGGGAGGTCCCCAGCACAGGGCTGTTTTTTTCCCTAGGGCAGAGGGCCTGCATTATTCTGTGTGGAATTTAGTCCCATTCAGGATAAGCTGGGACTGTGTTACATTGTGACAGGGTGCCCCTTCACTGTGGGTTTCCACATTATAGCATCACCAGCCCAGCCAGTCAAAGACTGGTGATGGTTGTGGTTTTTTGCGGGAGAGACTCCATGCTGTTTAGCCCTCCACAGTCATCCTAGACTTGGATGTTCCTGTGTCTGCGGCTGTGTTATAGGGAGCAATGACATGATCATGCTTTTACTGCACATGGCTTACATTTACACATCATTTCCCTTCCCCATTACACCAATTCAGATGCAAGGATGTGCAAGTTAGTGATAAGCAGAAAGCATATTATGGACGTAGCGATACATGTTTCCTGCACAGTATGAAAAAGCGTATTTGTAATATGAAAACAGGCCTTGCGTCTAACTGTAAATTACCTCCATAGCGCTTAGACATTGACTTTGCACCTTGAGTGTATCTTTAGTTAACTAATGTATATAAAAATCATCTCCAACAACTGAGAGCATCATACAAATGTGTGCATGCTACTGTATGGGATTTATATAATTGTGAGCACATGCATATTTAGAAAAATCAGAAATCAGCCACACAGTAGGTAAACAGGTCCATAATTGAAATGTTAGATTGGTTTCAGAAATATTGAGCCAAAACTTTCTGTGTAGCAAAATTCTTATCATTTAATTACTTGTAATGTGTTTTTGAAACATCGACCATATAAACTATTTCCCCATATATGGAAACATTAGAAACTAAAACATTTGCCAATTAAACCCCCCAAAAGCCAAATGCTTGTCAAAATAAAAAAACATTTCAACTGAGCACATTAAATGAAGTGATATGTCATTATTTAAGTGCTAACTATATTTTAAGTTAATTTAGTTTTAAAGTGAAAGTCAGTTCACTCATCATTATTAAAATATTTGGTATATAAATTAATCTGGAGCAAACAAGTGTCAGTCAGCAACAGCTATTTAAATGGGATGCAGTCAGGAAGCCGACGGTCAAAATGCCGACTGCCGGCTTCCGGACTGTCTAATCCCAGCAAGGTACTAATGACAGGCGTCGAAATCCCGACGCCTGTCATTAGACTTACGCCGAAAGCCCAACACCCAACATACCGAACAAAGGTAAGCTGGGGGGAGAAGGTTAGGTTTTAGGGTTTCTGGGGGGACTTAGGATTAGGCACTGCCCCGGGAGGGTGAGGTTTAGGCTAGGGGAAGGGGGGTTAGGGTTAGGCACCCCTGGGGGAGGTTAGGGATAGGCACCCCCCCCGGCAGATTTAAGTTTAGGCTGCAGGAAGGGGGGGTTAGGTTTAGGCACTTAGAGGGGGGTTAGGCACTTGGGGGGGAGGTTAGGGTTAGGAACCCCTAAAGGAGGGTTAGGGTAGGGAGTAAGGTTAGCGATGCTTACCCAAATTAACGATCGGGATCTTCACCCCTGCTGGGTTGCGCTGCCAGGATTAGAACCGCCGGCCTGTTGCATGAGTTGATAATTGTAACTACTGAATATTTTATTGTTTTAAAAAGTATTTTTTTTAAAAAGCTTCCTCCACCCCCAATATTGATAAGCAGCACCACTGATAAATAGCCTGGACTGGTTTCCCTTAAATCAGGTTGGATAATGATCATGGGGCATGTTAGAAACTTTAACTGTATTAAGAGTTGAATTAACTTGAAACCTAAAAAAGATCTATCATGAAACTTTATCATGAAACTATTATTTCTTGTTTTATATCAATAGCTGAGTATAACATGCAATGTAATCAGCATGAAGTACAGTAATCTATAAAATGTGTTTGAATGACAGCACCAGTCTATCTTCTTATAGTAAATGTGTAAATGCTATTCTGCAAAGCTATTGTGGTGTTATTATCTCTAGAATGTATATTTATTAACATTGTAACATTTTATGATTTCCTAGCTCTTTCTATTTCTCAATTCAATTAACTATTCAGTTCATTTATGAAAAAGTGTCTCTCGAGCTCATCTTAGAATTCCTTATTAGTGTAATCTTCACATCATTCCGTGTTTATACAACTATTACATTACATATAAACAATCAAATAAAGTACAAAAACACCCTCTATAGTTCTTAGATGGCTGCTGTCCTTTTGTAATGCATCATGGTTTTAGCCCCCGTTACTGAGTCTGGCGCAGTGATGTGCGGTCAGGTGAGGCAGAGCCTTTCCTGTCATACTTAGGTACAGTATACTCCAGAGTTTTGACAATAAAAATTATAAGAAAAATTTGAAGAAAATATTATAAATATCTTCTTTGTATTATTCTAATAATTTTTATAGTCAAAAGTAAAAAGTTTATGGCAGGGGAGGCACTGCCTCCCCTGTATACGTTTTCCACACATCCCTGATCATAACACACCAAATTTCCAGCACTATATACTGCTGCACCTTTGTATAATGCCCACATGAACCCTCATGTTTATATATGGATCTGTTAATCTGGCTATGGTACAGCCGTTTACCACACCACACGTCACTGGTCTGGCGGTGTCATGTCATTGCCATTCATGTCCCTCTTGGTCACGCCTGGTGTTTCTAAGACCTTGGCTGGAACATCTCCATGTGGACCTGGAAAATCCCATGTACTAGTACCCATGGCAGAGCATGGGCAACTCCATCTTAGATTTATTAATGTGACTACATCAGCCTACCAGATTCCTACAGCCACGCTCACATGACTTGTCTGACCAATGTAGTTTTGGTCCCTACTCGTAAAGACTTTATCAAGGCCTCAAGCTTCCTATACTCTCTCACCAACAAACGTAACTCCAAGGGTCCCAATCCATGTCCACAAAACCCTAGTGCTGTGACACCTTTAGAACAGATGATGCATCAGATAGGGTAAATCTGGAGAATTTGAGAGGTGAACAAGCCCCTACTAGTGTAATAATAATAAGTACTTAAAATAAGTAAGGTACCAAGTGTGTGCATACCAAAAATGTGTAAACATTTTGGCTGCAAAGGAGGGGAGGGGGAAGTCATAGCTGGCTCCAGGCCCCAGGAGTTAGAAGATAAACTGTGTCTCTGAGGCCTGAGGGGAGGGGATGCGGACCTCCCTCCAACTCTCACTGTGCAGCTGCGAGACAGACATTTACTAGGATTATACAAAGAATTCATAAAAAAAATTATTTTCTAAAATCTTTTTCTTATCTACGCGAAGTGTGTCCACACATACAGTATGTACATCAAAAGGCTGTCACTCCAATATACAGCCATGGCCAAAAGTTTTGAGAATGACACAAGTATTGGTTTTCACAAAGTTTGCTGCTTCAGTGTTTTTAGACCTTTATGTCAGATGTTACTATGGTATACTGAAGTAAAATTACAAGCATTTCATAAGTGTCATAGGCTTTTATTGACAATTACATTAAGTTTATGCAAAGAGTCAATATTTGCAGTGTTGACCCTTCTTTTTGAAGACCTCTGCAATTCGCCCTGGCATGCTGTCCATCAAATTCTGGGCCACATACTGTCTGATGGCCGCCCATTCTTGCCTAATAAATGCTTGGAGTTTGTCAGAATTTGCGGGTTTTTGTTTGTCCACCCGCCTCTTGAGGATTGACCACAAGTTCTCAATGGGATTAAGGTCTGGGGAGTTTCCTGGCCATGGACCCAAAATTTCGATGTTTTGTTCCCTGAGCCACTTAGTTATCACTTTTCCCTTATGGCAAGGTGCTCCATCATGCTGGAAAAGGCATTGTTCATCACCAAATTATTCTTGGATGGTTGGGAGAAGTTGCTATTGGAGGATGTTTTGGTACCATTCTTTATTCATGGCTGTGTTCTTAGGCAAAATTGCGAGTGATCCCACTCCCTTGGCTGAGAAGCAACCCTACACATGAATGGTCTCTGGATGCTTTACTGTTGGCATGACAGCGCTCACCTTTCCTTCTCCGGACAAGCGTTTTTCCAGATGCCCCAAACAATCTGAAAGGGGATTCATCAGAGAAAATTACTTTACCCCAGTCCTTAGCAGTCAAATCCCTATACCTTTTGCTTTTGAAGAATATCAGTCTGTCCCTGATGTTTTTCCTGAAGAGAAGTGGCTTCTTTGCTGCCCTTCTTGACACCAGGCCATCCTCCAAAAGTCTTCGCCTCACTGTGCGTGAAGATGCACTCACACCTGCCTGCTGCCATTCCTGAGCAAGGTCTGCACTGGTGCTGCCTTCATCACACAGCTGAATCAGCTTTAGGAGATTATCCTGGCGCTTGCTGGACGTTTTTGGGCGCCCTGAAGCCTTCTTCATGTTACAAGTCCTGTCCAGGACTTGTCTCCTGCCAGTATTCCTCCTGCTCCTGACCATGCTTCTATGTTGCCGGTTGCTAGGAGACGTCAGAGGATTTCACATGTTTCCTCCTAGTGTTGCCTGATTGGCAGCTGATCTTATTTGAACTTCCTGGACTGTCGCCGCCCTCTTGGCTATAGAGTTTTCACGTGGAACTTTTGGTTATGCAACTTGCTTTCTGTGCATCCAGACTACCAGTTATAATCTGTACATGCTGCGTGTACCCTCCTGGCCATTCAACAACTTTAGTTTGGGCTGTAAGTCTATAGTATATTCTATTGACTGTCCTATTGTATCAGCTCCTTACTGCACCATTGACATATTGTGTTTGTACTGGCCCTCCAGGTCCACCATATCATTTATAAAGTAAGCTGCCATTATTTTAATATTCTGCTTGTGACTGTTCTTCGATGTGCCTCGTATCTCCAATACCTCCATCTCGGTCCTAGCAATTGCTAGAGGATCGTAACATTATAGCCGACAAATCTTTGGACTATGATGGAGCATTCGCAGAACCCAGCACAAATTCTGGCAGCTCAAATTCAGACTCTTACTCAAAAAGTTAATGACCCCTCCTTACCAAACACTATCTCTCTGCTCTACGTCCCTGACTCATCCATACTCCCAACTACCTATCAGCACTACCTTCTGACCCCTCCTTACCAAACACTATCTCTCTGCTCTACGTCCCTGACTCATCCATACTCCCAACTACCTATCAGCACTACCTTCTGACCCCTCCTTACCAAACACTATCTCTCTGCTCTATGTTCCTGACTCATCCATACTCCCAACTACCTATCAGCACTACCCTCTGACCCCTCCTTACCAAACACTATCTCTCTGCTCTACGTCCCTGACTCCTCCATACTCAGCACTACCTATCTGCACTACCCTCTGACCCCTCCTTACCAAATACTATCTCTCTGCACTACCTCCCTGACCCCTCCTTACCAAACACTGGAGCTCATTCTAACCCACTCAAAAGATGTGATCGCTTGCTGGCAAAAAGGGGTCGTATATTTAAAGTAAATGCTCGCACTGCGTCGTGTAAGGACGCCCACTATGTTTTCACAAGCTACGGCAAAGTGCGCTCGCAAATGTCTGAAGACGCCCCCTTGCCACTCGCAACACACGTCATCTCCGGGAAATGAAGGATTAATCTGGATCATCGCGAGCCATCAAGGCTGCTCGCAGCCCTTGGGGTTGCCTTAGCCTGCCGCAAGCACAGCGATCAGCACTGGCTGAAATACATGCAGGTGACGTGTACAATGATGCTACTTTGCTAATTATGCACGCCCTTTAAATGTCGTTTTGGCGGCCAGACACACCTGCGTTCGCACATCCACTCCCCCGTTCACAAGCACCTTCCTCTGTTACCACCTACAACTTGATAGTGGCTTACGAGCAACAAAAAGCAGATCGCAACGAATGGCTTATGCACGCGCACTGCGAATTATACGCATGCACACATGGGCGAAAATCTCTCAGAACAAGCGATTGCGCCTTAGCGAGCAGGTCTGAATCAGGTCCACTATCTCTCTGCACTACGTCCCTGACTCCTCCATACTCAGCACTACCTATCTGCACTATTCCCTTGACCCTTACATACCTTACACGATTCCTCTGCTGTTTGTACTTTCCAAATGGCCCCTCCATACCATAGTATATAGACTATAAAATATTCCAATTATAGCTGGCCACACCCCCTCCAGTGACTGGCCACACCCCTTTGTGGGCCTCTATTATTATGTTCCCTGTAGGCCCTTCATACTCCAGTTCGCCACTGCACCAGGCTGAACCAGTAATGGACTTACACTATAGCAGGGAGACACACATCGTGGGTTCCCCCTGCCATAATGTAAACCAGCCAAAAACTGCTCAGCCCAGGGCTGGAATTTCTCAGAAAGTGGAGACCTCAAAAATAAAATGTGGTCTCCCCTCCTGAGAAACTACCAGCCCTGGGCTGAAAGGGCTCTCCTCTGCACTCCTGGATGGTGGGAGCAGGGGTACTGTGTAAAAAATTGAAAATAAAATTGTTCTTTACAGTGGGACTACAGATCTCAACAAGCATGCCCTTGCATGCAGGCATTTGTAGAACAACATGTGCCAGTATGCCCAGACATTAAGTGCCGTCTGTAGTCCCACTGTGAAAATATTAAAATAATGACAGGACAGAGACACTATGGGGCCTATTCATGATGTTAATTATCGGGGTCCGTTCGGAACCCGATAATTTACATTCTAATTCGCCGCGGCCACCGGAGCAATTCAGCATCGCTCCGGCGTGGTGGCAGCTGATGTGAAATCAGCTGATGTGAAATCAGATGCCCCCACGAGCGGCTTCACTGCTCCTTTTCAGAGCAGTGAATCTTTTCAATGCTCCTGTCGGAGCAGTGATGGCAGTGCGCATGCGCGACCTACAGGTCACACATGCATGCAAGAGCTCCGACGTCCGGCGGAAGGAGCCAGACAGGGGCGGAGGGATCCCTTCTTGCATCCTGGACCTACTTCCCATAGGGAAGAGTGGGTTGCGAACCCCAATCTGAAGATGGCAAATGCCCCCGCAGTCAAGCTCCGAAAATATAATATTTTCGGAGCTTGATGAATTCTGTCTCCATACTAGTGTATGGGGACAGCGGGCCATTCCGCAAACAGAAGGTAAGTAGGAGATATCTGTGATATCTCCTGCTTCACCTTCTTAATGAATGGCCCGAATACTTAATTGTCACAATTGCAAGTGAAAATTTGCTTTTTCACCTGCTTTTGTGACAATTAAGTGATGATGAATAGGCCCCTAAATGTGGTAGTCCTTTATTTAGAAGATAAAAATGACATACTCACCAAAAGTGGTGTATCCAAGGCATTTCAGCCAGGGCTTGTGTCCTGGGCACCGTGAGACCAGCGGCACAGGGTAGGGGGCACCGCCGGCCACGGTCCAGGTCCAATAAAGTCAGTCAGTGTAGTGGGGACCACAGTGAGGGTGGTCCGCACTACACTGTAACACACATATCGCCACGGCACTGGGTAGTACACTCGTAGTACCCGGCAGTTATGTGTGTGTTTCAGCAGCCATTGAGAGTCAGACAGACTCTCATTGGCTGCTGCGCCCACTGCCGGAGCCGGGCTGGAGCTCACTCACGAGCTGGAACTCACTCATGAGCACTCATAGTACACCCTTTTACAGTATGGGTACTGTATAAGGGTGCGCTACTGGAGGCACTGTATAAAGGGCACTACTGGGGGCACTGTATAAGGGTGCATGACTGGGGGCACTGTATAATGGGCACTACTACATGCAACACTGCTACTGGGGACATTGCATAAGGGGCACTACTACAGTGGGCATTGCAAGAGGGGCACTACTACTGAGGGCAGTAAGGTGCATATGGAATGGAAAGGAATGTTCCCAGAGTGATGAGAAAAGGGGGTGTGTCATGTTGACACACCCCCATTTTTAAGTGGCCATGCCCCTTGTGGCATGTGACCACGTCCACTTTTTTGCACACGTGCACATGGGGGGGACGCTCCATTTTTCATCTTGCCCTGGGCTCCAAATACCCTAGTTATGCCACTGCTCACCAACCCTTGTATTGGGTCGTCTCCGGCCTATATAGAAGTCCATTGTCTTCAGAAAACAAAAAAAACGAATACCTAAGCCAGCGCGGGCAGCACTATACACTATCTGTACAGTGTCTAACATGAATTTTATTACATGCACAGTACGTAAAAGAGCCTTTTTAAGCATAGCAAATAAAGCTATATGTAGCCCTATGAATAAGGCCCAATGTTTAAATAATCAATTTACCCAATGTACAGCAGTCCTGTACAAGACATTATATTGTAGAGTTAATATAGCAGCCGTTTGACCTATTGCCAGAATAAAATTTCTTTGTGAAATGCATTACCCTTTTAATAAAGTACATTACTTGCTTACTGGCAAAACAATAATTCCATAAATAATACAAACCTCAGTACTACCATCAAACAGAACTGGTACTTGCATAATACATTTAATATACAAACACTGTTAGCATGCATAGTGACATTTTGTACAGTAAGGCTATTTTAGCAATATTGTATATTTATTACCATTATTATTAGTTTGTTCTTATCAATACTTAGTAGTAAATGTTTTCTCACAATAATATAATAACTATAATTGCTGTACAGTACTTCTTTTATTTTATACATTTGGTTATTTTTATAGCATTTAAAGCATATGCAAAACCTTGAAAAAGCAGAATGGCATCACTTTAAATTTAATGTACCAGGTTTTCATTCTTTATTAATTATTGTAATACTTTGCAGTGATTTTTCCTTTGAATGAGTATAAAGTGAGAAGCGATTTTATTGATAGCAAAAGCTCTTAGTTGTAAAGAGTAGTGTAAGTGCAGTAGAATTAATATACAAAGTCCTTTATTGCTTCTCTTTGTATGGAAATTAAAGGATGTGGCTGGATCCATCTAAACTCCCTATGGTTGATATGTGCACTATACCTTACAGACTTAACACAACTAAAAAGTTATCTAAAATAAACACATGGACAACAGGAGTTGGATTTAAAATTAAAGGTCAAATTTATTTGACATCAGATTATTAATATTTAATTAATAATTAATAAAATATTGAATTTGGGCTATCGAATTAGATAATTAGATGTTGCCTATTGAACTTGATTGTGAGCTTAAAGTTAGTTAGTAAACACATCACCAATGGTGTTCAACTCTCCAGCAAAAAGCACGCCCGGACGGGCTGTGTCATTTCCCGTAAGGGACGTTTTTAGTCTATCATTGCACAAGGAGAGCGCACCCATCTAATTTGTATAACTAAAAGCACACTACCATTCCTTCTGCCACAACACACAAAACAAACACACAACAAACACGGAGGGAGGGTGGGATTTCTAAAAACAAAGAGGTTGATTCTTTGGATAACAGACCTAATATAACAGCAAGGCCAAACCCCCAAGGATCCCTATAGGCTAAGACTAATGATTGACACCAACATCAAAGTCCTTAAAGGTATACTGCTACCATAACCACGGGGTTTAAACTGGCTCAGTCAGATTGCACCTGCCTTACACTGTCCTAAACTCCCTATGGTTGATATGTGCACTATACCTTACAGACGTAACACAACTAAAAACTTAACTAAAATAAACACATGGACAACAGGCGTTGGATTTAAATTTAAAGGTCAAATTTATTTGACATCAGATTATTAATATTTAATTAATAATTAATAAAATATTGAATTTGGGCTATCGAATTAGATAATTAGATGTTGCCCATTGAACTTGATTGTGAGCTTAAAGTTAGTATGGTGGTGGACAACAAAGAACGGACACTCCCACAAAACACACGCAGCCCAAACACCATCACCGTTAGTGTTCAACTCTCCAGCAAAAAGCACGACCGGACGGGCTGTGTCATTTCCCGGTAGAGACGTTTCTGGCCTATCATTGAACAAGAAGAGCGCACCCATCTAATTTGTATAACTAAAAGAACACTACCGTTCTTTCTGCCAAAGCGAGGCAACTCAAGCCGCAGCCTGCCACCGAAACAGACCAAACCAACTCCACCATCACCTTAAACAACGCCTCCACAGATATAAGCCAACCTGCTTCCGACAAAGGACCCCATCAGTCCTAAACAATGCATGTCATTGAACCTGATTGCACTATGAACCACAACTCCACCATCATCTCCACCCAAGTGCATGATCAACACCGTAGGCCGACCAAACATTCGCACCGTAGACATCAGATGTCCTAATAAAAGTATTGAAGAACCCACAACTTTCAAACCACACCTGCAAACCGCAGACAGGACAACATAAAACAACAATGACGATATTAGTGACAAACACAAGCACGCCAACCAGGTTGGAGGTAAAAACAAAAACCTACTAGGATCTTTTCTATTTTTATAGGGAAACTATTTGTTGCCTCCATAGGAAAAAAAAAATCGCTCCAAACCCCTGAAAGCAAGTAGTCTAAACCCCTGGTTGGCATGCCGAATCGCTAGCAAGCACCCCTAGTGAAACCTAGAAAGCGCATCCGCAAAGGTATTATTGACTCCATGGACATGCTTAGCCTGAAAACTAACATTGCAATAAATAACGCAAAACTAGCATAGCAAGCAAATGCAGAACCAGCAAGCAAGACGGTCGATGATGGTTAACAGCCTGAACTATGCCAAGGCTGTCATGCCAAAATACTATGCTAAGAGTTACAGAGACGCTCACCCCAAAGCTACATGGCCACTATGATCAGGAAAAGCTCCAGCAAAAGTAAGTGCCTGGTCAAACTTTCCCTCACCCATGTGGACGGCCAAGGAGCAGCACACCACAACCCAACTCAGTAAGCCCTGAAACCAGATGACCGGGTGGCATCTGTAAAAGCTGTAAGTCCCTATTGCTGCGCTCTGGCTGTGACCAAATGCTTACCCCATTAAAATCAGACAGAAAAAACGGACCAGACATGTAGATAATAATTAATTTATGCAGACAGGCGTAGGAAATTATGCAATTTACGCAAACCCGACGCTGTACTTTCCAAATCGCAATTTGCTTTTTGAAAAAGCATCATGGATGCGAAACGTACGTCAAACGGACCCAGTTTGATGGACACCTATATGTCTTTTTAACGTCAAAAATGGCCAAGCTAGTTTCTATTTAGGCAGGTAGCAATACATTGTTTTTTAGTTTTATTTTGCAGCAATACGCATAATGGCATTGATGTGTATTGAAATCTGGTGTGCAGTGTGACCATCTGAGTGGAGAGTAGCCCCCAAGGGGATTTATCTGCAATGCTGACAGCATCAACTATAAGTAATAATAACAATACAATGACACTTTATCGAAAGTGCAATCCATTATTGAACAATTGCATTTATAATAGTGTCACAAACAGGGTTATGTAGTACGTAGCTGAAAGGTAGAAGAGTGGTATACTAATTAACAAGAAACTTTACTCAGGAATTGCTAGTAGGCGCACCTATATCAGCATGCCTGTGGGATGGAGGATCCTCAGACATCTGGAGTTATACCTAACCTCATAACAACTCAACATACGACATAGCACCAATATTATTTACAGACAGGAGGTATAATATACTCTGGAGTGATACTGTCTGATTATAGGTGACACAGCAATCGAACAAACTTAACAGTAAATCTGATGTAAAGATCACTACTCTACAATATAAGGACCATAATACATATATATATATATATATATATATATATATATATATATTATTATTGTTATATGTGGGAGACAGTGATATAAACACCCACTAATCTGTTCTAACTATATTTTGGCCAGAGTAACACCAGACACGTCCTACCATATAGCTAGGATGGAGTGAAATGTTTTCAATAGAACTATATGCATGTTACTAGCAGACATTTAACCTGTGCAAATAAATGATTTACTGTGTCTGATGTCTGCCTGTGGTTATTAATAAATATCAAAAGAATCTCCCTGAGAGTGACTATCAGTGTGAAAAATTGTACAGTGCTCTAAACATTATTTGCTTTTATATAGTAAGGGTATCTAAGCCCCCCATGAGAATATAGTAAGGGTTTCTAAGCCCCCATCAGAATATTATACACATGAAATTGTACCGATACTTTCACACTGCCTTAGCAGTCTACAACTACAGTGTGATAACCTACTGGATCACACACAATTGAGTTAAAGTGTGTACCAGATGTTAAACTAAGATCAGCATCAGTCACTATGTGTAGTTATATGACATTTTCATTCCAGTAACCAGCAGGATTTAGAATATATTATTTGAAGTCTAACACGCTGCGCCAAAGGAGATCCGTAGTGTTTGCCAGCACAGTTAGCCCCTGAGCAATATAAGCTTGCTCAGAAGCTACTACCTCACCATAAAAGGGGGCAGCGCGACCGGCCTGGCTGCGTGAGGCCCCCAAATGCCCCTGCTGTGCAGCAACAAGCCACCCCAACATCATGTGCCCAGTCTAAACTGTAGGCTGCAGCACATAATAAAAAACAGGGCCCCTCTAGAGCCCAGCGCTGGCTGGCCACGCCCCCTCGCCATCTCTGTCCCCCGGGAGATAGAAAACATGGCTGCTTAAGCCCCCCCCCCCCCCACACGGACCGACGACTACTGCGGCTGCTAACAGGGGAGTGAACCACCTTTGCCCCTATCTGGACAGCACACCAACCAGGTACTGAGGATCAATTGTTCGCACATGAGTGTGTTGTAATTTGGGGTGGGTGACTGTGGTTACAATAGGTGGAGCATGGTGGTGTGGTTGGGGTGATTGGGGTTTTATGTTTGTGTTGATAGTGAGGGGAGGGGGGATAGGGGGTAATTGGGGATTGTAGGGGTGTAAGTTATATTAGAGTGGGGGGCGGTGTTTGTATGTGTTATATGATGGATAAAATGTTGAAGTCAATATTAAGCCCCTTTGGTGCTAGGGTTTTCATCATGTAGCTCCATTTGAGTTCTGCCTCATTTCTTTTTTTAATGTAATCCCCCCCTCCAATCCCTCAGTATTTGTTGAATGGCTGCAAAAGTGAGGGTGGAGGGGTCTTGTCCATATACCTCTTTGTAGTGTAGTAGTAGTAGTAGTGTTGTTGTAGTGACAGGCTGTGTTTATCATAGCCAATTTTGACGTTCCGTATGTATTCGGCTATCCTAATTTTAAAGGGCCTAATGGTTCTGCCTATGTACTGCAGATGGCAAGGACATGAGAATATGTATGTGACTCCTTTTGTATGACAGGATAGTTCTTGTTTGATTGCGTGCGTGTGTCCTGTTGTGTTTGATATGACTTCTGTGGTGAGTGTCTTCCCTATGTTGCCTGTTGTTTTGCAGCCAATGCAAGTGCCGCAGTGATGGAATCCATGTTTTTTGGTTGTGTCATTCAATGTTGTCTGTACAAGAGTGGTTGGTGGTATGTGACTGTGTACCAGTGCGGTCTTGATGTCGGGTGCCTTTCTATATACCACTTTTGGCTTCCTAGGAAGAACTGAGGCTAGTGTTTCATCTTGCATTAGGATGTCCCAGTGCTTATTGATGATGGGTTTATATTTTGTTGGCCATTGAGTTAAATTGTGTGACAAAGAATATGTCTTTATTGTCTTTGTCATTTGTTTTCAGTTTGTATTCTAGAAGATGATCTCTGTTTAGGGTTTCTGCTTTTTTGAATGCAGTGTCTACTGTTCCTCTGTTATAGTTTTTTTCTTTGAATTTTTGTTTGAGTTCTTTACCTTGTTGTCTGTATGTCTCAATGTTGGTGCAGTTCCTCCTGAGTCTGGTGAATTGGCCCAAAGGGATGCTGTCTGTCCAGTTGGGGTGATGGCTACTGGTTGAAAGTATATAGCTGTTGACATCCACACTTTTGTGGAATGTCTTGGTCTCTGTTCGTTTGTTGTTTATGTGTATGTCCAAATCTAGGAATTCAATTCTTTCTTGGCTGTATGTGGTAGTGAAGTTGAGGTTGCATTCATTGTTCTGTAGGTGTTCAATGAAGTGGAGGAGTGATTGTTTGTGCCCTTTCCAGATGAATATGATGTTGTCTGTATATCTTCACCAGAGTACCAAGTTCTCTCCGATGCTAGGCCCTCTCCATATCTTGTCCTCCTCCCACTTGCTCATGAAGAGATTCGCATAGCTCGGAGCGAACCTGGTCCCAATAGCGGTCCCAGTCTGTTGAAAGTAGAAAGTAGAAATTGTTGTTGAACCATGTGTACAGGGGCAGATTGGGCCACCGGGACTGCGGGAAAGTTCCCACTGGGCCGGTCCCTTCTGCCCCCTGCTGGGCTGGTCCCCTCCCCCCCCCTTGGTGGGCAACTTTACACAGCCGGCGGCTCTAACCAGGGGCGCCGAGAGGGGGGGGGCGGGTACTGATTACCCGGGCCCGGCCATGTCAGGGGGCCCGGTCTGCAGCACAAAAGTAACTTTTTTGTTACTTTTTTTTATCTTTTTATTAAAAAAAAAACCCTTTATTAAACCTCCGCCGCGGGGGGCGGCAGTTCGTTCAGGTGGCGGTGTTAGTGGGAAAGGGGGGGGGGGGACGCCGGACTCCTGGACAGTGCATCACTCACTTCTAGTCCTAGCTGCCGCTCCGCTGCGGAGCTAAAGGTCTCGCGAGATGATGATGACGACATCATCATCTCGCGGGGCTCTCTAACTCTACACCAGTCTCTGGAAGGTGGGCCTGGACTAGGAGGGACAACAGGAAGGAGGGCTGGATGGCTGATCCATGTATCCTAAGCTCAGACACAGAGTCAGAGTGGTGTCAGCAGTGTATGGAGGAAAGCAAAGAGCCCAGGAGTGTCCCGCTGACTGCAGACTGTGAGTGCCTTTGACACTGGTGTTGCAGTTGCTATATTTTTATTTTATAAATATAATAAATGTATTCATCCTTCAGTGTAATATATATATATATATATATATATGTATGTATATATATATATATATATATATATATATATATCTATATATATATATATATATATATATAGATAGATAGATAGATAGATAGGTAAATTTAAATATGTGTGTAATATATATATATATATATATAAATATGTATATGTGTGTGCAAATATATGTGTATATTAGCATTTGTATATAGGCGGGTTTTTTTTTTTTTATATATATATATATATATATACACAGTATATATGTGTGTGTGTATATATAGTGTATATATATATATATATATATATATATGACACCCCTTTATAGAATCGGCACTCAAAGGTCCAGATGGTAACCTGGTGCCTTCCCCAGCCATAAGTTTAGAAACACTTGTCCTTCGCAAGCATGGCCGGCGCTAGGGTTTGCAGCACCCAGCGCCGTCCTGTGTTGCCGCCCCTTCCCTCCTCCACTCCCTCCCCCTGTACGTATATTATCAGCATAGCACCGGGAAGGTGGGAGGGCTTTTCTTGCGCCCTCTGGACCTCATGGCGCTCCAGGCGACTGATCGGCTTGCCCGTGTCTGGAGCCGCTAGTGCTCGCAAGAAAGACACGGGCGGCACTCCACAGAGCACAGAGCCGGTGGAGCTCTGAAATGTCCCGGAGTACCGCCCATGTCTTTCTTGAGAGGGAGGAGTACATATATATATATATATATATATTATATATAATATTTAGGGGTCCTGGGGGATGTGCTATGCAACCAATCCAATGACGGATGAGATGCACAGGATGACGATAGCATCCGGTAGTGTTCCTGCTAGGTTGTTTAGTGAGGTGCCGTACCCTGCGCGATTTTAAAAGGACAAACTGTGCCCTGGACTTTTAACGGCACTCCACAAAAATCAGCCTGCCCTGTGCCTCCCCCACCAGCAGGCCCCAGTGTCCCAGTTGCAGTGACCGTTCACCGCCGGGTTAATAGAAGCCATGCGCGTGTGCACAATATATTATACCGTGAGGGAAGAGCTTGTGGGAAGCCCAGCACCTCGGTAAGTGCTGGGCATTGCCCCAAGTGTGATGAATTGTCCTTGTGACATGCCCTTCCTGGTTAGCTACACCAACTTTTTGGGAACGCTCACACGGACTCCCTGCCCCGCCCACGGTCTATCGGAAACACTAATCCGGCTGCTCTGTGCTGCAGCCAATAATATCTTGTCCTGTCTCCCCCTCCAATAGACAATAGAAATGTCATACGCTGCAAAAGGCTGGGGGGGAGGGGGCCTGGGAAGTTGCTGTACCGGGGCCCAGGATTTCTCTTGGCAGCCCTGGCTCTAACGGCCGCTAGCCCGCTACCGCGTTCCGAACAGGCAGCGGTCATGAATGAACTTCTGCGCATACGCAGAAGCTCATTCACAAGTGAAATAGCAGAGGGAGGGCTGCTGTGCATACCGAGCCACAGCAGCTCCTCCCATGGGGCATTGCGAAACACGTGAGTGACACCTCACGACTCCACCTCCAGCAGCCACCAGTCCAGCGCAGGATCTGGGTAGAGGAGATGGGGCAGGGCTGTTTCAGGACTGGAGGGAGTGGCCGCGACTAGCAGTGAGTGAGTGAGTCACAACTTATCCACAAGATGTGACATATGACTATATATATATATATATACATATATATATATATATATATATATATATAATCACATCCTACAAGCTGTGCAAGTTTTGTCATGATAGTTATTTAGGTGATGCCTAGGATGTGATGTGATTATAATATTATAATATTATGATCATATCACATCTCAGGCATCACCTAAATAACTATAACAACTTGTGGGATGGCATGTGAAAAAAAAAATAATATATATATATATATATATATATATATATTTATATATATAATGTGTGTATATATATATATATATATATATATAAATAAATATATTTATATATAATGTATATATATGTATATATAAATAAATATATTTATATATACTGTGTGTATATTTAAGGGTCGTATGAGTTTTGTTACTTCAATATCATGCATTCTGACATTTATGTAGGTTGCACATGTAGTTATTAGTTATTTAGAGGTGATTATGCTATTTATTGAAAATGTGTGTATCTATCTGTCTGTCTATCTATCTCATATCTATTTATCTATCTATCTATATCACTGCTCCAAGCGTGACTTGACGTTGTGACGTTGCAGTGATGATCCTATCACATGTTTGCCCAGAGAAGCCTGATGTATTGCTGGTGGTATCTCTAATTGCCTGTCCCTGACCTCTAACTCTCCCACTAACCCACCTTTCCCAAAGCCTAAACCTAACCCCCCCCCACGGCCTAACCCTAACCTTCTCCCCGCAGCCTAACCCTAACCCTCTCCCCGCAGTCTAAAGCTGGGTACACATTAGGCGATGTTTACCCAGCACAATCTCGTGAGCAGTGGGACCTGGCGGGGGTTCCGGCATCGGTAAGTGCATACACACTTGCTGATGCCGGCAGCGACAGAGCAACGACGGGGTGTAGTGGAGGCCATGCTGCATTCGGCAGCATCCTCAGATCTTTCTGCATGTACAAAAGATTTGAGGATGCGATGGACAACTGGCGTCGTGCATACACATTAGACAATATGAATGATTTGTTGTTCCGATGCGTGTGAATCCGGCAAATCGCTCAAGATATCGTCTAGTGTGTACCCAGCTTAACCCCAACCCCCCCCCACAGCCTGACCCTAACCCTCCTCTTAGTGCCTAACCCCTAACCTTAAACCTAACTCCTAAACCTAATACTTACCGTTTGGACCTCCTGGATGATGACTACATCTGTATGAATCTAGTATACCAGTTGGTAAGCATGCCGTTTTTCAGTGTTTTATGATTGCATTAAATAATTTTACTATTTGATGCACATAGTGGCGCCCCCTTCTTGTGCTTTGATTTTAGGATATATAATAGTTGCGTCCAACTCAGAATCAGGCCGTATGAGCAGAAATCCCGCCCCCCTTGATAGTTCCCGCCCCCTCATAAGATCACACCCCAATTAGGGCTGCTTCCAGAAATTTCCTGGGCTGGTTTTCCATCCCAATCCACCCCTGCATGTGTAGTTGTGTTCAAGAATGAAAATCAAAAGTCAGTTTGTTTCGTATGAAGTGTGTTGTCATTTTGAAAAAGTGTTTTATGCTCTTGATCCCTTGCTCATGTCTGATTACTGTGTATAGTGATGTGACGTCATTGGTGGCAAGCCACATATCATTTTCCCATTTGATATCTCGGAGTAGTTGTAAAATGCTTGTGGTGTCCCTTAGGTAGGATTTTTGTGTAGTGACGTAGGGTTGTAGAAACTGATCGCTGTATCTTGACAGGTTGGATGTTAGGGAATTGATGCCTGAGATGATGGGTCTGCTGGGTGGGTGATGTTTGTCCTTGTGGATTTTTGGGAGGTAGTAGAATATTGGAATGACTGGATTTGTTGGAGTGAGGTGATCAAATTCTTTCTTTGTAAGAACACTACAATAACGGTTTTACGGACATTTTCCTTAATTACTGTTTTTTAGTATTCACGAAGACACTTAACAGAGGAGATATCTCCTGGTTAAGTCCATCTGTGTTAATTGGAAATTATTCTATTCATCAAATTCCGAAAATTATGTATTTTCGGAATTTGATGGCGTTACTATACATCACGCTGAGGAGGCGTACAGTGGTTAGCTGGGCAAGTCCTCCGCCGGCTCCCTCCATTTCTCTGGTCCCTTCCTAGGCTCTGGCTGTTGCTCTGTATTCTCACAGCATTGCGGCTGTGAGAACAAAATAAAGTTTAAAAAAAATCTTCAGCTTCCTCTGCCAGGCCGTGCTGTCAGCTGCAGACCGGGTCCGGGTGGGAGGTCAGCGGCTACAGCTGGCAAGGTAAGTGAAGGGAGGGAGTGGGGGAGTGGACACAGAATTATCGCAGCTGTAATCTGTGCTGCGCATGCGCCGACTTTGGGAATGGAATGGCGCATGTGCAGCACTGATTACAGCTGCGATAAGGTAGGTATAGGCAGGGAAAAGTATCTATTTCCCAAAAAGCTGTCATCGCAAAAATAACAGCTTTTCGGAATAGATACTTAAGGAGAGGAGGAATGATGTATTCCAACGGTAATTAGGTAGAACTCCATGTGAGTTCTAAACCTAATTAAATCCAGAGAAAATTTAGGTATGATGCATAGGCCCCATAAAGAGCATGTTGTTGTATATCTGATTGTCTATTTTTGTACCTTTTCTTTAGAAGTGGATAAAGGGCTTTTAGAAGCTACTGTTGAGCAATTTACACTTCTCTCCTTAAAGAACCTGCCTTCTTCCTGCAAGACACTTATATATGCTATATTCCTGTGACCTAGAGCTAAGTTCTACCACTGTAACCCATCCCCAACTGTCCTGTATTAAACCCAGCACCCTGAGGCAATGATTTGTCTTATATTCTGCAGACTTGATTCAATATTATTAGTAAAGAAAAACTAGTCACGCACTAGAAAAACGATGGTGAGCCAGTTAAACACCCACTCAAAAGAGAGCGGTTTAAAGTGCTGGTGAGGAAGCCTGGTGGGGGCAGTAACTGGGGGAAGTACAGCGGAGTGAAATTTGAAATTACAGTTGCTGAGTGTCTGGCAGATGGGTAACTCTAGTATGAGTGATTAGATTGTGATGTTACTGAGGGTGAGCATAACCCAAAGACACATCTGTATAAACCCCTGCCCTAGGGAGAGTGGCAGAATAAGCCCACTCTATCACAAAGGTAATTTACTAATTGCAATATAACACATATACTATATTTCTATTTGACCAAATTCACCTAACTTTCCACCTATCACATAACAAACAGTGTTTTTTACATCATTCCTTAAATTTGTCTTTTTTTGAACTATGCAATTATGCAACATTTTGTTGGTCTAGCTCACAGGTTCTCAAACTGGGTCCTCAGGACCCCAAACAGTGCATGTTTTCCAGGTCTCCTCACAGAATTAGTAAAATAATTATCTCCAACTGTGGATCTTTTAAAATGTGTCAGTGAGTAATGAATACAACTGTGCACCTGCTGGGTGACCTGGAAAACATGAACTGTGTGGGGTCCTGAGGGCCGAGTTTGAGAACCACTGGTCTAGCTGACAATAGGCCTGATTCAGGCCAGGGCCGGACTGGCCATCAGGCACTTCAGGCAAATGCCAGAAGGGGCGATGGCCTTAGGGCCGGCTCAAGGATGGCAGAAGTGCCCACACCCTCCTCCCCATGCCGCCGGATACATGATATGCACTCAGGGGGAGGGAAGGGGTGATGGAAGTGATGGGTCAGGTAGAGACAGGGGCGAGCTGCGATACCAGGCCCCAGAGACTCATGGCACACCCCCTTCGCGAGCACCCAGAGCTGACTGCCAGGGCTGATCTACAGCCCAGTCTGTACCTGGCAAACCCGATGGTTTGTGTACAACTCCGATGGTTGAGCTGCATGAAAACAGAGACCATTCTGAGTAAAGTGATAGTCACACAGAGTGATCCGATACTGTGTCCTCGGACACATCAACAGATCACAAAAGCCATCAGGAGGTGCCTCCTGCAGCATTAGCATATTTTAGCATCATTGCTGCATTCAAAGACAGAGCAGCCATGCTAAAAGCACATGCCTGTGATCAGCCTGCATGTCTGACACACCACAATGCTGATCACAGTGAAAATTAATTGTTAGAATAAAATAATAAGTAATACTTACCTGCACCCAGACCAGTGATCAATGCTCCTGTGAGGTCCTCTGGGACTCTGGTCAGTTGGTCTCCGGGATCCTGCGCTGTGACCTCGGTCCAGTGGCGGAACTTGTCAGTGGTGGGCCCAGGTGCAAAAATTAGCTTTGGGTCTCCCTCCTCCACCCTATTCCAAGTTCAAAGTGCAGTGGGTGACAGAGAGAGGTAGAGGGTGACAGGGAGAGGAAAGAGATAGACAAAGAGAGGCAAGAAGGTGACAAGGAGAGCATGACATGGAGAAGCAGTGGGTGACAGGGAGAGATAACAGGCAGTGGGTGACAGGGCAGAGGGAGAGGTGACAGGGATAAGCATTGGGTGACAGAGAGGGAGAGAGGATTACAGGGATAGGTGACAGGCAATGGGTGAAAGGGAGAGGAGATAGGCAGTAGGTGACAGGGAGAGAGTGACAGGTAGAGGGGACAGGAGTAGTGACAGGGAAAAGCAGTGGGTGAGAGGGAGAGGGTGACAGGGAGAGGGTGATAGGGAGAGGTGACAGGCAGTGGGAGAGAGGGAAGGGGTGACAGGCAGTGTGTGACAGAGGGGAGAGGCAGTGGGTGAAAGGGAGATGCAGTGGGTGCCTGACACATTATACCACACTGTAGTACCCCCTACATTATGTCACACTATAATGCCCCACACATTATGCTACACTGTAGTCCCCACACATTATGCTACACTGTTGTCCCCACTCATTATACCACCTGTAGTGTCCACACAGTGTACTCACCAGCAGCATCCTCAGGCAGCCGGCACAGCAGCAGTCACAGCCAAACAATGAGTCACACCCGTGAGGCTGTGCTGCTGCTGGGTCAGAGGAGCATGTGATGGGCTCCTCCAATCAGAGCTCAGCACATGCTCATCTGACCCCACTGCAGAGACTACTGGGATGTATTAACTAGGGGTGTGCACCAGCCACTTTTCGTGTTTTGGTTTTGGATCTGGATCTTTCTTCGTGTTTTGGATCTGGATTGGTTTTGCCAAAACCACCCTTCCGTGTTTTGGGTTCTGGGTTTTGTGTTTTGGATCTGTATTTTTTTTTTTAAAAAGCATAAAAACTGCTAAAATCACAGAATTTGTGGGTTTTTCTGCTCCTATGCTATTATTAACCTCAATAACATTAATTTCCACTCATTTCCAGTTTATTCTGAACACCTCACAATATTGTTTTTAGTCCAAAAGGTTGCACCGAGGTAGCTGGATGACTATGCTAAACGACACGAGTACGCGCCACAAACACGTGGCCCATCTAGGAGTGACACTGCAGTGGCAGACAGGATGGCAGTTTGAAAAACTAGGCCCCAAACAGTACATAATGCAAAGAAAAAAAGAGGTGCAAGATGGAATTATCCTTGGGCCCTCCCACCCACCCTCATGTTGTAAAACAGGACATGCACACTTTAACAAACCGATCATTTCAGCGCCAGAGTCTACCATATGACTGTGGCTGAAATGATTGGTTCGTTTGGGCCCCCACAAAACAAGCTGGCAATTAATCTGTCCCTTCACAAACTGGCTCTACGGAGGCAAGATGTCGTCCTCATCCTCCTCATCCACCGATTCTTCACCCTCTTCAGAGTTGTGTAAATCCTCATCCTCACAGAGTATTAATTTGTCCCCGCTGGAATCCACCACCACAGGTCGCTCTGTACGTTCTGGAGGCTGGTCTCCCTGGAAGAGTTGATAATTAATTTTAATGAACATCATCTTCTCCATATTGTGTGAAAGCAACCTCCTACGCCTTTCACTGACAAGGTTCCCGGCTGCACTAAACACTCTTTCGGAGTACACACTGGAGAGGGGGCAACTCAGGTAAAATAGAGCCAGTTTGTACAGGGGCCTCCAAATTGCCTCTTTTTCCTGCCAGTACAGGTACAGACTGTCTGATATCCCTACTTGGATGCTGTCACCAATGTAATCCTCCACCATTCTGTCCGTGGTGACATAATCATATGCAGTGACAGTAGACATGTCAGAAATTGCTGGCACATCCTTCAGTCCGGACCAGATGTCCAAACCGGCCCTTGACTTATGACACAGGCTCACGCTTGGCGCTGCTACTGTGTTGATGCACGTGCAGCTACAGCACACACAAGTCAGAAACACAGAAAAAAAATTGTTTTTTATTTTTTGGAGCACTTTGGGGTTACACCACCCTTCAACAGACGAGCCAGCTGGCCCTTGATTTATGACACAGGCGCACGCTTGGCGCTGCTACTTAGTTGATGCACGTGCGGCTACAGCGCACACAATTCACAACACAGAAAAGAAGAATTTTTCATTTTTGTTGGAGTGCACTTTGGGGGTTACACCACCCTTTAACAGACTTATGACACAGGCACACACTTGGCGCTGCTCCTTTGTTGATGGACATGCGGCTACTTAGTTGATGCACGTGCGGCTACAGCGCACACAATTCACAACACAGAAAAGAAGAATTTTTTATTTTTATTGGCGTGCACTTTGGGGGTTACACCACCCTTTAAGAGATGAGCCAGCCAGCCCTTTACTTATGGGACACAGGCGCACACTTGGCGCTGCGCCTTTGTTGATGCACGTGTGGCTACTGTGCATACATTTCGCACACAAACACAGAAAAAAAAGAATTGTTTATTTTTTGTGGAGCACACTTTGGGGGTTACACCACCCTTTAAAAGACTTATGATACAGGAGCACGCTTGGCGCTGCTCCTTTGTTGATGGACGTGCAGCTACAGCGCACACAATTCACAACACAGAAAAGAAGAATTCTTTATTATTGTTGGAGTGCACTTTGAGGGTTACACCACCCTTTTAGAGATGAGACAGCCGGCCCTTTACTTATGGGACACAGGCGCACGCTTGGCGCTGCTCCTTTGTTAATGCACGTGCAGCCACAGTGCACACAATTCACAAACACAGAAAATATTTTTTAATTTTTGTTGGAGTGGACTTTGGGGGTTACACCACCCTTTAAGAGATGAGCCAGCCAGCTCTTTACTTATGGGACACAGGTGCAAACTTGGCGTTGCCCCTTTGTTGATACACGTGCAACCACAGTGCACACAATTCACAAACACAGAAAATATTTTTTTATTTTGTTTGGAGTGCACTTTGGGGGTTACAGCACCCTTTAATGGTCAAGCCAGCTGGCCCTTGATTTATGACACAGGCACACGATTGGCGCTACTTTGTTGATGCACGTGCGGCTGCAGCGCACACAATTTACAAACACAGAAAAAAATATTTTTTTATTTGTTTGGAGTGCACTTTGGGGGTTACACCACCCTTTAACAGATGAGCCAGCCGGCCCTTTACTTATAACACAGGCACACGCTTGGCGTTACTTTGTTGATGCACGTGCGGCTACAGCGCACACAATTCACAAGCACAGAAAAATGCATTTATTTTATTTTTTTGGAGTGCACTTTGGGGGTTACAGCACCCTTTACCGGACAAGCCATCCGGCCCTAGATTTATGACACAGGCGCACGCTTGGTGCTACTTTGTTGATGCATGTGCAGCTACTGTGCACACAATTCACAAACACAGAAAAAAATATACATATTTTTTTTTTTTGGAGTGCACTTTGGGGGAGCACCCCTGACGGACAGATCACCCCCTGGACAACACTACAGCACCCATTTAGAACTACAGCCTTTATGGGACACTGCACAACACAGTCCAGCCAGCCCCTATAGACTTTGGAGTGGACACAGCCCCTATGGACAACTGACTGCACAACACAGCCCAGCCAGCCCCTATGGACAACAGCAGCACAACACAGCCCAGCCAGCCCCTATGGACAACAGCAGCACAACACAGACCAGTCAGCCCTAGCTCCCACCCTCCCTCTTCACTGTCCACAGCCAGAGTGAGAAATGGCGCCGACGCGGGGACCTTTTCTAGAATCCAAAACCCACGAAATCCGGAAGGCGGGATGATAAAGTTTTTCCCCGATTTCAGTTCCGAGTCAGGCGGGAAAACTCGAGCCAGACTCGGTTCCCGGCTCGGATCGGGGGGGCTCGGATAGGGGGGTCTCGGATCGGGAGGGCTCGGGGGGGTTTGGATTTCAGAAATCCGAACCCGCTCATCCCTAGTATTAACCAGTAGCGCACTGCAGTGCTGAGCCTGACTGCACTGTGCTCCGGTCTCCTGCGTGTAGCTGCCAGCCGGGTCAGTCACAGCCTTGATGACTGCCCGGCAAGCAGCTGCACTGCACCTGCCATACTGGCAGCGTGGACCCCAATACTGCGGCGGGCCCCGATTTTTCCGCCCCAGCTGCTCTATGCTGTAAGAGCTAGCGACAGCGGGGAGGAGGGGAATTCACATGGGGGGGTAGCCACGGTCACACTGTCAGGGTATTTTTTTGCAAAAAATACCCTGAAAAGTGTGCGAAGAGGAATCGCAGGGATATTTGATGCAATTTATTCAAATACGCATTGTGAATCCTGGCAAATTTAGCACATCACATCGGCATCTAAGATGCGGAATGTTATAAATAGGGCCCATAGTTACATAACTGAGAGCATTCACATATCCAGACCACAATCACGGAGGAATGGCATGAGTGAACCAGATTTAGGTGTCTTCTCCCTGTGATAAATAGACCCCTAAGTATATTTATTCTATACAATGCAGATATCTGCCTCTGATACCCTCAAAATCACTTTACATTTTAACTCAGTAAACAAACACATCTGTGTAACACCCTCTAAGGGATGGTATTTGTAAATACACCCCTCTCAGTGTTAGAGCTTGCTTCCTGTTGTAGATATTACATACCTGAGACCCGGATCAGTTTTCAGGTAAAGGAGGGGCTGGAGAGATAGACACGCAGGGGTGGGAAGACTGGGTGTATAGCTGGCAGAGCAGAGGGAGGAGGGGAAGAGAACAAAGGGAGTTGGGAAGAAGAATTTGGGGGAGAGGAGACATCTTCGGGAAGCTGCAGAGCTGGAAGCAGAAATGTAGCCCTCATGCTCCCCTGGCAGGGGGAGATTGGCGGGGCCGTGGTGACTGCCACGATGCCCATCTAACGCCAAAGGAGAAATAGGTCTGGAGTGAGACCACTGAGATAAAGTCTGTGAGAGTCCACAGAGAAAGAGCTGGAAGGTTGCAGTGTGAGCCGCTCAGTGAAGTGTTGAGCACCCATGAGAGGGGTAAGAGACGCAAGTATATGTGTTGAAGAGATGGGGAAGAGGAATTTCCCAGGAGCTTTTACTGTTAAGGTACCAGAGGAGTCCCTTATGCATAAAAGCCCCCCAGCAGCCATTAAAGGGGGGGGTCACTGTGGTAGCAGTGTGGCTATAGGAGCGATCCCTGTAGGATTGGGATGGACGGCAGCTGAGAGTTTGATAGCTGCAATAGAAAAGTCTGTATATTGCTGTCCCATGTGGAAGAGCAGGGGAGCAGAGAGAGGCAGACTGTGTATGAGACACTCTGTATATTGTTTTAGAAGAGACATCTGTATATTGTTTTAGAAGAGACAAAGGAGAGGCAGAGTGCAAAAGAAGTTATGTGAGATGTGTGTAAAGCTGTGGAACTACAGGCACCAGCCAGCATAGGGCCAGGTGGACCTGCATGTATGAAGTGGAGAACTACAGACACCAGCCAGCAAAGGGCTAGGTGGACCTGCACGTATGAAGTGGAGAACTACAGGCACCAGCCAGCAAAGGGCTAGGTGGACCTGCACGTATGAAGTGGAGAACTACAGGCACCAGCCAGCAAAGGGCTAGGTGGACCTGCATGTATGAAGTGGAGAACTACAGGCACCAGCCAGCGAAGGGCTAGGTGGACCTGCACATATGAAGTGGAGAACTACAGGCACCAGCCAGCAAAGGGCCAGGTGGACCTGTGTGGGTAAAATGCAAAGCATTCATTGTGACTGTGCTTAAAGACTGTGCTGGTGAAGAAGAGTGTGATGTAATGTAACCATATCCATGATTGTCATACACCATCTGACATGCCAAGTATATGAGCTGGAGGGAGAGGAGAAGCTGCTGTAACCATATTCTTGTCCTGTAAAGTCATGTGCAGGAGGAGAGAAATAAATTGTTTTATTTTTATAAGAGAAGGTCTGGCGCCCAAGTTATTCAATAGAACTGTTGCTGCATGTGTCTATCTATACCTGTATCTATATGTGTGACTGTTATAAAGCCTGCATGGGCAGGGACCCCCTTCTCAGGTATTGCCCACACCCTGGAGAGCTAGCCTGAGGCAATAGGAGGTGTATCACTCCAAATGCACCTATGTACCACACCGCACACTGAAGGGAGGTTACAAAATGGCGCCCAACGTGGGGCTCGAGCACAGTAAGATGGAAGAAGTGCTCGCAGGATACAGAGACTAAATGCAGTAAATCCAGCCGGAGCAAACCCCTTGGTAGATACCGTGTCTGATCTTCTCTGGGTGTCCCAGCGAGACCAAGGGTTCAGGAGGCGGAGATTGACCCCATTGTTTAAAGTTACCAGTGTAACTTCGCTGTAGGACAAAGTGTCAAGTACAAAATGGTGGTAGTGCCAAAGTGTTTCAGAGACTGTTTAAAAGCAGAAGCACATGTGTGAAGTTTTCTTGGGACTTGTAGTGCCGTTCATCCCATCTGCGTCGGATGCGAGGAGAGCGAGCTCAGCGGAATTGTTGTGTGTTCCTCCAGAAGTTGGGGGGAGCACATGTAAAAAGTTGGCCAGCATTAGAGAAGAGCTGGGGGGAGTGCACCCTGCATCCACAAAAGTTTGGGGGTATTGGGAGGGGCCACGAGAGCCACCTGTCTCCTTTTGACCCGAGGAGGGGAGGAGACTCAACGGGCAGGCCTGGCAGGTACTTCATTGTATGAAATTAAAATTGTCATTTATAACTCATGTATGAACAAACGTGTTTGAGGACACCCGTGACTCTTGTGTTATTATACACATTGGGGGTAGTGGGATATATTGTTGGAAATGTGAATTTTTTTTGCATACTGTTCACTGCTAATGTTTTTTTTCCATGCAAATGTGATCTAATGTGATTTTCACCACTGAGATTTTTTTTTTATTATGTGGGGTGACATACGAAATTGCAAGGTTTTACATGTGTGCACCAGTGTAAGTCGGGTGTGCCTGCATGTGCAAGTGATTAGCCAGGTATACCAAAATAATGTATATATTTTAAAGCATACCTACCTAATGGGGGGAGTATGTAACACCCTCTAAGGGATGGTATTTGTAAATACACCCCTCTCAGTGTTAGAGCTTGCTTCCTGTTGTAGATATTACATACCTGAGACCCGGATCAGTTTTCAGGTAAAGGAGGGGCTGGAGAGATAGACACGCAGGGGTGGGAAGACTGGGTGTGTAGCTGGCAGAGCAGAGGGAGGAGGGGGAGAGAACAAAGGGAGTTGGGAAGAAGAATTTGGGGGAGAGGAGACATCTTTGGGAAGCTGCAGAGCTGGAAGCAGAAATGTAGCCCTCATGCTCCCCTGGCAGGGGGAGATTGGCGGGGCCGTGGTGACTGCCACGATGCCCATCTAACGCCAAAGGAGAAATAGGTCTGGAGTGAGACCACTGAGATAAAGTCTGTGAGAGTCCACAGAGAAAGAGCTGGAAGGTTGCAGTGTGAGCCGCTCAGTGAAGTGTTGAGCACCCATGAGAGGGGTAAGAGACGCAAGTATATGTGTTGAAGAGATGGGGAAGAGGAATTTCCCAGGAGCTTTTACTGTTAAGGTACCAGAGGAGTCCCTTATGCATAAAAGCCCCCCAGCAGCCATTAAAGGGGGAGGTCACTGTGGTAGCAGTGTGGCTATAGGAGCGATCCCTGTAGGATAGGGATGGACGGCAGCTGAAAGTTTGATAGCTGCAATAGAAAAGTCTGTATATTGCTGTCCCATGTGGAAGAGCAGGGGAGCAGAGAGAGGCAGACTGTGTATGAGACACTCTGTATATTGTTTTAGAAGAGACAAAGGAGAGGCAGAGTGCAAAAGAAGTTATGTGAGATGTGTGTAAAGCTGTGGAACTACAGGCACCAGCCAGCATAGGGCCAGGTGGACCTGCATGTATGAAGTGGAGAACTACAGGCACCAGCCAGCATAGGGCCAGGTGGACCTGCATGTATGAAGTGGAGAACTACAGACACCAGCCAGCAAAGGGCTAGGTGGACCTGCACGTATGAAGTGGAGAACTACAGGCACCAGCCAGCAAAGGGCTAGGTGGACCTGCACGTATGAAGTGGAGAACTACAGGCACCAGCCAGCAAATGGCTAGGTGGACCTGCATGTATGAAGTGGAGAACTACAGGCACCAGCCAGCGAAGGGCTAGGTGGACCTGCACATATGAAGTGGAGAACTACAGGCACCAGCCAGCAAAGGGCCAGGTGGACCTGTGTGGGTAAAATGCAAAGCATTCATTGTGACTGTGCTTAAAGACTGTGCTGGTGAAGAAGAGTGTGATGTAATGTAACCATATCCATGATTGTCATACACCATCTGACATGCCAAGTATATGAGCTGGAGGGAGAGGAGAAGCTGCTGTAACCATATTCTTGTCCTGTAAAGTCATGTGCAGGAGGAGAGAAATAAATTGTTTTATTTTTATAAGAGAAGGTCTGGCGCCCAAGTTATTCAATAGAACTGTTGCTGCATGTGTCTATCTATACCTGTATCTATATGTGTGACTGTTATAAAGCCTGCATGGGCAGGGACCCCCTTCTCAGGTATTGCCCACACCCTGGAGAGCTAGCCTGAGGCAATAGGAGGTGTATCACTCCAAATGCACCTATGTACCACACCGCACACTGAAGGGAGGTTACATCTGCAAGGCAGAGTCATTTCTCACGGCCTTTCCCAGATGAACACTTTCCACATCATTTAGCTAATACTGTGTAACAGGAAAGTCAGAGCTTCTTCATTTCAAGTTTCATTTACATTTATTTTCATATCTCAAATTGTCTTGTTTCTCCATAATAAGTGCAAGGTGTTTGCTGTATAATTTGTGCTTAAAAAATAATTACTGACTTTTACTATCTCCTCTCCGGGAGATGCCCAGAGAGGAGACACAGGGCCTGATTCAGAGCCGGACGCTATTTGCACTCGTTTGTTCAGAAAAAGGGGCCGGATATTTAAATAGAGCGCTCGCTCTTTGCGGTCTGTTGACCTCTATGTCTGAACGAGCGAACGAAACATGCGCTCGCTAATTTTTAAAAAAACGCCCCCTGGCCGCTCGCATCATACGTCATCTCCGCTATTTATTAGATTAATCGAGTACATCGAAAGGCATCTGAACTGCTCGTAGTGCTTGTGGTTGCATTTTCCTACCACAATCATGCGAGCAGTTCAGGCTAAAAGACAACCAAGTGACGTGGTCGATGACGCTGCTTTGTTAATTATGCACACCCTTAAAACGCCCGTTTTGACTGTTTGGCACGCCTGCATTCGGATCTCCTCTACCCATTTTCAAGCACCTTCCCCTGTTACCACCCACAAACGCCTCATTCTGTCACTCAAATTAGCAGGCATTCACTGTTTTGCGAGCACACAATTTCCGACCGCAATGACTGGTTCGCGCATGCGTATTACAACCCATACGCATGCGCAGATGTGCGAACATCGCTCGGAGCAAACGAGTGGCCGCTTACGAGTGGCTCTGAATCAGGCTCACAGGCCCTGATTCAGAGCCGGACGCTCTGACAGAGTGCTCGCTCTGAATCAGGGCTGTCCCTCCTCCTTTTTGGAGTGGCCTCCTGGCCGCTCGCATAGCTGTGGGTGACCACCCACAGCTATAGCAAGCGGCCAAAACGATGGTCCCGATTTTCAAGACCATCGTAACCATCGGGCTTGTGACGAGACTCTTGCGGTAGGGTCTCACTGCTGCAAGCCCTGGAGTGCTTTTGGCTCTATCATTCCCATAGGAACGCCTCCGTCTGGGCAACCACGCCCCCGGCACGCCCACCAAAGGGGGCGTGCTGTCAATCACCATCGACAGCACGCCCCCTTTGGTGCGAGACCCATAATGACTGCTTGGCCATCGTTATTCGGGTCTCGCGCATGCGCACGACGGAGCAGCCTCCATCGTGCGCATGTGCACTTGGGCAACATCGACCCGCGTGCGAGCGCTCAGTGCTCGCGAGCGGGTCTGATTCAGGCCCACAGTTTGGTATGGGCTTTGGTTCCTATGTCATTAGGCCCCCATCAAGGCAAAGTGCTGCAAATCGTGGGGCCGCGAGGAAAGGGGAGCCTCCCGCAACAAGAGTAGATAAGTATGGCTCAGACTGAACATGAAAGTATTGGGTAAGCAGTAGTTAAAGCTGCTTCCAAAGATGTATGACGATCAAGGCCTTATGCATGGTCAAAAAGCTGGCATATGTTTTTCAGAAGGTGTTAAGAGACTAGTCTGCTGGTCTTCATACCTTTTTGCCCATTTTAATATATAACAGATAAGATTAAATTTGATTATGCAATTTAGATGTGCAGAAATTTTTGTCTAGTTCCTCATTTCTCACAGGAAGTTCTAAGCAGCACATCCGCAATACGGTACATCCCGCCTGTCTTCGGGTACATACCGCAGTTGATTACCACGGTATGTACCTAGTGTATCGCAAAGGACAGCTCTCTCGATAAAAGCTGTCCTTTGCGATGCCCCCAGACGGAGGGACTTCTGGGTTTAACACCCAGAAGTCCCTCTGGCGTACTTCTGCGCATGCAGAAGGCCGCCATCCATGGAGGGGGGGTGAAGGAAAGGATCCAATTGGATCCCTCTCAGGGGAAGCGTCCCGCAAAGAAGCCTAATGGCATTTTTGGTGGTTTTACCGCATTTACCCCTTTAGCACATCCCACCCTCTCTGTCCATCATTTAAAGCAAACTGTTGTTCCTTGGTAAAAGATGCATCATTTTGCATAAATTCATCTGCTGCAACAGTTAACCCAATGCAATAGGTGCAGTGAGGAGATAAAATAACTTTTCCACTGGTTAGATCTGTACCATCTGCTCATAAATAAATAATAACATAACTCATAACTAATTCATGGCTAAGCTAGTTCTACCTCCACCCTATATATTTCAATTATCTCTGTTCCCAAATTCTTTTGCTTTGTTCTCTCTTCTTGTCTCTCTTCTCAGTGTCAGTGGATGAGACAGGTTCACACAGCAGCAGTGTTCTCCCTTATTACCTTGCAGTGCTCTATATTTCTACCTAACGTCGTGTCTGTGGACCTGACAGGCTATAAAGTAGAGATGTGCGCCGACCCCCGTGTTTTGGTTTTGGATCTGGATCTCCCCTGGCTTTGCATCTGAATCTGGTTTTGGATTTTTTTCCTTGGTGTTTTGTTTTTAGGTTTTGGTTTTGGATCTGTATTTTTCCCAAAAATTATATAAACAGCTAAAACCACATAATTTGGCCTGTTTTTGTTCCTACAGTATTATTAACCTTAATAACAATCATTTCAGGTATTTCCATGCATTTTAACCACCTCACAGCTCACAATATTGATTTCACTATTTTTCACCAATATAGGCCAAAGGCTGCAGCGAGCTTGCTGGCTAATGTAAGCAGCAGAGCAGCGGCACAAACACACGGCAGTTTAAAAAAATATAGGACATCTATGAAACATTGCCACACAGCAGTGGCAGACAGGATGGCAGTTTAATAAACTATAATAATGTCAGTCGGCAATGCCCCAAATTGTGCCAAATGTAAAGAAAAGAGGTGCAAGATGGAATTGTCCCTCCCACCCACTCTTATGTGGGGTATTAGAAAGGACATGCACAGTTTAACAAACCGAGCACTTTAGCCACTAGGACTGACACTTTCGTGGCTGAACTCCTTGGTTTGTTTGGGCCCCCACAAAACTTTTTTTGGAAGAACTATCTTCAATTATTAAGGAGGAGGTTGATGATGAGGGTGTTTTATTGGTGGAGATTGCACGTCATGCTCCAAACTGCTGGTAGCTGATACTGGACTGCTTGTTATTAATTTACAAATTATAATTTTGTTAAACAAATTCAATGAATTCGCGGCAAATGACGTAACAGGGAGGAGGTGCCTAGATGGTTAATGTCCCTTCCTCTGTTAACTTTGGCTTTACAAATGGAACAGATGCCTTCACAACTGTTGTCAGAATTTAGATTAAAATAATTCCACACCCAAGACGTTGCTTTTCTGAATTTCTTTTTATCATTAGCAAGAGCTGCCGCCACTGGTGGCTGATTTACTCAAACCACATCCTTATCATCAACATCCACATTAGCATCAGATAGGACACAAATTTCCCCCTCATCCTCCTTTTGTACTTCCTACACACTATCGTCCTCATTTTTTATTATTTCACCATCTAATACTAGCACAGCCGTCATGGCGTCAGTGATCCGCTGTGAAACTGGGTGACAGCTGTCATACTTACTTCCTCTATCAAAGGACTGTTTAATAGGCAATAGTTTTTTTAAATTACTTCCGATCACGAATAAGAATGTTGATGATGATGCAGATGTTGGTGTTGGAGATCGAAGGCGCTTGGATCCCACAGAGAGGGAGCAGGTAGGTGACACTGGACTTGTTATGTTTTGAGTTTTGGAACTTAGCGACATACACTTTGATATTTGATGAATGTGCTCCAAGTGATGTAACAAGGAGGAAGTTCCTAGGTGGTTTAGGTCTCTCCCTCTACTCACTCTTGCTTTGCAATGGTTACATATGGCTTGACAACTGTTGTCCGGATTGGAGTGGAAATAATTCCACACGTGAGAAGCGGATTTTTTTGTCTTTTGCCCCGGCATGACAACAATGGGCTTTGGCTTTTTCAATCCTTGGGCAACAGCTGTTGCCTTACTTACACAAAGGACATCCTCGGCATCAACATCCTCATCACCAACATCTTCATCATCAACATCCTCATCATCCTTAGCACCTTCAACTACCAAAATATCCTCCTTTTCCATGTACAATTCCACAGAAGCATCCTCACTGGCTACGTCTGCAAGATGTTGACTGCCCTTCCCCGCATTTACAGAGGGCACACAAATGTTGGAACGTGGAGGATCCTCCAGTACACTACTATTTAGGTCTGGCTCACACATGGCAACCGCGGACACACTTGCACTCTCCTCGGGGATTTGTGATTTCGATTTCTCAGGGCACACAATTGTTTTTGCCGAAGGGCTATCAGAATCAGAACCAGCAGTCTTCATAAAGGCCTTATCCTTTCCTTGCCACTTCATGTAGTGAAAGGCATATTGCCAATTTTTTGTTTATCTAAAGGCAAATTTCCTTTCAAATTTTTTTTTCTTAACTTCAGTAAAAGTAGCTTTATCATATCAATGGCGTGATTTAAGCCCTGGGGCATGGGCCTTCATAGAGGATGAGGAAGTTGATGGCCTTGCACTACTGGCGGCAGCTACAACATGTGGTTCTTGGCCTTGCTCTCCTGTCATGTGACAGCCCTCCATATTTTCTGCGGTCTTCAAGCAGTGTCACAAGCACCAATAGTGTAGCCAAGGTGCGGTTACAAAATTCACACACGAGCAGTCGTGCGCACACAGAAAAAAAATTGACAAAAGAAATACACTATGTATTTTTTGCCAGGCCACAACTTGGGCCCAGAGCACAGATTGATGACGACTGGAGTTGGGCAGCACTAGGTTGCGTTGCCGACTTGCTAGATCTTGTGCGGCTACGCCTAACACGCACAGACACACAGACAATTATTTGAAAAAAAAGACAATATGTTTTCATTTTTTTTCCAGCTCCAGAACTTGGGCCCAGAGCACAGATTGATGACGACTGGAGTCGGGCAGCACTAGGTTGCGTTACCGACTTGCTAGATCTTGTGCGGTTAAGCCTAACATGCACACAGGCAAATATATATTGCACAAAACAATATATTATTTTTATTTTTTAGAGGGGTCCAGAACTTCTTCCCAGATGGACGCAGCAGACAGCACAGCAAACAGCACCAGCCCAGATGGATCAGCAACAGCCCAGATGGACACAGCAGACAGCACAGTGACAGCAGTAGCACCAGCCCTGATGGATCAGCAATAGCCCAGATGGACACAGCAGACAGCACAACAACACCAGGCCAAAATGGATCAGCACCAGACCAGGACACAGCAGACAGAACAGCACATCACCTCTCCCTAGCCCTACACTACCCACTCTCCCTGTTCAGTCTCCACATCCGTGGTGAAATGGCGCCCACTGCGTCCCTTATATATAGATATGAAAGCTCGCAAGCCGCGAGATTTCGTCTCTATGGTTTTGCCTCGATTTGAGAGATCCGAGTAAGGCGGGAACATCCGAGCCGGTTTGGATCCGACTCGGATCTGCTGAATTCGGGTGGGTTCGGATCTCTGAAATCCGAACCCGCTCATCTCTACTATAAAGCAGCAAATCCCTCACATCACTGAGTTGTCTCACTCACTCTACGTGCAGGTGAATGCTTTGAGCAGAAAAATACACATTAGCTTAACACAGTATGGTTGTCTTATATTATTTATTTTTATTTGTTTTCATATTGATATATCCAGACTCAAAGGGCCTCAGCAAAAGTACATAAAGTGTTGTACCAAAAAAAAGAATCGTTGTGTTGTTGAGTTGAACATATCTCAAACTGCGTACAACTGAAAACAGTATTATTTGCATCCGGTGTACATCAGGCATACAAGTATTTATACTTATCTAACGCAGACAGATTGACAGTGTTGATAGCAAATGCTAAAGTCACATTATGCACAACATAATAATACATGGGTTCTCAAACTTGGTCCTCAGGACTCCAAACAGTGCATGTTTTCCAGGTCTCCTCACAGATTCACAAGTGAAATAATTAGCTCGACCTGTGGATCTTTTAAATGTGACCATGAGTAATGAATACACCTGTGCACCTGCTGGGTGACCTGGAAAACATGACCTCTATGGGGTCCTGAGGACCGAGTTTGAGAACCACTGCAATAATATAATGAATTGTCATATACAAAGAGAGAATAGTGTCTTGATGGCTAATAATTAATGACAGCATGTGCATTCACATGACAGGTAATGAATTTCATATACTGTATCCGAGATGTCTTTTGGGATCTTCACTAGTAATATGTACAGAGTCGTCCATTATAGCCTTAATAAGTTTTAATTTTTCTGTAAAGTCATGTTTAGTTTTAAAAATATTAATAAGCAGCTTGCATGACCATTGTAAAATAATGTGCTGTAAAGTGATCGTGAACATAGGATGTCATCATCTTGACATCATGATCCCTTATTTCAATACAAAATGTTGGTGTTCTTATCTTAATATTCTAAAGTTGCATACTAGTTTTAAATGTCAATCTTCTAATGTGCTATGGTTTAAAAGGATTCAGGGGCCTATTCTTCAACACTAAAATAATGTTTTTAAGGACATTTTCCTTGCTAAGTCCCTCTGCGTTAATTTCCACACTCCCCATACATTAGTATGGGGATATGGAAATGTTGGTATTCATCAAATTCCGAAAATTATGTATTTTCGGAATTTGATGGAGGTACTATCCGCCACTGTGAGGTGGCGAATAGCAGGTAAAACACAAACTTACCGCCGCTGTAGGTAGTGCTGCGCATGTGCTGGGTTTACGAATGTAACAACACATGTGCAGCACTGTTTCCAGCTGTGGTAAGTTAGAGTAGAGAGGGAAAAGTATCTATTTCCCGAAAAGCAATCATCGCAAAAATGACAGCTTTTCGGAATAGATACTGATGGAGAGGAGGAATGATGAATTCCTCCGGTAATTAGGTAGAACTCCATGTTCTAAACCTAATTGCCTCCATCGATTTTTAAGGTATGATGAATAGGCCCCTCAGCCTCCTCTCTCTCCCTAGACCCTTATGAAGTCGTACTTGGATCTATCCACAGGTGTTGGCAATGCAGACATAACACATGCTGCTATAGGTATTCAACCTGATGGCTAGAGTGATGTGACTGTCTGCTACATTTATCTGTTTTCAACACTTCCAGCATGATCCTCCTGGATTAATTAGCAGCGCAGCAATGTGAGTACATGAATTTATATTATATCTTTCCCGTTGTCTGGTAGAGTGAATAATTTAATGAATGTGTGTGTGTGCTCCCTGCTGAGTTTATGATACAAAGGCAGATAAAAGTACTCAACGCATGGCCCCAGCTGACATTAAACTTTCACAGCCAGGAATGTGCTTATCAGTCAGTTATAAAAATAAACCTGATACAGATGCAGTAAAGTCTTCTGAGGAAAAACACTGTTGGAGATTATAAACTGGACACTGAGAACAGCCAATGTCGATCTTGTTCCCAGTAGTGGTGCTAGATGATTATGGAAACATAAGACAATGAAAAGGTCAGCTCTAGTTTTATCATTTAAACTATATAAACCAAGCCTGTAGAGAGAATAGGGATTAAGGAGGTTGAAGGTCAACCTACTAACAAGACTCATGTCACCTTGTTCACAATGATCCTCTTCTGTTTAGTATTTTCATAGTTTCTGTAAGATTTCCTTAACGCCAAGCAAACTAAAAATTTAATATTGGTTGATGTTCAATGAGTTGATCTAAAAATTGTCCTTACTACTTATGATGCAGACACACGTAACGATTTTGTAACCAACGATTTTCTGTCAGATTTTCCCTTTGAAAAGTGAACGATTTTTTGAAGTGTAATGAACGATGAACGAATAATGTTCCTTCCCTTAATGAAAATCGTCATGTTGGACAGTATGAAATGGACGATGAACGATAACTACAAACTACAAACGGTAGTGCGCATTTGTGATTAGCGTTCATTGTTATAACTCATAAACTGAACGATTTTTTAAACAATTTAACAATAATTACGTAGTTATCGACAAATCATTAAAAAAATCGTTCCATGTGTATGCACCTTTACTTACTAAACTTGTTTGTTGGATTTGCTGGTGTATCCAATGGCCATAATGATTCCACCTCATGCTTCTCTTACTACTGGTATTTTAAATGTACTCACAGACATCTATTATTGTGTGCAAGGAGCCTTCTTCAGTGAAGTACCTGTGCACCTTCATTGTACCAGTACCACACCAGTCCAGTTCCTGTTGTTCTAATTACCAGTACATTCTGGGTACCATCATTTCTGTACGTATTTCCTGTAGCTTCATTTATATTAACTGTACCAACAATATCTGTTATATCTGTGACTTCCTGTGACTACAGTCCTTCTTTCTGCTTTGCCCGTTTACCTGCATTACTACCCTGTTGTAGAAGAATGATGAGTTAATTGGTAGAAGAGGAGTGTTTGTTGATAGGAATTTTTGAAACTTGGTATTTTTGAGAGCTTCATTATCCTATTTTGTGGTATTATTAATTATAGGTGTGTCCTCTGCCATTGTTGCTGCAGTCGAATTAAACAGTCCATAGGATGGAGCTGCGGTCTGGGAAGAAATGCCATCTGAAGATGATGTAAGTTCCCGCAGTAAACCTCCAAAAATAAATTATTTTTGGAGTTTGACGAGTTCAGATCCTCATACCTGTGTATGGGAACAGTGTGCCACATCGGGGCCCTGACTTTTTTGCCAGTCCCAGGCCCCACAATCAAGGGCGTAGAGAGCCATGGTGGGCCCCGGTAAAGAGGGGGCGTGGCCTAATTTCAGAAGGCATGGCCACGCCCCCTTGAAAAAAAATAGTGTTTTGCAGCACCGCGAAGCGGCGCTGCGCGCCGGTGAGGGGGCGCTGTGAGCCCCTCAGCCCGGCGCAAAACCAGTGGGGGGCACGATCAGTGTGATCGCTCCCCCCTTGAGGCATAGGAGATTGCTGTAGCTGCTACTTAGCAGCCGCAAGCAATCTCCCGCTGCAGCCCAGCACACGCTGTGTGCTGGGCTGCTGCAGAGGGAGGGAGGGAGGGAGGAAGTGAGGGGGGTGGCGCCAGACCTGGGCCCCCGCCGGGCCCCTCTAGAAGCCTGGGCCCGGGTAAACTGTACCCGCCCCTCCCCCTCTCGGCGCCCCTGCCCACAATTTCTGACGGCAGCCCCAAGTGGTGCTGGTAACAAATAGGAATATACGGTCTGCAGTAACCTGTTAGACTACATGAAAATACAAAGGTCTGCAAAGCTTCAATTTTGGATTGGCCATTATGTCTTGCTCACCTATCTGTCTGTTGAATATTTTTTCAATGTGCTAGAATAAGTAAAATTCTAATGGGATATTCTTAAAATACAAAGTTTTCAGAAAAAAAGCATGGTATAATTTGTGTGAATATGGATGAAAAAAATATTTGATATTGAGTAGGGATGAGTGGGTTTGGATTTCTGAAATCCGAACCCCCCCGAGCCCCCCCGATCCGAGCCGAGAACCGAGTCCGGCTCGGGTTTTCCCACCTGACTCGGAACTGAAATCGAGGCAAAATGTCATCATCCCGCCTTCCGGATCTCGCAGGTTTTGGATTCTATAAAAGGTCCCTGCGATGGCGCCATTTCTCTCTCTGGCTGTGGACAGTGAGGAGGGAGGGTAGGAGCTAGGGCTGGCTGGGCTGTGTTGTGCTGCTGTTGTCCATAGGGTCTGTGTCCACTCAGTCCATAGGGGCTGACTGGGCTGTGTTGTGCTGCTGTTGTCCATAGGGGCTGGCTGGGCTGTGTTGTGCAGTGTCCCATAAAGGCTGTAGTCCTAAAGGGGTGCTGTAGTGTTGTCCAGGGGGTAATCTGTCCATCAGGGGTGCTCCCCAAAACTGCACTCCAAAAAAAAAATTTAACTTTTTTTTTCTGTGTTTGTGAATTGTGGGCCTGATTCAGAGCCGGACGCAATCAGCCGTTCGCCCGCAGTAGGTACGACCGTCCAAATGTCAAACCAAGCGCTCGCACGTGTGGTCGCTCGTAGCGAGTCTTCTGCCCCATATTTCCCCAACCCCTCCTCTAGCTAACGAGCATCCGAAATAGCGAGTGCACTACTCGTTTTTTGTTGAAGTGTTCGCTCGCACAAGTACTACCGGAAGTAGGCCTGTCATTTGTCGATTGCCTTGTTTCTCGTTTGGCAAACATCCGTGAATCGATTGGTGCCAATCATTACCTTAATTTACTTAATTGTTGGTCGAATGTTTTCAATCTTGTTTCTATTTTGAATGTCAATAAACTTTATTGTTTGTTTTGTGTTCATTTTGGTCCGTAGTTTCTGTCCGCTTTTAACGGCAAACTTGTTGTTTATTTTAAATCCAAATGCTGTATTTGCGTTTTTTGGGGGGGGTTATTTAGGTTTATAATATTGAAAAAAAAATTTTCCCGGATTGTTGCTAACGCATCAAAATGCAGCAAGCCAATCCTACGTCACAATATATTTTTATGGGTGGTTCACATGACTCACACATTAACTAACAGAGTTGTTCATGTTATTTATGAAAGTACATTAGCCAATAAAAATGTAGGGGTCCCTGTAATAAAACTGATTTGTCTTAAAAAAAAAACATTGCCATCATGAGAGCCAGTGCTTTTACACGGCGTGAGCTGCTGGTGCTCACAGACATAGTTGCTCGCCGTATAACGGACAGGCCGCCCCCCGTCACCAACATGGTCAAGGGTCGGGCATACGCGGAGGTGCGGCGCAATGGGATATCGTAGGACCATTGGACAATTGGAGCGCCGGTGGTCAGATTTACGGCGCCGGTCCCCACACATGCTTGCGCATCTTCAGATGAGGATCCGTCGGCATAAGTGGATATTTGAATGTTTATATATCTATGACAATCTTGTTTTAATTTTTGTCTTTGCTAATGTAAATTTGCATTAATGCGTGTGCATGTGTGCAGTATGCGTTTTTTTTGCCTAAATGAGACCTTGTTAATGTGTTTTTAGTTTTTTTCTTTTTTTTTTCTTTTGGGTTAATGTTTTACATTTTAATTGTTTTTTGGAATACATAATTGCTAATATTCCAAACTATACATCATTTAGGTGAGGAGCGGAACCAGAGACGGAGTCGGAGGCCTGCACGACCCCTCTCCCCAACTCCCACCATCTCCTCCCCTGCCCACTCCTCCCAAATTTCTCCACTCTCCCCTGACCTGGACATCCCTATTTCCCCTCCCTCTCCTCCCCAAATCCAAATAACTCCTCCCTCCCCTGTCCTACCCATCCACATTCCCACACCCTCACCTGATGCACCCACTCTGGTTTATACTCCCTCCCCTTTATCCCCCCTGGAAATTAAATACACAAATTTTGTTAAACCTTAGCGCAAAGATAGGAGCAGCCAGAAAGTTTTCTTCCAGCGTTATCAGACTGGATACATAGATTACAAACAAATATAAATAGAAATTTCGCGCTCCAATGAAAGGATATACAAAAAAACCTTTGAAAATTACAATATTACCCTCCTTCTTTGTTCCAAAACAATTTCTTATTTCTTATTTGATCCTTTAATTTTCTGACAGGAGGGGGATTTTCTTTCCCGAATATGCAAAATAAAATTTACACAAACAAAAGTCTTATAGTGTAGTAGGTTTAAAATAATAAGTTATTTTAAAAGGATAGATAAGAGGAGTCCCGGTATCAAAGCAGGTGCTTTATGTGTCAAATTCTGAACAGGAAAATCACCCACATGTGATTAATATCAGACGGATGTGATGCTCACTTTGATGCTTACAAATAACATGCCACTCCGTTTATATAAAGGTTTCTTTATCCCCATGTCGTCTTTACAGATACCATTTAAACCACCTCGTGTAAATGACAATAGGTGCACGACTCACTTTAAATGCTTACATTAATCAAGCACTGTAAATTCCCATAACGGTTTCTTTAATATCGATCGAAAAGCAACCTCCAAGAATAGTACTCGAAATCCAAAAAAGTATTATTGGTTATTTATTGAGACTATTATCTCCAAGAAGTGATATCAAATACAAGAAAAATAACAATAAAATTCAGCTGCCATTAATAAGAGTAAACCATATCAGTACCAAATATACAAACAAACTAGTCTGGGATACACCGAAGATGAACAAGGGGGCCCCACCGTTCTCACCCAGTGTCACCAGACAGAGGTACTCAGGTTGTTTTCTTCCAAACGAGCAAGAAGCACCTCACCACCAACGCGTTTCGACTGTTCTTTAGTCTTTATCAAGGTGGAAGTGCAGTGGTCGAATGCTCCTTTTATTCTAAAATAAGTCCCACCCCTCCAATTGGGGTTAGAACCCCGCCGTATTCATAGCTGTGCTTTATAAACCCCATACATAAAGTTAATTGTAATAAACATCTGAACAACATTAAAAAATCAATTCTATAAAAGAGTATTCTTTAAAAACACTTTTCTTACTTAATAATCAATTTTGGTTGCCATAGCGACTCGTGTTCTCAACCAATCCTACTTCACTCCGTTTTCGTCACTAGGGTAAGATGTATTTTACCTCTAGTGTCCTAACGATCTGCCGGATATTATATCATAATGACGCGGGTCCCCCGTTGCCAAGGCAACCCGCGGCAAACATCGGGTGATAAGTTTTAACTCTGGTATTATTAATACACTTACCGGATGTCTACTTTAGTATGACGTGGGTCCCCGATTATCCGGGTAGCTCACGTAAATATCTAATTAAAGAAAATGGGATCAATTTTAAAAATGGTTAGGAACTTCCGGTATGCGTTCCAATATGCGTTCCACCGTCTCATCAGGTGGAGCGTGAACGAGGTTGTCTAGGCAACTCTCATAATCAACTGTATAACTTTTAAAATGGGTAGATATTACATCTCATATTACAAATTAATTTAATGTTATAAGCAGCAGTCCTCATACTCAAAACATGTAAAATTACTGCTTGTAAATAAATATAATAAAAATCAATATATCATGACCAAATTTACAAAAACCACTTGATTTCAAAATCAGTGTTTAGGCCAGAAGGTGCCAAAGTTTTAATATCATGAATGAATTTCATTTCATTTTGAGCTAAAGATGTATATTTGGTACTGATATGGTTTACTCTTATTAATGGCAGCTGAATTTTATTGTTATTTTCTTGTATTTGATATCACTTCTTGGAGATAATAGTCTCAATAAATAACCAATAATACTTTTTTGGATTTCGAGTACTATTCTTGGAGGTTGCTTTTGGATCGATATTAAAGAAACCGTTATGGGAATTTACAGTGCTTGATTAATGTAAGCATTTAAAGTGAGTCGTGCACCTATTGTCATTTACACGAGGTGGTTTAAATGGTATCTGTAAAGACGACATGGGGATAAAGAAACCTTTATATAAACGGAGTGGCATGTTATTTGTAAGCATCAAAGTGAGCATCACATCCGTCTGATATTAATCACATGTGGGTGATTTTCCTGTTCAGAATTGGACACATAAAGCACCTGCTTTGATACCGGGACTCCTCTTATCTATCCTTTTAAAAGAACTTATTATTTTAAACCTACTACACTATAAGACTTTTGTTTGTGTAAATTTTATTTTGCATATTCGGGAAAGAAAATCCCCCCTGGAAATTAGCCCACCTTATTCAGATGTCCACTGGCCCACTTCATCTGAGGATGAGGATCTGGGCCAACCTGGCCCTGAAGCTGCAGGTATTTTGTTTTTCATGTGTGCAATTAATGTGTGAAAAGGTGCCCTATATGCATACACTGTGGTATCCCTGAATACAATCTAAGGCCAGTCCATTTTTTTTGGTTAAATCATCCTTTGTTTTTTTTTGTTGGGTGCTAATTATTTAAAATTTGCGACTCAAATTTTAACATTAAAATGTATTCATTTTTTTATGAGTTTTTTTTTGGTGTTATTAAATTTTGCCGATTGTCTGCATTTTTCATAACAAAATAATTTATTAAAAATCCACATACGCCAGAGCCAAATACAAGTTTCATTATGCTTTTTACATTTTTGGTCTAAAATCACAATTCAAATTGTGTAAGGATTATTTCAGATGCCAAAGTGATTGTTCAACCCACTATTCTCATGTTCATGTATTTGTAAGTTGTTTTTTAGTGCCAATTGGTAATTTAGGCAAGTTCATGTAACCACTATATTTGTGTTCAAACTTTAGCATGGTATGTTAACTAATTTTCGTTAAAAATCATACTGTTTTTTTTTTTCGTATTTTATTAAAAAATTTTATTAAAACACAGATTTTTCTTTCAACAGACCCAAGGAGGCGGGAGCATCACATTTTGGGCCATATTTTAGCCATGAGGGGCCATTTGGTGCAGCTACTTGTGTCAATGGACCATTTAATTTCTTTTTTGCGGCATTAATATGTTTTTCATTTTCGTTTTTGTTAATAAAAATTGTTATTTTCCAAAAATCTTATTTATTGACTCAAACATTAGCTCACAAGGTCAATCAATGTGTTTGGTTTTTTTTTGGGGGGGGGGGGTTGAATTTGCATATGAAAATGCAAACAATGTTCCAGACTAAAACATTTTTATTAAAAAAATTAAAAAAAGAAATGAGTGGTTTACCAGAAATTGTAGACATATTTTGTCAGTCCAAAAATTGTGTAAATTTACATTAACTCCATAATGTTTCGCTAGGATACCCTTATGTAGTTATTTAATTTTTTAAAATGTATAAATGCAACTCCCAAAATATGAAAATAAAGAGGAAAAAAGGTTGGGCAAACTATGCCAACATGTTATTAATTTTTAGGTTAAAAATACAAAAATACCAAACCCCCCCCAAAAAAACACTTGAAATTAATTTCAAAGGTACTGTCCATTTGTGCAAGGCTTTTGTGGTTTTTTCATGTCAAACAAAATTAAATTTTAAAACAATTATTTAATACACATTAGCTCACAAACCAAAAAATATACACACAAAATTTAGCAAAACAAAATCAAGAACTGGTTGAAGATGGTGCATGCCAACATGTCCAAAATCAGGTAAGAAACACATTTGTCCAGGTGTAAAGGTCATTTGTGAGTCATTATTGTCACAGGCGATCAATTTCAGGAAGTAAGCAGGTTGTTGTTTGGATTTTGCAAAAAAAATACAAAAAAAAGGTTAAAAATCAAAACATAGGATAGTTAACACACATAATTTTCCTTATTCCCAATGTCAACAAATGAAAAAAAAAAGGAAAATCAAATACCTGAAAAAGCGTGTAACTACCTCATCACGTATGGCCCCCCTGACACTCTCCTCTGACCAACCTCGGGGGGGCCATCCTTAGGCAAGGCATCCTCTGGCTGCATTGGGACACCACTCCTTATGGCGATGTTGTGAAATATCCCACACAGGACCACAATTTTGGAAACCATAGCCGGCAAATACATGAGGTCGCCACCAGAGCGGTGGAGGCATCGAAATTGGCCTTTTAAAAGGCCAATGCAGTGCTCCACCACCTGCCTGGTGGCAGTAAGTGCAGAATTATATTGACTTTGTGGCCCTGGTGTAGGAACCAAATAAGAAGTGAGCAGCCAGGGCGTGCAAGGGTAACCACTGTCTCCTGTGAAAATAAAAAAACATTCAGTACCATTTCTAAGTCAAGAGTGTTTGTTTTAAAAATTAAGGGTACCACTTACCCAGAAGCCACGCATCACCAGCTAGTAGGTTGTTTAATTTGTGCCAAAGCCCTGATTGCCGGATGACAAATGAATCATGTGCACTTCCTGGAAATTTGGCATTCAGGGACAGGATCTGGAGGGAGGCATCACATACCACCATTACATTCATTGAATGGAAATGTTTTCGGTTCCTCCTGCTGGAGGCTGAAGTGGTATGTGAGTGCCGTCCACAACCCCTATGATGTGTGGGAAGCCTGCAATTTCAAAAAATTTCTGCTTAACCACATTAAGGGACCCCATATCCAATGGCATATTAATAAAATGATGGAGGTGCTTAAAGAGTGCATCCATTACTGCCCTCAGGATCCTTGAAAAGGAGGATTGGGAAATGCCAGCAACGATGCCAACTGTGGTCTGGAAGGATCCTGAGGCGCAAAAATGTATCACCGACATTAACTGCATAAGTGGTGGTATTGCTGTTGGATTGTTAATTTGCCTTTCATGATCACTCTCTATTAATGAAAGAGTGTCTAGGATGATTTGGGGTGGTAGGCGATAACGCCTTAAAACCACATCATCAGGCATTCCAAAAAGGGTGACACATGTTCTAAATATCTGGGGCCTTGCACACCTACGATGCCTACGCCTAGGGGGATGTTCAGGTTGGTCGGGGTCGTGGACCATCGCCACTATAATTCGCCCAACATCAATCTGAAATGTTAGACAATGTAGTTATTTTTCCAACATTTAACAATGAGAAAATATACTTATCTTTTTTACACATTAAGAAGAATCTTACAGGGTTAGGCAGTGACATCTTGAAGTAAACCTACGAATTAGATTTTCCATAAAAATAATGTAAAAATGAACACAAAATAAAGACAGGCTAAGGCTAAAATATAAAGAATGCACTACACAGATGATGTTATTCTAAGATTTTACAAGAAAATTAAAATGTACGCTAAAGCCACAGACAGGAGATGAGCAAAATATACGCAAGAGAGGTTACAAAATAATGCTAAATGGTATGCTAAAGCCACAGACAGGAGATGAGCAAAATATACGCAATACATTTCGCATTTATTATGGCAAAAAAAACATTTGCAAAAAAATCACAAATTTTACGTACACCTATCTGCATAGTGTGACCCCTTAAATAAACATGAAAAATTAATAAAAATAACAGGAAACACGTATTAACATTAAAAAAGAATAAAATATTTGCAAGTTTAAATCGACCCAAAAATCGACCCAAAAAACTTACATCAACAAAAAAAAAAATATGATAGAAAAAAAATGCAAAAATGCGAAAGAAAATAAACAAACAACAGAAAAACTCGCACAAAATCCAACAAACTCCGCAACCAACCACTACTCCGAATCGATCTCAAACAACCCACCCCGAAACAAGGCCACAAAAAAGCCTTAAATAGACTGAACTTTCCCACTCAAATCAATGACGCACAACAGATGCGCCCGTATAATGCACACGCATCTATAAAAACGTCACGAGAGCCCACAATGGGTCAGTTGAATTCAAGGGTTTAATCATGTCCACTGAACAGCAGCAAAGCCAAAATCCAGGACCTCACAGTAAGTAGCTCCAAAATTAAACTTACCACCCCCAAAAAAATTTTACATTTTTTTTTGTCATTTTTTGTAAGGTGTTGAGATTGACAATGCGGAGGCTGCAGGGCCTAGTACCCAGGCCAGGGCCAAATGCAAATGGCAGCCGCAATTCACAAGAAAGGAGATGGAGGCCTTGGTGCAAAAGTGCATTGATAACCTGGCACAGGCACCCCAAAATATGGGGTCAACCCAGAGATGGAAACTGTGAGAGGAAATAGCAAGTGCTGTCAATGGGGTTGGTGATTTTGTCCGTTCAACCAAAGAGGTCAAACGCCGGTACGTAAATGCTGTAACCTATTTCCAAATTTAAAAAAAATGAGGAACAAATCTAACCATACATTTTTAAACAACAGATGGAGCGACTTCAAATATCGGCTAAAACAAAAAATGGCTGATAGAGCTAGGCATGCAGGTGGGACAGGTGGTGGGCCAACCCCTGTGTCATTGGAGCTAACAGATTTGGAGGAGCTGGCACAGGGGTGTGTGCAGGAAGAGGAGGTGTTTGGCGTGTCCACCATGGACACAGACATGCCAGACTTTGCGGCTCCACATGTTGCTGCAGGTAATTTAGTTAAAAATGATTGAAAAACTTGTTTAAGTAAATTTACAAATGTACTAATATTTGTATGATCTCTCTTTTTCACACAGGCACAGAAGAGGATGAGTCTGCTCCAGAACTGAGGTTTGGCCGCAGTAGATCTGCTGGCTCTGCAGGGGAGGAAGCAGTATTTCCGTCTGGGGACCCTGTGGCGGACAGTCCAGGGCCTTCCCCCTCGCAGGCAGTGGCCCTTCTCTCAGATCTCAATGATAAAACGGATAAAAACACTGAGATTCTGATGAGGATGGACGCCAATCTGCTACGGGTGGCGGCCAATGTCAGAATAGCTAATGCCCTGGAGCAACTCATCCGCCTGCGCATGTTGGAGCCGGCCTCCCTTCCTGCCGGAACATCAGGGCCCTCCACCTCTGGCGCAACATCGGCCATCCCTCCAAATGTGCCTAGCCCTATGCCTAGGCCAGAGGAAACACCAGCTACCTCTGGCCAGGCACGCCGTACGACCAGACAGACAAAGTCATGCTCCCTCCAACATCAAGCCAAGCGGGGGAGAAGGCGTTGACAGCACTGGCTAATTTCCCCAATTTCCATCTCTGTGTTTGCTCCATATTTTTGCACCACAAAACCTCCCTCTCCTTTCTTGTGAATTGGTTTTTTTTTAACATTACTTTATTTTTGGGATCTCAAAAAAATAAAAAAATTTGGCAGCAAAAAATCCACATTTCTACCAAAATGTGAACATATAATTTTTGGAAAATAAAAATCCCTAAAAAAAAATGTGTCAAATTCATTAGCAAATGGCTAAAAGGGACTGGAACAAACATACTTAAATACATAACAAAGGTCATATACGTAAAAAATGTTTAATTTAAAAAAACAAGGTAACAGGTAAGTAAACAATAACACAAGCAAAGCAATTAGTAGCTGATTGTCTTTCTGTATTTGTAACCAAAATGTTAAAAAAAATTATAAATAAAATAAAAGGTGGTGGGCTTTTTAAAACAAAATAAATCTGACAACAACATGCGTACGGAATATAGCAAAAACATCAAGCATTTTTACCTTTATTTAAAAATTAATTTTGTGATTGCAGTGATTTCAAAACACAAACAAATAGGAACAAAACATGCGTTCCAAATTTAGCTAATAAATATGGCCATTGCAAATCACCTCGCAAGTGAACCAATTATTAGGTGATTGGTCTTGTGCCTTGTAAAGGAGAATAGCAAAACATCGATTCGCTAAGGGAGCTACGAAGAGACCATCGTCTTTGCGAGATCCAATACCCTATCACAACCTGAACGAGCAGTCATAATGGAAACTGGATCACACAATGATGTATTCAAAAGACCGTCCAAATTGGACGTTCGCACAAGATAATACATGTACTCCCAAAAAACGGCTTGACACACCAGCGTTTTCTCATCTCCACCCCCGTTACCACCCATAAACGGAACATTCTGTCAATCAAATTACATAGGTCACTTCCTGTTCGCTGTGTATACGAGCAAACGAAAAATGACCGCACTGATCCGGCCACACATGCACAATGATAACCGGATGCATGCGTGGTTTAAAACAATCGAATGCGTACGAGCGAACGGCTGATTGTGTCCGGCTCTGAATCAGGCTCTGTGTGCACAGTAGCCACATGTGCATCAACAAAGTAGCGCCAAGCGTGCGCCTGTGTCATAAATCAAGGGCCGGCTGACTTTTCCGTTAAAGGATGCTGTAACCCCCAAAGTGCACTCCAAAAAAAAATAAATACATTTTCTGTGTTTGTGAATTGTGTGCGCAGTAGCCGCACGTGCATCAACAAAGTAGCACCAAGCGTGCGCCTGTGTCATAAGTAAAGGGCCGGCTGGCTTGTCTGTTAAAGGGTGGTGTAACCAACGAAGTGCACTCCAAACAAATAAAAAAATATCTGTTTCAGTGTTTGTGAATTTTGTGCGCTGTAGCCACATGTGCAGCAACAAAGTAGCGCCAAGCGTGCGCCTGTGTCATAAATCAAAGGCTGGCTGGCTTGTCCGTTAAAGGGTGCTGTAACCCCCAAAGTGCACTCCAAAAAATATCCTTTTTTTTTCTGTGTTTGTGAATTGTGTGCGCAGTAGCCGCACGTGCATCAACAAAGTACTGTAGCACAAAGCGTGCGCCTGTGTCATAAGTAAAGGACCGGCTGGCTCATCTGTTAAAGGGTGGTGTAACCGCCAAAGTGCACTCCAACAAAATAAAAAAATATTTTTTTCTGTTTGTGAATTGTGTGCGCTGTAGCAGCATATGCATCATCAAAGTAGCGCCAAGCTTTCGTCTGTGTCATAAATCAAGGGCCAGCTAGCTTGACCATTAAAGGGTGCTGTAATCCCCAAAGAGCACTCCAAACAAAATAAAAAATTATTTTCTGTGTTTGTGAATTGTGTGCACTGTGGTTGCACGTGCATCAACAAAGGAGCAGCGCCAAGCATGCGCCTGTGTCCCATAAGTAAAGGGCTGGCTGGCTCATCTCTTAAAGGGTGGGGTAACTCCCAAAGTGCACTCCAACAAAAAAAACTATATAATTTTCTGTGTTTGTGAATTGTGGGCCTGATTCAGATCTGCTTGCGAGCGCTGAGAGCTCGCAAGCGGGTCGACGGAGCCGGCTCTGTCATGTGCATGCGTGAGACCCGGATAGCAACGGGCAAACCGCCGCTCCGGGTCTTGTACCAAAGGGGGCGTGCTGTCGATGTTAAGTAACAGCACGCCCCCTTTGGTGGGCGTGCCGGGGGCGTGGCTGCCCAGACGGAGGCATTCCCATGGGAATGCCTACCGTCTGGGGCTGGCCCAACTGACATCACAAGTGATGTCAGTGGGAGTGCTTTCGTCTCTGTTTGAGCCGAAAGCACTCCAGGGCTTGCGGCAACGAGACCCTACCATAAGGATCTCGTCGCAAGCCCGATGGTCTTGATGGTCTTGACCATCGCAACCATCTTCCTGGCCGCTCGCTATAGCTGTGGGTGGTCACCCACAGCTATACGAGCGGCCAGGAGGCTGCTCTAAAAATCAAGAAGGCCGGCCCTGATTCAGAGCGAGCGTTCTGTCAGAGCATCTGGCCCTGAATCAGGGCCTGTGTGCACTGTGGCTGCACGTGCATCAACAAAGGAGAAGCTCCAAGCGTGCGCCTATGTCCCATAAGTAAAGGGCCAGCTGGGTCACCTCTTAAAGGGTGGTGTAACCCCCAAAGTGCACTCCAACAAAAATTTGAAATTCTTCTTTTCTGTGTTGTGAATTGTGTGCGCCGTAGTCGCACGTCCATCAACAAAGGAGCAGCGCCAAGCTTGCGCCTGTGTCATAATTATTTTAAAGGGTGGTGTAACCCCCAAAGTGCACTCCAAAAAATAATTTGAAATTCTTCTTTTTGTGTTTGTGTGTGCCTTAGCCGCACGTATATATCAATATAACATAAATGGAGGACCAAACTTTGGGGCTCATTCAGACCCGCTTGTGAGCAGCAGTACGCTCGCAAGCTGGTCGATGTCCTCCACTGTGCATGCGCACGACGGAGGGAGCTCCGTCGTGTGCCTGCTCGAGACCCGGAGAGCGACAAGCTCTTCATCGCTCCTAGTCTCACACCAAAGGGGGCATGCTGTCGATGTTGATTGACAGCACGCCCCCTTTGGTGGGCGTGCCGGGGGCATGCCTGCCAGACGGAGGCGTTCCCATGGGAACGCCTACCGTCTCAAGCCGGCCCCACTGACATCACTAGTGATGTCAGTGGGAGTGATTTTGGCTCTGATAGAGCCAAAATCACTCCAGGGCTTGCAGCAGCGAGACCCTACCGCAGGGTCTCCGTCGCAAGCCCGATGGTCGCGATGGTCTTGACCATCGCGACCATCATCATGGACGCTCGCATAAGCTGTGGGTGGTAACCCACAGCTATGCGAGCGTCCATGAGGACGCTCCTAAAACAGGTAGGAGGGCCCTGATTCAGAGCGAGCGCTCTGGTCAGAGTGTTCAGCTCTGAATCAGGCCCTTTGTCCCCTAAATATAAAATAGGGAAAGATCAAGAACCACTTCCTCCTAGTGCTGAAGCTGCTGCCACTAGTCATGACATAGACAATAAAATGCCATCAACGTCGTCTGCCAAGGTCGATGCCCAATGTCATAGTAGAGGGCATATAAAATCCCAAATGACAAAGTTCAGGAAAATGATCTTAAAAAAAAACCATTTAAATCATCTGAGGAGAAACGTAAACTTACCAATATGCCATTTACGACACGGAGTGGCAAGGAACGGCTAAGGTCTTTCCCTATGTTCATGACTAGTGGTTCAGCTTCACATTACGATGGAAGCCCTCCTCCCGCTACAAAAATCAAATGAGTTAAGCTGGCAAAAGCACAGCAAAGAACTGTGCATTCTAAGAAGATATCACAAATCCCCAAGGAGAGTCCAAGTGTGGTGGCGGTTGAGATGCCTGACCTTCCCAGCACTGGACGGGAAGAGGTGGCTCTTTCCACCATTTGCATGCCCTCGGCAAGTGCTGAAAGGAGCACCCACAGTCCACTTGCTGATATGCAAATTGAAGATGTCACTGTTGAAGTACAACAGGATGAGGATACTGATGTAGCTGGCGCTGAGGAGGAAGTTGGCGAGGAGGATTCTGATGGTGATGTGGTTTGTTTAAATCAGGCTCCGGGGGAGACAGTTGTTGTCCGTGGGATGATCATACCTGGGCAGAAGCCCAAACATTCTACCTCTTTGGTCTGGCAATATTTCTATCCAAATCCGGACAACAACTGTTTTCGCCATATGTACCATATGTAAAGGTGAAATAAGTAGGGGTAGGGTTGTTAACCACCTAGGAACATCCTCCCTTATACGTCACCTGCAGCGCATTCATTAAAAGTTACTGTCAAGTTCAGAAACTTTGGCTAAGACCGTAAGCAGTCCAGGGAGACCTAAATCCCGTTGTCCTGTTGTATCCAAGCGCCTGCAAACCACACCGTCAACTCCCTCCTCATCAATTTCCTCCTTAGTCAGGATCGGAAGTAGTCCTGCAGGCCATGTCACTGGCATGACTGACTTTCCTATCCGGGATTCCTCCAGAGGATCCTGCATTGCTATGCCTACTGCTGCCACTGCTGCTGTTGCTGCTGGGAGTCGTTCATCATCCCAGAGAGGAAGAAGGAACACCACTACTTTTATTAAACAATTGACCCTCCATCAGCCCTTAGCGAGGAGGATGAAGTATGACAGCAGTCATCCTGAAGCAAAGTGTATAACTGAGGCTTTGACTGCTATGTTGGTGTTATATGTGCATCCGGTATCCGCCATTAGTGCACTGGGATTTAGACAACTGATGGAGGTAGTGTGTCCCCGGTTCCAAATCCATCTAGATTCCACTTTACTAGGCAGGCGATACCGAGACTGTACAGAAACGTCAGAAAAAGTGTCCTCAGTGTCCTGAAAATGCGGTTGTACCCAATGTCCACTTAACCACGGACATGTGGACAAGTGGAACAGGGCAGACTAAGGACTATATGACTGTGACAGCCCACTTGGTAGATGTGTCACCTTACACAGCAACAACAGCAGCGTCACCAGTAGCAGCATCTCAGAAACGCCAGCTCGTTCCAAGGCAGGCTACACTATGTATCACCGGTTTCAGTAAGAGGCACACCGAAGACAACCTCTTAGAGAGACTGAGGGAAATCATTGCCCCGTGGCTTACCCCACTTAGACTCTCCTGGGGATTTGTGATATCTGACAATGCCACCAATATTGTGCGGGCATTACATCTGGGCAAATTCCAGCATGGGTGTTTTGCTCACACAATAAATTTGATGGTGTAGAATTTTCTGAAAAGTGACAGGGGCATGCAGGAGACACTTTGGGTGGCCTGAAAAATTTCTGGCCACTTTCGCCATTCAGCGACTGCGGGCCGAAGACTGGAGCACCAGCAAACACTCTTGAACCTGCGCCACCATCACCTGAAGCAAGAGGTTGTGACGCGGTGGAACTCAACTCTCTATATGCTTCAGAGGATGGAGGAGCAGCAAAAGACCATTCAAGCCTATACATCCACCTATGACATAGGCAAAGGAGGGGGTATGCACCTGACTCAAGCGCAGTGGAGAATTATTTCCGTGTTGTGCAAGGTTCTCCAGCCCTTCGAACTTGCCACACATGAAGTCAGTTCAGACACTGCCAGCTTGAGTCAAGTCATTCCCCTCATCAGGCTTTTGCAGAAGCAGCTGGAGAAAGTGAAAGAGGAGCTAAGATGGAGCGATACCGCTTGGCATGTGGGACTTGTGGATGAAGCCATTCATTCGCTTTGCCAGGATTCCAGGGTGGTCAATCTGTTTAAATCAGACCACTACATTTTGGCCACCGTGCTCGATCCTAGGTTTAAAGCCTATGTGGTGTCTCTCTTTCCGGCCAATGTAAGCCTGCAGAGGTGCAAAGATCTGCTGGTGAAAACACTGTCAGCTGAAGCAGAACGTGACATGTTAACAGCTCCTTCTTCATTTTTACCCGCAACTGGGGCTGCCAGGAAACAACTTAGGTATCCTATGCAGGGCAGGCAGGACCAAGTTTGGACATATGGTCCGGACTGAAGGACCTGGCAACAATTTCTGACATGTCTACTGTCACTGCATATGATACTGTCACCATTGACAGAATGGTGGAGGATTACATTGGTGACAGCATCCAAGTAGGCACGTCAGACAGTCCGTACCTGTACTGGCAGGAAAAAGAGGCAATTTGGAGGCCCCTGTACAAACTGGCTCTATTTTACCTGAGTTGCCCCCCCCCTCCAGTGTGTACTCTGAAAGAGTGTTTAGTGCAGCCGGGAACCTTGTCAGCAAAAGGCGTAGGAGGTTGCTTCCACAAAATGTGGAGAAGATGATGTTCAGAAAAATGAATTATCAACTCTTCCAGGGAGACCAGCCTCCAGAACGTACAGAGGGACCTGTGGTGGTGGATTCCAGTGGGGATGAATTAATACTCTGTGAGGATGAGGATGTACACAACACTGAAGAGGGTGAGGAATCGGTGAATGAGGAGGATGAGGACGACATCTTGCCTCCGTAGAGCCAGTTTGTGCAGGGCCAGATTAATTGCCAGCTTGTTTTGTGGGGGCCCAAACGAACCAATCATTTCAGCCACAGTTGTGTGGCAGACCCTGGCGCTGAAATGATTGGTTTGTTAAAGTGTGCATGTCCTGTTTATACAACATAAGGGTGGGTCGGAGGGCCCAAGGACAATTCCATCTTGCAGCTCTTTTTTTTCTTTGCATTATGTACTGTTTGGGGCCTAGTTTTTCAAACTGCCATCCTGTCTGCCACTGCAGTGTCACTCCTAGATGGGCCACGTGTTTGTGCCGCCCACTCGTGTCACTTAGCATAGTCATCCATCTACCTCGGTGCAACCTTTTGGACATAAAAACACTATTGTGAGGTGTGAGGTGTTCAGAATATACTGGAAATGAGTGGAAATTAAGGTTTTTGAGGTTAGTAATAGCATAGGAGCAGAAAAATCAACACATTCTGTGATTTTAGCTGGTTTTATGCTTTTTTTAAAAAAAATACAGAACCCAAAACACCGAAGGGTGGTTTTGGCAAAACCAATCCAGATCCAAAACACGAAGAAAGATCCAGATCCAAAACCAAAACACAAAACACGAAAAGTGGCCGGTGCACACCCCTAATATATATATATATATATATATATATATAGAGTGTGTGTATATATATATATATATATATATATATAAATATAGTATATACACACTAACATTTGCAGGGTCGCCTCAGGCAGCCCCCATTGTCTGTCTAGCCCGACCCCCTCTCTATTTACTGCTCACATCCTCACTCTACTCACTCCTGTCCTGTCCGCCTCCCCCGCGTGGCCCAAAAAAATGCTGTTCAGTCCCAACCCCCAATGCTTTTTAGTAAAGCCGAATCCATCTGAATTTCGTGAGTCCGGACAGATTCAAGTCATGGTTCTGATCTTCCCACAGTTCGTAATTTGGATTTTAAATCAGAATTTTGGGTTTCGGATTGCAAAATTTATTTAAAAAAAAACACCTGGATCCAAAACCAAATCACTTGAGGGTGATTTTGCAACACCAAAACCAAAATATGAAGATGAATCCAGATCCAAAACCAAAACACGGGGGTCAGTGAACAATAATCACTAAGTGCATGCCTGACAACTGTCCTGATTTCTGTGCTACAGTCCCACTTTATGGGGATTGCTCCCCTGTCCCACCGACGGGCCACAGTGTCTCGTGGGTAGTGGTGTGTTTGGGGGGATGGGGATTCTGTCAGTGGGCAATTCCATGATCGAAGAATAACATATAGAGCACACATTTTGAACTATGATCTTAATAGTCTAGTCCTAAATTTTTAGCAATAAAACTGAAAGTGGTATGAGTAGTGTACAGTAGGATGAAACATAATGCATTGGTTCCAAATGAATATAGTGAATATTAAGGACCATTAAAGTTTTGATGGCGGACTAACACAAAAAATACATCAACATTTACAGTGACACAACTTAATCAAAAGTGTGTGAACTAAGGGCCTGATTCAAACCCGCTCGCAATCGCTATGCACTCGCAAGCGGTCGATGGCCGGGGAGTGCACATGCGCGGCGTGCGCACTGCGCGTGCGCGTGCCCTGGAGCGAGCGAGAAATCACTCGCTCCGGCGCTCGCATCCAAAAGGGGCAGCTGTCGATGTTGATCGACATCTCGCCCCATTTGGTAGGCATGTCGTGGGAGGTGGCTGGCCAAACGGAAGCGTTCCCGAAGGAACTCCTGCCATTTGGGGGCGGCCCCACTGACATCACGAGTGATGTCAGTGGTAAGCTACCGGAAGCTCACTGGGGCTTGCGACGGACGAGACCCTACCACAAGGGTCTCGTCGCAAGCCTGATTGTCGCCCACAAGCTTAGCGAGCAGCCAGAAGGTCGAACAGGAGGCCGAACAAAAAAAACCATGCGGCCGCCCTGATTCAGAGTGAGCGCTCGCTTTTTGCGAGCGTCTCTGAAGCAGGCCCTCAGCATTATAATTGAAACAATTTTAGATTTATGATACACAGTATATGTTAGAGGTCATGTCAACATGTGTTTTTATATAATTACTGTATGTTAGTTTGTTTACCCTTTTAACAAAAAGTATGGTCACGGACTAACAAGGAAAGTGGTTGCTGACTAACAAATGAAAATCCTTTTCAAAAGTATATTGGAACGGTATTTTAAACAGCCTTTCCTTTTCAATTCAGCATAAAGTGACTTATTAATCAATATATTCCTTAGAACTGTGGGCCTGATTCAGACCCGGTCGCAAGCGCTGAGCGCTCGCAACCGGGTCCATGGTGGCCCAGAGCGCATGCGCACAACGGAGCCGGCTCCGTCGTGCGCATTCGCGAGACCCGTATAGCGACGGGCACTACGTCGCTCTGGGTCTCGCACCAAAGGGGGCGAGCTGTCGATGTTGAGTGACAGCTCGCCCCCTTTGGTGGGCGGGTTGGGGGGGTGGCTGCCCAAACGGAGGCATTCCCATGAGAACGCCTGTCATTTGGGGGCGGCCCCACTGACATTCCGGCTCTGTTAGAGCCGAAATCTCTCTGGGGCTTGCGGCCACGAGACCCTACCACAAGGGTCTCGTCGCAAGCCCGATGGTCGCGATGGTCTTGACCTACCATAACCTACCATAAAATTAATAAAGTTGTGTAATAATGCTTATGTTAGTCCGCGACCATTTGTTAGTCCGCAACCATCAATTTTACTGAATGTGCTAACTTTTGAGTTGTTTCAAATATACCTGATTATTGTCTCTTCTAAGTGGTAACAAAATTCTGAGTTCCAAGTTTCTAATCATAATAACTTTTCTAAAATGTTAAAAAAAGGTTTAACATGGTCGCAGACTAACAGTTGGCACCAATGGTAGTTATAAAAGCAAGTATAAATACCTATTTCAACTCCAAGGGGTAAATTTACTAAAGTGAGAGTTTTTAGAAGTGAGTTTTAAAAGTGATGTTGCCCATAGCAACCAATCAGATTCTACTTAACATTTAACTAGCACCTTCTAGAAGATAATAGCTCAAATCTGATTGGTGGCTATGGGTAACATCACTTTTACAACTCACTTCTAAAAACTCTCACTTTAGTAAATTTACCCCCAAAAGTCTTTAAAACAACATTTTAACCTTCTTTACATTGGTAGCCATCTTTGAAATAGCAATGCATCATGGGTATGCATCTTGTGAGGGAAATATGAATGTTTGAATATTCATGATGTTTATTACATTGAGACAGTCCAAGTGCATGACATTATTAAAATGCTTATAACATTTATGAAATTAATAATTTAGGAAAGAGGAGACCAGTTTAGGAATTTAGAAGAAATTGCTTTTCCAAAAAAATATAATACTTTCCCCCTCAGGAAAAAAAAACAAGCATTGCCATCATAGGTCAAAAAACACACATTGTCCACACAAAAGACTGATACCTAATATAAGAACAGAGACAGCCTTGCCCTGATGCCTTGCCCTGATCTGGAAACTGCTACAGGCTGACACTGTGCAGCTACTTTAAATGTTCCCTTGATGAGGTGAACGTAGGGGAGGAACAGAAGTTGAGCAGATGAGCCCAGTGCTGCCAGGGCCAAAAATTTAATAGGTGCTGCCAGAGGCGGATTGGGAACTTAAAGTGACCTCATTCAAATTTATACTGTAGGTGCCCCAACACAAACATAAGTGGTGCTAGCAAACCGCCAACTTGACAGCCATACAATACAGAAAGCATCTTTGTGCCCACCATACAGCACTAACTGCATCCTAGTCAAGGGCGTAGCTATAGTAGGTGCTGAGAGTGTTGCTGCTATGAGGCCCAGGTCCCCTCTGGGGCCTGACCCTCTCCCTGCACTGAGTTACACTGCCATCTGCTAAGCCCCAGCTTTTCTATTCTCACCAGAGTGCTTCTGCAGGGCATCTGGGCCCAGGGTTGATCCAAGCTACAGCCATCTCTAACTGCTACCTGCATGCATTGTGATGTCACAGTGCAGGTCACAGCCCTATATTAAGGATGCCCAGTTACTGGCAGCCATTTTGTGGTGACATTTTTTCCTACATTGATACTCTCTGAGTAGTTCCTGCTTTATTTAGGTGACTTTGGATAACAGCTACTGATATGAATTTTGGATTATATCTTCCTATAAGGTCCCTAACAGCAGCATCTTCAGAAAAATAAGCTGAATAACATCTTTAGGTAAGGATATTATAACACATTTTGGCCTGTCACCCTTACCCCTTAAGATACCTCCCTCCATTTTATTTGTAGTTTATATTTTAGAAACAATGGATAAAGCAATTGATTCATCTGTTATGACATTGCATGACTTTAGATACACACTTGCCCAAACCTCTGGGGATCCAATTCCAGACCAGACTGTTGACACAATCTAACACCCAGTATATTTCTACGTAGCTGTCCTATTTTGCAGCAGATGTCAGACAGTAGGTACTAGGGATGTGCAGGCTCGGTTCTACTCGGTTCCGTTCGTTTTTTTTTACCGAATCTTATTGGGTTTCAGCTGTCACGAGTTTTGGATAGCTAATAAGATTCGGTATAAAAAAATGAACGGAACCAAGTAGAACCGAGCCTGCACATCCCTAGTAGGTACAGATATTTGGGCTGCTATGGGGCCTAGGCCGCCTCTGAGTGTTGCAGCAGGGCATCTGCTGTTACTGGCCCAGCCGTCTCTGCCTCCATCTCTCCTCACTAACTGATTTATTAGTGAACCATAGCCTTTTAATATAGCACGTTATATCATAAACATTTAGGATTAGGGAGAATATATACTTTAAAAATATATATATATTTTATCGTTTATAATGCTTACTATTTGCTAATCACCATTCATTTAATCCTGCATGTCAGCTAGGTATGCAGATTTAAGATCATTTACAATCAAAATGGATAAACTGCAAAATAATTTGCAAAGGGGGTGTGGGCCTTTGGAAATTTTGCTTTGGGGCCCCCATATGTCTTGCTACTCCCCTGATCCCAGTTATCATCATACAGTACAGAGAGCATCTTAGTCACAGCCACAAGTATAGAGACTAGCTTACCACTGTAAAGTACAGAAATCATTCCAGGGACTGTCACACATTAAATTGAGCATCCTAGTGACAATACAACACAAACAGCTTCCTACTTACCACCATACAGCAATTTCTGTATCCCATGATCACCATACAGCACTGAAAGCATCCCAGTGACTGCCATAATGTACAGATAGCATTCGATTGAATGTCATACACTACATGCCATAATGTACTGACAGCATTCCATTGAATGTCATACAGTACATTGAGCATCAAGGTGATGCCATACACTCCATACATAATGTACAAAGCACCCCAGACTTGTGGTTTGATCACTTCTGGATTAGGAGCTCATGCAGGCCCAGTGCTAGGTTTGCAAGCGCCCTAGGCAAAGCTTCACTCTGCCGCCCCTGCTCCCCCAGGATTCTGTGTCTGCTCTGCCTCCAATGCTCTCACCGGCAAATGGGGGCTAGGGGTCTGGGCGCTGCTCCATCCTGGTGACAATCTCTGTGTGAGGGGGAGCCTGGCGGCCTGCCCTACCAGTAATCCGGCCCTGCCAGCACCATGTAAAAGACCATAGTTCGTGTACAACAGAATGTGTAGTGACCAGCATGGGAGATCACCATACTTGAGTGACTCTTGTTGCCCAATTCCTATTACATGTTGGACAAAACAAATTACATACATCTACCAGCGAAGCCTGTGACCAATCCACCCTGCTGTTTAGGTACGCATAGTTATTGTAGTCTACATCATTATTTTAAGTAATTGTTTCCTATAGTTTAGTAAAATTAGCCAGTATTTTGGTTTAAGTACTCATATAAACAGGGGCAGCTATAGACCTTACCGGGAGTTTTCCTAGTGGGTCTGACTGTTTTGGGGCCACTGAAAACAATTTATTTTTCTGTTGCTTTTTTTTTTTTTTTTAAGTATGTGTCCCGACCCACCCATTCGGAGTTGGCACTGGCATATTGAAGGCTGAAACTGACATGATTTGCCAATGGTGGTTGACCCCTCCCCAGGGACCAGCCATTATTGGCTGTGCCTCGCAAGATCAGCCCCATCCCCTCCTAATCCACTACTCCCTTGGCTCCCCGCTGGTGGCATCAGGTGCTGGAAAGTAGGGATGTGAGGTGAGCTGCACAGACATTGTCTCAAAGTCAGGGTTACACACACACACTGACTGTCTGCCTGTGGATCATTCTGTGGATGCTGGGATTGGCGGATGCTGCTCCCACTCCTGGTTGATGCAGCAGAGGGTCACCCATTGCTCCCCCTTCCCCTGCCTGCAGACCCCAAAGTCCATCTTCTAATTCATCACAGGGAATGAGATAGCTGGCAGTGGACACCAAGCATTTCCTGCAACTGGGTGAGTACCTCTGTGGAATTCCGTGGTGTGCATGCACCTGAGGGGCTGCTGTCTGTGGTACTGCGGGGTGTTTACCCACCTGGTTGTCTGTGGGGGTTGCAGCATCTTTCATTGCATTGTATTACAGGCCCTGGAAGTATGCCAGTGTATATAGACATGTAGACTGGAAGTTTGGTGGTCTCAGAGGTCCGGAGCTGCAGCGGCGATCCCACCGGCTATGGGCACTGAACACTGTCATCGTGGCTCCTGTCTGGCTAGGGGTGTCATTGGAGGGTCCTCAGTGTGCTGTGGTCTCAGGGGGCTCAGGGTTCTGGTGGACACTGGGTGCTGCCATGTTGATCCTGGTCAGCTGACCGCCATGGCTCCAATGGGTAACCAGTTCAGCTGCCACCTGACGGCATCAGCCAATCTCCGAGTCACAATGTATAAAGCCTCGCTCATGTCGACATTCAGTGCTTGGTCTCCGTCACTGATACATGCTCCTGACTTCAGCAATCATGCTGGTTATGCTTGTCTCTGATAATTCCGGCTCCAGTGTATTTCTTCAAAAGCAGCCCCAGTCTGCCTCCAGTGTATTTATTCAAATCCAGTCCCAGTCTGGCTCCAGTGTATTTCTTTAAATCCTGTCTCTGTCCGGCTCCAGTATGTATCTTCAATTCGGTCTCAGTTCGGCTCCAGTGTATTTCTTAACTCTGATCCATTCCAGCGTCAGTATATGCTCCAAAGACTGTTCCATTCCAGTATCAGTATATGGTCCAAGGCTAATCCATTCCAGCATCAGTATAAATCTGATCCATACCAGCATCATTATATGCTCCAAAGACTCTTCCATTCCAGTATCAATATATGCTCCAAGTCCGATCCATTCTAGCATCAGTATATGCTCCAAAGACTTTTCCATTCCGGTATCATATATGTTCCAAGTCTGACCAATTCCAGCATCAGTTTACTGTATGCTCCAAAGACTCTTCCATTCCAGTATCAATATATGCTCCATGTCTGATCCATTCCAGCATCAGTATATGCTCCAAAGACTCTTCCATTCCAGTATCAATATATTCTCCCAAGTCTGATCCATTCCAGCATCAGTATATGCTCCAAAGACTCTTCCATTCCAGTATCAATATATGCTCCAAGTTTGATCAATTCTAGCATCAGTATATGCTCCAAAGATTCTTCCCTTCCAATATCAATATATGCTCCAAGTCTGATTAATTCTAGCATCAGAATTTGCTCCAAAGACTCTTCTATTCCAGTATCAGTACATGCTCCAACTCTGACCTATTCCTTCATCAATATATTCTCCAAGTCTGATCCATACACCAGTGTCTACCATAATCCTGTCTTGGTCCCTGTGCCATTACATGACATTGCCATCCTGGTGTATACCATCTATGAGGAGGTCTTATATCAGACCATCCTTATTGCAGACCTCCTCCTTATTGCAGACCTCCCGTACCACCAGAGAGCAGGTATTGGGTCCTCATCTGAGCAATCCAGAGTCCCCAGTTCTGACAGTAAGGGGTAAATTTACAAAAGTGAGAGTTTTTAGAAGTGAGTTTTAAAAGTGATGTTGCCCATAGCAACCAATCAGATTCTACTTAACATTTAACTAGCACCTTCTAAAAGATAATAGCTAGAATCTGATTGGTTGCTATGGGCAACATCACTTTTAAAACTCACTTCTAAAAAGTCTCACTTTAGTAAATTTACCCCTAAGCACTATAAACGGAAAAATATATATATTTTTAAAAAATATATAGTCTTCTTAATCCTAAATGTTTATGATATAAAATGGTATATAAAAAGGCTATGGTTCACTAAAAAATCAGTGAGTGAGAATGTTGGGCCAGTGATAGCAGATTCCCTGCGGCAACAGAGGTGGCCTGGGCCCCGTTCTCTGCACTGAGATCTACTGCAAAATAGGACTGATGCGTAGGCATATATTGGGTGTTGAATCTGCATCTAGGTCTCCAGTAGGATTGTGTCAACAGTCTGGTCTGGAGTTAGATCCTCAGAAGATTGGACAAGTGTGTACCCATCTTAAGTCATCATGCAATGTCATCAGATGAATAATTTGCTTTATCCAATGTTTCTAAAATAAAAACTGCAGATAAAATGGAGGGAGGTGTCTGAAGGTGTAAGGGTGACAGGCCAAAATTTGTTATAAAGTCCTTACCTGAAGATGTTATTCAGATTATCTTTCTGAAAATGCTGCTGTTCAGGACCTTATTGGAAGATATACTCCCAAATTCATATCAGTAGTTGTTATCTAAAGTCGCCTATTAAAGCAGGAGCTACTCAGAGCGTATCAATGTAGGACAAAATGTCACCACAAAATGGCTGACAGTAGCTGGGCATCCTATATATAGGGCTGTGACCTGCACTGTGACATCACAATGCATGCAGGCAGCAGCTAGAGATGGCTGTAGCTTGGATAAGCTCTGGGCCCAGGTGACCTGCAGCAGCACTCTGATGAGAATAGGAAAGCTGAGGCTCAGCAGATGGCAGTGCACTCTCCGCTCCTACTAGAGCTACACCCTTGACTGGGATGCTGTTTGTGCTATATGGCAGGCACAAAGATACTAACTGTATTGTATGGCTATCAAGTTGACTATTTGCTAGCATCACTTATGTTTGTGTTGGGCCACTCTCAGAATTTTGTCAGGGCCACTTTAAATTCCCAGGGTGGGATGTACTAAAGGAAAAATGCGGTAAAAAAACAGTTTTCAGGGTTTTTACTGCATTTTCATATATACTAAGCCCCGGCTGCCCTATTTTCGGTGCAGAGGGTAACGCCAGAAAAACCTGGCGAGACCCTATAGTGGCCTATGGGCTTCTTACCGCATCATCCTCCCAACGCTTCTCTGCTGCCTCGCCAACCCACAGTATCCCAGTGTCCCCTACTCAGCTCAGTTTCCTGGTTGCCGGCCCATGCTCCTCCTGGGTCCTCCACCTCCTTCTCCTCCTAATCTCCTTCCGGGTGCAGGGAGGAGGAGCCCGGGACTTCCTGCACAGGTCACCAACAGGAAGCTCCCGGAGCTCGGAGGGGGCTGAGACCCACGGAGACCCCTCACCCAGCATTGGCTGCTTCGCAAAAGGGCAGCCCTTATTGCAAGAGCTGTCCTTGTGATACTAATCGCATAGGTTAGTACATATGTGATTTGTAATTTTGCGGTGGCTGGTGGTATGTACACCGCAAGGTTAGTACATCCCACCCCCAATCTTCCCCAGTATATAGAGGTATGTTTTCTCCTAACTTGCCACTAGTTAAAGTTAGTATTCAGCAGACTAGAGTACGAGAATGCCAAATTAACTAGCCATGAGTTGGTTTAATCACAATTGTATTTTGATTGCTGGCAATCTAAATAGCGCACGTTTCTGTAAGTTTGATAAAGGGATCTTTGCATGTGCAATGTATATTTATGTAATATTTCCCTCACCCCATTTATGAGAGAGGAGGAGTCAATTAAATGCTGAGGAGGGGAGGGCTTGTTGGCTGGGACCCACTCTGTTAATTCCCAGAGGTGAATCCTCAAGATGGCTGGTAACCGAGTAGACAGGACTTTCCTCTCTGTGAGGGAGTTTCCCAGCTGCTGGACTTCGGGCAGTTGTTCTTCTGTTAGGAGGGCCAGATTAACAATGGGGTGGATGGAGGTACAGCTCCAGGCCTCCACATAAAAATAGGCCTATCAGCATGGTAGCATGATGGTGACCAGCTGAATCAAATAGTCAGCCAGAATAAATCTTAACTATTAATATGGTATTTCTAGTTTTTTTTCCCCAAAAATTCTGCAATTTTGATATTTTTATGTATTTAGGGAGACAGTGGGGATGAGAGTGTAGGGAGTGGCCAAACCCACACAGCACTGGTCACAGATTCTCCCCTTCTCTTTATAGGCCATTGAACATTTACAGCCTAAGGCCCATGTAGCCCTTAATGCAGCCCTAATTTCAGCCATGGTTAGGAGAAGCAAGACTTTTGTAGGTAGCTTATTCCTCAAAGGGGGCAGGAAAGGATGTGGAACTTCAGCTGGTGTGCCCAGAGGGGATAGAGACGTTTATACAGTACACAGTAAGTGCAGACTGTGTTATGCAGCCTATTTGAATGGCTGCACACAGGGGAGTTACACCACTGGGCAGCGTAAAAATATTTACAGTATATACTAAATAAAAACAGATAGTAGCACACTGGGCATACTGGTGAAGCTATGGCCAGTCCGTCCATGCCCTCAGCAGTTAGTAGTTACCAGTGTAGTTACCCTTTCAGTAGTGAGTGCCCAGGGTGATAGCAGCAGTGGGCTGACCTACAAAGCACAGAAATAGGTGGCTATTCCCTGGGGAGGGATCAACCACCATGAATTACTCATGTCAGCTTCAGCCATTCATATGCCAGGGCCAGCTCCCATTGGGTGGGTTGGGTCACATATTTAAAAACAAAACGAAAAGAACAGATGAATAAATTGCTTTCAGTGGCCCCAAAACAGTCCGGCCCACCGGGGAAAATCCCGGTGACATCTATGGCCAATCCGCCCCTGGGTGCTGCCTTCCTTTTGCAGCCGCTCCACATGAGCCTGCCCTGCCCTAAACTGTAAGTGTATGCTCACATTTGAAAGGAATGCTGTGTCTATATTCCTGATAATTCCCAAGAAATATTTGATCAATCTAATTACTTTGAGAAAGAAGTAGAAATATTGCATCAAGGTGCATCGTGGAGTTTGTTTAGGAGCTCTGGGTACACAATTATTAGATGGGTATGCAGTCGGGAAGCCGACGGACGTAATTCATCTAAATCTAGACGCCTGTCATTATACCGACGCCGGGAGACCGACACTCAGCATCACGATCGAAGTGATGCCGGGCGCCGAGCGCGGACAGCCGCTGGAGGGGGGGCAGTTAGGTTTAGGGCTCCCGGGGGGGATTTAGGGTTAGGTAACCCCCTGGGAAGTTAGGGTTAGGCTAGGGGAAGGGAGGGTTAGGGTTAGGCACCCCCCCGTGGGACTTAGGTTCAGGCGGCGGCAAAGGGGGGTTTAGGTTTAGGCACTTAAAGGGGGGATTAAGGTTAGGCACTGGGGGAAAGGTTAGGGTTATTAACCCCTAAGGAGGGTTAGGGGGGGGAATTAGATTAGTGAATACTTACCTTAGGGACGATCGGGACTTTCATCCATTTCGGGCAGCCGCTGTCGGGATTCTAACTGCCAGACTTGCGTCTGGCGGTAAATCATACCGATTCCCATAGATGGAATCATAATATTTGTTTGTATTTCGTTACTGCTGTATTTGCTTGTTATGTTCATCACATATGTTTAGTAAAATGACTGATGATTCTATTACACTTTATTTAACAAACAGCAGTAATCTAAAATTACTGCTTTGTCACTGCATTGCTCTTGCCATCTTTAGATGGCAAAAGCAATGTGGTCCCCATTGCCAACAATGGGGACCTGGCAGTGGCATTTCCTGACTCAGTGAAGCCTTTCAGGCACTGCCGCTTCCCCGCCTGGTTAAACCGTCATGCGCAGACTGACCGTCGCACATGTCTGAGTAGACCATCACTGGCATCTTTAGGTTGCCAGCAGCTGAACGGAGGACCCTGCTGATGAGGAGGATGTTGCTGGACCTCACCGGCGAGGTAAGTAATGATGTATACAAGTGGCAAATTTGATTGTATCATTGCGATACTAAACAATATATGCCGCTGGGATTTAGATTCGTTCTTAAATGGGTCCCTTAGTTTTTTTAAAATAAGTCACCCATAGTTTTATTATTTTCACCACACTTAACTTAAACTTAACATCTAAAATAAAGACACTGACAACTGAATAGATTTGCAATAAAGAGGTCGCAGCCAAATTTATTTAATTGAATTGTAATTGATCTGTAATAGTATCGAGCATGGTGGCGAAAAAGCAGTGCTAACTCGGCTACAGCCCATAAGCGGAATGTATTACTAAGATGGGGGTGGAGATTCCACCCCCAAGTGTGAGCTATCTCGAGTAGTACCATCTCCCCTTAATCTAGCAAAGTGCTGATCCCTCCATAAGATGGAGACCTGGTCCTCCCCTAAGGCAGCGACCGACTCGCCTCCTCAAAGGGGGGATGCTAGCCAAGTTCAGCTGCACTAAATTGAGCCGCCGAGGAGCACTGCTTTCCGCCAAATACGGGGTCCACTGACGACGTACCGCCACCAGCTAACTAGGACCGCTAACTGCTTCCCATACCAGCCAAAAGAACTGATACAAACCAGATCAAACCTTCCCTAACCAAATGCACTCCATTTGATCTATAGAAGTCAACCTCTTCATAGCAGAGACGGGGGTGTTTGATAGCACGCCCCGAGACTCTCCACGGAACAAGACACCGCAGCATTCAGTCGTCTCCTCACTCTCTCTCAAGCTGCACCTCCTTGTTCTCCTCTCCAAAATCTACGGGGAATGACTTCAGACCAAACCAACTGAACCTGTGACCAATGCTGAGCAATTATTTGCAAGTCTCTCTTTATAGCAATGATGAACTGTACACCTTTACACGTGCCCAAATCATTGCCTCCCAGATGGATGACCAAGCAGTCTGGGGCACCCCATTTTTTCTCTGAATCCCAGAGAAGAGTCAAAAAGCCATTCCATCTGACACCGCGCACCCCAATCCAGCGGACATTACAGGGGGTCTGTCGAGCAAGGGGGTGCCTGCCAGCCCAATACACATATGAATGACCCACAATCCACACCCTATCAAGTACCCTACCACGACCTGTAAGGAAAAAGTTTTTAAAGGAACAGTATTGCTCATACACCATAGCATTTTCACCACCAACCAGGGAGTTGTTTGAGTGACCCAGATGGAGGTGAACAACACCAAAACCTAATTGAGGGCAAAAGGTGAAAAGAGCTCCAATCCCCCCTAGCGGCGGGTAGCTTAAGGCACTGGGTTTCCCAAAAAAACTCGCATTGAAGCGCTATCTACTTAGGCAGCTTGTCACCTCTAGCATAACCTTTATAAGCGGAAGACTTTCACCGACCCAATCGCTTGATTGCCTCGCTGGAAGAACCCGCTGCTGCTGCACAAGTGGCCGCACCAAATCTGAATGAGTGTGCGCCATAATGCCCACCGGCAAATCAAGGGCTTATCAAATAATGCTTAAAAATCGCTGTGAACTGAAAAACGCAAGAGCGGTGAAAGGTCCCCATGCACTAGCCATTGCAACCCCCTTCGCGGACGCCTCTGGTTGTAAAGCTTAGCTATGGCCACGGGGCATATGCTCGGGTCCGGATGCTCAGTAATTGACTACCAATGTCCCCCACCTAATTGGTCGGTCTTTGATCTCAGAATTTTCAGCAAAATCGAGTCCGATATCATAATCACATTCTCCAACAAAGTTCCTGTGCGCACTGACTTCTTACTAGCAGTTGCCAGTTCACCTACATGCAGCTCCCCGAAAAATGCCAAAACAAACGCCAAACTGACAACATCGCCTCATAATCTCCAAGGACCACACCTGCCGCTGCCAGGCCGCTATTCCTTAACAAACTGGTACCTACTGGCCTACGAGAATCGTCTGAATGCGCCTGTTCTTACGCCCAACCCTTCAGAGTTTTGGAAAGAATAAATGACTTAGTTGGGTCTACCAAGACATGCAATTGTGAAAAATATGAAGTGTCTGCACCGGACATTGCTGCTTTTGACCGTCCTTGTTCATGCCAAAACCAATGAACTGCAACATGTTACCTTCAACACTCTTACCCTGATCTATTTTGTTAATGAAAACCAGCAAAGAGTTCCACGCTTCCGTATAGGACCTTAGGGTACCCGGCGCCAACTCTTTCAGAGCGAGTCTGCCGATGCCAACCTGATGCTCTGCCAGACATGAGCATGTCATGGTAAACCATGATCGCTAGCTGTGGACACGAGATAAAGCATCCGCTAACTCGTTTTCAACTTCCGGAACGCGTTAATGGCCTGAACCACCCCCAGGTTGTCACACCAGAAAATTATGCTCCGATTACTAAGCTGCGCCATCTAGATCTCTATGGCCACTACAATTGGGAACAACTCGAGGAGGAGCATATTGCTTGTAAAACTGGCAGCTCGCCAATCCTATGGCCAAGCTTCCGCGCAATACTGTCAAAAAAGGCCCCAAAATCCAAAGCCCACTGGCTTGGGCAACCAAAAACCGAACCCCGTTAAAATCCTGCAAAAAATGCACCATAAGCGCATGTCGACCTTGAGTTCACTATTCAAACTAGTTCACTATTTTTTTTTATTATTGTTTACGCCTGCTGTGGCCCTCTCTACCAATAAGAATTAATCTAAATAATGGGCTATACTTAACTGCCCTGAACCTGGCTGAATGCACCACTGTAGGAAAGAGCTGAAACACTCGAAAAAGGAGCAGGAAATGGAGAATACCATTGGCAAACACTTATCCACACAATATGACGCATCAATTTTGAAACCCATGTATCTAAAAGAATCAGCCTGAAAAACGGACTCTGTCACTCTTCGCCAATGGGGCACCCACCGTAGAGGCATCCTCAAAAGATTGATAAATGACGCTGCACTCGCCTGGATCTAGAGCGTCGTGAACGGACTCTCCCTCCGGATAGAACAGGTGTTGGATCAACCGGAATTTACCGGCCTCCTTTTTAGGAACAACACCCGAAGGGGAAACGATTTTTTCCTCACAACAACTGGGTAATCCCTAGCTGACTTAATGTTCCTTTGGCCGAAACAAAAAATTGGACGAACAACGGGCAAACGAAACCCTCAATAAAAACCTCTTAACAAACCTATCTAACCCCCGCAAAAACGCAGTATTAGAGCAATGAACTGCATCGCCTGATGCATCCGGAACCGAGCTGCCTGCATAACTACAGAATCTATTTGTGCTCTTACGCTTCCCTTTTTTTTTTCTTCTGAACAAAATAACGCGTGAGCCTGTGCGTTTTTTTGCTTGAGCCAGATGAATCGTATGAGATTTCAGAGTGTGATGACGTGGCAGTGTTATGTGGCGAAGTGATCTCACCTGCTCCAGACGTCGATGGGGTAGCGGCCCAGACCGCGGAAACCGATTCCCGTCCCGTTCTGTGAGATGTGCCCACCACGACTTGAATCGATAAAGCCGGAACGTCCTCCGTGACATTGGCAGCAGGAGCCAAAGACGCTGGTGACATGATGCTCTGCGAACTGGGGACATCAACATTAGTAATGGACAAAGTTGAAGCTGAAAAAGCAACAGGGATGGGAGTTCCGGCTCGGGCAGACAGAGGGGGATGTGGATGAATTTGGGTGGGGTGCGGAGGGGTAGAAGGCCTGACAGGTGGCGGGACCAGAGGCAAGAGGGGTTGTAGGGTGGGATTCGGCTGTAAAAATGTCCCTGGGCACCTGCTAGATAAGTTACAGGTAAGGGTTATGTATGGCCGAAGTGGAAAGAAACTACTGATCACACGAAGGGTGTAGCACCTGCGGTAAATAATGGCCCAGAGCATGGGGCAATTGAGGGTTAATAAATCGCTGGGAAAAGACAGGAAAGCAGGCGGAAGTGTCCGCTGGCTAAAACCCTGACCAAAATATGGGGACCAATGTGCAGCGGGCGGCGCAGTACCTATTGAAAATTTATGGTGGGCCAAACCGCTGATGGGAACGCTGGTGACAGGTGGTAAAAGGGCTAAACCTGGGTATGAGAACTGCTGGATTTACGGGGTATTGCGGTTTGAATCACTATGATGGCTGTCCACGGCAATGTGGCTCATTGGTGAATAGTTCAACCCAGCTGTGCTGGCAAGTAGCTGACCCCTGGAAAGGGGGTGCCCATTGGCTGGGGTCAGCAGCAAAAACCCTCCCCGCTCCTGGAGCAGTGAAGGGTGACATTTGAGTGCTATGGGAGCTCAGGCCATCTAAAATGGCGCCCGCTACTTGTGGGGGCGGGGCTTAGCGCAGTGTCTGAGGACACCGCGCTGCCCAGCCTCATGGAAGCGGCTGGTGAGCGGGGGGGGCCCGATGCAGCACCCGCTCGCACCAGCCATGCCTGCAGGCTGGATGGGGAAGGAGCGGGTGCACTAACCAACGCTCCGGGCACGGCGGGTGTCGCCGGCCCAGAGGGCACGCGCGCGGGTGCAGTGCGTGTGCCCCGCGGTGACATTTGTGGCTATGGGGGCTCAGGACACCTAATATGTCGCCCGCTACTTGTGGGGGCGGGGCTTAGCGCAGTGTCTGAGGACACCGCGCTGCCCGGCCTCATGGAAGCGGCTGGTGAGTGGGGGGGGCCTGATGCAGCACCCGCTCGCACCAGCCATGCCTGCCGGCTGGATGGGGAGAGAGCGGGTGCACTAACAAATGCGGCGGGTGCCGCCGGCCCGGAGGACACGCGCGTGGGTGCAGTGCACGGGCCCCGCATGTGTGAGGAGAGGCGGCTGCCAAGGCTAGAGGCCCTAAAGGCCCTGCACATTTAAAACGGCCGCCGCTGTTTGCTGGGCAGGGCCAATGGCGGGAGCCGCGGTGACCGCGACAACGCTCCCGCCGCCAAACCCTGGAGACTGAGAGGCTCTTGAAGACGGGCCCCCACCGCGGGCCAGCCAAACCTGGAGGCCCGACGGTGAAGGCGCGAGGAGAGGAGGCGGCCACCGCAAGCGGCCTGGGTGCATCAACCAGCCGCTGGAGGGGGGAGCATTGCGGCGCGGACGCGGCATAAGGGATGGGGCACAGGAGGGGGGGTTATCAAGTAAATGCAGAGGGGAAAGAGCAGGCAGAGGGAGGTGAGGAGCGTGTGGGGGGGGATACATGGGTGGGATGAAAATAATAGAGGAGATACAAGATAGGAGAGGCAGAATATATATGGGATAGTAGATGAAGGTAAAAACAAGCAGTGGCAAGAATAATTAATAAATATTATGACACTGAGTTACTGAGGTACTTATCCAGAAGAGATCACAACTAGAAAAGAGGAAGCTGACTCCTCCCAGTGCACTGATAACCCTAAACAGAGCCCGCCTAAATAGGTCCCTGATAGGCTGTCAAACTCTGATTGACTCAATACAAATACCAATAACATGACTGCGACCAAAAACCCAGTTCTAACCAGTACTGCTACAATAAAAAACAGGGTGCTTATCTCCTCTCATGCTTATGCTAGCATTCGCGTGCTTTAAAAGAGCAAGATCTTTGCAGTTACCAAAAAGAAAGGAATGTGTTGTGATAAGATGTTTTTGCCCATGTTCAACTAGTTAACTGTTTATTCTTTTCATACAGTAGTTTAGAGACATGAATACCAGTGTAAGCCCCAAAGCTAGACGACTTTCCTGTAGCTTGAATTGTGAATCAATGTTAGTTTAAAATAAACACCCTCCAGGTCCATACATGATTTCTAAATTCATGTGATTCTAGACATTCATTTTATAAAAGTCTCAGGATATTGATTTCTCCCATAATACTCATACACTGCTGACTTGTCACATATTTATATGGATGGCAATATAATGACTCACTTTGCATTAATGAGTATGAATGAAAAACATTTACAGTGCCACCTTTTCAAAAATGTATATGGATAGCACACAGAAAAGACTCACTTCTCAAAAATGTGTAAGGATGGCAAATAGTAAAAGATGCTCGATGACAGTTATGGACAATAGTTAAAGTAGCAGATGGCGAGTTTAATCTTGCATAAAAATATTGGATGTGCTTGTATCTGGCCTGTTTTTTCTCAGCATTCAGCACTGTAGAGGGGATTCCTGTTCAGGCATGCTACATCTTCCAATAAGTAGAAAAAGAAAACTAGGTTCACGCTGAGCCCAGACGTCTGAAATGTATAAAATTGTGGGGAGTATTATCATCCAGCTTAAAATAAATCACAGTGACTGTGTGCCACCTAAGTATCCGAGAAAAGATAGCACTATAAATTAAATACTGTACTGTAGCTGATGAATAAAGATGAGGAAATTAGAACTGAATGATTAAATAGCCAGAACTTTGAATCTCTCTGAAAGGTCCAGACCCTGACAAGAAAAGTAATGCTTATGGTCTTGCAAACCGCAAGAAAAAAGGAATATTTTTGGCATGGTTCTGGCTAGCAAGATCACTCACATTGTATGTGGCTTGAGATCTCTATTTGTCAAAAAAAAAATAAGACAAGTATTTATTAGGGAAACAACATTGATTTACTTATGGCGCAATAATAATGTATTGATTAGGTGGCTAATATTAATGTGTTATTTATTACAGGCTCAATACTATTTGATTTACACTGTGGTCAATAATAATTTATTTCTTATGGGGCAACAATTATTTTTTTCATGTTAAGAGTACCAATTATAGCGTACACATGAGTGTAAATGCATGCTGGCACTTGTAATTCTAATTCATTATTCTAATTGACATTGCTTGTTCAAGACTCAGGGGTCTATTTATCATGATAACAATTTAATGTGTGATACTTTCATTTTGAACTCTCCTCGATTCATTGTTAAGTTTAGTCTTATTCATCATCCTTGCATTACTAAAGTATCACTTCCAAGATGCTATACCTGCAAAGACACCTTTTCGGAAATGTGATACTTTTCCTCATTCAACTGCGCTGTCCCCGCTCTCTGCTGGCATTTTCTTCTCACTGTTCCCCACACCCTGCTGGCATCTCTCCTCTGTACTGTGCCCCCCCTTCCCCGTGCTGCCAAGTCCCATCCACCTCCTGCTGCTGGGTCCTCACTGCCGGGACCTCTGTGCAGTGATCCCGTGCACCTCCCCTGACTGCCAGGTACTCTCTGCCCTGGGTCCCATTCTCCTCCCGCTGCCGGGTCCTCACTGCCAGGTCCTCCTGCGGTGATCCCATCCACCAAAAACTCCCAGGTCATCTCTGCATCGGGTCCTGTGCACCTTCTACCCCCCTTGCGGGTGTCTGTTTCAACCCTGTCCCCTCCTTGCAGGTGTCCAAACCGGCCTTCCTCCCGCCCGCAGGTGTTCGATGCCCCCCCGTGGGTGTCTGATCCCCCCCTCTCCTTGCTAATGTCCGATCCCAACCCCCTGACATGTAGAATCCAGAGCTGCCGCTGCAGAGGACCTGTGGGAGCCAGAATAGCTGCCGCTGCAGCATTTTCTCCCCGCCGCTCCTTCACCTGCTGGGAGCCTGGACGTGATTGCTGCAGCCTGAGCTCCGCCGTCGGGTCTGCCCAGCTGGCAAGAAGCTGCTGTCCTTCTGCCTGGCTGGGAGGAAAGGCAGCCATGGAGTCCCCATCAATGCCCGCCGCCACCAACATTGCAGGGGTACAATCCTCCCCCCACCACCAATCATCCCCGGCTGCATCCTCCCCCTCCCTGGCACACCCTCACTGTGGTGCCCTGGAGCTCTCATTTCCGGGACTCTGTAGTACAGACACAGCAGGGAGGGATCTTAATAGATGGGCTGGCAGGTATTTCTTCACAGGCTGCCATTTAAACAGCAGCCTGTGAAGATATTCAGGGGATGTACGCCATCTCAGGGTGGCGTACAGTTTTCGGAACTTGATAAATTTCATAATTTCTACATCCCTATACTAAAGTATGGGGGTTGTGATAATTATCGAGGCACAATTGTAACTAGGAGATATCTGTGATATCTATGATATCTCCTGCGTTACATGATTGATGAATGGAGCTGACACTTATACAAAATTAGGTGAAGATGTTATTTTTCACCTGCTTTTGTATAAATTACTGTAAGTGACGATGAACAGGCCCTTAATTATGTCTTATGTCTAAAAGGTAAGAAGATATTGGGACTTTCTTAATTTCATTTGACACATTGGTATTTTCAAATACTTTCAATATACTGAAAAAAAAAACTGCTTCTATAAAAGTGATTTCCCATATAAAGTTTGCTTGGTTGGTGCAACATGCATCTTACTGGAGGCCTGACTATAGGCACCTTCAAGGACAGGTAAATTTGACTCAATGCAAGAAAAAGAGCTCTACAGCCATTAGCAGCAGCAGGAACTCTCCCAAAATGAATATTTTATATTATTATTAACTGTCCCTAATTTCCAGGGACAATTCCAGATCTTACAGAAGTATCCTTGGTAATTAATTGTTGCACTTAGAATTGACCTTATCTTTCAATATTAATACAACTGCCTACTACAAATCCGTTTTTTCTTGATATAGGATGCAAAGCTTAACATATATCTGTATATTATATACTGTACAAGATCATATTTATTGGAAAAAATATTTTAAATATAAAAAATATATATAATCAAATTGAGAAATTAGATGGTAGTGCTCCAAGGTATCCTGGGACAGCATGACATAGGACAAGATGATCATTGATTGCTCAGCAGCAAAATGTCCCTAGAAAATATTTAAAAAACGTTGGCAGCTGTGATTCTCCTGAAACACTGATGCTCATTTGAAGATATCATTGCACAATGTAAATTGTTGTTTTTTGCTTGTGCATTCTCGTACCTACAGTATAATAAAAAGCGCTGTTGATTAGCTTAATAATAATAAATACAATTTAATGTCACATACAAATGGCCATATATAAGCACACAAAATACAAAATTTACATAAATGACAGTATATAAAATAGTTTTCTAAAATATCAGGTTAATATCTGAGCATAAAGTTATAGAGCAGCCACAAGATATAGCAAGCCGCCAAGCACCTCCACATATGTTGCTGTATTGTGGAAGTGAATAATAAACATATAAATAATACACATAAAACAGCTCCACAGACCACTGGGCGTCGCTCTGGCTTATGTCCCAGAAAAATAACACTTCAAGGTTCCAAGTGTATTTTAATCTATACCATTTTGTTGGGTCAAGGACCAATTGTATTTCAGTACTATACAAGGCCATTTGTATGTGACATTAAATTGTATTTATTATTATTAAGCTAAAGGGTCTCCAATCAGCAGCGCTTTTTATTATTCTCTTTTTTGGCTCTCACGGCTAAGAGGTGTGGCAATTACCTCTATTAAAAAGCTGCAGCACAGATTGGGAAATAAATTTGATATCTCCATATTCTGATCAGGCGCTTAAGTGTGTGTGTTTTGGTGTTTGTTCGTACCTACAGTAATTTGCATTCAGGCAGTAACCATCCACTCTTATCCCACCAGAATGAGCAGCACTTTGCACTCTTCTGTTGCTGTCATCTGTTGGTACTAATCCATGTCCATGAGGCTTAACTAACCCCTGCATATTGGAAGAGTTTTCACCCATCCACGAACACACCAATTAAGTATTGGCAATCTATCAGTTTTACTGCTTAGTTTAAATTTATAATTTTTTTATGACTATTATATATGGAAAATAGAAAATGAGAAAAATATAGGGGCATATTTAATAACGAGTGATATTCTTGTTATCACTCATTACTAATCTTAAATGGTGCTCCAACCAATCAGCTCCTAACTATCATTTTTCAAACACATGGCAGTTAGGAGCTAATTGGTTGGAGCACCATTTAAGATTAGTAACGAATACTTCATATAAGGTCTGACATAGTTGTAGGTTCCCAATATTTTTGAATCCTATGTGCTGGTGATGGAGGGACAGGAGCCTAGTTGATCAATTACTACCCCGTAATGGAGCCCAAACTTCTGTATTAATGGATCTTTGAGTACAAAGAGTTACCTACCTGGGACCGTTAGCAATTTGCTTAATATAAAATAATATTTAATTATTTTAAATGGAACCAGTTTACCTGGTCTACTTCTTCAGGAATTGCATGTGTGCAGCAGTACTTGCTTACTGAAAGGAGTCACCATGAGAGTAAGGTGATGGTATAATCAATACCCTTTAACTTTACTACCTTCTAATATAGAAGCTTATAGGCTTCCCTAAAACTGTCTGGAGACCAGTCCATGAGGAATTAGTGCCCTGCAACACTTACCAGCCCTGCTCTGAGGGGTGAATTTGACCACAGAATATTTTCCAGACCACAACCCATGGTCTGATTACTAAAAAGTGCATTAAATAATAATCCAGCATGTTTTTATACTACGCAGTATTGATTAAAATCATTCTCTACATTGTAACATAATACCTGTAGTATTTGATTCTAACTACTGATTAATCCTAGAGATCTAAGCTCTTGAACAAGGTTGTGTATTTGTTTTGTATGACTGTACACTCTCACACTCCCTATTGATACTGTAAACAGAAGTTGTCTAAAATACATGATATTCTGTAGCAGGTTTGTTTATGGTTGCAGTAACAGAAATAAATCATTTTACAAAAGACCACAAAAGTGGAGCATAAATTAGTATTTGGATGTACTTGCACATAAGGGCTCACAAGGTTTTATTTGGCTCATGATCACCTTACTTGGGAAAAAGAAATATGATTCTGAACAGAACAGATGGCAATTATTTTGTATACATTTTTCGGCTAATAATAGATACAAATTGACAGATTTTTATTTCAATATTGTTTAGTAGGTGTTTTCTATAGCAATAATGTTACGATACTCGCACGGTTGTGTAAGACCTCTAGAGCCAGGGAGAGGATCTTCTACCAATAACAGCCACCCGCTGTTCCCTTAGTGCTTTATTTACACACCGGTACTTAGGTGGCCGCCTGGATTACGCCTCCTGCAGTAGAGGCTTACACAACCAACGAGAGACTGCAGGACTGCTGAGGACTGGTAGTGCTTCCTGTACTGGTACTAGCTGGAGTGAGGCTGCGAATGATGAGTACAGGGACTGACGTGAGTGACAGGATACTCTAGCAGCGGCAGATGATAGGTCTCAGGAATGTCTAGGGACAATGGTGCAGCTGGGTAGTCAGGCAAGAAGCGAGAGGACAACCTAAGCAGGCAGCACAGCAGGAATGACCAGGACTTGATACTGCAGGATATCAAGACAAGACTAGACAAGAATGGTCTACGACAAGAGTGACAGAAAAACAAAACAAGGACTGGACAGACAAGATACATACAAGAACTAGACAGACAAAACACAAGCTAAGACTTGATAGACAATGAACAATGAAATGGCAGGACCAGTGGCTGAAGCTACAAGTTCAAGGTGTGGCCTTGCGGGCCATGGTGCAGCTATAGTGCCGATGTTGTGGCGATGGCGCCGATGTTGCGGCAACAGCCATAGATAAACAGCCTAGGGGTTGAAAATGGCTTTGAGAGCCAATGGTGTGGCAACTGTGCCGATGTTGTGGGGATGGTGCATAACTTGTGTCGAAGTTGCGTTGCTGGAGCTGGCAGGAGTGGCTAGTAAGCCGTATGATGAATGTTGGCAGCATGGGGGCTGCTTGCTGTGGCTATGACAGCCAAGATGCAGCTTGAGAGCCGAGATGAGATACAGGCTGAGGTGTGTCTGGAGCAATATGGCAGACAGATGAACTCTGGCATGATAGGAACACAGGCTGGAAGCAGACTGACACGGCTAGGCTGGACTCTGTAATGAAAGTCCACAGGCAACAGCAGGGTATATTCCACAGGCTAATCCTAAACAGGCAGACAGGTGCAGCATACTGGAAGAATAAAAGCTATTTCACACATGCCGGTTCTGGCCGGCCAGGCAAGAACCGGACGGTAGTTGGCCAGGGTTTTTCAAGCACTCTGTGCCTTTCACAAGCAGCGGCTTTCAGCCGCTTTTATTTAATTATTTATTTTTTATCCTATTGGGCATGCGCAGCAGCTGCTGCACAAGCCCGGCCGGCAGAAGCCAGTGTGTGTGAAAGGAAACATTGTTTCCTTCACACTACTGGCGTGCAGTGACAGCACGGCCATGGCATGGCACCGTCCTGCATAGTAGTTTTTTCCGGCTATAACACGGCGACCGTGCCGTGGCCGTGCCGTGTGAAAGGACCCGCTGAATTCCTGCATGTACTAGATTTTACACCAGGCTGAAAACCAGGCAGCTTTTTGTTGCCCGGTCAAAACCGGAGTGTGTGAAATAGCTCTATCTCAGCATACAGGAACTGTGGAACAAGGTAAGACCAGCAAAGGATTCAGACTTCTGAGCACAAACACTCTCCGGATGTCAGGCAATAGTGAAGTGAAAGAGCTATTTCACACACTCCGGTTCTGGCCATCCGGCAAAAAAACGGATCAAACCATCCGTTTTTTTGCCGGATAACAATCCCTTTCACATGCAACGGTTTTAACCTGTTTGTGATGGTTTTTTCCCCCCTGAATTAATTAAACATGTACAAAAGCAGCATCAGCATCAGAAGCATTTCACAGTGTTTTGTTGACAGAGCAACAGTCTGACATGGGTCGCAACCGTATTATTGCAATGTGGCTGTTATATCGGCGTCGCAGAGCACAGAGGCAAAACTGTTTACATTGGGTACACCCAATAAACCTACGGAGAGATGAACTGCGAACATTTGAGACACTATTTCAAGACCTACAAGCCGATGGTAAGAAATTCTTCAATTACTTCCGTATGTCATTTTCATCTTTTGACGAATTAAGGCGGCTGAAACCCCACATTCAACATCACAACAAAATGCGAACTTGTATTCAACCTGTTCAAATGTTAGCAGCAGCACTAAGTTAAGTAAATCAGAGACGTTTGTATATCGAATGTTTATTTTTTTATTTTTCAAGGTAAAGAAAACATGTACTATTACACGTATTGAGCATCTTTTAGCCCCTAAATTTTTACATTATTAACATTTTACATTTTGAAAGTAATAAACAGTTTGAAAATATATTATATTTTAAAGCCAAACCCTGGCAATGTACAAAATAAAATAGTGTGCGTGTAGCAGGTTGTGTGTGACTTCTGAACGACTATTCCCTTTTTTTTCATGGCAAACATTTACACGCCCAAAATGACATGGGTTTGTTGTTCAAATGTTTGAACATGTATATTTTTACCTAATTATGCACAAAATACCCACACAACAAGCTACTTGCATTAATTTGTCCCTAATATTGTAATTTTACAATGGGGTCATTGAGGTAAAATCCCCAGAATTATAGGAAGAAGTAGACTGGGCTGGGGATGAACTTTCTGATGGGCAACTGTGTGGGTTACTAATTGCAGACACTGGGCCATAATTTGTTACATATTGCGAGGTAGGCAGTGTACCTTTGCCTTGTTGACTGTGGGTATAAGGTGAAGGTTGGGGCATTGTTTGGGGCCATGGTTGGGGCATTGGTTTGTGCATTGTTTGGGGCATTGGTTGGTTAATTGTTTGGTGCATTGTTTGGGGCATTGTTTGGGACATCATTTGGGACATTGGCATTGAATGATAGGACATAACGGGCTGCATGGCTCTTCGTTTTTGCTGGTTTAGATTAGATATTACTTTGAGAACCCCCATTTGAAATTGTAGGATTTCGTCCTCATCAAACTTTTCTAATGCCGGTAGTATCCCCTGAAAAAAAGACGTGTGCCTATTTGGATTTTCTTGTTCCAGGGCCTTTAGTATTTTTAATTCAATTTCATCTGGTTTACGGTGATGTGCTTGTGGGCAAAATCCACCTTGTGGTAACCTCCCTGCTGGTGTTGCTGGAGTTGATGTTTCTGCTTCTAGCTCTTTTTCAAGATTGGTATTTTGGCTTAAGTTGTCTTCTGTTGAATTTTCTTCAAAAACATCTTCACTGAAATTTTCTTCCGTCTCTCTTGCTACGCATAATTTCTTCAAAAATTGCAGTTGATCACTATACACATATTTCTTGTGTTTGGAGCTGCCAGATCCGGATGTCTTTGCTTCTTGTTTTTTTTTTTCAAAAACTTGGCAAAGGAATCGCGGATATTATTCCACCTCCTCATTACTTCCTTACCTAAAAGAATGTCAACCAAATTAATTATGGTATTTTTATGTTGTTTGCTTAGTCAAATAACTAATAATTAATATTAGTTTTTATTTTTGATTACAGATATCTAGCAAGTGGGTGTACTTTTATCGATCTGCACTATATATTCAGAATTGGTATTTCCACAGCAAGTATGATAATAAAAGAAGTATGCCGTGCAATTTGGGCAATCATGCAATCAGAATGTCTGCCTACACCAACAAAAGAACAGTGGCAATCGATTGCCATGGATTTTGCTAAAATTGCTAATTTCCCACATTGCATAGGGGCAGTAGATGGCAAACATATCAGAATAATTTGTCCATCCAGAAGTGGTTCAATGTTCTTTACTTACAAAGATTTCTATTCAGTTGTATTAATGGCTATTGCGGACTCTAAATACCGCTTCAGTTATGTAAATATTGGTAGTTTTGGAAAAGACTGCGACTCAGCAATTTGGAAAAGATGTGGACTGTGGAAGTCAAAGATAGAGTTGTGGGCGGGAACTAGTGAGAAATAGCCGGCCTGTGTGAATAGCAACATTGGACAGCGTGCAAGACTGCCTTGCTAAGATGGCACGGCAGCCGTCCAGCACAGTAGTTTTGTCCGGTTTGTACACGGGGACCGTGCTGTCGCCGTGCCTTGTGAAAGGAGCCGCTCACTCCCTGCATTTCTAGATTTCACATCTGGATAAAGACCAGGCGGCTTTTTGCCGCCCAGGCAAAACCGGATAATGTGAAATAGCTCAAAGGCTGGCTGAAACTTAAAGGAAGCAGGGTCCAATCAGAACCAATTCCTGGAGAGAGCACTTCATAATCAAAGGCACCTGAGCTCTGCATGGAGAGCTAGTTAATTAGTGAACACATGAAACAACACACAGACAGACATGAATAACAGGCCATGAATGGACACAGACAAGACAGGATTTCCAGCTACTTGCAAAAAGCCAGAAAAAGGACAGGACATGATGCAGTATCCCAGTAACACTATGACTGGGAACTACCACCAAGATGATTTGCTAACCGCAAATCCTAACAAATACATAGCAAGAGACAGATACATTGACGATTTTACCAATAAAAAAATAACTAAACCCAAAAATTATATCTCCCCCACACTACATTACAGGTGCGGACACTGTAAAGTAGCGTTTAACATGCATATTCACACTACTAAAAAAGTTTCTGCAATGACGTCTGCATGGAGGTTAGTTAGATTGATGATAACCCGTCTTTACATACAGTATGTAAAACAGTGCTACAGATAAAAATACTAACCATATATATCTTTATCCTTCTCTGTCAAGACATTAAAATCTCCTTTTAAGTCCATACAAACTTCTTGCCACGCCTTTCTAGTGGTATTTCTATCTTTATAGGTATCCTGGGATTTATCCCATAATACTGGTCTATTTTCAACTAATGAGATAAGCATCTCAGTATCTATGTCTGTGATTTCACACATGTTGACAATGTACCAGCCTGGGCAAAGATAGAGTTGTGGGCGGGAACTAGTGAGAAATAGCCGGCCTGTGTGAATAGCAACATTGGACAGCGTGCAAGACTGCCTTGCTAAGATGGCACGGCAGCCGTCCAGCACAGTAGTTTTGTCCGGTTTGTACACGGGGACCGTGCTGTCGCCGTGCCTTGTGAAAGGAGCCGCTCACTCCCTGCATTTCTAGATTTCACATCTGGATAAAGACCAGGCGGCTTTTTGCCGCCCAGGCAAAACCGGATAATGTGAAATAGCTCAAAGGCTGGCTGAAACTTAAAGGAAGCAGGGTCCAATCAGAACCAATTCCTGGAGAGAGCGCTTCATAATCAAAGGCACCTGAGCTCTGCATGGAGAGCTAGTTAATTAGTGAACACATGAAACAACACACAGACAGACATGAATAACAGGCCATGAATGGACACAGACAAGACAGGATTTCCAGCTACTTGCAAAAAGCCAGAAAAAGGACAGGACATGATGCAGTATCCCAGTAACACTATGACTGGGAACTACCACCAAGATGATTTGCTAACCGCAAATCCTAACAAATACATAGCAAGAGACAGATACATTGACGATTTTACCAATAAAAAAATAACTAAACCCAAAAATTATATCTCTATATATGCAGTATATAACTGCCATAATTTGAAAACAATCTCTATGAGCACTTTAATAATGAGCAGATGACCTTCAGCCCTCTACATGAAGAGCTGTCCTGATGGACCTTTGTGCTCTGCAGTTCCTGGCATGAGATTTAAAAAGAGCTTGGTTATAATGTTGTTTTGCACTTTAAATGTTCTTCTTTAATAAATATTAACTAAAAAAACTAGGGTCAAGAATAGATTGTGAGAATATAATTTATATAATGAACAGATAGGCATTATTGAAAAATAAGGACATTTCCAGGAACAAAAATTTCCAGGAAATAATATTTAAATCCTGGGAATGTGGCTGGAAATGAGATATACACGTGGCTTGAAGTAAAAATGCACTTACCTAATAAAAACTAGGGATAAGAATAGATTGTGAGAATATAATGTATTATACAAAATCAGAGGAATTTTACTGTACAGTTAGGCAGATTTCCACGAACAAACATTTCCAGATAATAATATTTAACTCCTGGGAATGTGGCTGGAAATGAGATATACACAAGACATGAAGTAAAAATGCACTGATCAGCTCTGACCTGGATTCTCCATAGCATCTGTGTTAGTACAGTATGTAAAATGCAAGGGAATAGCTGGAGGGCCTTAATACTGCACCTTGTACAAATGTAGCTCAGTTTTGAGAATTTATCATGAATTTTAAAACTATGTAACATGTTGAACAAACTGTTTATAAAATAGCATCTCTAATAACGTCTCAATCTGTACAGGGCATTTCCATTACCAGGTAGCCTACATCAATAAATGATAACTATAAAGCTGTAATTGATACAAGATAAAGAAGCTCTAGCACCCTACAGAGCATTGTAATGTAAGCTTTCAGCAAGGGAATGAGGCAAATATACTGTATAGATTTGGTTTAGTTTAAACTGTTATTTCAGGTACTGTATATTCCCATATTCTCAAGTAAAATGTAGCAACAGTATGAAGTGTAATCAATACATAGCAATAACATGAGCACAGCTGTTTTTGCATTACTAATGTTAAAAAAATGCATTGATTACATTGATTCCAAAAATCCACTTAAGGACAACAGAGGACTACTACAATATTATTATTATTATTATTATTATTATTAGTAGTAGTAGTAGTAGTAGTAGTAGTATTATTATTATTAATATTATTAATATTATTATTTTTTTTTTTTCTAATTAATACAATACATGAAAATGTATTTTTGCTTTTTGAAATTAACATGCATCATACTACTGCAAACCTAAAGATGGGTATACACTATATGATATATATCATACAATATATTTTTCCAACATGGATTGGAGCGATATATCGTACAGATTGTGCAGTGTGTAGGCCTACTTGTGCGCATACAATGGTCGTTCATCGCATCATCCCATCCGCTGTTTTGCACAACAGATGTGCTGCCACATGCAACATGTAGCGACAACTTGCGCCGTCGTACACCGGATCGTTACATCGCACCGTCGGCTGGGTCACATATAGTGTGTACCCAGCTTTAGGTGAATTTGTTCAATAAAGTTAATTAATTTTAACAACATAAATAAAAAAACATATGAAACCTTGTAATATATAAAACAAAATAAGCAATGTTAGAACAATAAAACCATAAAATGCAGTATAATGTGAATCTGCATTAAAATTCAGCTCAGAATCTGATATAAGGCACTATGAATAGCACAAACAGAATCAATATAATTAATAAAAAGTTCACAACACTAGTTTTTAAATGACTCAAATATGACAGATGATAACGTTTTATGGTTTTATGAAATATTACTTGAATTCAATCAAATGGAGAGCTTCACAATAGGAACAGAGGGCCTGATTCAGAGCCAGACGCTCTGAAAGAGCGCTCGCTCTGAATCAGGGCGTTTTTTTTTTTTTTTTGGAGTGGCCTCCTGGCCACTCACATAGCTGTGGGTGACCACCCACAGCTATAGCGAGGAGCCATGATGATGGTCGCGATGTTCAAGAGCATCGCAACCATCGGGCTTGCGACGAGACCCTTGAGGTAGGGTTTCGTTCTTCCCAGAGCCGGAAGCTCTCCACTGACATCACTCGTGATGTCAGTGGGGCCGCCCCCAAACGGCAAGCGTTCCCTCGGGTACGCCTCCGTTTGGGCAGCCACCCCCCCCGGCCCGCCCGCCAAACGGGGTGAGCTGTCACTCAACATCGACCGCTCGCCCCCTTTGGTGGGAGACCCGGAGCGACGGATTGCCCGTCGCTAGCCGGGTCTCGCGCATGCACACGACGGAGCCGGCTCCGTCGTGCACATGCACTGTGGGCCACCATCGACCCGGTTGCGAGCGCTTAGCGCTCGCGACCGGGTCTGAATCAGGCCCAGAGTGTGCTTCTCTGGACTTTTAATGCAATTACCTAAAAAGCATATTGGTATAAAGAATTTCCTAGGAGTTTATAAACTTTTCGAATGATGAAATCTATTAATTTGTGGGTCCTGCTTTTCATTCAAACCTGTTTTATTCCTATAGTCAAATTGGTGTAGAGATATATGAGTAGGTACTCACATAACACTACTAGAAAGAAACTAGTGGCAGATGTTCAAAAATCTATGGCAAAAGCAGTGAACAACTAAATAACAATTTAACTGGATGTTCTTCACCTGTGAGATGCTTTCACAGCAGACATAACTAATTATGTTCCTGTTTTAAAGGTGCAGACAAAGACAAAGGTCCAAATCCAGTCCAAGGTCAATTTACAGGTATCCAGCATGAGTGGGTTAAGGAGCAAAGAATGGCAGAGGTCAATGCACAAATATCTATCCAGCAGGTACTGTTCTGCGTGATGGGCAACCTTATACACTTCAAGGGACTGATGTGTGGCCCTTTAATCTTCAAAATGGCAACACATTACCCTTAATGATAATACACAGCACATTTAATCACAGAAAGAGACACCACTTTGTAATAACAGGGCCCGAGAAGCTTTGCCAAAATTGAGGAATATTTTGTGTGTTTAAATTGGTCTTCCTCAAGTGCTTGCACATGATAGCAATGAGCTCTTCCTCAGATTGTTTCTTATCTATGCCAAGTCTCTCACATATAATGCCACTCTTTCCAAAATGAAAATGGAATGGATTAGTGAGCAAGGACATGAAAGGCTGTAGGTCATTTAGTTTAGAAAATCAATTTTGAAACTACCTTTTAGTACAGTCAGCATATCAAAGTTTTATGATGCACTATACAGAGATAAACAGTCACCAGAGCTTTTAGCTAGGGCTTCTATGAGCTGTGGTACTGTAAGTGGCTCATCCTCTCATCTGATATTAGCTGAATAGACAGTATTAGTAACAGGATCATGAATGAGTTGGCAATAGTGAAAGAATGGTTGCCTTGGTACCTATACCCCTGTGGTTTCTGTTATATACATAAATAAAATAAAAAAGAGACCACACAGCAGCTTAATTAACAGACCCATGCTTTTATTAGGGCTTGTTTCAAAAATTCCAATGATGCAGCTTAGCACAGGTAAATCAAGTTGAACCTTTATACTGTAATAATAATAATAATAATAATAATAATAACTAGTAAACAGCAGTGGGAGCCATTGGCCCATGAGACGGGCGCCCTGGCTTCTACTGCGCAAGTCAGAGACTGGAAAGACCTTAGCGGATTCCTATATACAATATTACAATACTAATCATAATTATTATACTCCCCTTTTTCCCTTGGCTGAGAAGCAACCCCACACATGAATGGTCTCAGGATGCTTTACTGTTGGCATAAAATAGGACAAAGACTTTTGGAGGATGGCCTGGTGTCAAGAAGGCAGCAAAGAAGCCACTTCTCTCCAGGAAAAACATCAGGGACAGACTGATATTCTACAAAAGGTACCAGGATTGGACTGATGAGGACTGGCGTAAAGTTATTTTCTCTGATGAATCCCCTTTCAGATTGTTTGGCGCATCTGGAAAAATGCTTGTCTGGAGATGGAAAGTGAAGCACTACCATCAGTCCTGTGTCATGCCAACAGTAAAGCATCCTGAGATCATTCATGTGTGGGGTTGCTTCTCAGCCAAGGAGTGGGCTCACTCACAATTTTGCCTAAGAGCACAGCCATGAATAAAGAATGGTACCAAAACATCCTCCAATAGCAACTTCTCCCAACCATCCAAGAACAGTTTGGTGATGAACAATGCCATTTCCAGCATGATGGAGCACATTGCCATAAGGCAAAAGTGATAACTGAGTGGCTCAGGGAACAAAACATCAAAATTGTGGGTCCATGGCCTGGAAACTCCCCGACCTTAATCCCATTGAGAACTTGTGGTCAATCCTCAAGAGGCGGGAGGTCAAACAAAAACCCACAAATTCTGACAAACTCCAAGCATTGATTCGGCAGTACAGCACAGCACAGCACAGCACAGGCGGCTATCAGTCAGTATGTGGCCCAGAAGTTTATTGACAGCATGCCAGAGTGAACTGCAGAGGTCTTGAAAAAGAAGGGTCAACACTGCAAATAATGACTCTCTGCATAAACTTAATGTAATTGTCAATAAAAACCTGACACATAAAATGCTTGTAATTTTACTTCAGTATACCATAGTAACATCTGACAAAAAGGTCTAAAAACACTGAAGCAGCAAACTTTGTGAAAACCAATTCTTGTGTCATTCTCAAAACTTTTGGCCATGGCTGTACACAGGGCCTGATTCTGATTCTAGCAAGCGGCCGCTCGTTGCAGACTATGTTCGCTAATGTGCGCATGCGTGTAGTTCACAGTGCGCGTGCGCAAACTAGTACGAGTGATTGGAATGTGCTCGCTCGCCCTGCCAAGACAGCCCTGTGGAACGAGTGACAGAAGAGGCCATTTGTGGGTGGTAACAGGGGCACGGCAGTAGTAATGGGGGAGTGGAGTTGCGGACACAGGCGTGCCAGAGTGTTTCAACGCCATTGCAGAGGTGTGCATAATTAACAGACAGCATCATGGTACACGTCACCTGGTTGAATTTTACACCGAACTGCTCACAGTGCTTGCGGTAGGGTACAGTCAACCGCAAGTGCTGCAGTCAGATTCGATGCTTCCCGATATTCCAATGGTTGTAAATACTTCCTGGAGATGACGTACGCAAGTGGGCGGCTAAAAACAGGCTGGTGGGCATCTATAAGCACAAAGTGATCGCTTGCCAAGACATAGAGGGCATGCTTATGTCTTGCTGTGTGAGCGGCTGCTTTGATGGCTTAGCTGAATTTCCATACGCTGGGAGCGAGCAGCCGCATCTAGCGAGCGGGTCTGAATCAGGTCCACAGTGTTACGTTGTTCTGCGGCAACTGAGACAGGGTCATGCTAGGGACACACTGCACAGCTGATCAGGTGAGTTTCACTCTGATCAAAAAATGTACCCAGCTTTAGTCAGATTTTCTGGTAGCAAGTAGTGTAGTTGTAGATTTTGTTAACCTGTGGAGTATATAGTATGTGAGGATGCTATTTGGTGTTACCATATACCAGTGTGTGGTCTCTTATATTTACCTACTGTCTTCTTATCGCATGGGACTTTGTTATATTGCATTTGTTTTTATACCACCAATTTGCAAAAGGCCCTATTATCATATGTATTTTCCATAATTTCAAGGATTTAACCCATTCTCCTCAATATCATGTAACCCTGGCTCACCTTTAATGTACCGAGGTGTTTTTCAACCAAGGTCACTCTTCTTGTTGTAACCGATCATGGCTGTGCCTCCATCTAAGCCACTAGTTGAATACTTAATCTCCAGGGGTTGGCTTGGGGGTGCCCCTGATGGGATTGTTATTATTCTTAGGAAAAAGAAATGGGTAAGCAAAGGGTTATTACACACTGATGAAAGGGTAACATTAGAAGTGGTAGCTCTTATTACATTTGGTTAGTTTTTGATTACTGACTTAGCATAAAAATACATAGAGCAACCCTGTAACATTTACTTAATACATTAGGTGTACAAAGACTAAGCACAATTTTGAATTGAGTAATACTTGTAGATACACATATAACCATTCACTGTACTAGAAACACTTATTCCTTAAGAGATAAAGAGAAATGTCAAATACAGTAATGCTTTTTGGTTTGATACACTATTAGGAGTATATTCATTAGGTTAATTATTGGGGTCCGAACGGAATCCGCTAATTAACATACTAACTCGACGCGAGCACCGGAGAAATTCATCATTGCTCCGTTGCGGAGACAGCTGATCCGGAAATCAGCTTTCTCCCCGAAGTGATTCACTGCTCCTTTCAGAACAGTCACACTAGTGCACATGCATGACCTACAGGTCACGCATGTGTACAAAAGCCCCGGCATCTGGCGGAAGGAGCCGGACAGGGGCGGAGGAATCCAAAAGCAGGTTGTGAGCGGGAGCAAACGACATCTAAAGATGGCAAATGCTCCCACAGTCAAGCTCTGAAAATAGAATCTTTTCGGTGCTTGACTCTGGGAGCATTCGCCATGATGAATTCTGTCCCCATACTAGTATATGGAGACAGTGGGTCATTCCAAGAGAGAAAGCTAAGCAGGAGATATATGTGATATCTCTTGCTTTACCTTCATGATAAATAGCCTGGACACTTAATTTCTACAATTGCATGTGAAAATTTTCATTTTCACCTGCTTTTATAGAAATTAAGTGATGATGAATAGACCCCTCAATCTCTAAACATAAAAGTGCGACTTAGGTGGCTTTACGGTTTAGAGACATATAGTCAAAATTTAGTAACACAGAAGGAATAAGGGAATTGCCACTAACTAGGGTGTCAGAAATTTATATCCACTCTAATTCTTTTTAGGCATCAGTTTTAGGCCTCAGTAGCAGAGATATTTGTGACCCCCTACTTTGTATCATAGGATAGATATGCCATCTTCCCCTTTTTACCCCTATAACATTCTCACAAACACTTACACCACTACCAATATCTACTTTTTTGTAGTGTCAAAGTTAACTGAATAACGTAGTTAATAACCTTAGTACTGTAAGGCCATATTTTTGGTGGTGCACATATGTCTATCTTGTACCCGAGCTCAGATTCCTAGAGCTAAGTCCCGCAGGTTGAATGAAGTTGACTAGTGTGAAGGTATTTTTTCTGAATGGTGGTCAGATATTTCTTTATTTGGGATTAAATAGGAATTTGGTATGTTGAAATAAAGTAGAATTTATGGTTCCACAGTTACCCTATCCTTCTTGCAGATATAGGGTATGAATCCCTGTGAAGGTTTAATGATACTCTCTGTTCTGGATGAAATGTGTCCGAGAAAGACAGTCCCATTTTAGCATCTCTTTATTTGATGTATGAAGGTATTCTTTCTACTTGCATGAGGCATGTAATAAATTATTAGGCATTTGTTCACAGCTTTAAGTTTGGTCATCTGACTATATCTCTTCTAAAGCTGGGTACACACCTAACAGATAAAACTTCAGATCGACTGATCTACAGATATATCTACAGATGATGGTTGTTCATACACACTGATCAAACATCATCTGTCATCTGGCCATGGGTCATGCTGGCCGGGGGTCGAATTGTACCTCCCGCGGCCTCTGCTGCAATTGTACGGGCGGGCGGCTGTTCGCCCATACACACAGCACGATGGACAGCTACTGTATATCTGCAGATATATGGGCATCGGCTGTGCAGCACAGCCGACGAGATATGTCATTCATAGACATATCGCTGGTACAGACTGGCCGACATGCACACAATATATTGGCCGATCAATTGATCGCCCAATATTTCTGCCAGTGTGTACCCAGCATAAGCCCTTCTCATTAGCCTTGAGTAAGCTCCATTGCTCCTACAATGGAACTCAGTAGTCACTATTAAAGTGTGTGTTTAGCAAGCTATAGATCTTTCCTGATCTCTCGCAGCAGCCTGGCTGAGGGAATTTCACTAGTGCAGATGTAAAATGTGTATGATTGGATTACCAACCTGAATCCTTTGGTAACAATAAGAACCTGAGCCCATTTAGAGCCTAGACTGTAAAGCCCTACCAGATAGTTGAAAGATCAATCATCTCCTTCTCCAGCTAGCTGCCTTTCTTCAGTAGGCTCCGGATCACTTTGCGCAACCTTCAACACTAGCAGTAGCCTTCCCAGTCACTGAGGTTCCTGCTTCTCTCTACTGTGCTGCCCCTCTCTTCTAAAAACTGCCTCAAAGAATGGTCATTGCTCCTTCCTCTTTCCTGTGGCCAGTGGCAGGCTGTTGCTCTGATGCCACTCCCCCTCTCAAGTACTGCCTTTAGGAAGGTCAGATCCCTCCGTCCCAATGTCAGCCTACCAGGATGGTCTCTTCCTTTACCGCCGGCAGCAACACTACTGCCAAGGCTTAAGCTATTTCCCCTTTTCAGGGGCTCTGGGCTATTACTCTGTTCAGGTCAGCAGGGCCCTAATTTCCAACACTGTGGGAGCTGCCTGATGGTCCTGCACTCTGTGCGGTGGTACCACTCACACACCCATAGCTACTGCCCTGGTGAAGCCCCCTGGGATTCAGATTGTGACTACACCCCTTCACACCTATTTAAGTCCTGGTAATTGAGTTTTGTTTGTCGTGATAGAGGAAGGAACAATACCTGTGTATGTCCATGTGACTGTTATAATACTGTTATGCTGCCCTACAGTTTCTGTACAGACACCTCTAGACAATCCTCTGAATGAGATCTTATGGTTTTGTGAGATATCATGCATAAGCACCAGAGGGCTGTATGTCGTTCTGTTCCAACCCCGCCACCAAACACATGATGTCATGATGTCGCTCCTAGGCGCCACAACACTAGGAAATAGAGCGCTGCTCTTAGCATCCTTAGAAAAGTCCAGGCAGCTCTATGGGCTGTAAGTGCACTGTGCTGGCACTTGAGTCATTCCGTATACAGGCAGGACAGAGATCAATAGAAAGGTGAGTTACTGTAACCCCTCTATGGTGACCTTCTAGGTCAGTGGTTCCCAAACTTTTTTGACTAACGGCGCCCTAGAGTATCAGAATTTTTTCCACGGCAACCCTGGGGCAATAGGTTCTTAATGAGAAATTCAGCAAAACTTAAATGAAGTAAATTGTGCTTATAAGTCACCCTTAGGTTCAGTCACATGGTGGTTGACAGGGCTTCACTTTTTTTTGTCCACATATTTTTTGATTGGCAGCAGCCAGCACTGGTTTTGCCCATCACCAACCCAAGGCACCCCTGCAAGTGCCCTGAGGCACCCCAGGGTGCTACAGCACCCAGTTTGGGAACCAATGCTCTAGGTAATACATTTCAGTGCTAAGACATCCTGCATTACTGTGATAAGGAGCATTGACTGCAGTGTTGGGTTCTGGTATGAATGGCCATGAGAGACGTCATGTGTTGACCATAATTATCACTATGGCTGCTTGTGCTGTAAAATGAAAGGATATAGAGGCACAAGGCGAAATCCATTAACCAGAAAGGAAAATTATCTTCTAGGGTTTTAGTGCACAAGCGCTACAGTGTCCCCACTTATTGTCTCGGAAGCTGCTGGGCACATGAGTTGTCCAGACTCGGGAAGTAAATAGTATATTTAAATAGGGTTTTGTGTCCAGCACTAACCTTAAAGGAAAATGAGTCATGGTACAGAAAACAGCAGGAATAGCAAACATCGTATTATCAGCCTGTAGACTCAATGATCTTGAACGTAGAGAATAAGGGGGTCATTCAGACCCGGTCGTTAGCGCCGATGCTCTCGGACCGGGTCGATGGCCCCCACAGAGCATGCGCACAACGGCGCCGGCACTGTCGTGCGCATGCGTGAGACCCGCTACGACCGACAGCGCCGGTCGTAGCGGGTCTCGATCCAAAGGGGGCAAGCTGTCGATGTTGATTGACAGCTCGCCCCATTTGGAAGGCAGGCCGGGGGTGGCAGCCAAAACGGGGGCGTTCCCATGGGAACGCCAACCGTTTGGGGGCGGCCCAGTGGAGAGCTTCCGGCTCAGACAGAGCCTAAAGCTCTCCGGGGATTACGACAAGGGAGACCCTACCCTAGGGTCTCGTCGTCAGCCCCGATGGTCGCGATGGTCTTGACCATCGCGACCATCACCTTAGGCGGTCGTAAGGTTGTGGGTGTTAACCCACAGCCTTACCACCGCAAAGGAGGACGTCTTGAAAATTCAAGACGTCCTCCCCTCATTCAGACCGACCGCATGCTCTGTGCAACCGGCTCTGAATGAGGTCCTAAGTTCCATCATGAAGAAGAAAAACATGTGCCTGTTCTAGCATCCACATTATTATAAGGTTGCTATAATATCCCTTTAATCCAGCATACATACAGTATGAATGGCACAGGTTCTGTGGCTGACATAAATCAAGTGAAATACAGACATGAAGTCCACCAGCCACAGAACCTGTGTAATGCATGATTATAGGGACATTATAGCAACCCTAAATAGGCAATGCTTCCCTAGCTAGTAAGTTTAGTGGGCGATGACTGGTCTCCTTACAATATGTGAGAATATGACTCTGTAGAGGTAATGTGGGTGGAGGCATGTGTCTATACTACACCACAGGCATGGTAAACACTAGATACTAGCCCTACTCCTTTGTACTCTAACTTGCTATAGTAATGTAAAAGAGGGGCCAGGAGTAGTTACCGATGGAAGTGTGGTGTGCCATATAATCATACCATGGGACCAGAGTGTATGCTAGGAGCAAATCCTGTAGTAAAGTGTTTTGCTCCTCTCAGCAGAGTCTAATCTCTATGCTAACATGCAGTAAGGATCTTAAATAAGTGTAAGAGGCGCTCATTGCAGTTATTCAGGTTGTTACTAGTGAAAATGTGAGATTTCAGAAATTATAAATTTTGAGAGGTTACCCAGTGACGCTAGTATCTGTGCTGCTTTTACCATCAGTCTGATAACCTGGGTCAGTTTCATCTGCCCTGGCATTGCTTCCCTATAAACAGTTCTAACCTCCCTTATTTGAATGTCTGTTTTATTTCAAACCAACACTGTTGGAGTGTTGAAATGAATTATAAGCTCCAAAACCTCCTAATATGTTGTCCCACTGGTCTTTTTCTTATATCTCAAATCATAGTGACCCTGTCTATACACTCCTAGATTCCAATGGGTACCTCTGTGAGGACTATCTCTATTATAGAATTAGAAATGCAACATTGTTGTAGCCAGGATGACAACAAAGTCGGCTGCACATGCAAGTATGCCTACAGATACTAATACACCTTTGCTCTAGGCATGCCAAAAAGTCTCTCTTGGTGCGTGAGGGTCCTTGTAGCTTGCCACGACAAGCATCCTTTTTTGTCAAAATTTGCAACTTATTCCCACCACTAATACAACTAAATTGCTAGTGTACACTGACCACTGGTGCTTGTGGTACTTGTACATCGGTAGTCACAAATCTGTGTAAAAAAGGTTCTGATACAAGTGGCCGCGGCTATTCCTCCCACCATGTTCCTTTATGCTGAATCTTTGACTTTTTACATAGGCTGCACCAATTCCTTTGCATCAAAAGTTGCAACCTAGCATCTCTGGTACATTATGAGCGACTTTGTATGTGGCTTTGATGCGACCATGACGCAATATTTGGTGGAAAGTACGCTGTTCTACCCATATCAGAGCGTCTCAGTCGCGCCAAATGTCTCCAGGGCCGTAGAGAGCCCTGCCGGGCCCAGGTACAGAGGGGGCGTGGCCTAATCGTGGGATGCATGGCCACGCCCCTTTGAGGGAAAAAAATAAACAAACACACTTTGCAGTGGGGAGAGGGGCGCTGTGAGCCCCTCAGCCCGGCGTAAAGTCATGGGGGACATGATCAGTGTGATTGCTCCCCCCCACAGGCATAGGAGACTGCTGTGGCTGCTGTGGGGGGAGCACACGCCGTGTGCTAGACTGCTGTGATGGAGAGAGAAGGGCTCGGGCCCAGGTAAATAGTACCCGCTCCCCCCCCCTCTCGGTTCGCCTGAGTGTCTCGCACTGTCAGAAAGACTCTAGGTGTATGAGGACACATCTGTAATATGTTCCTTTCTTGAGAGACTTGATAAAATATCATGATAAGGAATTGGTCAAATAGGGAGCATCAATCCTTTAATATGGAAATGGTTACAGAGGGTTCTATACCGACATTCCTATATCATACCACTTGGTAACCATCTATCTGGAGTGACTCATCAATTAGTGATGCATCACCGTCTTAGCAATGGGGCAGGTCAAATAAACCAGTTGAAAAGATTAAATACATAGAGGCCAGTGACTGGTATGTCCTATTAATATAACACCACATTATTTATTTATTCAGTTATTTATTTAATTTTGACAAATGATGTTACGGGAAACTTGTAAAGTTACATTTTTACTGATGTTACGGGAATCTTGTAAAGTTACATTAGTACCACATTAAGTCATACTAGACAAGACAAGACTACATTCTTTTTATCTTAACAACCAGACACTTAAACTTCAATGTACGTAACTACAAAATTATTTTGCTTCAGAACATATTTCTGGGCACTAGATTATGTACACCCTGGCTATTTATAATGGTCCATTTAATTATTGCCTAACTGCACACATTAAGTCAGGGCATAATAGCATCCTTAATCGGCTGTTACTTAGACGCATAGTCACATTATCTTCAAATCACTGCCTGCTAAAGATTGTATTTTTATTATAGTTATTAGTCACATTGCGGTATTATTATTTATGTTTTAAGCAAAAAGAAATTAAAATAATTGCAGAAAATGCTACCATGTTTTAATATCACTACCCTAAAATCTTCCTACTGAAAAACTAAATTAAAAGAAAATCTACTAGCAGAAATATTCCAAGGCTTAATGTAATGCTTACAATATTTAAAATGGGTTTTCTGCCAGCTAAATGTTTTTGCCTCTGCACTTTTAATTTTTTTCTTTAGCAGGCTTTTTAAAACGTGGTTTGATTTGTTACAGAATACAACATTTACTCCTGGATTTCCTAGCCACAACACTCAGCCATATACAAGATCCCTGTTTACAGGATACTGTTACCTAAAATATCCTATATAACAAAACATTTCACTTTATTTCAGGTATTTTGAAGAAAGGAAAACACAACAATTTTTTAATTAGAGATCATGCCCATAGGTTTGAATATTCTCTCGGCTTGATCCAATTAGTAGCGTATTACACGCAGCGAGAGTAAGTGCTGCTGTATGCCACACTTATGGTACCGTCGGACTCGCACATTTTGCTCGCAGCCCTATGGGGCCGGAAGTACCGGAAGTGCAGCACACAGCTGCACTTACTCGTGCCGAAAGTAATTTACTCCTACTGTATTTAGATCCAGCCCTTCGGGTAAATTTATACACAGAATGGAGGCAGCCATTTTGTGGGTTTAAACAATTCTCAAACAGTTAATTAATTCATTAGGGAAGAGCCATCACTTCAGTGACATCATAACAGTCATTTCATTAGTTTCAATACATTACATGCTCATTAATATTGGTTCAGCCAAGAAAATATCTGTTTCCACTGTTTGTGACAGCTACCCATTACGCTTCAAGATACAGTAATGAGCAAAGTCTTTGTAATAGTGTAGTGAAATGCAAACACTATCTTATTTGAGTAGATAGAACAACTCATTGTACTCATTATTTCAGTACAGAGTGCATTGCAGTGATTCCCATGAAATTATAACTTATGTCCGAATTCCTTGGGGAAAATAATACTAAGGGCGTACTTGCCAACACTTCCAATAGAGAGGGCCGGTTTCCCTGAGTGCAGAAGGAGGCCTAGAGGTTTGATGATGCAATATGCATTTATTCATATAGTCGTGGTAACGTCCTTCGCTGTAAAATGCAGTGAATCACAGCTTTTAAAAGCAGGGTGGAGCCACAATGACATGATTGTGTGGCCAAAACGCCCCCAACTTGCACTGTCCCAGAAGGTGCTTTCAAAAAGTCAGATAAGCAAGTATGAGAGACTTTACTTTAATCAAGATTTTGCATGTACAGTAATTTTCTCATTTGAGTTGTATGGCTGCATAGAGCAGAAGTTTCCAGTCTTTGTCATTACAGTCCAGGTTTTAAGATTATCCATGCTTGAGTCCATATGATTACATCAAATTGACTGTGGTACTAAGTAATCCACCTGTGCTCAAGCATGGACATCCTTAAAACGTGGACTATAATGGCGGAGTTTGGGAACCTCTGGCATAGACATTTAGGGGCTTATTTACAAAGCATCAGGTTGTAAATGCTGAAGATGGAAAGCGCTACTGCGCAGACTCTATATTGCAACAAAGGAGGCTTCACTCACCAAGATGGCCGCCAAAGCTAGTGCTGCGCATGCGCGGCACCCTCTTGTACACTGTGTTAGAGCGCCACAGTTATGTGAGACCAGTCATATACAGCCTTATACAACCATCTTCTGCTACCAGAAAGTCTGGTTCCGGCTGTACCGCTACCCGCATACACTCATTGACTGGTGAACTGTATGCACCCCAGCTCAACCCAAACTCCGCTTCATAGTCAGTATGGATAACTGAGTACGGCTGTACTGCCACTGTTATCAATAAACCACCGCCCTGGTTGAGCAATTTTGACTTTTCATTGTCTAAGGGCATCCACTGGTGTGCACATTAACTCTGCCACATCAACCTGTACACACATATACCAACCTAGTGCTTCTGGTCATGTCTATGGCCGTTGTCAGTCATAGCCGTGACTAAAGTTTCTATCACTCTTAAACCATCAACCATGTGAAAGTGATTTCCTACATTATGTACCACAAAGCAAAAAACATATACATCAAAATCAACATTTAGGAGCCTATTTTTTAGATTAAAGGCAAGAAACTGGGAATGTAGATAGAGCATGTATTATTGACTTTTTGTTACACATTCAGAGGACTATTAAACCCCAAAATTGAAATTTTAATACTGTATATATGAACCCTCATCCTTGAAGTGATTACTGAATAAGTAGCTGCAGCTATTTTAAACAGTAATACATAATTTGCTATACATTGCTGTCAAATAGTAGCTTTGTTTCTATTTAAAATGTTTTTTTTGCATTAATAATTAATATTCCTGACACTGTTGAACATACTGTACATTTTATATTCCATATATTGAAACCATGAGATAAATGCAGGCAGATCTGTCTTTGTTGGTACAACTCAGAAGGACTTTTTTTTTTAAACGTAGCCAAAAGGATTTGCAGATAAATAATAATACATAGGGGGAATTCAATTAGCCACGATAAAGTGATAACTTAAAGTATGTTAAATTATCGCACATTTCATAAATTTTTATGCTATAATTTAGCAACTTTTGTTTATGTGTGCTCCCATTTTAAGTACAATCCAATTCCAAAAGCCGCAATGCGGCATTCGCACGAAAACTGGTTGTGGTGTTACCCACAAACAGTATGGCTGAAAATGGGGAAATATGCTTATACCCCCCAAAAAAGGCAAACTAAGATAGAAAAACAAAATACAAGTGTATTAGTGGCCCTATTAAAAGTGTTTGGCGTTCTTACATTGTGTGAAATGGGCCTTACATTGAAAAAAAAAAAAAAAAATTTTTCTTCTGCAAATAAAATATTCTCCCTAAATTGGGGGTGCATATATATATATATATATATATATATATATATGACAAAAATAGAATAGATCTGTGGCGCTGCTCCTTAAATTGTTCAGTCTCAAGGGTAGGTGGTACTACTGGAAGCCTTAATATACAAAAATACACATATCACACACAAAATAAACGAGAAAAATTAGCTTAGCTTATAAGTCACAGCGATCAATTCCTGTTGGTGTATCTCCAGGTACAGTTAGTATGAGTCCATTCAAAAGTCATATAAGGTAGGCATAGATGATGTATAGGGCTAGTGTATCTTCCAATGCGTTTCGCCTCTCAGTAGGCTTCCTCAGGGGTCATGTATAGTAAAATACAGGAGGCCTTAAATACCTCTGTTCCCTCCAAGATTTGGCCAATTTTGGTGCCAAAAAGCGTCACTTCCGGTTGTGGCTCCAAAAAGCGGCACTTCTGGTTTTGGGGGAAAAAGCATCACTTCCGGTTTGGCGCCAAAATGTGTCACTTCTGGTTTTGGCACCAAAAAGTGTCACTTCCGGTTTGTGGCTTCCTGTTTGGTCATGTGATATCATCTCCATTTTCTTGGAGTCCATGTAGTTGGTCCGGGTGCCATTTTGTTGGAGACCAATCTCCATAGTTAATTCCCATTGATAATAAAGGATAAGAAATGTTTTATCCATTATACCAAGGACAGTTCTTAGGATTCTGGTGGACCCAAAATATCACAAATCTTGCAGTTCAGGGTAGAAAGGCTACATTGTGAACCATAAAAAGTCCATACATAATACATAATACTATTCCTAAAAAAACTTAATTAATCCATTTAAAAATACAATTCTAGTCACATGATGAAGTGACGCTTTTTGGCGCCAAAATTGGCCAAATCTTGGAGGGAACAGAGGTATTTAAGGCCCCCTGTAATGTACTATACATGACCCCTGAGGAAGCCAACTGAGAGGCGAAACGCATTGGGGAAGATACACCATTCCTATACATCATCTATACCTACCTTATATGGCTTTTGAAAGGACTCATACTAACTGTACCTGGAGGTACCCCAACAGGAATTAATTGCTGTGACTTATAAAATAAGCAAATTTTTCTTGTTTGTTTTGTGTGTGATATGTGTATTTTTGTATATTAAAACTGAATATTTACAAAATATAACCTTTCTTCCATTTTTCTGTGATGCCCTGGGAATGGTCCTTGGCTGGATTATTTTGGGGTGCCTTGTGCCTTGGACGTGAACCCCTTAATGTTAGGGAGAGCCTTGACGTTGGCCCGGCGCTTAATCATATATTTGCAAATGTATGCAACTAATACCTCTGAATTCTGTTATCATGTAGGATTCAAGTATTTTTGCCAATATTGCTGCAGTGTGCTGGAGGGAATATCCCTTTTTTTTCTCTGGTTCAGTGTACACCCCTCCCTTTACAAGCACATGGGCAATATCATTAAGCTGATTTGAGCGACCACCATACTTTCTATTTGTACTTCTGAGAGGCATGAAGGAAGCCAGCATTGGGAGGATGTGCTGGTCCTTATAGTGCCATTTGGAGGTTTCTGGGGTACCTCCTCAGTGAGTCAGCTCTCAGCTTATATATGTGCTGTTATCATGCAGTACATTAATTGTAATTATATGACCCAGAGTGGGTGCTACTATTTGGTAGCAATAATTATTTTGGGGTGAACGTTTGGGTGTGGGGCCCCCGGGGTTGTTCTGGCTCGGCCTTTTTCAGGGCATCACCACTTAATTCACATAAATATTTTTTCATCACTTTTCTATTTGTTTGTATATTATCTATGTAATTTTAATTCTTTCTTATTATATTAACACTTATTGATTTATCTTTTACACATCTATACTTTACACTTCACTATAACCTTTCTTCCATTTTCTTGTGATGCCCTGGGAATGGTCCTTGGCTGGATTATTTTGGGGTGCCTTGCGCCTTGGACGTGAACCCCTTAATGTTAGGGAGAGCCTTGACGTTGGCCCGGCGCTTAATCATATATTTGCAAATGTATGCAACTAATACCTCTGAATTCTGTTATCATGTAGGATTCAAGTATTTTTGCCAATATTGCTGCAGTGTGCTGGAAGGAATATCCCTTTTTTTTCTCTGGTTCAGTGTAAACCCTGCCCTTTACAAGCACCTGGGCAATATCATTAAGCTGATTTGAGCGACCACCATACTTTCTATTTGTACTTCTGAGAGGCATGAAGGGAGCCAGCTTTGGGAGGATGTGTTGGTCCTTATAGTGCCATTTGGAGGTTTCTGGGGTACCTCCTCGGTGAGTCAGCTCTCAGCTTATATATGTGCTGTTATCATGCAGTACATTAATTGTAATTATATGACCCAGAGTGGGTGCTACTATTTGGTAGCAATAATTATTTTGGGGTGAACGTTTGGGCGTGGGGCCCCCGGGGTTGTTCTGGCTGGGCCTTTTTCAGGGCATCACCACTTAATTCACATATATATTTTTTCATCACTTTTCTATTTGTTTGTATATTATCTATGTAATTTTAATTCTCTCTTATTATATTAACACTTATTGATTTATCTTTTACACATCTATACTTTACACTTCATTATAACCTTTCTTCCATTTTCTTGTGATGCCCTGGGAATGGTCCTTGGCTGGATTATTTTGGGGTGCCTTGCGCCTTGGACGTGAACCCCTTAATGTTAGGGAGAGCCTTGACGTTGGCCCGGCGCTTAATCATATATTTGCAAATGTATGCAACTAATACCTCTGAATTCTGTTATCATGTAGGATTCAAGTATTTTTGCCAATATTGCTGCAGTGTGCTGGAGGGAATATCCCTTTTTTTTCTCTGGTTCAGTGTAAACCCCGCCCTTTACAAGCACCTGGGCAATATCATTAAGCTGATTTGAGCGACCACCATACTTTCTATTTACAAAATATACCACACTATGGAAGCAAATTATTCTGCTCCAATAAGGTTGTAGCTATCTGGTCAGTGATAAATCCAGGAGGAACATAAGCTGAAGGTCACATCTGATGTGGAACCCTTTTGACTGCGATCTAAGGATTGTTTCCTTATATGCCTAACATACAAGTATATCTATGGTATGCGCACATGAATATATATACATTTAAATCATGGTATTTTTAACTACTATACTATCAGGCGCTTGTCCTTGTTCCCCCCTTTGTTCATATCTATATATATATATATATATATATCATTAAATGGATTAAAAAAAAAGGATTTTAAAGTTTTTTTTTTACATTTTTATTTTCCATTTTGTCAGATATTTTTTATATTTTTCTTACATGATGTTGTCCAAGTTCATGCTTTCTGTGCAAATCGTTATTGCACAGTTACTGTTGTAATCTTGAAATAAATTGTATACCCTTTTTAAGTAATATCAGCACATCGTTGTGATTTTTATATATGCACATATGCACCATTGACACTTTAAATGCACCAGAACTCTTTATATTGCTATTAGTATTAATACTTATTTTTAATATATGTGTTTTATGAAACTTGCACTGATTATTGCACATATACACTGCAGCTTGCATTGCGAGAGTGGTTGAAATATACCCTCAATTACTTAATTAATTAATTATTTGCACAAGGCACTCAGCACTTTCAGGCGCTCCATATCAAATCCATTTAATGATATAGTTTCTAGGTGTCAGAATCCAACTGACGCCATTTTTCTGATAGAGCTGACACCCTTTTGAAAGAAGGGGAGTGCATCAAGGTTATTATTGATTAATCTCTTGGCCTGATTCAGACCCGCTCGCGAGCGCTGAGCGCTCGCAAGCGGGTCGATGTTGGCCCAGTGCGCATGCGTCGCTCCGGGTCTCGTACCAAAGGGGGCGTGCTGTCGATGGTGAGTGACAGCACGTGCCGGGGGTGTGGCTGCCCAGACGGAGGCGTTCCCATGGGAACGCCTACTGTCTGGGGCCGGCCCCACTGACATCACAAGTGATGTCAGTGGGAGTGCTCTCGGCTCTGATAGAGCCGAAAGCACTCCAGAGCTTGCGGCAACGAGACCCTGCCACAAGGGTCTCGTCGCAAGCCCGATGGTCGCGATGGTCTTGACCATCGCGACCATCTTCCTGGCCACTCGCTATAGCTGTGGGTGGTCACCCACAGGTTTACGAGCGGCCAGGAGGCCGCTCTAAAAATTAAGGACTGCCCTGATTCAGAGCGAGCGCTCTGAATTCAGAGCCTCTGTTCAAAAGTGCCTTTTTGTACCTATCTCCTATGTATCCTGTTGTGGTTTTTAATTGGCGCCGAATTTTCATCTATTTATATATATATATATATATCTGCAATAAAAAGTGAGGGTGCTTCATAGTGCAAAAAGTTTATTTAAAAGTTAGGTGCACATACAACAATAGTGCCTGTACCTATAATAAAACTGTGTGGGCTTAATACCACATGGTTTAATATGAACACATCCACCAAGCACGGCTCCCAGCTTCTGAGACGCGGAGAAGTAATCCGGCGGGACCTGCATCCAGCTGGCGTCGGCGGCACCCGGCGCTCGCTGAAGGTTGCGGTAGGAGCTGATTGCTGGTGGATGTGTTCATATTAAACCATGTGGTATTAAGCCCACACAGTTTTATTATAGGTACGGGCACTATTGTTGTATAGCACCTAAATTTTAAATAAACTTTTTGCACTATGAAGCGCCCTCTCTTGTTATTGCAGATAAAAAAAATTTGCCCTGAGGGATATTAAGGATTGAAGAGAGGAGTAACAGTTTCAGAGATTGGAGACCTAGTGCACTAATACGTTTGGACATTGTTCTGTGGACATTGATGTGTGGATGTTCTATTACTGTATAATAGATATAAGGTGCACCTGATTGTTACTCTTGTGTATATCTATCTATATATATATATAACCATACAGAGTGTCCGCACTTGCAGCACCAGAATCAACTTGGGGGTGCTCAATTAAGGACAAAACAGCCCATGAAATATAAAAAATGAGAAGAATTGGCACTCACCAGGTAGCTGACAAGAAAATTGGTTTTTAATTACCCATCTTGAGGGAGAAAGTGTATAGAGCCATAAAGTGCAATAGTCATAGTCTACGTTTCGGTCCTATGTAGGACCTTCTTCAGGACATCACAGCAGACATGTTTCAGCTTGAAAACCAAAGTCTGTCTTTGGTTTTCAAGCTGAAACATGTCTGCTGTGATGTCCTGAAGAAGGTCCTACATAGGACCGAAACGTAGACTATGACTATTGCACTTTATGGCTCTATACACTTTCTCCCTCAAGATGGGTAATTAAAAACCAATTTTCTTGTCAGCTACCTGGTGAGTGCCAATTCTTCTCATTTTTTTTATATATATATATATATATATATATATATATGTAACTTCTGCCAATGTCAGCGGCACTCATGGGTCTTGTATCAATGATCACAGAGAAATGTCTCCAAGTCAATTCAACATACCGGTTTATTCATTCTTTGTCAAGAACGTTAAAAAAAATGTTTTAAAAAAACTTCATAATATGCCTCTAACACCCACCTGCAATCTTAAAAACACCTGTCCCACTCATGTAGCACCCCCATATACCTGTCCCACATCAATGAACCCATTTTCTCACTTTTTGACCCCAAAAATGACATGTGATTACTGGCCAAATTAAGTTGATTAAAAACAAATTACTCATTAAGGAGGGTATCCCAGTCATACTGAACCAAGGGCCTTATTCAGACCCGGATGCTAAGAAGCGTTCGCTTGTAGCTGCTGATGGTTTGCATTGTGCTCATGCGTATGAATCTCAGTGCGTGTGCACAAACTAGTCCGAGCGATCGGGAAGTGTACGCTGGCCGAGCATAGACAGTCCAGCTGAATGAGTGACAGGAGAAGCCGTTTGTGGGTGGTAACAGGGGCTGGCCACTAGAAATGGGGGAGTGGAGGTGCGAACGCAGGCATGTCTGTGTGTCTTAATGTAACCCTGGTTAGGGTTACGGAGATAATTCATATATACAATTGAAACAGGTATATATTTTCATTCATCTATTTACAGAAAAATGCCATTTATGAGGTAAATGTTATATATACTGTAGGGATAGATGTGATGTGATATAAATATAAGTAAATATGTGGAAATGTATGTACCCTGTGCATGTAAGATATCTATGATGTCAGTGGACTTTGGTGCTTCATGCTGCAGATATACATTTCACAGACATTGGTGATAGTTGCAGAAGGGGGTGGAGTAATATAGATGGGAGTGAATCGGTTCCTGTCAGGAAAATAGGATCCGGTGAGAGGGAGGAGATATAACAGTGGTTAGCAGCAGTTGAGAGGCAGTCTGCTGATCCCTCCCTCCAGTGCCTGCCCTCCTGTGACCCGGGCAGCCAGTGAGCGGCTATATGCTGCCGGGCGCAGAGCCGGAGATGGAGCCCAGCCGGAGCTGGGGAAGAAGGTGGAACAGTGGCACCCACCCTGCCTACCTGATGATGCCAGAGAGGCAGCGTTGTGGGACGTGGACTAGGCAGCATGAGTGGAAGTGGCTAGGAGCCACGCAGGAAGACCCGGCGTCAGCCGCCACATCAGCGGGGAGGCAGCTCTGGAAGTTGTAGCTACTGTCCAGTGACAGGAGGGCTGCCTGCTTGGTGGCAGGCTATGACAGAGCCGGGGGAGAGGGAGACACTGCAGCTGATGGGGTGAGGCTATCAGCAGTCATCCCTGCCCAAGCAGCTGGAGAGCCTGTGTGCACACAGCCCCTGTCAGTGAAGCAGACTAGTGTCCTGCCGGGGCAGGCACTAAACGCTGACGTGGTCATAAAGCCGTCTATCTCCCTGGAAAGCACCAGTCATCGGCTGTGAGTAACCATAACTTGTGCCCTTACAGGATGCAGAAAAAGCTGTGCAGTCACACAAATAGCAGGCTGTGTTACCTGCAGTTACTAGCCTCATGTACTATATATCTAATACTCTCTCATTAATACCAGACTGACTAAAGAGGTGGGGGAGAGAACAGTTTACTGCACTTATTCAGACAAAGCTGAAAACTATTATATTGACATTTGATCACACAGTAAAGTAACTATTCAGTTTTGGCTTCTGATAGCAGAGATCCACAGGAACTGCAACCGGACTTTTAGAACTTAGTATTTAGGAGGAAATCTATATTGATATATTGTTATTATTTATGCATGATGTTACTGCATTGTTCAGATAAACATATGTATGTCAATATACAACACAGTACACTGTTATGTCATATAATGAGATGAATGTATGTTCTTATTTACTTGGAATTTCGTCAATATAAAGAACGTTATATCTATATGTAATTATGTTTACTTACCTGGAGGTGTGATGCAAGCATCCAAAAAGTATAAGGAACAGATGTCTTTGTGTTATAATATTGTTTTCAACTAACATGCCCCTTCTACACACTACACTACAGGGAGTAATATTAATACTTGAGTGTATCCTTGGGCTTACATAGGCAAGTCCTATATATATTCTATGGGTTTTCCCAAGTAGACCCATACCGACAACCAATACTTGGGTGGAGGCACTGATAAAATAATGGTACACCACTTAGAGAGAGGTTAAGGGTGGGTACATTAGGAGTAATAGAGGTGTTAGTAACCTGGTGACCCTTTAGTGGTAAAAAGGGGGGTTACATTAACGCTGTTTCAGAGGCATGCATAATAAAGACACAGCATCATAGTACACATCACCTGGCTGTTTTTTTACACTGAAGTGCTCACAGTGCTTGCAGTAGGGTATAGTCACCTCAAGCGCTGCGAATGCATCTGATGGTACCCGATGTATAGATGGTTACATACACTTCCTGGAGATGAAGTGGGTGTCTTAAGACAGGCTGGTGAGCATCTGCATACACAAAGCGATAGCACGCCAAGACATAGTGGGCGTGCTTATGCCTTGCTGTGCGTTCGCTTGCCGTGCTGTCACTTAGCCAAATTTGCATACTCTGGGAACGAGCGAACGCATCTAGCCTTAAAACATGGGTTTTGCACAACTAATCACTTGCTCAGAAGGTGGTGAAAACTTTTAGCCACTTTTTGCTATGGAGAATTAGCAGATGCAAAAACTGAGGCTAATTGGATTGGATAAGTACAAATTTGCACAATAAGCGGGTTATCATGGCTAATTGAATTCCTCCCTTAGTCAGAACATATTGCAGGTGACCAGTACATTATTAGAAAAGAAAATTACAATGTGTATAAAAGCAATCTGCATAATAAGCTATTTTATTAGTAGCAGAGTATTTTATACAGCCAAGTTAACAGGATAATTTGTATTAATAGGGAATACTGTGTTTTCCAGGGGCGAGAATGAGGAACATGTCGAGACTACCAGATAGGCAAGCTGGAATGACAGGCAAATAATCCAAGCCATGTTAGCATATTACAGTTACAGTATATGCAGGCACTAATCACTATACCAATCAACATGTAAAAGTGAGAAATAGATATAAATGTCGCTATTTACAGTTATAAATAATTTATAAATAGTCACTACAGTATTGGCAAGCTGTTACAACAGATAGATATATAATGCTATTAAGCTGAAGTGATAAACAGGCAGCTAATAATTTATTAGTAAACTGGAGTGAGGAGCAGATCTCAAAATGATATCAGCAAGCTGGAGTCAGAAGCAGACTATTTACTGTAAGCCTTCTGCTATAGGAAGTGAGAGGCAGGGCCACAGTATTATTAGTATGCCTCAGGGATAAGCATGAGCACTGTATTGGAAATGATTTTTTACAAGAAAATTAGTAAAAGTGACATATGATATAGATATAATTACGAATCCACTAATACTTAGATCAATGATGCAAAGATATTGTGTCCTTCCTGAGGCCGTAATTATGAAAAGAAACTATATGGGACCAAGCATAGTAAATGTTCTAAGTGGTAATACATTAGGAAGTACAAAAAAAACGGACGTTAACTCTCTTTCTTCGAAGTCCATAGGGTACACAGGGAGACATTGGGGTGTAGGTGGGACCTGGAGGACCGGACACCAACAGCAAAGCTTTTCAATCCCAGGATGTTCTGTTCCTTCTCCCTATACCCTGCCCACAGCCCGAGGGCACTTCAGTTTTGTTAACAAGCTCGAGGCCGGAAAAGGACAGGAGAGAAGGAAGACTGGCACACTGAGGAATCACGCTCTCACGCAGAGAAGGAAACAAGTGACCAAGAGAAGAAGCCCATAGAAGCCAGGTGCGTCAGGGCAGGTGCTCTGTGGACTTCGAAGAAAGAGAGTTAATTAAGGTAAGTTTTACCATAACTCTCCTTTTCTTCTTCAGGATCCATAGGGAGACATTGGGGATGTCCCAAAGCAGTTGTTCAAGGGCGGGAACACTCCTGAGCTGATAGGAGAACCCTACGCCCAAAGGAAACATCCTGAGAGGCAAATGTATCAAAGGCATAAAACCTAAGAAAGGTGGCCACCTTGCATAGCTATTCAGCTGAGGCGCCACGCCAGGCTGCCCACGAGTGACCCACAGAGCGAGCAGAATGAGCAGAGACTGTAGTCAGCACATTAAGGCCAGTGTGCGTGTAAGCATGTGAGATAGTCATGCAAATCCATCTGGTCAGAGTCTGTTTGTTAGCTGGCCATCTCTTCTTGTAGAATCCATATAGGACAAAGAGGGAGTCCGATTTCATGATGGAAGTTGTACGGTCCACATAGATCTTAGAGCACGGATCACTTCCAAAGAGGCCTCACCTACCGAGAGGTCTGGATAATTAAAGGCCGGAACTACAATTTCCTCATTCTGGTGGAAGCAAGAAGCCACCTTGGGAAGGAAGCCTGGGCATGTTTGAAGAACAACCCTGTCCTGATGAAATATAAAAAAAGGGGGAGCGACAAGAAAGCGCCTCTAAATCTGATTTTCTACGGCCAGACTCTATAGCCAGAAGAAACAGAGTCTTCGTAGTGAGCTATTTGACATCCACCTGTTCCAGGGGTTCTAGTGGAGGTTCCTGAAGTGCTTGGTGCACCACTGACAAATCCAATGGAGCCACAGGAGGGACAAAGGGAGGTTGTATCCATAGAACACCTTGCATGAAGGTGTGAACATACGATATAGGAGCAATTCTGCACTGAAACCAGATAGACAAAGCAGAATCCTGGACTTTGAGAGATGCTAGGCGGAGTCCTAGATCGAGTCCAAATGAAAATCAGGTTGTCTATCATGCGCTCTTCTAAATGGAACTGGAGTGGGTGTGGGAGCGGCTATTGCTGGTGAGTTCACCACTCTCCTAGATTAAAACACGAACTTAGTTAGGGGCAGCTAGCGCTCACCTTAGGACTTTAAGTCTATTTGCAAGAAAAATGTGACTTGAATAATATAAATCCTAATATTGTAAGTTCATGTGGAAATTGAAACTAAAATAAAAATAACTATAAGGAGACTCTGGGCCTGATTCAGACCCGGTCGCGAGCGCTGAGTGCTTGCAAGTGGGTCGATGGTGCCCAAGTGCGCATGCGCACAACGAGGTGGCTCCATCATGCGAATGCGCGAGACCCAAATAATGATGGCCAAGCCGTCGTTATGGGTCTCACACCAAAGGGGGCGTGCTGTCGATGTTGATTGACAGCACGCCCCCTTTGGTGGGCGTGCTGGGGGCGTGGCTGCCCAGACGGAGGCGTTCCCATGGGAACGCCTACCGTCTGGGTCCGGCCCCACTGACATCACTAGTGATGTCAATGGGAGTGTTTTTAGCTCTGATAGAGCCAAAAGCACTCCTGGGCTTGCGCCAGCGAGACCCTACCACAGGGTCTCGTCGCAAGCCCGATGGTCGCAATGGTCTTGACCAACACGACCATCATTTTGTAATAAATTGATTTAAAGTTGTCAATGCAAAAGGAAAAAGTCTTATACATACAGGTGAAATAAATTAATGGAGTTCTGATGGTTAAAGAATGGGTTGAGGAATGAATGCAGGACAGTGCCATTGTTCCAAATAGCTGCTACTGTGTGTACATTTATTTTCGGGGATCCAGAGTGTAGTTGCAGATAGTGCCGACTGTCAGTTCTGCAGTAACTGACAGTCTCGCCCAGCAGTGAAGGGGTGGTGAGGTAAGTATTGTCGGATGGCGCTCACATGTACTGCTGCAAGGCAGTGCTCGTGTATCGTCTCCTTAGTGGTTCAGAGGTGGAATCACTGGCAATTAAGGGGGTGTTCGGGTGGATAGCACACGCAGCGGGTGTAGCGCTTGGGAAGCGCCGTACTCCAGATGTCCCCAGGCTAACACAGTCTTCCCATTTTACATGAACCAACTCTTACCTTCCCTCGTGGCTCTGTACGTGTAGGGTGTTTGCCGCTGCTTCGTCCCTCCACGCGACTTGGTAACTCTGGTGTTCCCTGATGTGTAGTAACTGGTGAAGGGTCCAGTCCAGCCTGAAGAAAGGCAAGAGTTTGAGAAACTTTATAGACTTGAGGGTCATAGTTTCATGGAGCACACCATTGGAAATACGTATGCCATATTCTGTGGTAAATCCTGGCTGAGGCCGGTTTACGTGCTGTAAGCATGGTCTAGATCACAAAGCCGGAGAAACCCTTAGCCATTAGGATGAATGTCTCAAGAGTCAAGCCATTAAAGACAAATGGGCCAGGTCTGGATGTAGACATGGACCCTGAGACAACAGGTCTACTCGTAGAGAAAGTTGAAGAGGAATGTTTATGGAGAGCCTTTGAAGATCCAAGTACTGTACTAATGACATCTGGGCCAAGCCGGAGCAATCAACAGGACTGTGCCCCCTCCTGTTTGAATTCCTGAAGCACTCAAGGAACCAGGGATATTGGAGGGAAGAGATATGCCAAATGGAAGTTCCATTTCACTGACAAGGCATCTATGAAGGCCGCGTCAGGGTCCTTTGCTCTGAATAAGTTGTAAGTTTGTTGTTGTGTCTTTAGGCCATAAGATCCCCTTCTGAAAGACTCCATTTATCTACCAGAGGCTGAAAGACTTCTGGATGTAGAGACCATTCTCCTGGATGCTTATCGTGACGGCTGAGGAAATCTGCTTCACAATCGAAAATCACCGAGCTGAACACTGCAGAGATGGCAGGGAGATTGCGTTCAGCCCATGTGAGAATGCAGAATACTTCTGTCATAGCTGACTGACTTTGAGAGTTTTTCTGACTGGTTGCAACAGATGCGACCATGTCAGGGAAAGCCCAGCTTGGAGTGGTCGCATCTGATGCGACCATGCCAGACAAGTGGTTAAAGATGGGAGCTACTATTATAGATAATGAAGGTATGAACTGAAGAACTGAAGCACTATTATAGATAATGTGGGTTGGCAGAAGATAATACTAATGTCAACTAAGAGGTTGCAATGAGAGTGGCAGCCTCACCTATAGAATGCAGGTGATTAACTTGATGGTTTTAATTTAATGGCCTTTGAGACTCTCACTGTAAAGAAATCTGTTAATATGCAAGATTTGTGTTCACCACAGGAAAATGCCACCTGGAAGTTGAAGCGATCTGGACAAGAGACTTCAGGGCTTTGGAAATATAGACACGGTAGGCCAGCAGCTCCCAGAGCTTTAACCACTTAACAGACACTTTTTTTTCTTCTAAACACCGCTCGGAAACTGTTGTTCTTTTTTTAATGAGTGAATTAGGTGAAGAACATGTATTTTAACTTATCCAAATGATTTAATTAAAAATATTAATAAATTTTTTAAATTATTTGTAAAAAATTATTTTTTCAAACATCAAGAATCTTTTTTCAAAAAAACCTCTTCCTACAGCCACCCACACTGTGTATCTGACTGATTCACATTGGACAGCCTTGTGTAGTCGCAAACGATGCGACCATGCGAGGCAAGAAGTTAAAGGCAGCACACATTAATAAACAAAAGAAGAAGGATTGTCAAAGTATATTAAATCAATGTTTTATATTAAAGGTTATGTTTTAACTTAAGTGCATCGAACATTGACAATCCTTCTTCCTTTGTTTATAAATGTAGTATAATTATTTATACACCCGCTATTTCCAGATTAGGGTTAATCAGTTTAACTGAAATGATATAAGGGACTTACTTATATTCATATACACTATTGACCTCTATGAGAATAGATACCAGTGCAGATTGGTGTCTCTTCCATATTTGTAGCACTAAAGGCAGCACATGGCCTAACTCATTTGGGTAAGGAAGGTATCTGCAGATCAGTAAGAGCATACTGGTGTGCACCCACCTTCTCTTCTCAAGCTGTGAGGAAGACTGCTTCATGACTTACCTGTTTGAGGAAGAACACGGGAAAAGCAATACCAATTGTTTCAACCCACAGCCCTTCTACAGAGGGCTCATTCCAGGTAATTAACTTCACTTAAGTAGTATAAGGTAGGAAGTTGAAATGTACAGTATGTTTGGTTTGGGTGAATTTGCTTTTAATTGGGTTTTAAAAAGATAAGTTGAGTAAGGTGAAGGCTGAGACAGGGTAAGCATGGCAAGAAGCATTGCCACTAGTATTACAAAATATCATAACCACCCCTAGGCTACCACTTAACCTGTCACATTTGGAGATATTTTATTTTTGTTGGACAAATAATCTTGAACTTTGATAACGAAATGACATGAAATGTCAAGTACATCATGGGTGTAAGAGAGCAATTGAAACAATAGCAGATAAGATTAAAGCTTCTGGCACTAGTCATGTCGGGCACCAACTGTCATGATACTGAGCACGGAAAAGAATGTAATGGTTAAGAAATCTTGTCAGTTCTCATTGCTTAACCCCTTGCCTGGCACAGTCGAATCAGATGAGACCACACCAGGGTGGGTTTTCCCTGACATGGTCGCATCTGATGCGACCAGTCAGAAACGCCCAGTGGGCGGCTTGCTGGAAGATTATCTTCCAGCTGTCGCCAATCTCAGAAGGACCCATGGCTCCACCCCTTGTGCTAATCACTGCTAGAAGCAGTGATCAGGAAGTCCGATACTAGCGCACCCCCACTCGGGGGCTGTAGAGGAGCTGTAGCAGCAAATAAAATAAATAGCCTGCTATCCCACCTCCCGCTGCCTAGCTACTGACAGCTCGGCGACACTCACACCTGGCAACTGCAGAGAGGACGGAGCAGCCGCCGGGAAAAAAAAACCCCATAGCAGCCTGCTGTCCTCCACTCCCCCAACCCCTGCTGCCTAGCTAGAGGCTACCCAGCAGCTGCAGACAGGAAGGAGCAGCCATCAGGCAAATAGTCAGAAGCACCCCACTGCCTCCCCTGCCGTGGCAGCAGCCCGGCACTAGTCCACCGGTGGCTTCTCTATCCTTTCTGCAACCACCAGGCAGCAAGCAGCGCCCACTTGCCCACCACTCCGTGTATGTAAACAGCAGAGCTCTGGCCATATTATATGTATGTATATATATAGGTTCCTGATGAAATGATTTTTATCATGAAGCATTGATACTGTTGCATCTGCCTGGTTATTTATTCTATCGTCAAGACTCTTGGAGTGCCGCTCATGTTTGGAGATTTGTGTGACTGGTTTGGACAGGCACCCAGAACAGATGTATTTGTTTTCAGCGGAGTGCCAGCCATTGCCAGTAGGGCCGCCCACAAATGGCAGTCGTTCCTTCGGGAACTCCTCTGTTTGTGTAGCCACCCCTCTGCCCCGCCTACAAAACGGGGCGAGCTGTCGATCAACATCGACAGCCGCCCCTTTTGTAGTGAGTCCCGGAGCGAGAGAATTTCTCTCTAACTCCGGGGCTCGCGCATGCGCACGCCGGAGCCGGCTCTGGCGTGCGCATACGCAGTGTGGGACCATCGACCCACTTGCGAGCACTGTGCACCTGCGAGCAGGTGTGAATCAGGCCCTGTAGCCGCACGTGCATCAACAAAGTAGCGCCAAGAGTGCGCCTGTGTCATAAGTAAAGGACCGGCTGGCTCATCTCTTAAAAGGTGGTGTAACCCCCAAAGTGAACTCCAAAAAAAGAAAAAATTCTTCTTTTCTGTGTTTTTGTGTGCCTTAACTACACATATATATCAATATAACATAAATGGAGGACAAAACTATGGCCCTGATTCAGAGCCGGACGCTCTGACCAGAGCGCTCGCTCTGAATCAGGGCCCACCTCCATTAATATGGAGCGTCCTCCTGGACGCTCGTATAGCTGTGGGTCACCACCCACAGCCTATACGAGCGTGCAGGATGATGGTCGCGATGGTCTTGACCATCGCGACCATCGCCAGTGCGAGCAGAAGCCTGCGGTTGAGTTTCTCAACTGCAAGGCCAGTAGTGATTTTGGCTCTATCAGAGCCAAAATCACTCCCACTGACATCACTAGTGATGTCAGTGGGGCCGGCTTCTGACGGTAGGCGTTCCCTTGGGAACGCCTCCGTCTGGCAGGCACGCCCCCGGCACGCCCACCAAAGGGGGCGTGCTGTCAATCAACATCGACAGCACGCCCCCTTTGATCAGACACAACGAGCAAAGGAAAGTCCTTCGCCCATCGCGTCTCGCGCATGCGCACCATCGACCCACTTGCGAGCAGACAGCCACTCGCGAGTGGGTCTGAATCAGGCCCTATATCCCATAAAAATAAAATAGGGAAAGATCAAAAACCACTTCCTCCTAGTGCTGAAGCTGCTGCCGCTAGTCATGACATAGACGGTAAAATGCCATCAACGTTGTCTGCCAAGACTGATGCCCAATGTCATAGTAGAGGGCATATAAAATCCCAAATGACAAAGTTCAGGAAAATTACCTTAAAAAAACATTTAAATCTTCTGAGGAGAAACTTAAACTTGCCAATATGCTATTTATGACACGGAGCGGCAAGGAACGGCTAAGGTCTTTCCCTATGTTCATGATTAGTGGTTCAGCTTCACGTGACGATGGAAGCCCTCCTCCCGCTACAAAAATCAAACGAGTTAAGCTGGCAAAAGCACAGCAAAGAACCGTGCGTTCTAAGAAGTTATCACAAATCCCCAAGGAGAGTCCAAGTGTGCCGGCGGTTGTGATGCCTGACCTTCCCAACACTGGACGGAAGAGGTGGCTCTTTCCACCATTTGCATGCCCTCTTCAAGTGCTGGAAGGAGCACCCACAGTCCACTTGCTGATATTCAAATTGAAGATGTCACTGTTGAAATACAACAGGATGAGGATACTGGTGTAGCTGGCGCTGAGGAGGAAGTTGACTAGGAGGATTCTGATTGTGATGTGGTTTGTTTAAATCAGGCTCCGCGGGAGACAGTTGTTGTCCGTGGGATGAAAAAGCCCATCACGGTCATGCCTGGGCAGAAGACCAAACATTCTACCTCTTTGGTCTGGCAATATTTCTATCCAAATGCGGACAACAACTGTCTTGCCATATGTACCATATGTAAAGGTGAAATAAGTAGGGGTAGGGATGTTAACCACCTGCAGCGCGTTCATAAAAAGTTACTGTCAAGTTCAGAAACTTTGGCTAAGACCGTAAGCAGTCCAGGGACTCCTGCAAACCACACAGTCAACTCCCTCCTCGTCAATTTCCTCCTTAGTCAGGATCGGAAGTAGTCCTGCAGGCCATATCACTGGCATGACTGACTCTCCTATCCGGGATTCCTCTGGAGGATCCTGCATTGCTACGCCTACTGCTGCCGCTGCTGCTGTTGCTGCTGGGAGTCGTTCATCGTCCCAGAGAGGAAGTAGGGACACCACTACTTTTACTAAACAATTGACCCTCCAACAGTCCTTAGCGAGGATGATGAAGTATGACAGCAGTCATCCTGAAGCAAAATGGATAACTGAGGCCTTGACTGCTATGTTGGTGTTAGACCTGCGTCCGGTATCCGCCATGGGTGCAGTGGAATTTAGACAATTGATGGAGGTAGTGTGTCCCCGGTACCAAATCCCGTCTAGATTCCACTTCACTAGGCAGGTGATACCGAGAATGTACAGAGACGTCAGAAAAAGTGTCATTAGTGTCCTAAAAAATGCGGTTGTACCCATTGTCCACTTAAGCACGGACATGTGGACAAGTGGAACAGGGCAGACTAAGGACTATATGACTGTGACAGCCCACAGGATAGATGTATCGCCTTACGCAGCAACAGCAATGTCACCAGTAGCAGCAGCTCAGAAGCGCCAGCTCATTCCAAGGCAGGCTACGCTGTGTATCACCGGTATCAGTAAGAGGCACACCACCGACAACCTCTTAGAGAAACTGAGGGAAATCATCGCCCAGTGGCTTACCCCACTTAGAGTCTCCTGGGGATTTGTGATATCTGACAATGCTGAGGGCATTGTGAGGGCATTACATCTGGGAAAATTCCAGCACGTCCCTTGTTTTGCTCACACAATAAATTTGGTGGTGCAGAATTTTCTGAAAAATGACAGGGGCGTGCAGGAGATGCTTTGGGTGGCCTGAAAAATTTCTGGCCACTTTCACCATTCAGCGACTGCGTGCCGAAGACTGGAGCACCAGCAAACACTATTGAACCTGCCCCGCCATCACCTGAAGCAAGAGGTTGTGACACGGTGGAACTCAACCGTCTATATGCTTCAGAGGATGGAGGAGCAGCAAAAGGCCATTCAAGCCTATACATCCACCTATGACATAGGAAAAGGAGGGGGTATGCACCTGACTCAAGCGCAGTGGAGAATGATTTCCGTGTTGTGCAAGGTTCTCCAGCCCTTCGAACTTGCCACACGTGAAGTCAGTTCAGACCCTGCCAGCTTGAGTCAGGTCATTCCCTTCATCAGGCTTTTGCAGAAGCAGCTGGAGAAAGTGAAGGAGGATCTAATACGGAGCGATTCCACTCGGCATGTGGGACTTGTGGATGAAGCCCTTCATTCACTTTGCCAGGATTCGAGGGTGGTCAATCTGTTGAAATCAGACCACTACATTTTGGCCACCGTACTCAATCCTAGGTTTAAAGCCTATGTGCGTCTCTCTTTCCAGGTGACACAAGCCTGCAGAGATGCAAAGACCTGCTGGTGAAAACACTGTCAGCTGAAGCAGAACGTGACATGTCAACAGCTCCTTCTTCATTTTCTCCTGCAACTGGGGCTGCCAGGAAACAACTTAGGTATCCTAAGCAACCTGTTGGCAGTGATGCAGGCCAGGCAGAGTCCAAGTTTGGACATCTGGTCTGGACTGAAGGACCTGGCAACAATTTCTGACATGTCTACTGTCACTGCCTATGATATTGTCACCATTGACAGAATGGTGGAGGATTATATCGGTGACAGCATCCAAGTAGGCATGTCAGACAGTCTGTACCTGTACTGGCAGGAAATAGAGGCAATTTGGAGGCCCCTGTGCAAACTGGCTCTATTTTACCTAAGTTGCCCCCCACCCTCCAGTGTGTACTCCGAGTGTTTAGTGCAGCCGGGAACCTTGTCAGCGAAAGGCGTAGGTGATTGTTTCCACAAAATGTGGAGAAGATGATGTTCATCAAAATGAATTATCAATTCTTCCAGGAAGACCAGCCTCCAGAACGTACAGAGGGACCTGTGGTGGTGGACTCCAGCGGGGATGAATTAATACTCTGTGAGGATGAGGATGTACACAACACTGAAGAGGGTGAGGAATCGGTGGATGAGGAGGATGAGGACGACATCTTGCCTCCGTAGAGCCAGTTTGTGCAGGGACAGATTAATTGCCAGCTTGTTTTGTGGGGGCCCAAACGAACCAATCATTTCAGCCACAGTCGTGTGGCAGACCCTGGCGCTGGAATGATTGGTTTGTTAATGTGTGCATGTCCTGTTTATACAACATAAGGGTGGGTCGGAGGGCCCAAGGACAATTCCATCTTGCACTTCTTTTTTTTCTTTGCATTATGTACTCTTTGGGGCCTAGTTTTTCAAACTGCCATCCTGTCTGCCACTGCAGTGTCACTCCTAGATGGGCCATGTGTTTGTGCCGCCCACTTGTGTCGCTTAGCATAGTCATCCAGCCACCATTTGGACTAAAAACAATATTGTGAGGTGTTCAGAATAGACTGGAAATGAGTGAAAATTAATGTTATTGAGGTTAATAATAGCATAGGAGCAGAAAAACCCACAAATTCTGTGATTTTAGCTGTTTTTATGCTTTTTAAAAAAAAAAAAACAGATCCAAAACACAAAACCCAGAACCCAAAACACGGAAGGGTGGTTTTGGCAAAACCAATCCAGATCCAAAACACGAAGAAAGATCCAGATCCAAAACCAAGTCACAAAACACGATGAGTGGCCGGTGCACACCCCTAAAATAAATATATATATATATATATAAATATATATATATTCCAATAGGTCCGGCACTCAAGCTCATCTTGAAAATGATTAGACCTGGGTACTCAATTGGAAACATAAAATAGCAGGATGAAAAGCCACAAATTGTGGCAAAGCACAGAGCGTCACTCCAGTGTTTTGAGAAAAAGTAGTTTACTTCAACGTTTCAAGGCCATTACAGCCCCATCCTCAGGATTATACAACATATATATATTCCTGACAAGTGGTTTTTCCATTGCTGACAGGCACTGATGGTGCACCATCGATGGCAGCACTCACCAATGTAAAGGAAACATCGGTGGCTGTGGTCTGAAATAATCAATGATTTTTATCAATGGTTGTCCCATCAATGGTACAGCTGTTAATAGCCATCACTACAGTATACCATAAAAATTGCTATTTTTATAGTATACTGTATTGAAAAAATATTTTTTTTTAGAAAATCGTGTTGGATAAGTTTTAAAATTATTATGTTCTTCACCTAATTCAATTATAAAAAAAACGACAATTTCTGATCAGTTTTTAGGAAAAATATTAGCCAGTTAAGTGGTTAACAGATCATTAGGAATGACTGTACTAGGTGTTGACATCCACTACTACATCATTGAGAGTTGCTGAAAGAGACACCAGGATCCATTGCACTCATTGCAAAAGGGTATCCTCTCAAAAGAGAAATCAAGAACAAGGAGAAGTGCTTCCACAATTTGAAACTCTTTTTCAGGAAACCATAACCTGCATAAAGACAAAGCAACCAATCCAAAGACGAAGAATAACCATAACTGCCTGAAAGTCTCTAGTCTCTTCTGTGTACTCTCTTTTGTTTTGTTTTTGTATCTGGATCTATTTGTGATCTAACACCAACGTGGAATGCCCTGGAGGTTGATCTGATAGAGCTGTCATGGGATATAGACGAGGAGGTACCCAAGATCAGGGCATGACCTAACTCAACTTCTAACTAAGCAAAAGGTTCATAAATCAGGGGAATATTGGTAGACAAAATGTAGAACATGTTTGGTTTTGGAAGTATAGGATACATGAGGGTTACAAGAAAGATACCAGTGGTATAGTTATAGGCTAAGTATTGCTGCAGAGGGGAGCATGCTTTCAGCAGATGGGGGTGCTATCAACCAATAGGAAGATTGTGTATAATTTTTGGATAATCAGTTATATTCTCTGTGAGTATATTATGAGTGGTTGTCCCCTTCCCCAAACTCTGAAGGACTGTGTTTTAAGATAATGACTGTAATGACACAAGTCCGATAAACAAATGACAAAGGTACATTAATATTGATATTCCAAATTGAAACCAATACAACAATAAAATGGTATTTAATTATCAAAAGTTGGTAATCATGGTAGATAGTATCGTTTTAGAGATAAAGAGCCTGAATCAGATGTGCACGCCATCACAGCCGCGGATGTATCTTTTACTGCCGCCGCATTTGTGGTTTTGTGATAATGCGTGTCAAATGATCCTCTTTACAGAGATACCCACTGATTGCTTCGCTAATCCGTCATAGTGCATCTAGGACGCACCATCACTGCACCATCGGTTCAACCTGCCCTATAGCAGGTGCAATTTCTCTGTCTGAACATGGCATCCTGTGTCCACGCTACTGTAGCAAAAGACACTGGCCCTCATTCAGAGCCGTACGCTCTGAGCAGAGCGCACGCTCTGAATGAGGGCCGGGCTCCATGAAAATGGAGCGTCCTTCTGGACGCTCGTATAGCTGTGGGTCACCACCCACAGGCTATACGAGCGTGCATTTTGATGGCCGCGATGGTCGAGACCATCGAAATTGCGAGCCGGAGCCTGCGGTTGAGGTTTTCAACCGCAAGCTCCGGAGTGATTTTGGCTCTATCAGAGCCAAAATCACTCCCACTGACATCACTAGTGATGTCAGTGGGCCGGCTTTTGACGGGAGGCGTTCCCGTGGGAAGGCCCCCGTCAGGGAGGCACGCCCCCGGCACGCCTACCAAAGGGGGCGTGCTGTCAATCAACATTGACAGCACGCCCCCTTTGATCGGACACAACGAGCGAAGGACTTTCCTTCGCTCGTCGCGTCTGGCGCATGCGCACGACGGAGCTCCCTCCGTCGTGCGCATGCTCAGTCCAGAACATCGACCCACTTGCGAGCGGACAGCCGCTCGCGAGTGGGTCTGAATCAGGCCCACAGTCACTGTCAGTGACACACCCATGTCTGCCTAACCACACCCCTGATCCCTCCAGGAATGCCCATTGAAATCCAGGGCTATAGTGTCCACATTTTTTCTGATTCTCCCTGCGGTAACCATCTTGATGCATGCGCAGTGCAATTTGTGTGCCTGCGTAGACATAAAAAATTGTCCGCTTGCATGTGACATCAACACTGCATGCACCTCTGAATCAGGCCCAAAATCTAATATAACTTGCTGCACCCACTTTAAATGAAAAATTAGACTGTTAGGGGGTCTATTCATTATGATAAAATTATCAGAAGTGATATTTTATTTTTAAACTTGCCACTAATTTTAGTTAAAAAAGGGGCCATTCATCTTTATCTTTTTTCCTAAAGTATCACTTCCGAATAGCTGCTGTCTTTGCGGAGACAGTTTTTCGGGAGTGTTAAATTCTTCCCCTGTTTCTCCGGAGCTCTATGGAGCTGTCTGTGTCTCTGCCATCCTCTCTTCCCAGCTAAATGCTGCAGTCACAGACACCTGGACCTCCCCGACCCCCCCAAATACATGAAGCAGTGGTATAGCCAGCTTTTGACACGAAGGGGAGCGAACATAAAAATATAGGCTCCCAGGCCTAGGTGTTTCTCACATGCCACCTATAATGCCCATCAGACCCACCACATTCCCCTTATATAGATCAAACCCCTACACATGCCCTTTATCAGTGGCGGACTGGGCCGGGGGGCAGGGTGCCATCTGCCCCCCGGGCCGGTACAATTGTGCAGCACTAGGGCCGCCGCTGCGTGCATATACTAGCGACAGCCGAGGAGGTTCATGTGCCTGCCTCCCGGCTGTCAGTGTCAGGCTGCGCCAGTGCAGCTAGAATAAGCAGGGGTGCAGCAGACACAGAGGCACTGGGCAAACTATGGGGTGGTCCTCCGGAGACATGTGCTGACCGCATATGTGTCAGCACATAGTCACATACCTTGAGCTTATTTGAATATGTCGGAAGGGAAGGCATGGGTGGGTGGACGGGGCCTTAAAGGACCACGGGCTGAGCCTGTAACAGTGAGAGATCAGTCTTTTCAGAGAAGGGGGCGTGGTGTGGGTGGGACGGCACTCGCTGCTCCAGCCACGCCCACACCACACCCCCTTCTGTGAAAGCACTGATCTCCCTCAGTCATGCAGGCTCAGCAGGTGATCTCCCTCCTCCCCCTATGTGTTCTTTGTTAGGGAAGGGGGATCTATGTGTGGGTGAAGTGCTGTGTGAGGGAGGGGAAGGGTGGAGAACTGTGGGGTCCTGAGTGATTGAGGAGTGTGTTTGTGTGAGAGGGTATCTGAGTAAGGGGAAAGATTTTTGTGATGTGGAGGATCGGAGTGAGGGGGTTCTGGATGGGTGCAGTGCTGTGTGTGTGTGAGGAGGTGATTTCAGTGATTGGGGAGAGCTGTGTGTGTGGGGAAAGGGGGTCTGAGAGGTGGGGGCTGTGTGTGTGTCTGAGTGGGGGAGCTGAATGAGTGGGTAGAGCGCTGTATGGGTGAGTGGAGAGAGCTGTGTGTTGAGGAGGACTGTGTGAGGAAGGGAGAGATATGAGAGGGTGGGATCTGTGTGAGGAGGGGAGAGCTATATGAGAGGAAATATTTTAGTGAGTGGCGAGAGCTGTGTGTGCAGAGGGCAGGGGAGTATGTAACCCTTGGCCAGGATGGCACTCGCCAGCGGCACCGGCCGAGGGGGTACTCTGCCTGGTGGTGCCACCCGTGGCCTGGGGGTAGAAATCAGGACTGCCAATCATGACAGTGGTCAGTGGTCTGTGGACGGGGAGCTGCTGATGTCAGTGTGCCCTCCCCCCCTTAGGCAGAAACTAGTCAGTGAAGGTGGGTACTTTTTATATTAAATTAATATCTATTTTAAGTTTTTTATTTTTCAACAATATAAGTAGAGGATGTAATTCTTCTGAAAATATGGGGGGGGGGGCGCAGGCCCTTACATTGCTAGTGGTGCTCAGACCCCTAGATACACCCCTGGTGGGGGGGGGGACTGTGTGAGGTATATATATATAATGTTTGTATTTAAATATACATTAATATGGGCCCCAAAGCTGCATTTTTATTAATTATCGGTTCCTAGTACTGCTAATTATAATTTTTTTGTCCTCAATATTGCACGAGCGGGTGTATGTATAAATAGAGTGTGCTGCATTGCCGTGCCCTTTCCCTCCCCCTAAACGTTTATCTAATAATGTAGCGGGAAGGTGGGCGGCAGGGTTTTCCTGGTGCATTCATGCATTACCCTATCGGGACCAAGGGGGTCATTCAGACCCGCTCGCGAGTGGCAGGACGCTCGCAAGCGGGTCGATGTTCCCCACTGCGCATGCTCACGACGGAGGGAACTCCATCGTGCGGTGCGCATGCGCGAGACCCGGCAAGCGACAGGCTCACCATCGCTCCGGGTCCCGCACCAAAGGGGGCGTGCTGTCGATGTTGATTGACAGTTCCCATGGGAACGCCTACCGTCTGAAGCCGGCCCCACTGACATCACTAGTGATGTCAGTGGGAGTGATTTTGGCTCTGATAGAGCCAAAAGCACTCCAGGGCTTGCGGCAGCGAGACGCTACCGCAGGGTCTCCGTCGCAAGCCCGATGGTCGCGATGGTCAAGACCATCGCGACCATCATCATGGACGCTCGCTATAGCTGTGGGTGGTAACCCACAGCTATGCGAGCGTCCATGAGGACGCTCCAAAAAAAGGTAGGAGGGCCCTGATTCAGAGCGAGCGCTCTGGTCAGAGCGTTCAGCTCTGAATCAGGCCCCAAGCTCCTAAATGCTTCACAATGTGCTGGTAGAAAAGCCGGGGCCACTTGCTTGTGTTTGCCCCCCAGGCTGAAAGTTGCCAGCCAGCCCCTGCCCCTTATATAGATCAGACCCCTACACATGCCCCTTATATAGATTCAGATCTCTCCACATGCCCCTTAAATGCCCCCCAGACCTTCCCACATGACATCAGAGCTCTCCACATGCTGTTGAAATGGCCCTCGGACAAGGCCGACCCATCAAATACTCCGGTTACGCATGCACATAAAGCACCATGCAGATAAGGACCGCTGCTGCAGCAGAAGAGTTCAGATATAAATGAACAATGGGAGCGCAACATGGTTGAAGGTGTTAATTAAATTCCACCTGGCCCAGTCCAGCCTCCTTCAGAGTCCGCAGGATGGTACTACATAATATATATGTGATAAATTACCTGTTATGGTACAAATGTATCCCTCTAGGACAAGATCGGACTAGCCATCTGCCAGAAAGTGCAATTGACTGATGGGCCAATCTGGCTAAGTGAAGGCCTGGCCGAGCAGCTCCGCCTCCCGGTGCACTGCTCGGCCGACATGTTGAAACAGAGGGCCTGATTCAGAGCCGGACGCTATTTGCGCTCGCTCGTTCAGAAAAAGGGTCCGGCTATTTAAATTGAGCGCTCGCTCTTTGCGGTCTGTTGACGCCTCTATGTCTGAGCGAGCGAACGAAATATGCACTCGCTATTTTGTAAAGACGCCCCCTGGACGCTCGCATCCTAGTCATCTCCGCTATTTATTTGATTAATCGAGTACATCGAAAGGCATCTGAACTGCTCGCAGTGGTTGTGGTAGGATTTTCCTACCGCAATCATACGAACAGTTCAGGCTAAGAAACAACCAAGTGACGTGGTCGATGACGCTGCTTTGTTAATTATGCACACCCTTAAAATGCCCGTTTTGACCTTTTGGCACGCCTCGTTCGGATCTCCACTCCCCGTTTTCAAGCACATTCCCCTGTTACCACCCACAAACACCGCATTCTGTCACTCAAATTAGCAGGCATTCGCTATTTTGTGAGCACACAATTTCTGACCGCTATGACTGGTTCGCGCATGCGTATTACAACCCATACGCATGCGCAGTTGTGCGAACATCGCTCGGAGCGAACGAGCGGCCGCTTACGAGCGGCTCTGAATCAGCCCCACTGCGCGCCGTTAGGTGACTAACTGTGATGTGTGGCCATGCCCCCTTTTCCATGCGTGCACACAAAGAATGCCATCCCAGTCCGTCCCTGCTCAAGGGGAGGCTTCCAAATATGTGTTATATGTATATAGGCCTAATTCAGAGACTGATGCAAGTACCTTCACTGCTGCGATTCTGTATGCAGTGGCTGTGCAAAAATCTGCGAAAGTCACAGCCACTGGGATTTGTATTGAGACACCCACTAGCGTCATCTCAAGTCTGCGATTTGAGGACAAGGACGTAACCATTAGACGTGCCTTAGTCGATCATCGGACATCTGAGTAAACCTATGGCCGTGCAGAGTCGCTGATGGAACTAAGACGACTAAGCCTTAAAAATTGCATATTAGATCACAGTTGCAGGCTGTGAAATGCTAACGAAACGGTTGTGAAATGTCTGTGTTTGAGTTGCCCTTCCCACCCCCTTGGTACTGCCCACAAATGGTGCCTGACTGTCAGTCACTTTGCGAATAAATCCTCTCTGCGACCACCATCACAAGAACATTGTGACACATGCACAGTGCGACTCCAATCCATGCGCAGTTAGATAAAAAATGCTCATTTGCGTAAACATCGGCATTGCGTCTATCTCTGTATTATTATACATACACACACAGTAATAGCACATTTACACTGACTTTCAGAATATTCCAAGTAAGGGAACACCAACTGAAGTGAAGTTTTTGGTAGTTTTCCGTTGGTTTTGCGATCTGCCCATTTACTAAAGGCAATAACGATGGAAAAACAACCAAATAACCGATGTTAATGTCGTTAAATAAATAAACAAACCAACAAGTAGTATCAAACTATAAAAAAGGAAAAAAATGACCAACTTTAGATTTCACTGTACACCTGTATTCTACTCCATATGCCTTGCTGTCACCTGTCTCAGAAAGACAGTCTACCAAAAGGAATATCTTAATGTATGCCAGCCCATAGAGCAAGGGATGCCCCAAAAATATACCAGCTCAACCTATTTCTGTAATCTTTCTCCACAAAAGTGAATCTGATTTCTGCACTGCTCCACAAGGATATGGACATTTGTGCACCTACTCTATATATTTTGGAAGGAACATCCTCAATCCAACCAATGGCTCCCCACAGCCTAGGCAAATCTTTCCTCATGCACACTGCCGGAATAAGCTGATTACGCACAGTACAGTGGACATTTTGCCTTTTATTCATTCATTTCACTGTTATCCAAAACCACTTGGGCAAATTCACACTGATCACCAGGCAATTATCTATATGGGGACATACAGTTTGAATGATGGAACACCCTCTTTCAAACAAGGGTGCCACCATCATTGTAGTTGCCTGGTTTTGGGGAGATCGAGGGACTTAAAGTCATCCCCACACCACCTTCTCTGGCAATTTTTTTGGTGTTTAAATTGAAATTACTTTGGCATTATTGCACACCAATATCACATCCCCAAGACTGGCCTCCTGACACTCGGAACTCCCAACTGGTGATTACTGCCTGTGGGGAGAAGGTAAGTCAGCAGTGGGCACTTTGCGGTGGATGACTAGTGGGCAGGGGCGTATCTATAATGGGTGCATATTATTTAAAACTCACCTGTCCGTGATCCCGCGGCGGGTGTCAGCGCTGCACAGAACACAGGAAAATGGCCGCCGTGGCCATTTTTTGGCATTCTGTGCATGCGCAGTAGACTCTGGGCTCACTCTAGTGCCCAGAGTCTACTGCTTCTGCGGTGGCCGGCCAGCCACGTCAGTCAGCTGCCGGCCGCCGGGGAGAGAGGAGGGGGCCCCGCAAGGGGAATGCACACGGGCCCCCTCCTCTCTTAAGACGCCCCTGCTAGTGGGTCTTGTCATCTGCAGTTTTAAGGAATATGCGGATGGTGAGCGCCACTCATCCTCCACAGCGAAGGAGTTAATGCAAATTAAGTTGAAGTACTACAGCCGTGAATTAAATGCAAGATTAATTATAATGAATGCATGACGTGTACAACTAAAGTATGTTTACTGCTCAGTTTGGGAGTTGAAGCTGCCCATATGCTTATTGTTTTTTTAATAATACATTTTACGTTTGTGTTTTGTTTGATGTGCATCTCTCCTGCACCTTCCCTATTCAGAGTTGTAATTCCTATCTGCATCCAACTCCTAATAGGTTGCATACAAAAACTAATTTTCCGGCAGCATTTGCGAGTCTGAAAAAGGTCCAATGCGTTTCTGTTAATGGATAACAAAGTACATTTTGGCAGGAGGTTTATCTACCTAAGCAATTTTAACCCAAGAACCGGGAAAGTCTATCTTTGCTTCATTTAATTTGCTATCAAAGTGAATTTAAATTCTTGTCTATTTTTTTTTTCTTTCAAATAAATGTTCTTTTTCTTGCTACATTGGCAACACGGACTTGCCTGAAATGTCATTTGCCTTAAGGCTTGAAAGTGTGATTCATTCCTCTGTGTGCCTTATTGCATAAATAATCTGTATCTGAAGTCTTTTTGGAATGGTAACAAGAATATAATGAAAGAAACCATTAGACAGTTACAGCTTTAAGCTTTATCGGCTCTGTAATGCATGCTTTCAAACTAATTACATTAACTAAAACTGTATAATATTTTTCCCCTTGCAAGGAGATCCTTGGCACTTTTATATTGGATTAGACATTAAAAAACAACGTACAAAATATTTGTGATAGCAACATGTTTTAGTTTACAACCTTTCCATTTGAATAGCTTGTGGTAGAAGCATATTGTCATGGTCCACTACTATACCAAACAAGTTTGTGAATGTGGAAGTCCTTAATGCATTTATGTAGCTGTAGAAAGGAACTGGTTCTGGTCCTGATGGACTGTGTCCTGCTAATAATAAGCGGTTAAACTGCATGCTGGGATGTGTAGTTCTCCAACAGTTGGGGGCCGCTTAATGCCCATCCCTAAGTTCAAGTATAACTTATTGTCTATAGCACAACTAGTTATATACAAGCTCGCATTGCTACTTTAAAAATATTAAATATTTCTACTTCAGGGTCCATAGGGGTCCACAGGGTGACCTTGGGGTATAGCTGGATCCTGGATCCTCGGGCACCACGGAGTTAAAGCTTTTAGCTGCTCCCAGGATGCACTTGGGTCCAACCTCCCCTATACCCCGCCCCCGAGCCACAGGCACCTCAGTTTAAGATGGTGCCCGGCCGGAGTCGGGTCACCCTGCGGGGGGGGGGGCTGCAGGAGCAGCCCCCTAAAGCTTTTTATTTAACTAGGTTAAATTTATTTTTACATTAGTTTTTTTCTCCAGAGCGGCAGCGCTGGGCTGTCTGTAAGACGCCCACGCTGCCGCTCCTTCTCCCTGCTGGCGCCGCGACGCCAGCACTGAACTGGGGATCGCGGCGGGGGAAGCCAGAGTCTGTACTAGCCGGACTCTGGCTTCCCCCGGGACTGCTGCTGGAAGACGCCGGGGAGATCAGGTAAGCCGCGCACCGCTGATTAGCGGCGGTGCGCGGGTAATGCCTTTCATATGCAGTCCCATGCCCCCGGTCTAGGGGACAGACCGGAGGCGCTAGCGGTGGCGGCGGGCCCCCCCTCCATCGGAGGCATACCCCGCCAGACCACTAGACCACCAGGGTAATTAAGCGGCAAGCGGGATGCCGCAACATTGGGGGTTAAATATGCTAGCCAGGGGAGGAAGCCTTCCCTGTCAGCGGCTCCTCCCCTCAGCTCAGCGCGCCTTTCAGCTCGGAGTCTGGCGTCGCTGAGCTGCAGCTACTCGGGCCACTCCTCCTCTGAGGTCTCCAGCGGCCATTTTCTTACTGGCAGCGTGGATACTCTCAGGGAGCACGCGGACCGGTCCCCCTGTGTACCTCTCCCCCGACAAGGACAGTGTACACAGCGCTATAGCCCTCCCAGACACTGAATCTGGGAGGTTGATTGTAGTGGAAAGGTGCAGTGAGTATATCTTCCTGCATGGTATGTGACTTTTGCTAGTGCTGCCTGTCTGTGTCTTTTTTCTACTTACTGTCAGCCTGTACCTATCCCTTTCCTTCTCCTACAAGCCCTACAGGTGTGCGGGGGAAGGGTGTTTCTACTGACCTCACCTATATAGATCACGTATTTGTGAGGTCCGTCACATACAGTTGTGTGCTACACGGTGCCATATTGTGGGCTGTTGTTCAGCACACTGGTGAGTGCGCACGTTTTCTTCCTAAGTCATGTCTGAGGAGGAGATTGAGCACTCCGGGGCTCCAGCATTGTTCTCCTGCAGGCGCTGTTCTGCAGGAGTGGATAGGGAGGATTTGTCACAGGACGGCCTGTGCGGACGGTGCCAGGCGGTCCCTGGTACGTCTAAACCTCCCATTTCGCAGGAGCCACCATGGGCGATGTTTTCCCAGGTGCTGGTGTCCATCGCGGACCGTCTGTCGGTCCCGACTGCCGCCCCTACTAGGGCGTTGCCCCAGCCTGCCATCCCCCATTCCCTGGGTGTCCCACAATTATTGCAGACTCCCCTGGGGTCTCAGCCTGTTGGTCCCTATGCGGGGTTGCCAATGTATATTCAGTCCACCCCTGTGGCACAGCCGGCTGTAGTGCCGTTTCAGGCTCCTGTGACAGCTCCTCAACCCTGGGTGGATGCGCTTTCCCACACTGTCCAAGATTTGGCGGCAGCATCTTCGGCTTTTCAGTCGATGTTGCGCAGTGACGTGCCCTCCAGGGCGTCTAAACGCTCAGTCATGGCACAGGCTGCGCATCTTTCGGATTCTGAGGGGTTCTCGGATGATGGTGAGGTACAGGATGACTCAGCCTCAGATGCCTCAGTCCAGGAGGTAGACACTAAGTCTTCCATCAATGTGCGGGCTCTGGTTAAGGCGGTGCGGGCTATTCTTCTGATTGAGGATGAGGCACCCGCTCCCAAGTCAAGGTATCCTAGTTTTAAAAAAGCTAAGGTTACTTCTACAGCGTTCCCCTTGTCTGATCAGTTGACTGATCACATGGAGGTGGCCTGGCAGACGCCCAGTAAGCGTTTCCTGCCACAGAAACGCTTGACGTCCAATTATCCATTCCCGGAAGCGCATTGTAAGAAATGGGAAACTCCGCCTGCAGTCGATTCCCATGTAACACGCCTCATCAGGAGTGCTACTTTGCCATTGCCGTCTATATCCTCGCTGAAGGATCCTACGGACAGGAAGGTGGAGACTTGTCTAAAGTCTATTTATTCTCTCTCAGGGGCTGTAGCCCGGCCGTCCATGGCCATCTCCTGGGTGGCCAAGGCCATTGAGGGGTGGGCCAACGCCTTGGAGGACACGTTTACGGATGAATCTCCGGACGTCCAGAGGGCGTTGTTAGGACAGATGAGAGATGCCGCCTCCTACATTGGAGAAGCATCTTTGGATGCTAGCCTGTTGACCTCTAGGGTTTCGGCGGCAGCAGTGTCTGCTCGTAGATCCTTGTGGTTGCGGTCTTGGAGAGCAGACGCGGATTCAAAGAAAGGCTTGGAGGCCTTACCTTTTAATGGGGAATTACTATTTGGTCCGGACCTGGACAAAATAGTAGATACCCTGGCAAAATCCAAGTCAGCCTTCCTCCCTTCAGCTACTACACCTGCTAAGGTCCGGAGCTCGGCGTTTCGTTCCTTTCGGGTTCAGGGCAAGGCAAAGGGTCAGTCCTTCCCGAGGCAGTCCGCACCCAAGACCGCCTCAAAGCCAAAGAAGCAAGCCTGGAGTGCTAGGCGCCCTTCTTCCAAGCCAGAAGATAAGCCTTCTGCGTGATGGGACGGGCCTCCCTCTGGGGGACCCCAGAGTGGGAGGCCGACTTCTTCAATTCGCCCAGTGCTGGCACAATACCACCACGGATGCCTGGGTGCGATAAGTGGTCTCCCAGGGGTACGCCCTGTCTTTTCGGCACAGGCCGCCTTGCCAGTTTTTTTGCACAAGTCCTTCTCAGGACAAAACCAAGGCCTTGGAGGTTCAGGAAGCCATAGAGGCCTTGCTGACGGCGGGGGTCATTATACCCGTACCACAGTCTCAACGTGGGATGGGGTATTACTCTACGCTGTTTCTGGTGCAGAAACCCAATGGCTCTCATCGCCCCATCCTCAATTTGAAGTCCCTGAACAGGTTTCTCAGGGTTCCCAAATTCAGGATGGAAACTTTGCGTTCCATCATACTGGCGATGGAACCGGGGGATTATATGGTCTCCCTGGATATCCAGGACGCCTACCTCCATGTGCCTATAGCAACATCGCACCAACGGTTTCTGCGGTTTGCTATTCTCCACAACCACTACCAATTCAGGGCTCTACCCTTTGGTCTCTCCACGGCACCAGGGGTATTTACCAAGGTGATGGCGGTCATGGCGGCTCACCTTCGGAGCCAGGGGATACGGTTGCTACCGTATCTAGACGACCTCCTCTTGCTGGCAAGCTCCCCGGAGGTACTGATCCAGCATCTCCACCTGACGGTCGCTTGTCTACAGGCGCACGGCTGGTTGATCAACTGGAAGAAATCCTCCCTCATCCCATCACAACGGATGGTTCATTTGGGGGCCCTGCTGGACTCTCGTCAGCAACGGATTTTTCTGACTCCAGAGAAGGTCTCCTCCTTACAGCTGCGGATTCACAGTTGTCTGAGCAGTGGCAGAGTGTCGGTGCACTCAGCGATGAGAGTTTTGGGGTCCATGGTGTCGGCATTCGACATGGTGGAGTTTGCCCAGTTCCATTCCAGGCCCCTGCAGGGGCTGATTCTTTCAGAATGGAACGGATTGCCACACAGGATCCGCTCTCAGATGCTGGTGTTGTCCTCGGAGGTGCGTCTGTCCCTAGCCTGGTGGCTGCAGACAGCGCATCTCCTGGAGGGGCGCCCCTTTTGGATCCCGGAATGGGTTCTGCTCACGACAGATGCCAGTCTCCGGGGTTGGGGGGCGGTGACAGGCTCCTTGTCACTTCAGGGTCATTGGTCGGCGGAGGAAGCGATTCTTCCCATCAACATCCTGGAACTGCGGGCAGTATACAGAGCCCTGCAGTCGTCCGGCACCGCTCTTCACGGAAGGGCCGTTCAGGTGCAGTCAGACGACCCTTCCGGGACTCGCAGTCGAGCTGCGATGTCGGAGGTGTCCCGCGTCCTGGCTTGGGCGGAGCGCTATCTTCCAGCTCTCTCGGCAGTTTTCATCCCAGGAGTCCTCAATTGGGAGGCAGACTTCCTCAGCCGTTACGATGTGCATCCCGGGGAATGGTCGCTTCATCCAGAGGTATTCCAACTACTCGTGGACAAGTGGGGGCTGCCAGAGCTGGACCTGATGGCGTCCCGTTACAATCACAAGCTGCCTGTGTATGGGTCAAGGACAAGGGACGCAGGCGCAAGTCTGATAGACGCGCTGTCGGTGAAATGGCTGTTTCAACTGGCTTACTTGTTCCCTCCGATATCTCTGCTGCCTCGGGTCCTGCGCAAGTTCAAACAGGACGGAGGCACACTGATCCTGGTGGCCCCAGCGTGGCCCAGAAGGCCGTGGTACTCCGATCTGCGGAGCCTGTCCATCGACGCTCCGTACCTCCTACCTCAACGGCGGGACCTGTTGTCTCAGGGGCCCTGTCTTCACCCGGATCTGTGTCGACTATCTTTGACGGCGTGGCTCTTGAGACAGCCGTCCTGAGGTCTCGGGGCTTTTCTAGCTCCGTTATTACCACCATGCTGAGGGCGCGCAAGCCTGCTTCCGCGAGGATCTATCACAGAGTGTGGCACACTTACTTTCAGTGGTGCGAGGCCAGAAACTATGATCCCCAGGTGTTCCGAGTTTCGCGTATTCTGGCTTTCCTTCAGTCCGGTTTGGACTTAGGATTACGTCTTTCTTCACTGAAGGTACACGTGTCTGGTCTGTCGGTGTGGTTCCAGCGCAGGATCGCTGCTATGCCGGACGTACACACCTTTTTCCAGGGTGTTTTGAGAATCCAGCCTCCCTTTGTGCCACCTGTGGCCCCGTGGGATTTGGCGGTGGTTCTTAGGGCCTTACAGGGTCCTCCTTTTGAGCCCTTGGAGTCAGTGGAGCTCAAGTGGCTAACTTTTAAAACTGTTTTCCTCTTGGCAATTGCTTCTGCCAGGAGGGTTTCAGATTTGGGGGCGCTTTCTTGTCGTCCCCCTTTTCTGATTTTTCATCAGGACAGAGCGGTGCTTCGCACTCGTCCTGATTTCCTGCCTAAGGTGGTTTCCAGGTTCCACATTAATCAGGAAATTGTTGTACCAGCCTTTCAGTCACCTGATCTTTCGGCTGGGGAGACTTCCTTAGACGTTGTAAGGGCACTCCAGGTTTATGTGGACCGGACTAGTTCTGTGAGGAAGTCGGATTCTTTGTTTATCCTCTTTGGTTTTCACAAGAGGGGTTGGCCTGCCAACAAACAGACTCTAGCCCGTTGGCTTCGTTCTGTTATTATTGAGGCTTATATGCAGGAGGGTTTACCTGTTCCAGCCTCTGTTAAGGCTCATTCCACTCGGTCCGTGGGCCCTTCTTGGGCTGCTAGCCGTGGCGCCTCTGCTGTCCAGCTCTGTAAGGCGGCCACCTGGTCTTCCATTCAGACCTTTTTGAGGTTCTATGCATTTGACACCTTTGCCTCTCAGGATGCATCCTTTGGGCGCCGGGTTCTCCTATCAGCACAGGAGCGTCCCCGCCCTTAGTTGGACTGCTTTGGGACATCCCCAAGGTCACCCTGTGGACCCCTATGGACCATGAAGTAGAAAACAAGAGATATGGTAAGAACTTACCTTTGTTATCTCTGTTTCTACGAAGTCCATAGGGTCCACAGGGCACCCGCCCTGACGCACCTGGCTTCATATGGGCTCTGTGACTGGTCACCGGTTTTCCGTCTCCCATTTCTGTGAGTATGGTTCTTGTGTGTTCCAGTCTTCCTTCTCTCTGTTTCGTCTCCTCCTCCGGCCTCGGCTGCTTACCAACTGAGGTGCCTGTGGCTCGGGGGCGGGGTATAGGGGAGGTTGGACCCAAGTGCATCCTGGGAGCAGCTAAAAGCTTTAACTCCATGGTGCCCGAGGATCCAGGATCCAGCTATACCCCAAGGTCACCCTGTGGACCCTATGGACTTCGTAGAAACAGAGATAACAAAGGTAAGTTCTTACCATATCTCTTGTTATTTTATATTACTTGTTTTTTTCAGAGCAGAGTGTTGTACATGGGTGTGCAAACTGCACTATAGTGGAGAAAGCCTGATCTATGCTAAAAGATGTCAGCATGAAAAAGTGCTTACAACAGTACACCTAAAGAACTGTGTGCTTCCACAGATACTGTAAAACACTGATGTAGATGTGGTCTGGAAAAAAGCCAAGCATCAGACTTCTCAGAGTCTTTGGGTGCATTGTGTATGTACATATCCCTAAGGAGAAAAGACATAAGCTGGATCCCAAATCCATGAAATTTATCATGCTTGGATACTGCCAAGAGAGTAAAGGAAACAGAATCTGAAATAAATTAGCCACTGTGATGCCATACGCAGCTTGGGCTTTCACTGCATGCGCTGAGGTTAGCAATTTCTGAGTAAGGTCAGACCTTGTGGAAGTGTTCATGAGGCTCCGATTGTACTTGATGTTACTGATGGTTTCGCAGTCTTGCTAAGTATTACGGATGTGTGGGTAAGGTAAAGCGGGAGTCCTTAGGTTAGGCTGTGACGGCATTGCGATTAGAATCTTTAGCATATTTTCGCAGTGAGACCGTTCAATTGCGGAGCTGCGATCACAATAGTGATCCTTACCGAATCAGGCCCTTTGTGCTTTCAAAGACTGATCATTGTCTCTATTATAAATACATACTCTTTGTTATTGTCGTGTACAGTATGTGGGTGATTTGCTCCTAGCAGGCCAAGAACAGCCAATTACATGTTAGGACAGAAATTCAAGATGAAGGATTTAGGTCCTGCACACTACTTGCTACTAGAGAAAGGAATTATATCATACTGTAGATCAGCAAACCTACATTGAAAATATACTTGAAAAGTATGGTATGTCAAAAGCTAAACCAATAAGCACAAAGGCATCAAACTAACTAAAGCCATGCACCAATGAGTGAAGAAGAAACAGAACACATATTAGGCATTTACCTGGCATTTACTATACGCAAGTGCTGGAACTCACTCTGTCATCACGCATGCAATAAGCAGTTAATGTGCTATTAATCCTGGCAAACAGCACTGGAAAGTAGTTGAAAAAAATCTTAAGATACTTAAAAGGTTCATCTCCTTAAAGTTGGAATTTACCAAGTCTGGAAATTCTACACTAAAATCATTCTGTGATGCTGACTGGGAAACAGATGAGGATGATCGTCACTCTTTTTACAGGATATGTATTTCTACTGGCAGGTGCAGCAGTTAGCTGGTCAAGTAGGAAACAACCCACGGTGCGCTATCTACCACTGAGGTGGAATATATGGCACCAACAGAATCAGCCAAGAAAGCATTACATCTTAAGGAGACTTTATGTAAACTAAGTATTGTAAACAAGAATGATACCATTAAAATGGAATGTGACAGTAGAAGTGAAATTGATCTGACTTATAGCACCATGGATGACCCAAGCACATTAAAATCATACACTACTCTATGGAGAATATGGAGAATGGATCTGTTGCTGTGGTTCATATAGCAAATGAGAAGAATCCTGTAATATGCTCACTAAAGGAATTATGGGCCTGATTCAGAGCCGCTCGTAAGCGGCCGCTCGTTCGTTCCGAGCGATGTTTGCACAACTGCGCATGCATGCGGATCGTAATACTCATGCGCGAATCAGCCAAAAATCGTTTGTTTGCTAAATAGCGAATGCCTGCTATTTTGAGTAACATGAGGAGGCGTATGTGGGTGGTAACAGGGGAAGGTGCTTGTAAACGGGGAGTGGAGATCAGAACGCAGGCGTGCTTAAAGGTCAAAACGGGCGTTTTATGGGTGTGCATAATTAATACAGCAGCGTCATTGACCACGTCACTGGGTTATTTTATAGTCAGACCTGCTCGCAAGATTGTGGTAGGAAACACCAACCACAAGAATAGCGAGCAGTTCATACGCTGGTCGATGTACTCGATTAATCTAATAAATAGCGGACATGACGTAGGATGCGAGCGGCCAGGGGGCGTAGTTTTCCAAAAAACGACCGCAAGTTTTGTTCGCTCGTTCAGACCTAGAGGCGTGAACAGGCCGCAAAGAGCGAACGGTTCATTTGAATAGCCACCCCTTTTTTCTGAACGAGCAAGCGCAAATAGCGTCCGGCTCTGAATCAGGCCCTATGTCACAGCTTTTAGTTTTCTTTCTACAGAAATGTGGATTAGAATATACTTGAAAATATTGATATGTCATTACATGTTTAACCCTCATTTACTTTAGGTTGCTGCAAAAGGACCCATATATTATGTAACATGGAGAGAACTTGCAGTGAGGGAGGGTGTTGGTATAGGGAGTGATCTACTGTACTACTTCCATGATGCTCCATTCCTGAAGCATCTATGCTTTACCAAAATGGCAGCTGTTAGATAGTCTGCACATGTGCGGCTCCATCTTGGGTTACTGTGTTTGAACACCACAGTGCTACACAGACATGTGGTACTTAGCTCTATGGGGGACCTGCTATATCCTGCAATACCACCTACATACATGTCCTGACAGTCCACTGTATGCTCTGCTCCATCTCTGCTGCTTGTATATATAACTGTGAGTGCAGCTGTACAAAACTGATTAACTGCAATAAAGCCAAGCTCCTGGTTAAGTCTATCTGTGTACTGTACATCACAAAATAGTACACACATCACATCAACAGAACCTGCCACCAAAAGGCTGAAAGATGCCCATCCTAGGTAAGTCCCTAGTACTACATTTAGTACTTTCTAGATTATTTACTAAAGATTGTTTAGTTAGATACTGTAGTGGTACTTTTCTAGTTTCATCAGTACTCCTCTAAACACTGTTCAAGGGAAGAAAAGCAGCAAGTTTCTTAACTATATTGGAATTTTCTGTACAGCATATAGGGCCTATTCATCATTACATAATTATCATTAGTGATAAGAATTGTTCGGAGGTATTCATCATGCCTCCTTGCCTAAAGTATCACTTCCGAAAAGCTGCTCTTTTTCTGGAGGCAGCTTTTCGGAATTGTGATACTTTTCTCATTTCTCTAAGCCCTCTCTGCAGCCTCTGCCTGTCTCTACGCACCTTGCCCACAGCCCCTGCTCAGTTTCTCCCCCTCTCCCTGCCTGCAGACCCTGCTCCTTGTCTCCCCATAGATGTGGGCACACTAGTCGCACCATCCGTGCCGCGATGAGCGTGGCTACATCTGTACCTATTATTTTATAGACTGTACTTGATAAATACTAGTTAGAAGATGATTGGTTGCTATGGGCAACATCTACACTTGTCAACTTTTCCACTCTTTAGAAGGTTTGCTACATTTCCCCAAAAGTAGATTATCCTAAGAAAGAGCTACCAAGATGCAATATTTAACAGGTGATCAGTCGTAACAAGTAACTCTGATGGTAACTTGTTTCCATATCAATCAAATCGTAATTCAGATTCTCTGGATCATGTCATGAAACTTACAAGGGTCAACAGAGAGCCTCTCAGCTGGTGGCAGAATCCAAGGTTAAAAACTCAGTTTGTCCTTTTCAGAACAAACAAAAAAGTCATTGCAGGATGCTGCAATAGCAAAATAGTAATGTCAGAAGAAACCGCAATCATGTTATGGACAGCAAACTATTTTTTGTCCCTTTTGGGCAGAGCCGGATTTAGACCTCATGGGGTCCTAAGTAAGATATCAGTTTGGGGCCCTGCTCCCTCAACTGCATGCAAGTTTTTACATACTGCCCCCATAGCCACACACACACACACATTGCCCCCATAGCTGCCCACACACACCACCCCCATCACCGCACACACATTGCCCCCATAGCCACACACACGTATTGCCCCAAAGCCGCACTCACACACTGCCCCGGCTCCCAGCAGCGGCAGGTGAGAGGGAGCAGGGGGGGAGGGAATGCTCCTGGGGGCAGCAGTTAAGGGTGCAGGGAGGGGGTGAAAGCTCCCATCCAGGCTCCCGGTGGAGGACACAAGGGAGAGGGAGCATAGGGGAGAGAAGATGCGGCAGTATGGGGAGGAAAGAGGACACGGAGGGGGACACAACCGACACAGCATCGGGAAAAGTATGCAGTGCACTGGAGACAGCAGCAGGGGAAGGAGAGAGGACACGAGGGAGACAGAGCGGACACTGGGGAAATGATGGGGGGGTTTACACAGTAGTGGGGCTGGGGGGGACTGTGGGAAAATCCATAGGGACATGGCAGGTGTAGGGGGGAAAAGTATAACTTTTCTGAAAAGCTGACTCAGCAAAAAGAGCAGCTTTTCGGAAGTGATACTTTTGTTAGGGAAGCATGATGAATGCCTACAAAACATTTTTTAAACTTGTGATAATTATGTAATGATGAATAGAGCCCTGACTGACACACCTTACTAACACAACCACCTACTGATGCACACTTATTGACACAGGGCCTGATTCAGCATGGGAATATGCTAATGAATACAATAGCAATGCTGCTGGAGCACAAAATGCAGACGCCCAACGCTACATAATGCTGCCCCCTTACCTTTACTTACATCCACAATACCTTGCAAGACAGCGAAAACATCGGTAACATCGAGAACCATTGGACCCATACGCACAATAGTGGTTGACCTGACCTCACTCAGATATTGCTAAACTTTCTGTTGGTATCTAGTACTCAGGCTGTGTATGCTATTGCAGGGGCTTAAATATGCACACCCCTGTAACGGCGTCCAAACGCACAGACACGCCTGCGTTTCTCTGAACACCCCCTGTCACCACCCACAAATGGCCACTTCTTGTCAATCATTTTATGAGAAGACTGTGTGGTCATTGCGATCGCTTTCCGATCGCAGCGGCGGTTCGCACACGCGCACTGTGGTGCATGCGCAGAACGCAAACATCGGCCAGGTGCGTGAAAATTCGCGGGTGCATTCGTTTCTGAATCAGGCCCACGGACACCACTTACTGTACTAGCAGACACACTGACAGACATCGCTTACTGACTCAGATACCGCTTACTGACATAGACACTACTTAGTGACACAGACACACTTACCTACACAGACACTTCTTACTGACACAGACACCCCTTACTGACATGGACATCCACTCCTGACAGATACCACTTTTTGGCAAAGATACACTTACTGACATACACACTTATTGACACAGATACCGCATACTGAAAGATTCCCCTTACTGGCATATTATTATACATACTCACAGACACCCCTTACTGACACAGATACCCATTTTGGACACACACATAACTTACTGACACAAACACACTTACTGACATAGATACCACTCACTGACACAGACACCACTTATTGACCAATACCCCTTACTGACACAGACACGGACACAGACTTATTCATTTATTATGCATTCACACAGCACAAGCAGACACAAAAACTCTCCCACCCCACCTGCGATCTAGCATTAGCAGGTGGGTGCTGGAAACATCAACCAAACCCCCCCCCCACATCGCACCCCCCCCCTTCCTCACAGACTATAGCAGGTGGTTGCTGGAATTGTTTACCTGCATCTCCAGAGGGAGTATTTTCAGCACTGTACCTCAGCCACGGACCTAGCTGAGCTCTCCTCTCCTCATAGACAGCAGCCTCCTCTCCTAATCTCTTTCCCTGCACCAGTAGCATTATGCCGCTGGCAGACGGATGCAGGGCCCCCTAGTGGGGCTGGCCAGAGCCTGGAGGCCATTCACCTCCCCCCCAATGCACTGCACAGAGCAGACTACACTACACTACAGTGCAGCCACTTAGGGACTACGGGCGGGTCTGCGTGACATCACATGGTGCGCGCTGTGCTCCCCTGGGAAGGTTTTACAGAGGCACAGTAATGGATTTTGACTACATGCCATTTAGTTTTGTGGGGCCCTAGGCGGCCACATATCTTGCCTTGTGGCAAATCCACCCCTGCTTTTGGCACTTCATGTAGCTGGCAATGGGCCTGTTTCACTACAGATTGCTATTGCGATCGCAGCTGTGATTATGCATGCAGTTCAACTGTGATAGTATGCTAATGCATTGCCCTCGCAGCATAACATAAGGACACCCACTTTACTTACCACACATCTGTAATGTTTAGCAAGACTGTGAAAACATTGGTACAATTGAGTGCCATCACAGTCTCACACACACTTGCACAGGCCCTGACCTTACTCAGAAATTGCTAACTTCAATGCACACTATGAGACCTCAGACTGCCTATGCCTTGCAGTGGATTATATATGCGCTCAGGTTACTCAGATGGCTACACAGAGTGATCTGATGCAGGGAATCACAGAAGACGACAGGAGGCATCTTTTTATTCTAGTTACCTCCAAAACAGACAAATCCATAACTAAAACTAATAACACTGAGACTGAAGAACAAAATAAGTGTTCACAGAAGAATCCATAAGTGAGTCCAAGGGTGTCCATGAGTGACATGTGTGTGTCAGATAGCTCACATATATAAACTGTCCTGAACAACATCCTCCCACAATTTCTAAATGACCTGAAAATGTGAAGATGAGTAGTTTTGACCAATATTTAGAAATAGAGGATTGAAATGTAGATGTTGTTAGCAGGATGAAAGTGATAATTGTGTCTCTGACAATAATGATGATGGTGGCTGTATTGTATATAAAAAAGATGATGATGAAGGTGATGTCTCCAAGTAAGGCATCCATCAGTGGTCCCACCTCATGCCCATGACAAGTGTATTGTTGTGCCTAAACAAAATATCCACCTCTCGGGTGTGGGACTATTTCCACCCCAACCTAGGCAATGTTTGTGAAGCCATCTATAGCGTGTTTGACACCAAAATAAGTTGAGGTAGGAATGTAGACATCTACTCGCTAATACATAATTTGCTGCATAATCATGTAAGTGGTTCATCCCATAAAGTGAAATAACCTGCAATAAGCAGTCCGTTAACATCTACCTGCAGCATGGTTAAATTCCATATCTAATCTTCACTGCCAACACCCTCATCATTGGCCTCAGGAACAGTATTAAGTAACCCTGTATCACTGGATCAAATGCAATCTGACTCCTGTAATGCAATCCATAATTTCCAAGAAGATGCTAGGGCAGCTGCTGTTGGGTGCTGGGGCAGCTGCTGTTGGGTGCTAGGGCAGCTGCTGTTGGGGGTAGATTATCATCTAAGAAGGGGAAACAGAGTAAGCCTAGTTTTCATCAATTGCCTGTCAAACAATAATTTGATAGGAGAAGCACATATGACAGCCATCACCCTGTTGCATAGAGGATCACCAAAGCCATGACAGCCATGTTGGAACTTGATCTGCAATAAATGCAACAAGTTTCAGCCAATTAGTAGTGGTCATGTGCCCATGCTACCAAATTCCATCTCTATTCCATTCTCTCGAACAGGAATTCCACAGCTATAAAGGGAGGTCAAAGCCAAAGAACATTGTGCCCACTATCCACCTAGATATGTGGACAAGTGGCCCTGATCAAACAAAAGACTACATGGAAAGATAAAGATGTAGGGGAAGAGATGTAGATATATGAAAACCATGATATAAATAGCAGCAAAATTGTGTGAAACACACTGGGTATAAAAGCCTTTTTAGGTCCAGAAGTCAGCAGGCAAAAAAACTGTCATGAAGCTTCAGCTAACCAGCAGTGTAGTTCTGTGAATCATATACAATGTTGCAAAAATAAGTTCTGTAGACTCAATTGTAAGAATGTTAAAATGTGCCTGCTTTGTTTAAGATGATTCACTGAGCAGTCCAGAAGGAACGTAATTCACAGTTCTGTCTCAGAAGTGCTGTGTAGTTCCACTTATGACAGGTGAAAATAATTAAATAAAAGTAATATAGAGTAGCTGGCCAGGCTACTTATCTTCAGGGGCAAATGCAGGATTTTTACACGGGGGTTTCCACACACATTATATATATGCATATATACATGCACATACATATGTCACCCCCACATTTCACACAATTTACTTTGCAGTAGCTGCGGGGTCGGATGCTGGCACCATGTCATTAGGCCCCTCCCCTAAGCAGCAAAATGTCGCAATTCGCTTGTCAATCTGAAGTGGGCGGGGTTAAATGACAATTCTAATAGAATCATGTCATATTGGCTCTACCTCCTCCCTATTTGCCTGTGAATCATGGCATTTTGCCATGAGGGGGTGAGGCTTAAGGACATGGTGCCTACCATCGAGGCTTTCTGGGGGGTTTCTGGGTATTAAGAAGCCCCCCTGTGTGCGCTACTGATCTTCATATACTGTTATAGTTAATGTAAATGCAGGAAAAAAAGCTTTCCAGTCACTGCCATATTTGGGCTGTATCAGCCAATACAAGTGGATCTATTAATAGATGAATGGAGCAGTCCAGTTTTTCTAAAACAATGTGGAGTGGTATATTCTCACCAGAGTCCAATGTAGTAGCCCTGTGTACAAAGTACTTCCACTTGTTTTCCTTCAGTCGATGCTGGTAGTAATGCTGGATTTAATGTACCGCTCCCATATGACAAATATCGGGAGCTATGTCTCATTGAGCTTCCTACTGGCAATCAGAGCTCAGCTCAGTGACAAAGTGCATATATGGTTCTATATAGCGGTAGGCAAGAAGTTAGCTTTTGATTGTAACAGCCCACTGGATGGGTGTATCGCCCTCAGCAGTAGCGCCAACAGTAGCAGACTCATCATCTTCATCATCCTCATTCTGTCAGCAAAGTAGTTCTAGCACACAATGCCAACTCATTCACAGGCAAGCTACTTTATGTATTGCTGGCTTTACAAACATACTGGTGTAAACTTGTTGCATAAACTTTGTAATGTTATATTCAAAAGTCTCACCCCACTAAAATTCTTCTCTGGATTTATAATATCTGATAACAAAGCTAACATGTGCATGCAATCCAAATGGGCAATTTTAGCCCATACCGTGCTTTGCCCACTCAATAAATGTAGTGGTTCGGAATTTGCATTAAAAAAAAAAAGAGAGGTCCGTGCAGGAGATGCTCTTTGTGGCCCTTACCGTTTTGGGGCATTTTGAGTATTCCACAATGGCCTGTAGAGAATTGCACCATCTGCAAAACAAATAAGACCTGCCATACAATCAACTAAAGCAAGAAGCTTAAACGAGGTGGAATTCCACACTTTATATGCTTGAGCAACTGGATGAAATGAGCAAGCCATTAAAGAGATAACACATCTAACCATGATATACAGTAGTGAGCTGGGGGACATGTTATTTTACTGCAGCAGACATGGGAATCATTTCAGTTGTAGGCATGTCATACCCTAATTAAACTACTCGAAAAGCATTTAGAGAAGCTGAAGGAGGATATGATGAAAGCAAGCAATTATGCAAAGTAGTATATGTTTCTTTATTCCTTTCACAATGTCAACCAATCTTGTTCCTAAGTTTAAGTTGTATGTCATGTCTTTTTTCCAAATGACCCATATCTGAAGACATGTAAAGAGATCCATATTAGAAAGTTGACGGATCAAGTCTCAAGTGCCACATCCATTGCTTCAGCTTCTACTAGTTCCGCTATATATATTAGTGGTAATAGTTGTAAAAATAATACCAGGAAAAAACTTTGTTTTCTGCAGAGATTCACAGACAATGAAAAGTTTTTCTAACTTCCGGGCAGGCATAAATGAAAAGCCCAATTTTGATAGTGACAACTCTACCACACCTTTTTGTGATGCAGTGTCAATTTGTAGGATGGTGGAGGAATATATTAATGCCAGTACACAAGTGGCTTTTTCCAGTACAATTACGATGGTGATGCACATCCACGGCATCGTGTATCAGCGTCATAGATCAACTGAACCTGCAGTAAGATTTCAGCCTATCATGTAGGATGTGACACACATCGTACAGTGTTTTGCTTGATGTATGATGCGATGTACGAGGTACGATGTCCCTGGCCACTCCCCTCCTCCATTTTGTGTCAGACAATGGAGTGAAGAGAAGCAGCAGCATCGTATCTTGCGGAGGTTTGCAGTTAAATAGTGAGTAATCACCTGTATTCTATGTACACCCTAAACCACCAATGTACCCCTGCACCTCCTATGCATATTACCCCTGCACCACCGATGTATATTAACCACTGCACCCCCAAATGTGTATTAACCACTGCCCCACCAATGTGTATTAACCACTGCACCACCAATGTGTATTAACCACTTCCCCACCAATGCATATTAACCACTGCACCCCCAATGTGTATTAACCACTGTCTCACCAATGCATATTAACCACTTCACCCCCAATGCATATTAACCACTACACCCCCAATGTGTATTAACCACTACACCCCCAATGTGTATTAACCACTGCCCCACCAATGCATATTAACCACTGCACCCCCAATGCATATTAACCACTGCACCCCAATGTGTATTAACCACTACACCCCCAATGTGTATTAACCACTGCCCCACCAATGCATATTAACCACTGCACCCCCAATGCATATTAACCACTGCACCCCCAATGTGTATTAACCACTGCCCCACCAATGCATATGAACCACTGTACCCCCAATGTGTATTAACCACTGCACCCTCAATTTGTATTAACCACTGCCCCCCAATGTTTATTAACCACTGCCCCACCAATGTGTATTAACCACTGCCCCACCAATGTACCCTATGCCACCAATGTACTAGCCCAGAAATGGTTAATATCCACCACACCCGCAATGTACCCACTGGCCCAGCCAATGTTATGACAGTGTAGCACAATGCAAGTTGTCACCCAATTGTTTAAAAAAAAATGTACCATGAAAATAAACTGACACAGGTTTAAAAATGTATTTAGAACACATTAAAAACATATAAACTTATTAAAATAATTAAACTGGTAAAACATACAAACTTTAAAATTTAAAAAGAACACATTAAAAACATATCAACTAATTAAAATAATTAAACTGTTAAAACATTAAAACTTTCAAATTTTAAAAACTTTTTTTTTCTTTTTTCCCACAGAAATGACCAGTGCAAGAGAGCGGCAATTTGTCACCGGTTTTCTCGAGCACTATAGCGCCCACAAATGTCTGTGGCGCATAAAAGGGCCTGACTACAGCAATGAACACAAGAGAGCTGCTGCAATTGAAGAGCTCATAACTTTCAGCAAACTATTCCACGACAAGGCTTCCCTGAGGTCGGTGAAAGCAAAATCCAGAATTTACGTATGGTGTACATCAAAGAAAATAAAAAACAGCAAGAGTCGTGGGCATCTGGCGCAGGGGCTGATGAGGTCTACACCAGTACCTTGTGGTATGTCGACCTCCTCAAATTCCTGCATGAGCTTCACAAGCCTTCATGGTCTAGAGCAGTGATTCCCAAACTTGGTCCACAAGGCATACTAACAGTCCTAGTTTTAGTGATATCCGTGCTTAAGCACAGATGGTTAAATTAAAATACCTAAGGTACTAATTAATTCACCTGTGCTCAACTATGGCTATCCTTAAAACCTGGACTGTTAGTGTGCCTTGAGGACCGTGGTTGGGAACTCCTGGTCTAGAGTGTCCCTGAGGAGCAGCAAGAGGACCCCGCTGAAACAGAACAACTTTCCTCTTTGGATGTGGTAAGTGCATACACAACATGCCAAATGTTTTTTAAAAGTTCACTAGTCCACAATTGTCCATATAACACTAGCTGATACTGGCCTCCTGCCATGGTACTGCCCCCACTCCATTAAAGTAGGCCAGGTATTGCTGTCTGACCTCTTTAGCTCACACAGTCCCTGTTGACCCCACAACTGCAGATGGGGCTACAGAGGGTATTTGCAATGTCTCCTGTAGATGTTCCAGGTTGTCTGCCATAGCCGTGTCTACTGTCCTCTGTTGTATAGACAAAGTTTTGCAAAGGAAATTGTGGAGGACACAGCAGGCCAAGACGACTGAATCTATTTTGTCCACACGAACATTTATAGCCGTATGGAAAATTATAAACCGGTTGCAGAGAATGCCAAAGGCGTTTTCCACTATCTCTGTGACCTGGATAGCTGGTAGTTAAAGATGCGCTTTTCTTTCATCAGGCCCCTTTGCACATATGGCTTCAGCAAGTTTTCATGGAGAGTAAATGCCTCACCAGCCACAAAAATGCAGTTTAGGCCGTGCTTCTTTACCACTGTAGTTGGCAACTTCAGACGGTTGGTGTTAAGTCTCTCATAGAAGAGGGTTTGTTTAAATGACCCTCCATCAGGAGCACGGACATTTTTGCCCACATCAACAAAAATAAACTCGTAATTGGCATTCACCACCGCCATGAGAACTATACTAAAAAGACCCTTATAATTATAATAAAAGGATCCGCTGTGGACAGGCGAGTTAATGCGGATGTTTGCCATCAATGGCTCCACCACAGTGGGGAAGTTCCACCTACGTTCAAGTTCCTCAGCAATAGTCTGCCACTCCTCCATCATTGTTGGGAACTAGAATAAAGAAAGTATTAATCTTTTCTCTCTCTCCTCCAACAGTCTACAACACCAAACGTTGACCTCACCACTAGTCCACAAATGGCCACCCAAAGCAAGAGCGAGTCTGAATTTACTCAGCATGGTTCAAGACGGTGTAGGTAACAGCGCAAGACCCAGGTGCAGCCAGCTCTATTCCTTAAACAGGTTGAGCAGGCACTACAAAAGCCCCCGGACATGTTCGACCACCTGGGCCCTCAAATATCCAGTAGTCTCCGGGAAATGGATGAATGCCAACTAATCCATGCCCAGAGGTTCATCTATGAGACAGCGATCTGGGGGAGATTGAAGCAGCTGGGCACCATAACAAGGCTGAACGATAAGCCTCTGCCCCTGACAATGGTACAGCCACACTATGGGTCATCCTCAATCCTTTCCTACCCGTCACCAAGCTACCAGGCCATCCAACCCCCTCCCACCCTACACCCCATCCTACTTACCTTACTCCTGAACCCAACAACCCCTCCACATCTTAAGAGGTTCTTTACAGAGCCATGTTGGTGGAAGATGAGGAGCCACCCAAACTTAAATTTTTTTTAAATTATAGTCAATTTAAAATATCAACAAGTTTTATCTATCCCAATAGCTACTGTAAGGTATACGGTGCGGATGACACGGATTGGACAGGGTCACTAAACACATGGCACAAGGACAGATTGGGGAATGTCGGGGCCTCAATATGGACTTGCGCCCATGTGCTTCTTGGCTTATTCAATCCGTTGCCTGAAATTCCGTAGACCATGCAACCTGCCTAGCTACTGGGAGAGATAAAACTTGTTGATATAGCAGTTATACATTCAGAAAAATATGTTGAGTCCTGATAAGGATAAAATAGTTTTCAGAAGACTTTTGCCTTCAGTATCAACAAGTTTTATTTCTCCCAAATGCTACTGCATGGTATACGGTGCGGATGATGCGGATTGGACAGGGTCACTAAACGCATGGTGCAAGGACAGATTGGGAATGCCGGGGCCTCAATCTGTACTTGTGCCATGTGTTTCTTGGACTATTCAATCTGTCGTTTGACACATCTTATACCATGCAGCTGCCTAGCTATTGGGAGATATACATTTAAAACCATGTTGGTTTTGGTAAACATTATAAAGCAGCCATGTTGCTTTTGCTTTAAAGTAAAAATACGTTTATTGATATTTACAGCCATATTGGTAGATTTTTACCCTTTACCCTCAGTGTTAAGAAAATTAAAAAAAAAAAAAAACATTTTCTTTCACCAGAAAAAAAATGTGTAGTGTTTTTATTCACCTTAAAGTAGTGGAACTTCAGGACATTGACATCACAGGTGTCTGGGATGATGCGCCCCAAAGCCTGGAGGGAAAAGAGGGTCCTTCAGGTCTTCAAAGGATCTTCCTGTAGCCAGGTACCTCAGGGTAGCAATTAAGTCTCTCCTCAGTCGGGATGGCCCTCCTCATGCTGGTGTCCTGCCTCTGGATATAGGGGGTCATCAGACACAGCAATTCCTGGAATGTGGCATCATCCATACGCAGGTAGTTGTGGTACTCGTCCGGGTTTTTCTCCCTAATCTCCATCAGCAGGGGCATATGGAAGCGGGTCTTCCTCCTCATCAGCCACTCCTTGGTCCAGCTTGACCTCATCCTCCTCCTCTCCTCAGCTCCATCACCTTTGAGCTTCAACTAGCCATAGGCTAGCAGAAGCTTATAATGATAGGAATCCATCACCACAGAATGTAGGATAGAAGAACACACTTTGTTAAAGGCAAGCCCAAAACAAAGCAAAGCACAATGGCAATGTAAAGCATTCAGCAGGGTATAAAACCAAGCCTCACTAGTCACAGAGCAGTGTATGCCCAGATCTAAAATGGATGCTGCCTTTTATACCCCCTAGATAAGCCCTCCCCTATTGAGATTCCAGCAGATGCATCATGAGGTTGTTTGCTGCATACAATATTTTGTAAACAATTTCCAATCGCTTTACGACACATCTACTCATATGCTCGTTTGTACAATCATACTATTTGTTGGCACAAATCGTAAGGAATTTCAAGGGAAGAATTTTCAAGATCCCATCGTATACAAATCGTGCCGTATATGGGCACCTACAGAAATAAATACAAAAAGAAAAAATGCAATAGTATAGTAACATTTGCAATAAATAAAGTTCCATGTGTGAGTCTTTTTAGAAGAGGGGTGGTTGAATAGATCCTATTCTGAGATAGAAAAGTTCCCCAGTCCTATTGAAGGTACCTCATACATGATGGTTTAGTAACACAGTAGTGTTTTCTCACATGAATGCTTACTTGTAAATGAGTGCTGGTAAACTCATAAAGGCATCTTTAATATTGGTCCCTCAGAAATGGTTATGTGAAGAATCAAGACATGTACCAGGGTGTAGTTAAAATATTGCTTGACATTTATTATTAAAAGATAGGGTATAAACAACTGTACCACATGTCATAGATGGTATACAATTCACTGGAGAAGATGCAGCACGGGCATCATTAAACAGTGAATATGGTAGAGTGGTAAAACATCCCCTCATAAGAATAAGACAATCCAATCAAAGTGTTTCAACGCTATGCGCTCAGATAGAAAAAATACCGCCTTATTGGAAAAAAATGAAGGCTGCATGCAATGCTCTCCAGAGACCCTGGCTGTTAGCACCCTGATCACCCTGTCCCCTCCCTCCACTCAAAAGCCCCGAGAGCAGGGGGTGCTCCAGATGCTGACTGCTAAGGTATTTAGTCTTCATTTTTGAGAAAATGAGTTGGGGGTGGGGTGTGCAAGGTGTGGGGACTCTTCTAACAAGTCTGTGGCGTTTTCACTGCAGCAGCACAGCCAAACATTCCTGCTGATGAGGATGCTTATGATGAAGACCTGGTTCCCCAATGGGAAAGTATTAGCAATGCATATGAAAGTGACTATCAGTCTACAACAAAGACTTACAGCATACTGCAGTATCCACAATTTGATCTGGTCAATCATTCAACAAGTAGTAAATAATTATGATTTTAATTGATTTTAAAAAAGTAATAAAATATTGCCCACAAAACCAATTTTCAAGCCAATCATTTTTTTTTAAATAAAAATATATAGATTGCAGTAATGCCCAAGGTCTGTCTTAGCATCTAGTGTGCCTCTTGCACCTGATCTGTCTTCTGAAAATTGTGCTATCAGCCTTTTTGAACAACTTGCCTCACTGCAGATTGGGAGCCCAAATCCACAGATGTCTAAAAGTAAGTAATCGCTCAATTGCTACTGCCTTAATTATTGAATTGTAATTATGTAATTATGTTTTCAGCAAAAACTGTCATCAACCTAGGACTATAAGCACTGTAGTCAGGGTTTCTTCCAAAATTAAATTAATAATTTTTTACTGCCTTAATTATATTACTATATTATTATATTTTTAATCAAATTAAATTTCATTTTTTTTAAATAAGTGTAAAAATTTGAGCTGACGTTCAACTTCCATATCCATGTTATAAAAATCCATTTTAATATATATCCTGCAGATATTGTATTTATAAAATTGTCTACTCTTCATCAATAAAATAAATTCTAATTATACTTATATTAAACTGGGACATCATTCTGCTCTTTTGTATCCTGCTCACCCTTTTTGGATGAGAAGAAGAATACCCAGACACAACTACAAGCTTGTTAACTTCACTTCACTTTAATTAATGCTAATCCTCCAACTACAAACCTCACATTAACATACTCTAGACTGCGCATGAACATAATCTAACCAAAAGAATGAAAATAAACTCACAAACTAAAAGAAAATTATTAAATCACAACCACACAGCAGGTGACTATTGTGCTGAGATGTGGTATCAGTCTATTTGGACAAGCAGCTCCACCCATTTAGAGTCTACTAATTACAATTACAGGCAGGGTCATTGAGAAAAGACAGCTCTCGCTTCCAGGAACCAGCCTTGTTCTCCAATGGGTCATCAATACATACATTTAGGTACACAAATACATTGATATACTTTATAAGCTTCGATTGATACCAAAATGTTAATTTGCTCTTAAATCAAACTACGGGTGATTAAACTGCACATCGCCAACATATTCTATCTGTAAAGGACACAGCTCACTTCAGCCTTTGGCCAATATTGCTGAAAAATAAAAATATTGAAAGTATTGAGGTGTTCATTTATAAAATTGACTGTAAACTGCTATTAATGAACACTAACAATTTTAATAGTAATGTAGGGATTTCAAAAACACTAATCACATGAGTTTACCTGTTTGTGATCATTATTAATGAAATCCAAAACCAATATCAAAGCCAAAACACAAAAGGAATTTTAGGCAAAGCCTAAACACAAAAATGGTTTCAGAGCCAAAACTAATACCAAAACACAGGGGTCCACGCATATTTCTAGTTGCTATAAATGTTGTGGAACAAATGTCCCGAAAAGGTAAAGGTGCTTATAAATCTGAAGCATGTAATAACTGATAGGTAGCTAAATCCACCTATTCTGAATGAAAGTTATTGAAAATGGAGAAAGATTGCACATTGGTGTATTTCGAGTCAGCCTGTAGGTTTAACTGTATGCTGTCAGCATGAAACATTGATTTCTCTTCTATTGTGGCCACTCTCACTGAAATAGAAAACTATGTGCTTGCCAATCACATCTAATATAAGGTTCAAAGATTACTGTCCTGTTTAGAAAATTTATCAAACTAATTGGTCTGGAACCCGCAGTTTGTGATACATATTTACCTACAAAAGGACGATGATTCTTGTCTCACCACCCCTCTTAACTAACATATTTAATCTTTGAACTAAAGACTTTTTAAAAATATCAACAAGGAAAGAATAATACTTTAGTGGCATGGGCATTGCTGAGGAGGTGCTGGTGGGGCACGTGTCCTGGGTGACAGAAGTGGGGGCACCAGTAGTGGAGCCATGGTGGCATCGATCTGTTGAGAAGACAATGAAATGAGGGGTGATGATCATTCACCACCCTTCACATCAGTGGCAAGCTGAGTGTTTGCCCTGGATGATAGAAAGCCTACCAACTAGGATATGTGCTACTTCTGTTTCTTCTCATTGATGGCATCCTAAAAGAAAAAAAATGAGAAAGGAATCAATGGTTTTGATGATTTTTCCATTTTGACCATTTAATTTACATTGGCTTGGAGGTTGTTCCTAGGACAACCTTGGCATTCTGCATAAGGGTCTGGTTCTCCAACCCAATCCAGACCCTCTCTTTGATAGCATGGTGATTGAGTGGTTGCTGTTGAGACACAATGGTATTTCAAATAAAGTAAAAAAGGCAAATTCTTCTTTTGTTACTAAAGAATCTGGGAAGCATTCAGTTTGCAGTGCAAATCTAAACTAGATTATCATACCTTTGCCACAATTCAAATTAATTTAGATTTACTTACAAAATTTCCAGTTTTTTCAATCACTGAAGAGAAAGTGGCCTTGTATTGTAAATCCATGCTATTCTAAACAGCATGGATTTACTGGGGGGAGATCATGTCAAACAAATTTTATTGACTTTTTAACTGGGTGACTAAGGAAATAGATAAAGGGGGGCATAGATATAGCTTATCTAGACTTTAGTAAGGCTTTTGACACTGTTCCATATCGCAGATTGTTAAATACACTGGAAAGCATGGGATTGGATACAAAGATAGTTGAATGGATAAGATCAGGGCTGCAGGATAGGAAACAGAGAGTTGTAGTAAACGGAGTGCAGTCTCAAGAGGGAAATGTTACCAGTGGAGTACCTCAGGGATCTGTACTTGGACCAGTGCTTTTTAATATCTTTATTTGTGATATTGTAAATGGTATTGAAGGGAAACTATGCCTTTTTGCAGATGACACAAAGGTATGCAACAGGGTAGACACACCAGGAGGGGTAAAACAAATGATTGATGATCTAGGTAGACTAGAGGAATGGTCAAGAACGTGGCAACTTCAGTTTAATGCCAAAAAATGCAAGATCATGCACGTGGGTTTCAAAAATCCAAAGGCTAAATATAGTATTAATGGCACTATATTGGAAAGTAATGAAGAGGAAAGGGATCTAGGAGTCACTATTTCAGGTGACTTAAAGGCAAGAAAACATTGTAACAAAGCAATGAGGAAGGCAAGTTAGATGCTTGGTTGCATAGGGAGAGGAATCAGTGGCAGAAAGAAAGAAGTGATAATACCACTGTATAGGTCATTGGTACGTCCTCATCTCGAATACTGTGTTCAATTCTGGAGGCCATATCTCCAGAAGGATATTAATACATTAGAGACTGTACAAAGAAGGGCAACTAAAATGGTGCAAGGTCTACACCACAAAACATACCAGGAAAGACTAAAAGATCTTAATATGTATAGTTTGGAGCAGAGAAGGGATAGGGGGGACATGTTAGAAACGTTCAAATATATAAAGAGTTTTAACAAGGTAAAGGAAGGAGACATTCTTCAAAGAAAGAGAAGTATTAGAACAAGAGGACATGTTCTAAAACTGGAGGGTGGTAGGTTCAGGGGAAATTTGAGGAAAAATGACTTTACAGAAAGGGTAGTGGAAAAGTGGAATAGCCTCCCATCAGAGGTGGTAGAGGCTAAGACAGTAGAGCAATTTAAACATGCATGGGATAGACATAAAAATATCCAGAAGAAATAAGGGTTGAGGTAATACTATGTTTAAAAATCGGGCAGACTAGATGGGCCAAGTGGTTCTTATCTGCCGTCAAATTCTATGTTTCTATGTTTGAACTCTTTGCGGAACACATTGGTATCTCAATTTGATCTTAGAAGCCTAATTATCAATCTCATTAAAACTTTACAGAACGTCTCCATTAAATAGCTAACACTTACAGATCTGGGTCTTGACGCAATAACATCTGCTTGCAGAGTTGGTGAATTACATGTCTTCTGGTGCAAAGAGCCTTTTCCAAAATTTATAGAGACAATTGGTATGAAGAACACACACTAATTTTTAACTTAAAGTAGTTTCCATTCTCCATATAAACAAGAGGCATTAGTATCCAAAATATTAAAGACACATTCTGCAAGAACAGAACTTCATGGGATTGCAACACTAAGGCTTCAATAGATGATCACTGTGAAACAGCCAGATGATCATCTCTGCACCTTTACCAGACATTGGGCCCTGATTCTGAGTTGCAGACAAAACGGCTGTAAGTGCAGATGACTGCGGCAGCCCGGTTTACTACCTTATGCTAATGTGAATATCTATACGGATTCATGGGTATAGTTGCTCCTCCCACTGTTTATCAATCCACAGCTGCAACTGTCATCTTTAGTGTCAGCACTTACACCAGTTCCATGATGTACACAAAAAATCCACAAGCATCCCTTCATCAGATGCACACCTAAGAATAGTATGGAACTCTGGCTACGCACCCACAAGACTCCAATGGCACTCCCACAAAATGGATCTCTTGCATGTTTCTGCAAGGTAGCTGCCAAGCTGACAACCAGAAATGCCCATTTCATGGATAGGGAGAACTGGCTGCACATGGAACATTGATCAAGGTGCATATGCAATGCATGTGTCACAACCCTCCGCAGAGACCCCAGAATCAGGCCACGTTACTTAGCATTGCGAGCGCTGACCCGCGGTGTCTTCCGGCTCTCACGTGATGCTGCAGCGGCTCCGTCCTCTCCGGCTGGCTCCTTCAGCATTTTCTCTCCTCCCAGGCACCCGCAGTCTTCTTAGATTTACTCACGTGATGCCTCGTCCACCAATGGAATAGCTCCTTCACAGTTCTCATCCAATCCACATCCTGCAGCCTCTATAAAGGAATTCCTGCTGCAGTATCAAGCTGCCAGTGCAGCAGGACTCATAGCCTAGTCATTGAGCATCCTTATTGTGTATCTGCTGTTGCGAGTGTCCAGCCGTCCTCCAATATACCCTTGTAGTCCAGTTACCCTCCAGTCCTATTCGGCGACCAGCCATCCTCCAATATACCCGTGGAATCCAGTTACCCTCTGGTCCTATCCGGTGACTAGTCATCCTCCAATAAACCCTTGGAGTCCAGTTACCCTCCGGTCCTATCTGGTGCCCAGCCATCCTCCAATATACCCTTGGAGTCCAGTTACTCACCGGACCAAACCGGCACCCAATCATTCTGCAAAATACCAGAAGTCAGGTCGTCCTCCTGTATTAAAAATAAACTTCTACTTGTTTGTGCTCATCTCCTCACCTTGGACCTCATTCAGAGTCGGTCGAAGCGGCCGCACGGTCGTACGGGAAAAGGGGCCGGATATGCAAATGATTCCCTCGCAAGTTGCGTCTCTAAGTTCGGATCGGTAGCTGGCCGACCAAGGGGAGGAAGCGGCCGGAAGACAAAAAAATACGCCCCCTTCTCGTACGCATTACACGTCATCTCCGGGCATATAAGGATTAATCGAGACCATCGAGAACCATCGGAACTGGTCGTAAAGCTTAAGGTTGACCATACCCTCTCTTAAGCTCTACGATCATGTCAGTGTAAAAGCCTCCCATGTCACATGTGCCATGACGCTACTTTCTTAATTATGCACTCCCATAAACCGTATGCACTCCCATAAAACGCCGTTCGCATAATTAGGCACGCCTGCGTTCTGATCTCCACTCCCCCGTTTTCAAATACCTTCCCCTGTTACCACCCACAAACGCCTCAATCTGTCACTCAAACTACCAACCTGGCTGTGTTCAAGGAGAGAAATTTCTGATCGTAGTGGCTAGTTTGCGCATGCGCATTGCGAACTTTATGCATGCGCAGTATAGCGAACATCGGTGGTGTACGACCGGGCGGCCGCTTCGACCGACTCTGAATGAGGTCCCATATCTTTACCTAGTACCCAAATCTATGCGCAGAAACTACATTCAACCTAGTAGTTTCCAGCTGTTTCTATAAATCCACACCCAGGACCCAGCCCGGGAACACAGCCTCAAATCCCTACGTCTGTGACAGCATGTTTTTGTATGGTGCAGCACATTCATATTCTGTTAACAATCACTAGACGTGTCATCTTTTGGAGTTCAGTTAAGCCCTCACTATCTGCGCTATTCTTCCTAAACACACCCTATTGCTTTAGTACGTCCCACAGTAAGGGTGGTTAAGGTGTATGAAAAATAAAAATTTTGAATGATACTGTATTTACCAATAATTTAATTTCCTTCAAACACACCATGGCAGATAATGTTCCTGTGTGTTCTCTCTAATATCTCACAATTATATATTATATTCTGACCTTGTGTATGACATTTCTCAATTTTTCATTAGTTTAAACTAGAGATAAGCGGTTTGGTGCTACTCTGATCTTTTTGCCAGCTTCAAGTTCAAATTAATTTCATTGGCTATCCAAAACACGTGAGAGCCGGATAGCCAATAAGATGCCGTTTTTCAGATCCGAACGTAACAGAGCAGGACCCCACCGATCAACTCTAGCTTAAAACACTCCTGCCTATGTGCATCTATGGCTAGGCGTCATCCCTGTCTGAGGATAGGTTTTCACTTCTTTCATACCATGGTTCCCATCCACAGGGGCGTATCTACCCATTGGCCAGGATGGCACCAACCAAAGGGGGGGCACCGCCCGGCAGTGCCACCAGTAGCCAAGGGGTGGACAAGTCCCCCGGCCCCACAAGTGTAGGGCAGACCACAGTGATAGTGGTCTGCCCTACACAGTTTACAAACACACATCCACCAGCGGCAGCTGTGTGTTTGTAATAGCAGCCAGCTAATGAGAGTCAGGCAGACTCTCATTTGCTGCTGCGTCGTCCGTGGAGGGAGCAGGCTGGAGCTCACTAATGAGCTCCGTGTGCCGGCTCCCCCTGCAGCATGTGATGGGAGAGACGTCATACTTCATGACGTCTCTCCCATCCAGGAGAAGAGCGGACGGGACTCAGAGCGGACAGCGGCGGTTGCGTCAGGAGCGGGGACCAGGTAATTAGAATTTTTTGTTGTTCTTTGTGTGTGTGTTTGTGTGCGTAAGCCTGGCACTACAGGGGAGGGCACTGAAATAGGGGGTGACTGCTACTGGGGGCACTTTATGGGGAGATACCCGGTACTGGGGGGCAATGTATAGGAGTGGCCACTACTGGGGGCAATTTATGGGGGTGGCCACTACTGGGAGCACTGTATGGGGTGGCCACTACTGTGGGCAATTTAGGGGGTGGGTGGCCACTACTAGGGGCACTGTATAGGGATGGCCAATACTGGGGGCAATTTAGGGGGGGTGGCCACTACTGGGGGCACTGTATATGGGGGACTACTACTGGGGGCACTGTATGGGGGAACTACTACTGGGGGCACTGTATCTCTGGTTTGTTACAGTAGTAAAGCTGCATTTCCTACAGAAAAGACCCATGAATTGTAGTCCACAATAGGCTACAGCAGTGAAATACAAACTGGCTGTTTATCACTAAAGAACGTGAACAATGTCAAACTACAGTAACAGTGCTAAGAATGCTTTCGAAATTCTACTCAGTGTCGCAGCAGCAGCATCATGTAGTCATGACATTATTTGTCTATAAAGTGGCATCATGTGTGCTCTGGTAATATTATGTGGTGATATAATTTGGCTATATGGGACTGAGGGCCTGATTCAGAGCCGGACGCTCTGACCAGAGCGCTCGCTCTGAATCAGGGCCCTCCTACCTCAACTTGGAGCGACCTCTTGGACGCTCGCATAGCTGTGGGTTACCACCACCTGCGGTAGGGTCTCGTTGCCGCAAGCCCTGGACTGATTTTGGCTCTATCAGAGCCAAAATCACTCCCACTGACATCACTAGTGATGTCAGTGGGGCCGGACTCAGACAGTAGGCGTTCCCATGGGAACGCCTCCGCCTGGCAGCCACGCCTCCAGCATGCCCACCAAAGGGGGCGTGCTGTCAGTCACCATCAACAGCACGCCCCCTTTGGTGCGAGACCCAGAGCGACAGCTTGGCTGTCGCTATGTGGGTCTCACGCATGCGCACGACGGAGCTCCCTCCGTCATGCGCATTAGGGCACCATCGACCCGCTTGCGAGCGTCCTACGCTCGCGAGCGGGTCTGAATTAGGCCCTGAATGCCATTGTTATAAAACTAAAAAATGGTGATCCATCCGAACAATGAAAGAGCATGTCTACAAAATGACTTCACGCATTTTCAGGGCCAGGCAGCAGATAGCTCTGAGCCTTTACAAGGTTACTATTAATAATCTTGTTTGCCATATGATTGAAAATCGTGTATTGCCAACCAAAACTCTGCAACAAATTGGACTTTACAATTGATTTTATGATTGAAAGCTACTTATTGGTACTTTTCCATTTTCTTTGCTTTGAGAAGTTATTGCCTCTTACAACATACATTCTGGCATTGTATGTTCTGCAGGTTTAGGGACTAGTCTTTAGGACTCAACAGCAACAGGATACAGCATATGATACAATTGAAACAAAGAAAAAGTGACTTGATCGTTCTCATATAGGGGCCTAATTTGCCGCTGCCACCGGAGCAATTCAGCATTGCTCCAGCGCAGTGGCAGCTGATGTGAAATCAGCTGCCCCCGCGAGCGGCTTTACTGCTCCTTTTCGGAGCAGTGAATTTTTTTCATGGCGGTGCGCATGCGCGACCTACGGGTCACGCATACGCACAAGAGCCCCGACGTCCAGCGGAAGGAGCCGAACAGGGCCGGAGGGATCCGAAAGGATCCCTTCTCGCAACTCGGACCTACTTCCCATAGGAAAGAGCGGGTTCCGAACCCCAAGCGGGGGTATTCTGAAGATGGCGAATGCCCCCGCAGTCAAGCTCCAAAAATATAATATTTTCGGAGCTTGCTGAATTCTGTCCCCATACTAGTGTATGGGGACAGCGGGCCATTCCGCAAACAGAAGGTAAGTAGGAGATATCTGTGATATCTCCTGCTTCACCTTCTTAATGAATGGCCCGAATACTTAATTGCTGGTGAAAATGTGCTTTTGTCACCTGCTTTTATAACAATTAAGTGATGATGAATAGGCCCCTTAGTCATGAACTCTTTAAAACACCAGTTTGACATGTGTGATTTATTAACTAGCACGTAGATGTTTGTCATATATATTGGCTTGTTCTGCTTTAAGAATGCTATTGTGCTTAAATCAGTATACTGCTTGCATTAGTTTAAATAAACTTTTACTGACACTGGCAGATTAATTTAATCTCTGAAACAAACTGCAAATCGTTAACTTAATCCTTTTAGCAGCAGCGACAGCAGAATACAGTACATCGCAAACAGGATTAAAATGCCCTGATTAATACACACTTAAAGATTAAGCATCTTTTATACATGCAGCAAGACCGAATGTCTTATTAACAGAAAAAAATTAGAATAATGTAATGCATACCAAGTTACAAATGATATATAGCAGAGTTTAATAGGTCACGTTACACAAATACTCAATACTCAGCATACATGAGATGTAAGTGGAAGTTTGAATCACTCAATGTGATTACTGAGATTAAACAGTGTTATACTTTTAGCTCAGTTTATTTCATATTCAATGTATTTCCTATTATATTTTAATTTCAAGCATTATATTCCACTGTTTTCCTGCAAAACATTGTACTAATGTATGTTTATTGTACTATACACCCATGGTATCTCCAGGGCTGCCGACAGCCGTGCCGGACCCATGTGACAGGGGGCGTGGCCTAATCACAGAATCCGTGGCCACACCCCCTTATAAAAAAAAAATCTTTGTAGCGCTGCAAATCAGCACTGCACACTAGGGAGGTGAGCACTGTGTGCCCCTCAGCCCGGTGCACAGCCAATGGGGGACACGATCAACGTGATCGCTCCCCCCATAGGCATAGGAGACTGCTCCGTCTGCTACTTTAGCAGCCGCAAGCAGTCTCCCAGTGCAGCCCAGCACACAGCAGCATGTGCTGGGCTGCTGTGATGTCAGAGTGAGGGGGAGCGGTGCCGGACACGGGCCCCTGCCGGGCCCCTCCAGCAAGCCCGGGACTGGGTAATTAGTACCCGCTCCCTCCCCCCTCTCGGTGCCCCTGGTTGCCCCCATGATGCTTGTACAATTAACAAAAGCAGAAATAGTTCATTATCGGAAGAGTACAGTGATCTCAAATAGCTGACACTCCTCGATCTTGCTCCTAGCATAGAAGGACTCAGTTCTCTTCAGGAGATTTCTATAGAGTTCTATTGAAGAGGCTAGGATGGATTGTAGGACTGTGCTACAGTGTCACTACAGTGGAAACAATCAAGCTGCGATTCAAACCGACTTCAGGTTACTTGAGGACATCTTGGGATGCAGCCCATACTTTCTATATTACAAGACATTGTTGAAAGTGAATGAACTCCTTTAACAACTTTGGTGTATAGGCTTTCATCTGTGGTCAGCTGAGGTTTGTGAACACGACCTGATTCAGACCTGGTCGCTAAGTCGCTTGCTCTGAGCGATTTTTGCCTGTCTGCGCATGCGTATAATTTGCAGTGTGCGTGCACAAGCCAGTGTTTGCGAATGGATTTTGGTTGCTCGTAAGCCACCATCAGGTTGCTACTTTGAGTGACAGATAGTGCTGTTTGTGGGTGGTAACAGGGGAAGATGCTTGTAAACGGGGGGGGGTGTTGCGAACGCAGGCGTGTCAGGCCAAAAAAATGCTGTTTAATGGGTGTGCATAATTAACAAAGTAGTGTCATTGTACACGTCACCTGCATGTATTTCAGCCAGTACTGATCGCACTGCTTGCGGCGGGGAAAGGCAAACTCAAGGGCTGCGAGCAGCTCCGATGGCTCTCGATGTTACCAATTAATCAAACAAATCCAGGAGATGACGTGTGTTGCGAGGGGAAAGGGGGCGTCTTTATACACTAGCGAGCGCTCACTGCCGTAGCTCGCTAAGACATAGAGGGTGTCCTTATTCCACAAATGGGGGTTGAGGAATTTGAATATCTGGCCCCTTTTCGCCAGCGAGCGAGCGCATCTTGCGAGCAGGTCTGAATGAGCTCCACAGACAACTACTCAAAAGAGATACACATGTGTAAGTAATTGTATAGATTCCAAGATAAAAAAAATACAAATTGGATGCATGATCTTTGTTTCACATAGAGAAATACTATATCTGACAACAATTAAAAGACTTCCATCGCTACATAATGCAGTGGGAGTGTGCATAGTGCGTACGATTTGAATGATTTGATGTTCTGATCCATTGGAAAATGACAAATCATTTAAAAAACCGTCTATTGTGTGTGTACCCAGCTTAAGGTTTGAGGTTTCTGAAAGCATAATTCTGCATAGAAATGAAAATTCTATTTTTTCAACAACCATACTGAACACTATCAACTTGGAGTCCAACATGACTCCCAATATCTATAAGAGACCAGTTATGTTCTCCAGGCAGATAGAAAGCTTACACCTCTTTGATCTTCCCATTCCCTTGAACCCTCCATATTGGGGATAACTCAGGGCACCAGGTAAATTATATTCAGTATTATTACATAAAATAATAAACTTTACCCAGGATCATAAAATCAATCTAAGAAAATGCGCATTTGCTTGTATTTTTACCATACAAATAAATACTGCTACATCACCTGCCTACACCTGCAGAAACAATTATTGGAAAGTGTTAGCAGCTCTTCCATGGTTTTCTGACTGGATCATGCATTTAGTGACTTAGGGCCTGATTCAGTGTAGCACGCAAGTCTGTTTTGTGGACGGATCTTCACATTTTCCACACTGTGTATGAGTCTAAGCTACGTATATGCAACTTTGAGTATCTACATTGGATACAGAGCCAGACACAACTTAGCACACTTGCAGTTGGATGGGTGTAACTGCAGCAACAGGGCATTCTCACACATAGGTAAAGTTTATAGAGGGCATGTCTAGGGTATGTAGATGCATGCTGACCGCCATGATGGCTTCTTCCACAAGCACATAGATGGTGCCAATTCAGAATTTATTTCAAAACACACATGTGCCGATGCGCTCGCAAGCGGGTCGATATAGAGGCCCTGCGCATGAGCAGTGGCCACACTGCACATGCGCAAGCCCCGGAGCGAGAGAGAAATTCTCTCGCTTCAGGGCTTACTACAAAAGGGGCGGCTGTTGATGGTGATCGACAGCTCGCACCGTTTTGCAGGCGGGTGGCGGTGGCTTGCCAAACGGAGGCGTTCCCGACGGAACGCCTGCCATTTGGGGGCGGCCCCACTGACATTACTCGTGATGTCAGTGGTGAGCTTCCGGCTCTAATAGAGCCAAAAGCTCACTGGGGCTTGCGGCAGACGAGACCCTACCACAAAGGTCTCGTCGCAAGCCCCGATGGTCGTGATGGTCTTGACCATTGCGACCATCAACCTGGCCGCTCGCTAAAGCTGTGGGTGGTCACCCACAGCCTAGCGAGCGGCCAGGAGGCCGGCCCGGAAAATAGATGCGGCCGCCCTCATTCAGAGCCGATGCGCTCGCAAGCCGCTGTATGAGGTCCGGAATGCATCTGTCTTGATAAACCTTTCCTTATTGTCCAATACACTTACTGACAGGTCTGAACTCTGGCTCCCATCTGGCCACCTCTCTCTTCTCCTGCATGCAGAGACTCAGCAGTGCTGATGATGTACTATTAAGTGTAATTGTAAATAATTACACCTGTGGATAATTAACAGTGTGCTTTACAAGAACTTCCCTTATACTCAGCATACAATGCTCCTGACGAATGTGCTTAATAGCACGGAAACGTGTTGAGCTTTTAAAATACTTTGGAATATCCATTAATTATTTACTCTCAGTGGATTGTTATCTGTACAAACTGCACCCAGCCCTCTGCTGTCTACTTCACTATATGGTAATTTAAACACCCACGGATGAACTTGACATCAGTGACTCCATAGCCTGGTATCATCATCAGGAACCGGACTTTGGAATCACTTACCGGGTACCTGGATTGGCCATGGTCATTCCTCCCGACACGAGTATACTGCCCAGCTTTTATGGGAGACGAGTTGGGTGCCCGGACACAAAATGGACCCCTACAAGCTTACTACATATGGTCCGGTATTAATACGCTGGGCATTGGAACCTGAAATCAGGATATCCCACAGAAACTATCGGAGATCGGCACAGCAGTAGCAATCATACTAAGGCGTGGTGCATGGATGTGGTAATTACCTACCCTTTACAATATTGAGTTATGTACATTATTTTTCTCTAAAACAAAGAAACACTTTAAACATCCACCGAAAGGAGCAGCAATAATAGTCATTATCTGAATTATTTATCTGTCTTATCAGGAATATTCCAATGTAGAACTTTCACATAATATAAATATAACTTATATGTGAATACTATTATCTGTTTTTGCACAGAGGGATACCAGCTACCAATTTCGGGACATTGTTACATTATTTTTTGATACAGTTGCTTCAGAAAAGAACATACTATAAACTGCATCTATTTTCTGTATATTTTATATTGTTTTTTTAATGTATATTTGCATATTTTATATGTATGGGAATGTGGCAATAAATCTGTTTATACATTGAGTACCTGTTTTGGACTTTAACTGGATTGCGCAGCCAGTTTTCTTTTAGTTTAGGTCTGAACTGTATTCTTATATTAACACAAAAAGAGTCACATCACATACAGTATATCTTATAACTGCCTGCAGCGGACCAAAGGCTATTTGACACTATTACAACAAACAATAGCAGGAGAGAAAGGACATTTAAGCCATATGCAATTGCCTCCATTTCGAAAACATAATATATATAATTTATTTGTGACATTTATTCAAATAATACACCCAATGCAATTATTGCACATATCAGAGAGCGTATCAATATACCAAACCCAATTTTGTACAGTACAGAACATGTTATTGTGACATATTATAGGTAATAGAGAAAAAGCAATCTAATCCATTTTCTCAGTTTGATAATGTATGTATTAGAACTGCAATTTCTTCTCTACTTAATCACTTTCTCATCTTTGCACAGGTGTCTCTAACAACAATTACATTTCTAACTGCCACGCTCCCAGCTGCCACAGCCCTCCTCACAATTGCAGAAGCTAAGAGTCCCTGATGATTATAAGCAATTGTCTGTCAGCTCATAAAACATGTCAAGGATACTGTCTGCTGTTCTATTTAGCCTTTTTTCTGTTGATAGCTATACTATACATGTCGTATTCTGCTCATACTATAGTTCTTTTTTATAAGCGGGCTGTTGTGGCATGAGATTTTTGCATTGGTCAGTCCACACATACACTAGAATGAAAACAATAGAGACATAAAATTCCTTTGCAGGCATTTAGGTGATGACTGGAGTCTGGAGATACCAGTTCATTAGGGATGTAGTCCGCATCCCAACAGTCAAGATCCTGGCAGATTGCAGAGGTATTAGGGTCAGGGGGAAACTTAGGGTTAGGCACCAGGGGGAGGGTTAGGGTTTGGGTTAAGCACTAGGGGAAGGATTAGGATTAGGCTGCTGGAGGGAAGGGTTAGGGTTAGGCCACGGGATAGGATGGTTAGGGATTAAGCTGCGGGACAGGAAGCTTAGAGTTAGGCTGCAGGAAGGGTAGGTTTGGGTAATGGGTATAATACTTACAGAAGATTCTGGCTGTCGGGATGTTGCTGCCGGTATTCTGACCATTGACATCCTGACCGTTGAGATTCCGTACCCAACCTGTCCATCCACCAGAGGCCATTGCTGGGCTTTTCTGAGCGTGCAATGAAACCCCGTCCCGGTTTCAGTCCCGGAATTGAAAACTCCTACATGGTGCACCTGTTGGCCCTCGCGCATCCTCACAAGATCAGAGTGGATGCCTCTGTAGAAAGTACTGGCATTGCCTGCCCTCTGCAAATCCAGGCCCCATAGCTGCGGCACCAATAACCATAATTCTGCCACTGGCAAACAGTATAATAGTGGAAATCAGCTGATAGAAGCTATAAACATTAGCATCTCTCAATTGTTATGATGTCTGAAAGGTTCTAAGATTACATTTGAAAACCTTTGTGGATAATGGAACATTTATAAGCATTCTCTGCAGGTAAGCCTGCTCAGATAACACAATATTTAGCGTAAATGACTATTCTTCCCACTGCTATACCTCATCTTCTGTTACAGTGATTATAAACGAACATTTCGATGCATATTTTTATTTCTTTCCATAACACAACAGACCCTTTATTAGGTTAGTGTTTTGTTTTTATATCTTCTTTATGGCATCAGTTAACATTAGTTTTATATACAACCTGTGACCTAAAAAAGTGAAGCACCAGAAACACAGCATTATATTTAATACCTCATCATTACTATTCTCTTCTTAACATACAATGAATGGCACACATATACACTGGTGCGGATTCAGAAGTGAGGCCAACCCTAGGCACAACATTACTGCCCCCTCCCCAACACACACACTCTCCCACCTACAGCATAGTGTAGTGTGTTTGTTAATGAGTGCCTCTTCCCATGTTAAAGTCTGTGTTTGTTGTGGACCTGGGGTGGAAACAGGAGTAAACACATGAACAGGTTTAAACTAAAAAGTAAGTTGTTTAATGTGGATGTTGGTAGAAATGAACAATAAGATATCTAAAGTCCAGTAAGAACAAAATAATAATTGTAGCAGGAGGAAACTGTAGTGAGTGGGAATAAATAAATGTCCAGCATGGTGACAGAGATGAATAAGGTGAATCCAGATAAACTGTAAAGGTGAAATGGAAATCCGGGTATGCAGAGTAATGGCTTGAGAGAGATATCCGGAAATGCTGTGATGTTGGCTGTACAGGAATGGGTTAACTGAGGAGACAGGTTCAAGCAGAAGTGGGTCTGGTGGAAGGTGCAGGGCGATCTCCAGCAGAGTGCAAGGCAAGGCAGAGCGGTGCAGGCTGCAGGGAGCCGAAGGCAGACAAGGAGCTAGGGCAAGCACCGGAGCACAGGTCTCAGGGTCAGGAGCGCAGGAACTCTCTCACAGCTGACGCTGTGAAACACATTGCACTGGCAACTACAGGGTGCTCCAAACACCCTTAAGTACCCAACAACAGAACATGATAGGCCAGAGAGAGCAGGTGACCCACAGACGATTGGCCTGCTATGTCACATGGCCAAAGACAACATGGTGGCGCCCCGACAGCCGTGACATGGAGACACCACTAGTCTTACCCGGTCCAACACTGGCAGACCTATGTGTACATGCAATGCCAATCTCCACACGCCAGCTCCCCTGCCAGAAGGACCGCGCCATAGCGCCCTCACCAGTAAGGACCGCAAACCTCCACACTGTGAAAGCTGTGTCGTGACAGTACCCCCCTCCTTATGGGTAGCTTCAGGACACTTTCTAGGCTTTTCAGGATGATTCAAGTGGAATTTTCTGATGAGTTTAGGAGCATGGACGCCCTCAGCTCTAGTCCAACAACGCTCTTTCTCTCTCCAGTCAAGCAGGTATTGCAAATGACCATGGCGGATACGAGAATCCAGAATCTGAGTTTGGTTGGTAGAAGAATTATGTGATGCGTTGTGCGCAAATTCAGCACAGGGAAGGGACTCAGACCAGTTGTTCTGGGATGAAGACTTAAAGATTCTCATAAAGGTCTCGAGATCCTGATTCACCCTCTCGGTGGACCCATTACTTTGAGGGTGATAGGCCGTGGAGAAGTTGAATTTCACTTGTAGGACAGAACAGAGGGCTCTACAGAATTTTGCCACTAATTGGACCCCCCGGTCTGAGACGACTTCTGAAGGAAGTCCATGTAGATGAAATATATGGTGTAGAAAAAGATGAGCCAAATCAGGTGCCGATGGTAACTTTTTTAACGGAATGTAGTGGACCATCTTAGAGAAACAATCTACTACCACCCAGATGGTGATATATCCATTAGAACTAGGCAGGTCCGTCACAAAGTCCATGGACAGATGTGTGCATGGACGAGATGGCACAGAAAGGGGCACCAATTCACCAGCTGGAGACTGTCAAGGAGATTTATGCTGAGCACACAGGGTACAGGACTAGATAAACTCGGTTGCCTCAGTCTTCATCAATGGCCACCAATAGGATCTTTTCAGGAACTCCAAGGTCTTGCGAATGCCTGAGTGACTGGCAAAATGAGACAAGTGAGCCAGTGTCAGCAACTGTTTTCTCAACTCTGGGGCCACAAATGTCTTCCCAACAGGTAGTTGTAGCTGTATAGTGGCAAAAACCTTTGACTCCAAAACGGGAGTACTACACAGTGTCTCTGGACCATTCTCAGTAGACAGTGACAAGGCGTCGGCCTTCAGGTTCAGAGCCCCAGAATGATACATCAGGGTAAAACAAAAGCGAGCAAAATATATTGCCCATCGGGCCAGCCGAGGACTTACACATTGGATGTTTTTCAGGAAAAGAAGATTTCTGTGGCCTGTGAAAACGGTGAAAAGGAACTTAGCGCCCTCTAGGAGGTACCGCGCCATTCCTCTAAAGCCAACTTGATGGTTAATAGCTTCTGCTCGCCTATGACATAGTTTATTTCAGCAGGGGAGATTTTCTTTGAAAAGAAACCACATGGGTGAATCCGGTTATCCTTGAAGTGCTGAGACAGGACAGCTCCCACCGCTACAGATGAAGCATCCACTTCCAATAAAAATGTCCTACTGACATCCGGTTGTCTCAAAATGGGAACTGTGACAAAGGCTTGTTTGAGAAGTTGAAAGTCTCCGCCTCAGGGGGCTAAAGAGCAGGAGTGGCACCTTTACAAGTTAAGGCCATGATGGGAGCCTTCATGGAGGAGAATCCCTTTAATAAAACGTTGGTAATAATAATCATTGGAGAAACCGAGAAGTCTCTGGATGGCTTTCAAAGACATGGGACGGGACCAATTCAAGATTGCTTGGACTTTCTTGGTATCCATTTCCAACCCTGATCCGGAAATGATATATTCAAGAAATTGAATATTTGGTACACCGAACACACATTTCTCCAGCTTACAATACAGTTGATTCTTTCTCAGACAAGACAGGACCTCTTTGACATGATTGCGGTGTTCTTCAGGAGAGGATGAAAAAATCAAAATGTCATCTAAATAGATGACAACTGAGACATATACAAGGAGTCCCTAAAGATCTCATTAATAAAACCTTGAAAAACAGCAGGTGCATTACACAGCCCGAATGGCATGACCAAATATTCAAAATGACCGTCTCTTGTGTTGAATGCTGTTTTCCACACGTCACCTGCTTGGATACGGATGAGATTGTATGCACCTCAGAGATCTAACTTGGAGAATATCGTGAATCCCTTGACCCTGTCAAATAATTTGGTGATTAATGATAGTGGGTATCTGTTCTTCACCGCAATATCATTCAGGCCTCTATAATCTATACACGGTCTCAAACCTCCATCTTTTTTTAGAAATAAAGAAGAATCCTGCTCCAACAGGTGAAGTAGATGGTCGGATAAATCCCTTTTTTAAATTCTCTTGGATGTATTCTGACATGGCGTTGGTTTCTGGTAAGGACAATGCATAGGTCCGACCACGGGGAGGCATCTTCCCAGGTAATAAATCAATGGGACAATCCCATTCCCTATGGGGAGGTAAGATGTTAGCCTGTTTCTCAGAGAAAACATAGGTGAAAGATTGATATTCTTTAGGTACAGATGGAGTCTCCAACGCCTGAATCTCTCTCACAGTCCGGATCTTTGGGAGGCAAGACACTTGGCATTTCTCACTCCATGACTGAGCCTGCATATTACCCCAATCAGTTTGGGGGTTGTGCATATGCAGCCAGGGGTGTCCAAGTATAATCTCATGGGAAGCCTTGGGTATGATTAAGAAACTGATATGTTCAACATGAAGTACTCCAATACAAACTAGAACAGGTTGAGTTCTTTTAGACACAGGTGATGCAAGGAATTTGCAATCTATCTGCCAAACAAAGGGACATGAAATTTTCTGCTGCCCCAGAATCCAGGAGGGCAGATACGAATACAGGACTAGACTTAATGTCCAGAGCTATGGACAAGACAGAATCATTCTGCTTTGGGGACGGAAGTAGTACTCCTAACTGAGTGTCCCCGGGATTAGTTAGGAATGGGCGTTTCCCAGCTTAAAGGTACTGGAAGCCACCAGGTGACCCGTGTCTCCACAGTATAGACAAAGGTTCTTTTGAATGCGTCTCTGTCATTCTTCTTTAGAAAGACCGGTATCATTAACTTGCATGGGTTCTTCATCTGTAAAGGAGGGAGGAGAATGGGTAAGAGCATGTAGAGGATGAGGCCTAAAATTATCAGCTCTGTGCTTCTTAGCTTGGTGCTCTCTAAAGCGTATATCCACTTTGTTGCAGAGAGAAATGAGGTAATTAGGGCTAGAGGGTAAATCACGAGTGCCTAGATCATCCTTTATACGATCCGATAGTCCATGCCAGAAGGCCGATGTTAGGGCTTCTTCGTTCCATCTGAGCTTTGATGCCAACGTCTGGAACTGAATGACGTACTGTTTGACAGGATGTCTACCTTGTTTCAGATTCATAATACTGGAAGAAGCAGAAGTGGTTTTTCCGGGCTCATCAAAAATCCTCCTCAATGATGTTAAAAATTCTGGGTAATTATTCAGTAGCAGATCTGATCGCTCCCAGAGCGGAGAAACCCAATCTAAGGCTGAGCCGGACAATAAAGACACAATATAGGCTACTTTAGTTTTAGGAGTAGGGAAATTGTAGGGTTGTAAAGTAAAATGTACATCACACTGGTTGAGAAATTCACGACACAGTTTAGGATTGCCATCAAACTTGCCAGGTGTAGGTAAATACAAATGAGGAGGAACTCCAGAGGCAGATGCCACAAAAGTGAAGACAGGAGTAACTGCAGGCATACTTGGAGTAGTTAGTGTAGCTTGTAAGGTATCCTGACAGAGTGCCATTTCCTGCACATACTGTGCTAATTGCTGTTGCATGGTTCCCAATCCTTCCAGATGAGAAGCCATGCCGTGGATTAAATCTGTTCTGGACTCCTGTCCATTAGGCCAGTGCAAACTGTTAGAGTCCGTGTTTGTTGTGGACCCGCTTTGTGAAACAGGAGTAAACACAGGAACAGGTTTAAACTAGGGATGTGCACCGGACCATTTTTGCCGGATTTGGATTTGGTTCTAATTCGTCGTCCGGTTTTGGATTTGGATTTGCCAAACTGCGGTGACTGGCTTTGGATTTGGATTTGCATTTTTTTCCAAAATTTGCAAAAAAATCTAAAATGACATAAATTGGGCTTTTTTTCTTCCTAGATTGTTATTTACCTCAATAACATTAATTTCCAGTCATTTACAGTCAATTTAGACCACCTCACAGCTTAAATTATTGTTTTCACCATTATTGGCCAAGGGTTGCAGTGAGCTGCCTGGTTACCAAGCGTCAGAGCAGCGGCGCAGTGGCACAGACACCACAGTATAAAGCACATCTATGAAACTATGCCACACAGCAGTGGCAGAAATTAAAGGTAGTGGAAGATGGAATTGTCCTTGGGCCCACCCACCCAGTCAGTGGGGTATGGCCAGCAGAGTCACAGTACTTGTATACACAGTGCGCTACATCCCAGTGGGCTTATGCCCAGTCACGGAGCTTGTATAATACACACAGTGGGCTATGCCCCTTCATGGAGCTTGTATGCACTCACTGGGCTTATGCCCTGTCACGGAGCTTGTATAATACACTCAGTGGGCTTATGCCCTTTCACGGAGCTTGTATAATAGACACAGTGGGCTATGCCCTTTCACGGAGTGTGTATGCACTCACTGGGCTAATGCCCTTTCACGGAGCTTGTATTATACACACAGTGGGCTAAGCCCAGTCACGGAGCTTGTATAATATACACACAGTGGGCTAAGCCCAGTCACGGAGCTTGTATAATACACACAGTGAGCTAAGTCCAGTCACGGAGTTTGTATAATACACTCAGTGGGCTAAGCCCAGTCACGGAGCTTGTATAATATAAATAATACACTCAGTGGGCTAAGTCCAGTCACGGGGCTTGTATAATACACTCAGTGGGCTAAGCCCAGTCACGGAGCTTGTATAATATAAATAATACACTCAGTGGGCTAAGTCCAGTCACGGAGCTTGTATAATACACTCAGTGGGCTAAGTCCAGTCACGGAGCTTGTATAATACACAGTGCACACAGTTGGCTAAGTCCAGTCACGGAGCTTGTATAATATACACACAGTGGGCTTAGCCCAGTCATGGAGCACACAGTGGCAAGAAGTAGAACTACTCTCTCTAACTAATCTAACTGAAGTCTCGCTTTTCCCCTCTCTATCACTACCTAACTAAGTGTGACTGTTCCGTCTGGATACAGCCACGCGAAATGGCGCCGACAGCCGGGTGCCGTGCCTATTATAGAGGCCGAACGTCACCCAGCTCTCACGAGGTTTCGCAAGAATCCGACGCCAGGCGGGTGACATTCGGCCTCGATGTGGAATCCGAGTCCGGCTGGAACACCCGAACTTGTATTCGAGTGGACTCGGATTCCACCTGTTCGGAGCGGTTCGGATTCCTCAGAATCCGAACCGCTCATCACTAGTTTAAACTGAAAAGTAAGTTGTTTAATGTGTATGCTGGTAGAAATTAATAATAAGAACACTAGAGGCCAGTAATAACAAACTAATAACTGTAGCTGGAGGAAACTGTAGTGAGTGGGAATTTCTCACTGGCGATCTCCAGCGGAGTGCAAGGCAAGGCAGAGCGGTGCAGGCTGCAGGGAGCCGAAGGCATACAAGGAGCTAGGACAAGCACCAGAGCACAGGTCTCAGGGTGAGGAACGCATGAACTCTCTCTCTCACAGCTGACACTCCAAATACCCTTCAGTACCCAGCAACAGAACATGATAGGCCAGAGAGAGCAGGTGACCCACAGACATTTGGTCTGCTATGTCACATGGCCAAAGACAACATGGTGGCGCCCAGTCAGCCGTGATGCGGAGATGCCACTAGTCTTACCCCTGTCAGGATGGCCCAACGGTGGCAGACCTCTGCGCACACGCAATGCCAATCTCCACATGCCAGTTCCCATACCAGAAGGACCGCAAACCTCCATGCCGCGAAACCTGGGTCATGACATTCAAACTCCATTATACTGTACTGGATGCTATATTATATATTGTACTTGATAATCCATTATTAGACAAAATGCCCCAAAAATGTACAGGCAAACATCCTACTAGTCAAAATTGTATTTAATTAGATGCACTTAACATTGTAAGTTTAAACAAATGTAAAAGTAATGTTGTACTAAAAAGTTCGCAGCACCACCTATGAATGTAGGAAACTGGAAAAAATTTACTCTATGAGTTCTATATAAATATATATTACACAGTACTTACCTGTATGCTAGATCTTTGGGATGTAGTTGGCCGCAGTAAGAATCCCGACCGCTGACATCCCGACAGTAAGTATTAGGGTAAGATTTAGGGTTAGGCACTAGGGAAAGGGTTAGGGTTAGGCTGCAGGGGAACAGGGTATGGCTGCAGGGAGAGGGTTAAGCTGGCCACACACTAGACCAACTTACATCCAACCAGCCAACTTGTTGATTGGTTGGAATGAAAATCTGGTAAGGAATAGGAGTAAATGATGATCAGCAATTTGCTCTTAAATGCCAGAAAACAGATGAAAATGGTCGTTCAGACAAGTTTGTTAAATGTTTGATCTAAACAATTTGTTCAAACAACAGTTTTTGTCCATTTACCGGCGTTTGGGAGCAAATTGCTGATTGTCATTTGCTTTTATACCTTACCAGGTTTTCATGTATGGTTGGATGTAAGTTGGTCTAGTGTGTGGCCAGCTTTAGGCTATGGGGGAGAGAGTCAGTTTTAGACTGCGGAAGGGGAGGGTTAGGGTACTTACCAAGGGGTGTCAGCATTTTCACCCATTTGGGATTCCTGCCCGGGATTCTCAGCATCGGTATTCTGTGGGCCAGGATCCTGTACCCAACCCGTATCTCTTATCACAGAATTCACTCATAGGGGGATATTCAATTGAGCGCAAGGTTTAGCGAGGAAAAAACCTTTCGCCCCCCGCGGCCAATTTTGGATTACCGCGGGTATGCGTACTCCCGAATACCCATGGTATCCACTTAATAAAAAGTTTTCAGAGCTAAAAACCCCGCGCCACGTGAATAAAAATAAATACAATTCTACACTTACCTGCCCGGAGGTCTCCGCGGCTCCCGGTGACCTCCCCTCCATCTTCTCACTGGAGAGGGGGCTGCTGGTAGTCCCGGGAGCTGCTGGGAGGCTCCAGGGACTGGTGGGAGGAGCAAGGGCTGCTGAGAGATGTAGTTCTCCCAGCGCCCATTACGGGGGGCACACAGACACTGGGGGAGCCACACACACCTGGGGTCACACACACAGTCATGCACACACTCACTCATACACACTTACAAACACTAACAAACACTGACATACTCACCCTGCTGCAGAAGACTCGGCTTCTGACACTGGATGCAGAAGACAGCGCTGCAGAAAATGAGTAATTAAGCACTCCATCTGTGTCACCTAGTACAGCTCCCCCTCTGTCACCTAGTACAGCTCCCCCTCTGTGTCACATAGCACAGCTCCCCCTCTGTCACCAAGTACAGCACCCCATATGTGTCACATAGCACAGTTCCTCCTCTGTCACCCAGTACAGCACCCCATCTGTGTCACATAGCACAGCTCCCCCTCTGTCACCCAGTACAGCACCCCATCTGTGTCACATAGCACAGCTCCCCCTGTCACCCAGTACAGCACCCCATCTGTGTCACCTAGCACAGCTCCCCCTCTGTCACCAATTACAGCTCCCCCTCTGTCACCCAGCGCAGCTCCCCCTCTGTCACCCAGTACAGCACCCCATCTGTGTCACATAGCACAGCTCCCCCTCTGTCACCAAGTACAGCTCCCCCTCTGTGTCACCCAGCACAGCATCCCCTCTGTGTCACCCAGCGCAGCACCCCCTCTGTGTCACCCAGTGCAGCATCCCCTCTGTGTCACCCAGCACAGCTCTCCCTCTGTCACCCAGTGCAACTCCCACTATTTCACCCAGCACAGCTCTCCCTCTGTCACCAAGTGCAACTCCCACTCTGTCACCCAGTGCAACTCCCACTATTTCACCCAGTGCAGCTCCCCCTCTGTGTCACTCAGTGCAGCACCCCCTCTGTCACCCAGTGTAACTCCCACTATTTCACCCAGCACAGCTCTCCCTCTGTCACCCAGTGCAACTCCCACTCTGTGTCACCCAGTGCAACTCCCACTATTTCACCCAGCGCAGCTCTCCCTCTGTCACCCAGTGCAGCTCCCCTTCTCTTTCACCCAGTGCAGCTCCCCCTCTGTATCACCCACTCACATCCGTTACAGCACCCTCCCATGGCAGCCTGTACAGGAATCAGCATGATCACGGCCACTTACTCGATCCACTATCTGAGATCCGTGTACCTGGAGGAGACGTTCAGTCCCTCTCCTCCCTCTCCGGCCAAGTAATATGTCAATGCCTCTCCTCCTGCAATGGGGCTGCACGCACAGACATTTCACGACTCCTCTTCCCTATAATGCATGGGTGGGGAACCTTTTTTCGTCCGACGGCCATTTTAATATCTAAAACTTTATTAGCAGGCCACGCCCCCTCCATGTGATGACACACGGGGGCGGGACCACAATTGCCGGTGATTACAGCTATACACGGAGCATCCTGAGGATGCTTCGGGGAGCTGTAGGGGCAGCGGGTGACAGTCTGAAGCATCCTAAAGACGCTCCAGATGGCCCTGCTGCATAGATTCTGGCTGCAGGGTGCCAACCAGATGAGGCTAGCAGAAAAAAGCTCAGAGAGCCACACCAAATGATTCCGGGGACCGTATACGGCCCCCGGGCCTGAGGTTCCCCATCACTGCTGTAATGACACTGGTAACTCCGCTGCCTAGGAGTGATGTCCTCTTGTGCAGGTCCCGCACCCGACACATGCGCAGTCTGATTTCTCGACAGACAGTGGGGATAAATCCGGGGGCTTACTTGAACTTTCTGGGGCAGCGGGAGACTCACTCCACAGGGAATCGGGAATCTCCCGCAGGATGGCTTAGAGCAATCACGATTTAGAGTTGTACACCTCCTGATAACATCTCATTTGCAGCTGGATGGGTTTTACAGGGGGGCAAAGACACTTTAACAGGGCATTCACATGTAGAATAAGTTTGCCATGGGCCTGTCATGGGTTTGTAGACAGAATTTGAACCTATACAGAGGTGAAAGTATGCAGAGATCTGTCCGACTTCTGTTGGATCTCCTGCAGATAACAGTGATGACAGCTGATCACACAAGCAGAGGGCTGGGTGTGCTGCTCTTGCCTAGATATAACAAACTCTGACTACAGGTGAATGTTTACATAAATTTCCCTTTCCAGGAAGCAAATGGAATTGTGACTGCTTTACATGCCTCACACTGCTGAACACTGTAGTTATATGGTTATGGTATTTTTATAAGAAATAGGAAAACAATATTACATTAATATAATACGAGGGATTGGTTAAAGGAAGTGTCCCTGAATTTGTCAAGGTTGCAGAAGACACATACACCATAATCATCAAAGTTTATATATAAAGCATTACAAATTCTGCCGCACTGGGCAGGCAAATAATAATGAAAGAAAGCAGAATAAAACAAATAAGTTAAATAACACATACTGTAAGTAGACATGTGGGGGCTTGGGTTTTCTGAAAACCAAGCTCACCCAAACTTTATGGATCAGAGTAAATCTGAGCGGCGGCTTGGGTTTTACCGCCTTGCTCGGATACCAAATCAAGGCAAAACGTCATCATCCCGGCATTGGATTCTCACAGGTTTTGGATTCTATATAAGTCCCTCCCGCGGTGATTCGGGTGCCATTTCACGCTGACTCTAGTCTGTGCTAACGTGTCCGGTGGCTGCTGTGCTGTGTCCATCCATTCCACCTCCAATAGCTGCTGCGGTGCTGTGTCCAATTCAGTCCCTTTGTCCAGTGGCAGCTGCTGTGTCCATCCTCTCCCTGTGTTCAGTGGCTGCTGTCCTGTGTCCATCCTCTTTACCTCCAGTAGCTACTGCTGTGCTGTGTCCACTCCAGTCCCTGTGTTCAGTGGCTGCTGTGCTGTGTCCATCAACTCCCTGTGTCCAGTGGCTGTTGTGCTGTGTCCATCCACTCCACCTCAAGTGGCTGCTGCTGTGCTGTGTCCACCCAGTCCGTGTGTCCAGTGGCTGATGCTATCTCCATCCACTCCCTTACTAGTCTAACTATCACACAGTGGTGCTCAGTGGCGGCTCCAGGGGTGGGGCTGCAGCGCAGTCCACAATTAAAATATGGTAGCCACACCAACTGCCAGTGAGTCCCAGCCATCTATGTTTGGCAGCATTTGAAATGGCAGTTGGTCTGTTTCCCTTATTTGCATTTTGGACTGCGCTGCAGCCCCACCTCTGGAGCCACCACTGGTGGTGCTGCACTGTGACTCTGCAGGCCATAGCCCACTGCATTCATATAAGAAGTGTGACTCTGCAGGCCATAGCCCACTGCATTCATATAAGCAGTGTGACTCTGCAGGCCATAGCCCACTGCATTCATATAAGAAGTGTGACTGCAGTTGTCATTTGCAGAAATTGTAAAAGAAAAAAATGAATAAACAGTTAAAAAATATATCATTTTTTGTTTATACAACCTATGTGCGCTGTCCCCCAGTGCATTTATTCACATAAATATAAGCACTGTGTCTGCACGCAATGTGAGCTGAGCTGCGAGTTCGAATTAGCAAAATGTAGAAAAAATATTTTCTTCTGTTATTTGTACTACGTCAGTGCGCTGTCCCCCAGTGTGTTTGTTCGCGTACATATAAGCGCTGTGACTGCACACAGTGGACCACATTCAGAGTCGGTCGTTGCGGCCGCACGGTCGTACGACCAATGACCGCAAAATCCGATTGTACGGCAGGGCGATCGTAAACAAAGTGACGCCCATTCATTAGCACTGCACCTCCTCGAGCTACCGACTGATCTGAACGAACGAACGAGTCAATCGTAGTCAGGCGCTGTCAGTCGCTGTGTGCTAATTATGTTCTGATGGTTGCGGCCGTATGTGCTGTTTTGATGGTCACATGTCATGTTTACATGGACTAACGATCAGCTTGTTATTAGCTTGTTGTCAATTATCTAATTAATTGTTTAACTCTTGCTGTTCTTTAAAACGAGTTTTTTATCATGTGTCAATAAACTTTATTGTTCATTTCGTGGTTGTTTTCTCCGTTGTTTTATTTTCACACAATTTTCAAAACAAAGTAAGGTTTATTAACTGTGAATGTACGTTTGCTAATTGTGTTAACTTTATAAATGCATGTGCATTTTGCGTTAGGATCATTTGCACTCTTATGTTTGCAATTGCACACTGCGTGTTGTAGCCAATCAAATGTCACCTTATTTTTCGGGACACATGATTAAAGGATTGGCCAATAGTGTTTTTTTTGAGGAAAGTGTAAATATTTTAGCCAATCATATTTTTGGTACCCCATGTATATTTCATGTTTTCTGTAAAATCGGCCATTGCCATCATGAGAGCCGCAGCCTTTACCAGGAGAGAGTTGCTTATCCTGGTAAACATACTGGACAGGCGGATTACGTCCGCAGAGCCGCCCATTTCTAACCGCATAAAGCGAACGGTCTATGCGGAGGTGAGACGAGCCCTCCGATCAGCGGGGTATAGGTGCAATATTGCCCAGTTAGAGAGGCGCCGGTCGGACCTGCGCCGCCGGTCGCCTGCGCTCCTCATGAATTTGTGGGCGCAAATATGCAGACGTAAGTATGCGTTTGTTTAAAAGTAATAATTAGTGGACTGTTAAAAATGTATGTTCCTTTGCCAATTATTTTAGTCAATGTTAAAAATCCCTCCTGTATGTTGTCCCTATTGTCCAGAATGTGTAAAGTGTACTTGTATTGTGTAGCCGAAATTCTAAAATAATTTTATTTTGGAATTTTCTGTTTACATTTTAGAAGCACAGCGGAGACAGAGAAGGGCACGCAGAAGGCAAAGACATTCTGGTGGAAACCAGCAGCCCTCACCTGCATCTCCTCAACCCAGCCCTCCCTCCCTCCCCACCACCATACTCCCCCAGTAACCCTCCCTCCCTATTCCAATCCTCCCCAAGTCTTCCACCCTCCCCTGCCCACTCATCCCAAATGTCTCAAATCTCCCCTCCCTGTGATCTTTCCTGCTCCATTTCCCCTTCAACCATTCCCCCTACTTCCGAATATTCTCCCTCACCCGAAGGATCTCCGGCACCATCTGTTGCTGTGTCGGCACACTCTGAGGGTATGTTTTTTTTTTTAGTTTTGTTTTTTTTTGGGTGTTGTTGTAATCCATGTGTTTGTACAAATTTCTGACCTTTTTTTGTTGGTTAAAAAATTTGCTGTATGGGGTTCAACATCATTGCGCAGTAATGCTGTTTTTCAGAATTACGACCTTATGTTTAGTGGCTGGCCCTTTTTGGGGGGGGACCACAAAAATATAGGTTTAGTGGTTTTTAAAAAATGTTTTGGAGTTTTAGGAAATAATGATTACATTTGGATTAGTAAAAAACATGTCACCAAACTTGCCAAGGTGCTAGGAACCAGACTACCCTTGTTGATGTTGTGTACACTGTGTTTAAAATGTACTAATGTACTTAGGCAAAGTGATGTTTTCCATAGCAAACAAACACATTCTATTTTTGGTTTAACAACAACATTCTAGAAGTGAATACGTGCATTGTTTTTAAGGATATGGCCATCATGACTTAAGAATACACCTCCCATTATTTGTAACATCATCATAGTGGATTTTGGCTTATGCCACATAGTTAGGGTTTCAAATTAGTTTAACAACATAAAAGTAGTAACCTATTAATAATGTTGTGTGTCTGATACTTTCAAACACACTGTAACATCAGTTATAGTCTGGCCCCCCCAGACAGCATCACAACACCTTCCTCCGGGGGGCCATCCTCTGGCAAGGCCTCCTCTGGCTGCATGGGTACTCGACTCCTTATTGCAATGTTGTGTAAAATCCCACACAGGACCACAATGCGAGAAACCATATCCGGCGAGTACATGAGTGCACCACCAGAGTGATGGAGACACCGGAACCGGCCCTTTAAAAGGCCGATACAGTGCTCCACCACCTGCCTGGTGGCAGTAAATGCAACATTATAGTGATATTGTGGCCCTGGTGTGGGAGTCAAATAAGGAGTCAGCAGCCAGGGTGTGCAAGGATATCCACTATCACCTGATGGAAATGGGACACCAAAAGATACATACATTTACCATGAGAACCTGTTTACACTATTTCTAGAAATACATACTGGATTTTTACTTACCAAGAATCCACGCGTCACCAGCTTGCAGTGTGCTTAATTTTGGCCAAATCCCTGAATGCTGGATCACGTACGCATCATGGCTGCAGCCTGGGAATTTTGCATTCAGGGAGAGGATCTGGAGGGAGGCATCACATAGCACCATTACATTTAGGGAATGGTAATGTTTTTGGTTCCTATATATTTGTTCCCTGCATGCAGGGGGCTGAAGTGCTATGTGAGTGCCATCCACTACCCCTATGATGTATGGAAAGCCTGCAATTTAAAAAAACTTCTGCTTTACCACATCAAGGGCTTCCGTGTCCAAAGGCATACTAATAAAATGTGCTAGATGATTGAAAAATGCATCTAGCACACGGCTCAGGATCCGTGAAAATGAGGCCTGGGAGAGGCCACCCACCAGCCCCACAGTGGTTTGGAAGGACCCTGAGGCGCAGAAATGTAACACCGCCAACAACTGTGTAAGTGGTGAGATTGCTGTAGGAATGTTAATCTGACTTTATAGATCATTCTTTATTATTGAAAGAGTGTCTAGGATAATATTTGGAGGCAGGCGATAAGTGGTTACAACCACATCATCAGTCATTCCAAAAAGGGTGACACGTCTTCTATATATCTTGGCCCTTGCACGCCTCCTATGCCTATGACCAGGAGGAGGCTGAGGAAGGTTGGTGGGGGTCAATATGGCCACTATTAGCTGTCCAACATCGCTCTGTAAAGTTAAATTTATAATTCTAATTGGTTCTACAGAGTGTTTTTTAATTATTTGTGCAAAAATACTTAGCTTTATAATAATGGTGCATATTCTTACAGGGTCGGGCAGTGCCATCTTCGGAAATCACTACATGTGTATTTTTTGTACGTTTTTAAAATTAGAGGGAATTAAAAAAAATTAGATTTTTTGAGGTCAAAAACCATGCTTAATTTTTTAAATCGCCAATATGAATTGTTGTAAAATGTACAAATTTACATTTAAAAAATAGATCAATAAACAATATTCCAAGTAAAATTTTATCATAAATGAAAAAAAAAAAGTGTAGGTTTGAATAAATAGACACTTACCTGATTCAAGTCCAAAATGGAGTGTTAAACACCTTTAATAAATATTTTAAAAAAATATAAAAATTAGTATCAAAAAATTTCATTTTTTTATGATTGTTGATCCCAAAAAAAACAAAATCAAAATGGATTAGGCTGGCACACTTACTTGATTCTTCGAATAATGTTGGATTTTTGAAGAAGACAAAAGCCCGGCCAACCAAACCAAACAACTAACCGGCTCAAGCACACCAATTAACGGGGTTTGTTAAAAGTCCGAACCAATCAAATTCGTCAATCAAAAACCACCACCAAAAACAAAACACAAAAAATGTAAATAAAAAATGAACACAAAAACCATCACCACAAAAAATTTAAAACACAACAAAACAAACACCAAAAAGAAAGGAACACAAAAAAGAAGCACCAAAAAGAAATGAACACAAAAAACTAAAACCAAAAAGAAAGGAACACAAAAAAGAACCACCAAAAAGAAATGAACACAAAAAACAAACACCAAAAAGAAAGGAACAGAAAAAAGAACCACCAAAAAGAAATGAACACAAAAAACAAACACCAAAAAGAAAGGAACACAAAAAAAACAACCCCCCAAAAAAAACTAAATAAAAACCCCCCCCAAAAAAACCACAACCAAAATTAAAAAAAAAACTCACACAAGAAGCTCTCAAACAACACACGCAGTGCCTCTCCTCACCAGGTTGGTCTCCCAAACTCAGGATAACACATGTGTTATTCTGAGGATGGAGACCACTCTGGTGAGGGTGGCAGTGGCCCTGGAGACCATTGCTGGGGCCCTAGATCGTTTGGCCAATACCCAGGAGCAGGCCAACCCACCGGCCATGATGGAGCAAGACTCCCTTCCTCCCAGGACCACCACCTCTGGCAGCCCAACAGCCACCCCCACAAGTATGGAGAGCCCTATGGCTAGGCCAGAGGAAATCCCATCTACCTCTTGCCAGGCCAGTCGGCGTGTTACACGCCAGTCGGCTGTCCATAGCTTACCTCTTCCTCCAAGCCGGCCCAAACGACGCAAGTAGCCCTGGATATCTCCGCCCTCACCTGTTGTCCAGTCCCCATATTTCTTGTCACCAATGTCTCAAGCTCTTTTATTTTTTTTTAACAAAAAATGTTTTTTTTTTTTTTTTTAACATTATTTTAATTATATACAAATGTTGCCTAAACAATTATTATTTACATTGTGATGAAAGGCAACAGAATAAAAAAATTTCATACCAAAAATGTCTATCTTTAACTATATCAATGTATACAAGGTTTAAAAAGTGTGGTATCTGAAAAGGCTGCTACGTAAAACACAATGCTAGATGTTTTAAAAACTGTTTTATCCAAAAACTGTTTAAAAAGCACAAATAAACATTTGTGTTACGAATTCCCTAATGCACACGCAAGTGAAATGAGTTACAAGGTAATTAGCAGTGTTAATAGTTACAATGCACCAATCTTAGCTGCTTGGTTTGTGTGGTTCCAAATCGAAACATCGCAGGTAACATCAGATTAACAATTGTACTGTTGTGGCTTACGGATGCTTCTTGCCTACCTTAGCCTGGATGATGAGCCTGTTCGTAGAGTGACGTTTTCATGCATCCGCAATTCTTGGTCGTACAAAGCAGGTAATTTATGCACTCCCATAAAACGCCTGGAAACGCTGAAGAACGCCTCCGTTTCTAGACCACCACTCCCGTATACTCCCACAAATGGTTTTTCCTGTCAATCAACTTTAGCAATCCACTTCCGTGTCGGAAGCCCTACAACCGACAGTATTTTTGATCGGTAGAGCTCGTACGCACATGCGCACTGCTAGCCGTGCGCAGGCGCAGAAAGAAAAACATTGTATGCGTACGACCGTTCGGCCACAACGACCGACTCTGAATGCGAGTGCCTGCTAATTTGAGTGACAGGATGAGGCGTTTGTGGGTGGTAGCAGGGGAAGGTGCTTGAAAACGGGGAGTGGAGATCCGAACGCAGGCGTGTAAAACGGTCAAAACGGGCGTTTTAAGGGTGTGCATAATTAACAAAGCAGCGTCATCGACCACGTCACTTGGTTGTCTCTTAGCCTGAACTGTTTGCATGATTGCAGTAGGAAAATCCAACCACAAGCACTGCGAGCAGTTCAGACGCCTTTCGATGGACTCGATTAATGTAATAAATAGCGGAGATGACGTATGATGCGAGCGGCCAGGGGGCGTCTTTACAAAATAGCGAGCGCATGTTTCGGACGCTCGCTCAGACATAGAGGCGCCAACAGACCGCAAAGAGCGAGCACTCAATTTAAATAGCCGGACCCTTTTTCGCAAATAGCGCAAATAGCGTCCGGCTCTGAATCAGACCCTGAGTGTGTTGCAGATGGTGGACAGGTTTTTTTTATTTGCTTTACATTTATCAAAATCAAATTTTTTTTGTGTGTTCTAAAAAATTCAAGCTGTGATAATGAAGTGTCTAAGAACACTAATGGTCAGTAGGTCAAGGCCCAAAGCCTTAATATCGGCACAGTGTGTTGCAGTTGGTAGGTAGTTTTTTTGTTATTTGCTTTACTTTTATCAAAATAAAAAAAATTTGTGTGTATTATCCCTCACATTCAGACTCTCTGGTGCACCTCATAACTGTACTACAGGTGTGTGTTACAATCCTTCCTTGTGAGGAATCCTTGGCTATTGTCAATGTAATCTTTTATAGACTTAAATTTAATCAATTATAGTTAATTAATCAATGAATGAATCGGTCAATCAATTAATTAATTAATGAACCCCTTTTATCCATTTTGGTTGATAGCATTATCCACTTCTTTGCTTCATTTTGTTATAGCATTAATAAAATAATGATTAATCAATTAATCTCTCTCCACTACATACTCTACGTCCATTTCCCTGTACTGCCCTCGGCCTCTGATCTAGTTTTTGATTAATGAAAATGTTCTATAGCATTGTATAGTTTATATTAAACTGCCATTCTGTCTGCCAATGCAGTGCCATTCTGTTTCCTAGATGTGCCATGTTTGAAGTTCAACTGTTACATGTTGCTGCACCTTATCTTAGTCAACCAGCTAGCTCAGTGCAACCTTTTGGCCTAAACTGGATGAAAACAACATTGTGAGCTGTGAGGTGGTCAAAATTAACTGGAAATGACTGGAAATGAATGTTATTGAGCTTAATAAGAATGTAGGAACAAAAACATGCCCAAATTATGTGATTGTAGTTGGTTTTTTATACATTTTTGTAAAAAAATACAGATCCAAAAAGCCCGGCTCTTGCAGTGGGTGCTGCAGCAGTCAATGAGAGTCTATCTGACTCTCATTGGCTGCTGTTTAACACACACATCGCCGCCAGCGCTGGCGGCGATGCGTGTGTTATGCACAGCCTGAGCCCGCCTCCTAGCGCTATTGGGCAATCGCTCAGGGGGAGGGAACGGGCTCAGCTGTGCAGCACAGGACCGGCGCTGGAAACCTAGTGCCGGTTCTGTGTAAATGTGTAGCGCTGACCGGACTCATTGCGGTCGGCGCTACACTCGCTAACTAGGGCGGGCCGGTACCATGGCCGGCAGCGCCCCCCCGCCACCGGTCCCACGACACCCAGGGCACGCACCCCGCTCGCCCTGCCCTAGTTACGCCACTGGGTAAGGGGTCTATGTACTAAGCCTTGGATGGAGATAAAGTGAATGGAGATAAAGTACCAATCAACCAGCTCCTAACTGTCATTTTTCAAATGCAGTCTGTGACATTGCAGTTAAGAACAGATTGGCAGATACTTTATCTCTGTTCACTTTATCTCCACCCAAGGCTGCTATGGGCAACACCAACTCTTCTTTACAGTTACCTGCAGAAAATATTGCCCACTAACATGAGACCATTACTGCTTCTCATTACAGAAGAAGGTTGCACCAAGAGCTTCCTGGAATTAGATAGCTGCAAGGAAGTGTCAGACAAGGTATTATTGTTACTGTTACTTATCTATTACTATTTCCTTATATTCATACTCAGTAGTATTCATTGCCGGACTAGCCATCTTGCACTTCTGGCAATTGTCAGATGGACCAACAGCCGGATGGGCCGATCCGCAGTGAAACCCTGGCCATGCAGCTCTGCCTCCCGGCGCACTGCTCAGCTGGATTACTGAGAGACAGAGGCGTGCGGTGAGGCCACATCCACGTGCGGAAAACCAAACCCTATCGACAATGTCTCCACTTCTCCATCCGTTAGAAGGTTTAATACATACGAGAAATATTTCTTCCCTTCACTCCCCAATTTGCTGAGGTATATGTATCAATGTGAGGCTGCGCCATACTTGCCTACCCTCCCAATTTCGGCTGGGAGCCTCCCGAAAATTGGGTGCTGCTCCCGGCCCCCCGGAAAGACAGGCAAGCCTCCCCGCGATCACCATATAAACCCCGGCAGCGGAGGGGCCGGTGACGCGACTCACGTTGAATCGCGTCATCGTGGCCCCGCCCCCTGCTTCACAAATGCTGTTATTCTCGGCATTGTGAAGAGGGGGCGGAGCTGCGATGACACAATTGTACTGTCACTCCCATGCCCTGCCCCCGTTTACATGTCACTCTCCTGGCTACGCCCCCCACTGAATAAGTCCGACAGCTCCCTCACGGAAGAAGGGAGCTAAAAGTCAGCAACCCGGGGCTGCGCACGGCCATACCTCTCATGTTTATCACTGTTTATCATGGCAGTAATGATGTTCTAATCACATTGAGTCCTCACTCATTTATCACAGTGACAGCTGAGCAATACCCAGAACAGTCCAGAACTGTAATAGTTACTGACTGACCTAGAGGCCCCCTTTCTTCTCTGAGCATGTACTGGGCCTGTAGCACTTCACACACAGATATACAAGTGTCACATTTAATTAGCACAGTCTGCAGTCCTTGTCGCACCTTGCAGCAAGAAAAGGATGAAAAAAAAGATGCCTGGCTCTTGCAGAGTTTCATGTGACCTGGCGTGCTTATAAGGGCTTTTTGCCGTGACTAGAGCAAAGATGTATAAGGACACATCTGTAACTAGAGATGGACCCCCTTTCTCCTCTGAGCATGTGCTGGGACTGGTGCATGTCTGTAACTAGAGATGTATGCAGACCACCTTTCTCCTCTAAGCATGTGTTGGGTGTGGTGCATGCCTGTAAATAGAGGTGTGTGGAGACCACCTTTCTCCTATGAGCATGTGTTGGACCTGGTGCATGCCTGTAACTAGAGATGTGTGCAGACCACCTTTCTCCTCTAAGCATGTGTTGGGTGTGGTGCATGCCTGTAACTAGAGGTGTGTGGAGACCACCTTTCTCCTATGAGCATGTGTTGGACCTGGTGCATGCATGTAACTAGAGATGTGTGCAGACCACCTTTCTCCTCTGAGCATGTGTTGGGCCTGGTGCATGCCTGTAACTAGAGATGTGTGGAGACCACTTTTCTCCTCTGAGCATGTGTTGAGTCTAGTGCATGCCTATAACTAGAGATGTGTGGAGACCCCCATTCTCCTCTGAGCATGTGCTGGACCTGGTGCATGCCTGTAACAGGACATGTATGCAGACTCCCATTCTTCTCTGAACATGTGCTGGGCCTGGTGCATGCATGTAACTAGTCATGTGCACAGATCCCCGTTCTCCTCTGGGCATATGCTGGGCCTGGTGCACGCATGTAATTAGACATGTGCACAGATGCCCGTTCTCCTCTGTGTGGAGACCCCCATTCTCCTCTGAGCATATGCTGGACCTGGTGCATGCCTGTAACAGGATATGTATGCAGACTCCCATTCTTCTCTGAGAATGTGCTGGGCCTGGTGCATGCATCTAACTAGTCATGTGCACAGATCCCAGTTCTCCTCTGGGCATGTGCTGGGCCTGGTGCACGCATGTAACTAGACGTGCACAGATGCCCGTTCTCCTCTGGGCATGTGCTGGGCCTGGTGCATGCCTATAACTGGAAGTCAGATTTTTTTTTAAGTTTTCAATTCTGAAAATATATGGTAGATATAACTTATGTTATATTATATCTAACAGCTCTTCCCAGAAAATACTATTTATCTCTGGGGGTGATATAATGACCCCATTCTTTTTATAAAGGTCCAGCCAGAAACAAATATTTGCTTTAATAATTATATATTTCAGGAACTATGGGAGTGACTTCATGACGTCACTCCCATAGTTCCGAGGAGTGGGCGCCGGGGACGGACGGAAGCAGGCACTGGAGTGGGGTTTAAGGTAAGTGTTGTGTTGTGTGTGTGTGTGCGTGCACGTGTGCATGCGGGGGGCTTACTACTGGGGGCACTACAGGGGGCATTACAGGGACCTTACTATTGGGGGCATCCTATGGGGGCACTACAGCGGCCTTACTACTGGGGGCATCATATGGGAGCACTACAACTAGGGACACTATAGGAGCCCTTACTACTGGGGGCACTTCAAGGGGCATTACTACTGGGACACTGCAGGGAGCATTTTTTAGGGGGGCACTACAAGGGCATTACAGGGGCCCTTACTACTGGGGGCACTGCAGGGGGCATTACTACTGGGGGCCCTACTACAGAGGGCATTATTACCAAGGGCATTACTACTGGGGGCACTGCATAGAGGGACCACTACTGGGGGCACTGCATAGGGGGACCACTACTGGGGGTACTGTATAAGGGGCACTGCATAGGGGGACTACTACTGAGGGCGCTGTATATGGGGCACTGCTAGGGGGACCACTGCTGGGGGCGCTGTATAAAAGGAACTGCATAGCGGGTGGCGGCAGCTGGGGCTGGCATAGGTGCTGGGAGGTGGTAGATTCTAATTTGGGGGATGGGGAGGCACCAACATTTATCTTGCCTCCAGGCACTTGGTATGAAGTTACGCCACTGCCTTCTCCTGATAACTTTTTCTGAAAATACAGTATATATATTTTTTTAATCTGAGGGATATGCCACAAATACTCTTTGATATATAGGCCCCTTATTATATACCAGCATCATGCTCTGAATGTTTCTAGGGTAAAGCATTGGCTCACAGGCCTTGGCATATTGTCTTTGGGGAATATTGTAGGTCACACATGTGTCAGTGAGGTTACATGTACAAAGGAATATTTTCCTTGTTAGGCATTGTGACAATTTCCCAGCATTTTCCTATTGCCAATAGGAACTATTCCAGAGCACTGGTGCTGACCTTTTTTATCTGATAGTTCAGGTGTCACATTGCTCTGCAGAAGATGGATCTTTGTCACCCAGGCATAAACTATCAGTTCTGTCAGCATGTTTAAGCAAGACGTAGAGAGTTTAGCAGTGTTATTGATGTCTGTAATGGGTGTGGTATGATGGTACTGTATGATATGTTTACCATGATAATGTTGACATTAATCATGTCAACACAAGCATGTCGATATGGTCATAATGTCAACATTGGCCATGTCGACATTCATCATGTAGACACTGATAAAATGCTGTCATTTTAGAATGTTGACATATCGTCCCTGGTGGCCCAGTGGTCACTTATCTTCTCCTGGCGGCTGCAGTAGCTTTCATTGCAGTTTCCTGGTCCTGGCAGTCATGTGACTGTCACTTCCAGGTCAGACCTCTGATGCTCCAGTGTTCTGGTGAATATTTCTCCCCTAATCCCTACCCCTCCCCTAGTGTATAACCCTAACATTCCCCCCACATCCTTATTCCTAACCTCCCCCTAGTGCCTACCCCTACCCCTCCCCTAGTGCCTAACCCTAAACTTTTCCAATAGCCTTACCCTAACTTCCCCCTAGTCCCTACCCCTCCTCTAGTGCCTAACCCTAACATTCCACCCACAGCCTTACCCTAACCTCCCCCTAGTCCCTACCCCTCCTCTTGTGCCTAACTCTAACTCTCATATCCACAGCCTAATTCTAATTTCAACATTCTGCCTGTTGACAGTTTAACAATGTCAACATCATAACCGCTGCCTTTGTGGTGTTGACATTCTGAATGTTGACTTTGTAAATGTTGACCAACATTGACTACATCCAGTCTGTGACAGATGCTATATCTCAGGCTCTGCTATAGGCAGAAATATGTTATTTTTGCACATGCCTTTAATAATAGTAACAGTAATTTTGCAGCCAACTGTGCATAAGCTCCAGACAATCATATCTGGCAGAACAGATTCTGGGCCCCACAAGATGTGTATCTTTATTCTAGAGCATCTAACAAACTGTTAGCTGATTATGACCCTTCAAACTCACTTGTGTGGCCCTCATCTAAATTATATTATTTTTATACTAGGTGATGAGAGACGATGGTCATCCTGCATAGAGGAGACAGCGAAAACTCCACCATGGCTGGGCAATAAGAGAATATCCTGGGCATCCATCTGTGTGATCCTCTTCAGCAGCCCAGAGTCCCCTCCTGCTCACTGCTCTAGAGCTGCTACATCTAGAGGAGGAAGAAAATATCTTGAGAGCAAGGGGAGACATAGGGGGAGACATAGAGGGTGACGGGGAGAGGCAGAAGGTGGCAGTGGGTGACAATGAGTGGCAGAGTGTGATAGTGAGTGGCAGAGGGTGGCAGTGGCTGACTGGAGAGGCAAAGGGTGGTAGGGCTAGGTAGAAGGTGGATGGAAGAAGCAGTGGGTGTTAGGTGGTGACTGGGGAGGCATATATTTGGCAAGGGGAGGTAGTGGGTGACAGCGAGAGGCAGAGGGTGTCAATGAGAGGCAAAGGGTGTGAGGTGGTGACTGGGGAGACTGTGAGTAGCAGGAAGAGGCTGTGGGTGACATGGAGAGGCAGTAGGTGTTAGGGAGAGAGGGACAGGAAGAGACAGTGGATGACAGGGAGAGTCAGAGAGTGGCAATGAGAGACTGTAGGTAGCAGGGACAGAGTGACAGGGAATGGCAGTGGGTGACAGGGAGATGCAGTGGGTGGCAGGTGGAGGCAGTGGGTGACAGTGAGAGGCAGTGGGTGTCAGTGAGAGGTATTGGGTGTGAGGTGGTGACTTGGGAGACAGTGGGTAGCAGGGGGAGGCTGTGAGTGATATGGAGAGGCAGTGGGGGGCAGTGAGAGGCAGTAGGTGTCAGGGTGAAGGGGACAGGAAGAGGCAGTGGGTGACAGGGAAAGTCAGAGAGTGGCAGGTAGATGTATTGGATGACAGGGAGAGTGAGAGGGTGACAGGGAGAAGCAGTGAGTGGAAGGGGGAGGCAGATGGTGAAAGGGATAGGAAGAGAGAGGCAGTCAATGACATGGAGAGGCAGTGGGTGATAGGGACAGGTAAAGATAGAGGGCAGTGGGTGACATGGAGAGGAAATGGGTGAGAGGGGGAGGCAGAGTGTGACAGGGAGAGGCAGAAGGTGATAAAGAGAGGCACAGGGTGGCAGGTGGTGACAATGAGTGGAAGAAGGTGGCAGTGAGAGGTTTGGGTGGCAGGGAGATGTAGAAGGTGGCTGGGAGAGGCTGTAGGTGGAAGGAGGAGAGGGAGTGACTGAAGAGGCAAGGGGTGACAGGTTTAGGTAGTGTGGCAGGCAGTGGTGTAACTAGGGCAGGGCAAGCGGGGTACGTGCCCTGGGCACCATGGCAGCTCTGCAGAGGGGGGCGCCGCCAACCAGCGCATCGTACCCGCACGCCCTCCCCCGCACCACCATTGTATCCTGAGTTTGGTTTTTAACGAGCAGGCAAGTGTGCCTGCTAGCCTGCTGTTGGCTTGGCTGCCTGTAGGGGGAGATGCAGTGGAGGCTCGCAGCCCCTCCTAGGCAGCCTTCCTACAGCTCTATCCTCCCCTCCTCCTGATCTGCTGGAGTCCTGGACTAGAGCTGCCGTCTGCGCCAGGTGAGGAGTGATACTTCCCTCCCCGGCGCTCTCCATCTCCGCTGCCCGCTCTCACTACAGGTAAGGTCTTGGGAGAAGGGGGGAGGGTGGCTAATGGCTAAACTGCCGCTGGAGGGGAGGGGAGGTGTTCATTTTTTATGTGGGGGGCTGTGTGTAAGTGTCTCTGTATAAGCTTTATGTGTGTGTCTGTGTGTAAGTGTCTCTGTATAAGCTGTGTGTTAGTGTCTCTGTATAAGCTTTGTGTGTGTGTAAGTGTCTCTGTATAAGCTTTGTGTCTGTGTGTAAGTGTCTCTGTATAGGCTGTCTGTGTGTAAGTGTCTCTGTATAAGCTTTGTGTGTGTGTGTAAGTGTCTCTGTATAGGCTGTGTGTGTAAGTGTCTCTGTATAGGCTGTCTGTGTATAAGTGTCTCTGTATAAGCTTTGTGTCTTTGTGTAAGTGTCTCTGTATAGGCTGTCTGTGTGTAAGTGTCTCTGTATAAGCTTTGTGTGTGTAATTGTCTCTGTAAAGGCTGTGTGTGTAAGTGTCTGTATAGGCTGTCTGTGTGTAAGTGTCTCTGTATAAGCTTTGTGTCTGTGTATAAGTGACTCTGTATAGGCTGTCTGTGTGTAAGTGTCTCTGTATAAGCTTTGTGTGTGTGTGTCTCTGTATAGGCTGTCTGTGTGTAAGTGTCTCTGTATAAGCTTTGTGTGTGTGTAAGTGTCTCTGTATAGGCTCTGTGTGTAAGTGTCTCTGTATAAGCTTTGTGTCTGTGTGTAAGTGTCTCTGTATAAGCTTTGTGCGTGTGTAAGTGTCTCTATATAAGCTTTGTGTCTGTGTGTAAGTGTCTCTGTATAGGCTGTGTGTGTAAGTGTCTCTGTATAGGCTGTGTGTGTGTAAGTGTCTCTGTATAGGCATTGTGTGTGTGTGTAAGTGTTTCTATATGGGCTTTGTGTGTGTAAGTGTCTCTGTATAGGCTTGTGTGTGTGTCTGTATAGGCCTTGTGTGTGTATATGTGTCATGGTGTATGTGTATATTTGTCAGTGTGTGTGTATATAATTGTCAGTGTCAGTACAGACGATGAAGGACCCCATTTTTAAATGACCGGGTCCTGTAGGAACGCGCTGTGTGCCCGCCGCCGCAACAGCCGGGCCAATTACAACCTAAGCAGCTACCCCACCAATCACCATGGGCGGCAGCATCTTCTCTTCCAATCGGCATCTGAGTCTCCGCCTCCCGGTCATGTGACGCTGCCAGGCTTTCTCTACTCAAGATCTCTGCATCACCGAATCCTGCCTCCTGTTCTATGACACCCTGTGTGCATACGGCGGGCAGCACTGACATGCGACACTGGCTGGCATGTGACACTGTGCGGCTACTGGCTAGGTGACTCCTTATCCCCCCTTCTCTTCCTGGGTCGATCCTCAGACCCCAGCTGTGTCCAATATTGTCTGCCGAGTTCATGGGCCCCAAGAACAGGCTGCCGGGTGCTTATGAGCTTGAAGTCTTCCCCGAGCTGCAAGTGTGTGTGGTGGGAACTTTCTGTGTGGTGCCAGGGTGCTCCCCCTGTGAGCCTTCTTTGCGATGCCACTATGTGTTGGGACCCTACTGTTTGGAAACAGGGTGCTACCAGTGTAGTACCAGTCTGTGGTGGGACCCTTCTGTGCAGTGCCAGGGTTGTTCCATTGTGCTTTGGGACCCTTCTGTGCAGTGCCATAGTGGTGCCAATGTGTTTTGGGACCCTTCGATTTGGTGCCAGTGTGTGATAGGGCCCTTCTGTCTGGTGCCAGGGTGCTGCCAGTGTTTGCTGGGATCCTACTGTGTAGTGCTAGTGTTTGCTGAAACATGTTTGTGCAGTGCCAGGGTGCTTTCAATGTGTGGTGGGACCCTTCTGTCTAATGGCAGTGAAATGTAGTAACCCCCTCCTTGTCCCGCAGTACTGCACCAGCTGCTATTTACCCTTGCCCCAACCCTACCCCCAACCCTGCCTGCCCCTTGTCTCCTCCTTGCCCCCCAAGCACTGTCGCAACTGCTGTTTGCACCTACGCTCTCCCTACCCCTAGCATTACCTGTCCTTACTTCCCTCTACCCTCAGCGCTACCCCATCTTCTCCCTGCCTTTACCCCCCCAGCTCTATCCCAACTGCTACTTGCCCTTAACCCCCTCAACCCCAACTGCTACCTGCCCCCAGCTATGTCGGGACTGCTGCCTGCCCTCACCCCCCATAATATGTGATGGGACCCAGAAACAGTGGAGTAGGACCCCAATTTTCTAAGGTGAGGGGTCCCCGGGACCCACAAATGTTTACGCTCAGCGCGATCACTGGTATGTATATGTGTGTGTGTGTGTGTGTATATATATATATATATATGTGTCAGAGTGTGTGTATATGTCAATGTGTGTCAGTATGTATATTATCAGTGTGTGTGTATATGTCTGTGTGTGTGAGTGTGTCTGTGTGTTGAGAGACAACGCGGAGGGGATGTGATGGTGTGCTGAGAGTTGATGCAGGGGGGGAGATGATGGACTGCTGAGAGATGAGACGGGGGGGGAGGCGATGGTGTGGCTAAGAAAAGATGACACGGAGGGAGATGATGGTTTGGCTGAGATGATGCAGGGGGAAGGAAGTTACACTGAGGGAAGGAGTCTGGTTGAACTGCTATCGTATGATGATGACCTTGTTAATATTCCTACACAAACAGGCATCTTCCGGACAATGTGACCTACATGAATATTGAATACCGACTGAAGACGCCGTCGTCCCAGGGAGGATGTATTTCTTCAGAGGTTCCACAGTGTGAGAAACTACCATATAGTTAAGGTGCGTATGGAATAGAAAGGAATGTTCCCAGACTGACAAGAAATTGGTGGCGTGTTATGTTGTCCCGCCCCATTTTCAATAGCCATGCCCCTTTTGGCACTTGACCACACCCATTTTGTCGCGCGCCAAAGGCGCACTAAACTTGGTGGGGTGCTCCAATCTTAAATTTGCCCTGGGCTCCGAAGACCCTAGTTACGCCACTGGTGGCAGGGTTAGGTAGTGGTGGATGGGAGAGGCAGTGGGTATAAGGTGGTGACTGGGGAGGCAGAAGGTGGCATGGGGGAGGCAGAAAGTGGCATGTGGAGGTAGTGTGTGAACGTAAGAGGCATAGGGTGTTAGTGAGAGGCAGTGGGTGTCAGATGGTAACTGGTGAGACAATGGGTGGCAAGGGGAGGCTGTGGGTGTCAGGGAGAGGCAGTGCGGGGCAGAGAGAGGCAGTGGGTGGCAGGAAGAAGGGGACAGGGAGAGGAGGAGGATGGCAGGGAGAATCAGAGAATGTCAGGGAGAGGCAGTGGATGGCAGAGAAATGTAGAGGATAACAAGGAGTGGTAGAAGATGGCAGGGAGAGGCTGTAGGTGGCAGGAAGAGGATGACAGGGAATGGCAGTAGGTGACGGAGAGGAAGAGGGTGGCAGGGAGAGGCAGTGGGTGATGGGGAGCAGTAGAATGTGACAGGGAGAGGTAGTGGGTGACAGGGAGAGGCAGTGGGTGGAAGGGGGAAGCAGTGGGTGATTAGTATGTAATTGTTGTCTTGTGTGTCTCATTTGTCCTTGTCTACCCTACTCAGGGATTAGCTACTTGCAATTGTTGGCAGCAGAAGTCTGGAGAGATTTGGGCTTTTTGCCTGAACTGATGGACTTATTTCTGCTAATTGCCAATAATAATTAGAATTCTTATGTCCCTTAGCAGGTTTTTGGTTTTACCTCCAGCTGAGTTTACTTGTGTTATCCTTGCTTTTCTCTCATACCTCCCCCTCCCCCACTCTCCTACTCTTTTCTCCTTCTACTTGACACTGAAGCTTGTCTTGATTTGGGTTGGGATTTAATTATGCTAAATATTTTTCTATTTGGCAGATCCTCCTTTTCATTAACATTAATTTCCAAATGATTTAATGTTTATTCTTTATTTTCCTTCTTATAGTTGATATGTTTTTGGGCTGCTAGGTTCATGGCTTCCAGTGGTGGTCTTTCCTTTCTGTGGTCAGGTTGTGTTTGGTACAGTAGATTGGTGTGCGAGGGATGATGTGGCAGGCGGGAGCTCACCTACAGTACATTTGGCTATTGGTGCTATAGACAGCTGTCACATCACCAGCGGACTGGACCTGTGCCACAGGTAACTATTTCCATTGCAAAAGCTCTGCCAGCGTTGTAAAAAGAACAACACAATATCATTTGGACACTGGAACTGGTAATTATAGACTTATGCTGGACATTTCACTATAAAGCACCATCAGTTTTGTTACGAATATGGATTTTAATCCAGATGTATGCTCCTAGACTAACTGCTTTGCCTTGGACACATTATTTGTCTATATGGATTGGGTGACTTTTATCCTTTTATTTTCCTTTACTGTGTTGATTTTTATTGCTTTGTGTTTATGATTATTTCTTAAGATTACATTTTGCAATACTGTGATTATTGTTTATGGTTGTTGTTCTGAGTGCTGTTCTTTTCTTGTTGTAGGCTTTGCAACCTAAGCTTTTGGATGATGCCAAACATTTTGGTATTTCCGAGGTCTTGATTTTTCATCTAAGTGGTAATGATCTTGGAAAGATGACTGGTTTGGAAGTGAGAAGCTCAATTGTAGATGATATTGGCAGGATTTCATCAGTTTGGCCCTCTTGTAAAATCATTTGGTAATTTAGACATGTCTGGCGTAGTGTGCATAATAACAAGGAAGCCAGGAAGAAGTTGAATGCAGCGGTAACAAAATATGTGTTGACCAATGGTGGTAGTGTGTTGGGCATTCTAGGATTAGCTTTCTTTATTTTTATCAGTATAGGTCCAATTGGGTCCATATGACGGAGGAGGAGCTTTTGCTTTATGTTGAGGATCTGTTTCAGCTTATTGCTGCAGCGTTTTAGTGGATGTACAGTATGGTGGTGGTGCAATAATTCTGTAACCAGACCCTCGTGTTGACGGGAAATAACAACAGGTTTGGTTGAGTTGTTTAGTTGTTATAGGCTTTGGGTGCGCTCAACTTTGTTGACTTGTTAGTTTGCTGGACCACCCTGATGTGGGCTGTGTCATCACCCTACCGGGTGGGTAGTCATGCTGGAAGGTTGAGTGGAAACCTATTGTCAGTTGTTGATTCTTTGGTTTGTCTGCACCTTTGGTGGAATCTGTTGGCAGTACATGTCATTTGTTGTTGTAGTGTATAGTAGGAGTGGGCAGATTCTGGCCGTCCTTTCTTTGCCACCATACTTTCTACCTTTTAAGCTTATTTAAATATTCATTATATGTTTTTAATAAATAGCTAGCAAATTATCCTGCCAAATTTATGTCTCTGAGTCTTTATTTATATGGTTTACTTTTGAATGCTTTACGGTCATTCCATGGTAACTCATGTTACAGTGTGGCTTAGCAAGTTATTTGCATGGCTATCAACAGCAAAAGGAATTTATGTAAAATTAATTTTATTTACTGAGAAAATAATAAGAAAGATCATTCTTTAAAAAAAACGCATACAGGAATTGCAAATTGTTTGCTATGTCACTTTGTAATGTGAGTTACCGAGTTACCATGGAATGATCCTTTATAATTATACTGTGTATGCACAGGACACCCCTAAGACGAATTAAGGTTTATAAGAATTCAGGTGATAAAACAGAGGAGCTCATTCAGACCCGGGCACAAAGCTGCACTCTCTCACAGCGAAAAGGTGCTGGGTATGCATATTCCGTAAAGACGCCCACTTTTCTTTCTTAACACACATCATCTCCATGAAGTGTATGAATAATTGGAACCATCGAGAGCCATCGGAACTGCACACAGCGCTTGAGATAGACCCTACCTCACCGTAAGCACTGCGATCACTGCAGGCTGAAAAACAATGACACTACTTTGCTAATTATGCACACCCATAAGACGCCGTTTTGTCGGCCATACACGCCTGCGTTCGCAGCACCACTCCCCCGTTCACAAGCACCTTCCCCTGTCACCACCCAGAAACTGCGCTATATGTCACTCAAAATACCGTCCAGTCTGTGTACTATGAGCGCACGATTCCCGAGTGCAGTTACTGGTTCGCGCATGTGTATTTTGAGGCATACGCATGCGTAAACGTGCGATAATCGGCCGTAGCGTGCGTCCGCAGCTTGGCGACTGGGTCTGAATTGGGCCAAGAATGTCATGTGAGAGGACAAGACCCTTGTTTATTCATAGTGGGGTCACAGGAACAATGCAGAATAACTGCTAATGTGTAATTCTATAGACTGATCGCATATAAAAGCTGTTTTGGGCAGAGAGATTTTCTAATCAAGCACCTAATAATTTTGCTTTGGAAAATGTGTTTCATACACATAGATTGGATGTAGAATCTGCCACCAGGTCTGCAGTAAGGTTGTATAAACATCTGATCTGGAGTCTGATTTCCTGATAGGGGCGGGCTGGGCCGGGGGGCAGGGTGCCATATGCCCCCTGGGCTGCACCGTCACTTGGTGTCCCGGGCCACCTCCTCACTCAGCAGAAAAACCCTCTTGGTCCAGTGGTCGCGATGCATCACACACATACTTACCAGTAACCGGCGGCAGCTGCCTCCTTCCAGTTACTTTATGTCCTACAGGGCTACGGAAGCCCTGTAGGAGTAAAGTTAGTGACAAACCAGGATGTGATATGGCCACGCATAGGCGGCCTTATCACAGTGGAGAGCCTGCTTGTGCTGTGCTGCGGCTGTGTTCAGTGACAGCCTGAGGCAGTACACAGCCACAAGCAGGAGGGGGCTCGGCCAGCAATTGCCAATTATAAAAATATTAGTAACACGGCCACACTACAGCTGGCGGCAGTGTCTATTAGAGAGCCCCTCTGTCCCTCCTTGCAGAATCAAGCTCGAGTGGTCGGGAGTCAGACTGTGTCATAGCTGCCTGCCCCGGGCCATTGTGTTAGGGGAGGGCAGCACTGTACTGACACTGTATTGCAGTAGTGTCAGGGTTAATCCCCTTGCCAGATCTTCCCCTCTCTCCCCTGATAGAGCTCCTCCTAGGAGGGGATGGTGCTGGACTGATGCTGCATACCGTGTCCTGCATGTCAGCACAGCCTGTGCGCTACATATTGCATGCTGCCTGCTCTGCAGATTACAGGGAACAGCAGCAGAGTTCCTGGGGCAGCACAATCTGCAGATCTCCCACCTGCATGCAAGGCTTCCACAGGTAGAATATGCACAACACCCACGATGAGTGAGGGATGTTGGTTTTTTATGTTTTTGTGCAGGGAATGCTATGCTGCTTTATTACTACTCTGGAGGCGGCCATCCAGTCAGTGCTGCCTGGCAGGGAAGAGGTTACAGGAAAGCTGATAATGCACAGGGGACAATTGTGTGTTCTGCCGATCTGGTGCTCAGGACAGGATGATTGATGGAGGGGGAGATCCGTGCCTGTGACACCTTGTTTACACCCTGACCATTGCACAAGCCCACACAAAGCACCTTTCTCTGCAATAACTGTTTTAATATAATCACTTAACCCTTATTAGCCATATAATGTCTTACAACAGTATGTCCCTCAGTCCCTGCTTTCAGAGTACAATATAACACCTGCCCAGCCCAGCACTGCTCAGTTATAGATCTTATTGGTTCATATTATGGCTCAAATATGTTGTTGCGCTCTACCTGTCAGGGCCCGGACACGCTCCTAATCCACCTCAAAAATCATCCTACAGATGGATTCAGTTGCGACCAGGAACTGGCGCAAGTTACTTTATGTAAGCATGGGAGTGCTGGCTTTTTGAACATTTTGGGCCTGATTCAGCCGTGGACGCTAATTGGACCGCAGCTGCAATTCTGCACAGAACGCAGCTGCAAAAGTATGCTAATACCTGCCAAAGCTCAGCTGGCTTAAAGACGCCCACTGCTGCTTTCTCATATCCATCCAATGTCGCTCTTCTGCATAAATATCTGTACCATCGATGCACATCGGCCAGTCACACAGCCGTTACAACAGGTCTGACCAGCTGTAAACACTGCAAGTCTCATGCTGCGTATATGTAATCGGAATAGCTAATTTATGCACACTCAAACGCCTGCGTTTTTCCATCACCGCCCCAAAACGCTGACAGCATGTCACTCATTTTGCAATGGATTCCTCTGTGTGTCTGTTATTGCAATACGATTGCTGTGCACACGCAGTGCGGATTATACGCATGTGCAATATCAAATAATTGCTTGATCTGTGTTCGTAATCGCCATTGCATCTGCTGCTGAATCAGGCCCCATGTGTATGTGTATATATATATATATATATATATATATTAGGGGTGAGCGGGTTCGGATTTCTGAAATCCGAACCCCCCCGATCCGAGGCCGATCCGCGTCAGGCTCGACTTTTCCCGCCTGACTCGGATCTGAAATCGAGGCAAAACGTCATCATCCCGCCTTCCGAGTCTCGCGGGTTTTTGATCCTATATAAGGTACCGGCGTCGGCGCTATTTTCTCATTCGGCTGTGGACAGTGAAGAGGGAGGGTGGGAGTTAGGGCTGGCTGGGCTGTGTAGTGTAGTGTAGTGTAGTGCAGAGTAGTGTTGTGCTGTGCTGTGCTGTGCTGCGCTGTGCTGCTGTTGTCCACTACTTCAAAGTCCATAGGGGCTGGCTGTGTTGTGCTGTGCTGCTGTTGTTAATAGGGGCTGTGTCCACTACTTCAAAGTCCATAGGGGCTGGCTGGACTGTCCACTCCAAAGTCCTGTGCAGTGTCCCAGTCCTAAAGGGGTGCTGTAGTGTTGTCCAGGGGGTGCTCTGTCCATAAGGGGTGCTCACCCCAAGTGCTAAAAAAATAATATTTTTTGTGTGTTTGTGAATTGTGTGTGCAGTAGCCGCACGTGCATCAACAAAGTAGTGCCAAACGTGCGCCTGTGTCATAAGTAAAGAGCCGGCTGGCTTGACCGTTAAAGGGTGCTGTAACCCCCAAAGTACACTCCAGTCCAAACCAAAAAAAAAATTATTTTCTGTGTTTGTGAATTGTGTGCGCAGTAGCCGCACGTGCATCAACAAAGTAGTGCCAAGCGTGCGCCTGTGTCATAAGTAAAGGGCCGGCTGGCTTGACCGTTAAAGGGTGCTGTAACCCCCAAAGTACACTCCAAACCAAAAAAATAATATTTTCTGTGTTTGTGAATTGTGTGCGCAGTAGCCGCACGTGCATCAACAAAGTAGTGCCAAGCGTGCGCCTGTGTCATAAGTAAAGGGCCGGCTGGCTTGACCGTTAAAGGGTGCTGTAACCCCCAAAGTACACTCCAGTCCAAACCAAAAAAAAAATTATTTTCTGTGTTTGTGAATTGTGTGCGCAGTAGCCGCACGTGCATCAACAAAGTAGTGCCAAGCGTGCGCCTGTGTCATAAGTAAAGGGCCGGCTGGCTTGACCATTAAAGGGTGCTGTAACCCCCAAAGTACACTCCAAACCAAAAAAATAATATTTTCTGTGTTTGTGAATTGTGTGCGCAGTAGCCGCACGTGCATCAACAAAGTAGTGCCAAGCGTGCGCCTGTGTCATAAGTAAAGGGCCGGCTGGCTTGACCGTTAAAGGGTGCTGTAACCCCCAAAGTACACTCCAGTCCAAACCAAAAAAAAAATTATTTTCTGTGTTTGTGAATTGTGTGCGCAGTAGCCACACGTGCATCAACAAAGTAGTGCCAAGCGTGCGCCTGTGTCATAAGTAAAGGGCCAGCTGGCTTGACCGTTAAAGGGTGCTATAACCCCCAAAGTACACTCCAGTCCAAACCAAAAAAAAAATTATTTTCTGTGTTTGTGAATTGTGTGCGCAGTAGCCGCACGTGCATCAACAAAGTAGTGCCAAGCGTGCGCCTGTGTCATAAGTAAAGGGCCGGCTGGCTTGACCGTTAAAGGGTGCTGTAACCCCTAAAGTACACTCCAAACCAAAAAAAAAATTATTTTCTGTGTTTGTGAATTGTGTGCGCAGTAGCCGCACGTGCATCAACAAAGTAGTGCCAAGCGTGCGCCTGTGTCATAAGTAAAGGGCCAGCTGGCTTGACCGTTAAAGGGTGCTGTAACCCCCAAAGTACACTCCAGTCCAAACCAAAAAAAAAATTATTTTCTGTGTTTGTGAATTGTGTGCGCAGTAGCCGCACGTGCATCAACAAAGGAGCAGCGCCAAGCGTGCGCCTGTGTCCCATAAGTAAAGAGCCGGCTGGCTCATTTCTTAAAGGGTGGTGTAACCCACAAAGTGCACTACTCTCCAGCAAAAATAAAAAAATATTTTCTGTGTTTGTGTGCGCTTTAGCCGCACGTATATATCAATATAACATAAATGGAGGACCAAACTTTCTCCGATAAAAATAAAATAGGGAAAGATCAAGAACCACTTCCTCCTAGTGCTGTTGCTGCTGCTGGGAGTTGTTCATCATCCCAGAGAGGAAGTAGGAACATCACTACTTTTACTAAACAATTGACCCTCCAACAGTCCCTAGCGATGAGGATGAAGTACGACAGCAGTCATCCTGAAGCAAAACGTATAACTGAGGCCTTGACTGCTATGTTGGTGTTAGACGTGCGTCCGGTATCCGCCATTAGTGCAGTGAGATTTAGACAATTGATGGAGGTAGTTCGTCCCCGGTTCCAAATCCCGTCTAGATTCCACCTGCATCCTCAAAGCAGCAGCGACAAGCGTGCGTCTGTCTGTTAAAGGGTGGTGACACCCTCAAAGTGTGCTACACAAACAATAAAAATATTGTTCTTTTTTTTTCTGTCTTTGTGAATTGTGTGGGCTGTAGCCGCACTTGCATCCTCAAAGCAGCAGCGACAAGCGTGCGTCTGTCTGTTAAAGGGTGGTGACACCCTCAAAGTGTGCTACACAAACAATAAAAATATTCTTCTTTTTTTTTCTGTCTTTGTGAAATGTGTGGGCTGTAGCCGCACCTGCATCCTTAAAGCAGCAGCGACAAGCGTGCGTCTGTCTGTTAAAGGGTGGTGACACCCTCAAAGTGTGCTACACAAACAATAAAAATATTGTTCTTTTTTTTTCTGTCTTTGTGAATTGTGTGGGCTGTAGCCGCACTTGCATCCTCAAAGCAGCAGCGACAAGCGTGCGTCTGTCTGTTAAAGGGTGGTGACACCCTCAAAGTGTGCTACACAAACAATAAAAATATTGTTCTTTTTTTTCTGTCTTTGTGAATTGTGTGGGCTGTAGCCGCACTTGCATCCTCAAAGCAGCAGCGACAAGCGTGCGTCTGTCTGTTAAATGGTGGTGACACCCTCAAAGTGTGCTACACAAACAATAAAAATATTCTTCTTTTTTCTGTCTTTGTGAATTGTGTGGGCTGTAGCCGCACTTGCATCCTCAAAGCAGCAGCGACAAGCGTGCGTCTGTCTGTTAAAGGATTACATCGGTGACAGCATCCAAGTAGGCATGTCAGACAGTCCGTACCTGTACTGGCAGGAAAAAGAAGCAATTTGGAGGTCCCTGTACAAACTGGCTCTATTTTACCTGAGTTGCCCCCCCTCCAGTGTGTACTCCGAAAGAGTGTTTAGTGCAGCCGGGAACCTTGTCAGCGAAAGGCGTAGGAGGTTGCTTCCACAAAATGTGGAGAAGATGATGTTCATAAAATGAATTATCAACTCTTCCAGGGAGACCAGCCTCCAGAACGTACAGAGGGACCTGTGGTTGTGGATTCCAGCGGGGACGAATTAATACTCTGTGAGGATGAGGATGTACACAACACTGAAGAGGGTGAGGAATCGGTGGATGAGGAGGATGAGGACGACATCTTGCCTCCGTAGAGCCAGTTTGTGCAGGGACAGATTAATTGCCAGCTTGTTTTGTGTGGGCCCAAACGAACCAATCATTTCAGCCACAGTCGTGTGGCAGACCCTGGCGCTGAAATGTTTGGTTTGTTAAAGTGTGCATGTCCTGTTTATACAACATAAGGGTGGGTGGGAGGGCCCAAGGACAATTCCATCTTGCACCTCTTTTTTTCTTTGCATTATGTATAGTTTGGGGCCTAGTTTTTGAAACTGCCATCCTGTCTGCCACTGCAGTGCCACTCCTAGATGGACCACGTGTTTGTGCCGCCCACTCGTATCTCTTAGCATAGTCATCCAGCTACCTCGGTGCAACCTTTTGGACATAAAAACACTATTGTGAGGTGTTCAGAATAGACTGGAAATGAGTGGAAATTAAGGTTATTGAGGTTAATAATAGCATAGGAGCAGAAAAACCCACAAATTCTGTGATTTTAGCTGTTTTTATGCTTTTTTTCAAAAAAATACAGATCCAAAACACAAAACCCAGAACCCAAAACACGGAAGGGTGGTTTTGGCAAAACCAATTCAGATCCAAAACACGAAGAAAGATCCAGATCCAAAACCAAAACACAAAACACGAAAAGTGGCCGGTGCACACCCCTAATATATATATATATATATATATATATATATATATATATATAGGTGTATGGGTCGCTGCTTATGTGCCAGTTCTCTGGACTTGCCCCCCAGCCTAAAAGTTGCCAGCCAGCCCCTGTTTCCTGATGATTAAACAAGTGTGTACCCAGCTTTAGGAGCTGTCAGTAACACTTCATTGCACCACTCTGGCTATCTAGCTATAATGCAAGGATGGCCAACCCGGAGATCCCGTATACATATTCTGGAGTGATTTGTAAACCAAAAACACTTAAGGGTGGTTTTGTAAAACCAAAACACGCACATGACAGCAAAACCAAACACTGGGGGTCAACGCACATTCTCCAGTGATCGACTGATCCATGATTGGGGATTTTTTTTATACCAGGACAGGAGTAAAGTTACTGTTGTTTATCTTGTTTGCAACCACACCAAGAAATAATGAGAGAGGTAAAGGAGGGCCTGCTATGTTTACCATGCAGTTTTATTAAAAGAATGGAGATTTTTTTTTTTACACCAGCTAAGAAATTATACTTTTACTTTTTCGCAAAAGATTAGGTGAAGAGGGGGCGAGGTTTGGGAGGGACCACCAGACACCATAGCTTACACTGAAAAGAAAACAGACTAGGCTAATTTGTTTGCAGTCATTTATTTTTTTTACACAAAAACTGTCAATTGTTCTCTCACACTAGGAATAACAGGTCTCCTTTGTGACAATTGTTTTGGGGTGCAGATGATGTGAGGATACCACTACACACCGTTACTTACCCTGGAAGGAAAACATACTATGCTAATTCTTTTGCACTAAGGGCCTGATTCAGAGCCGCTCGCTCTGACAGAGCGCTCGCTCTGAATTAGGGCCGGGCTTTTTTTTTTTTGGCGCGGCCTCCTGGCCGCTTGCATAGCTGTGGGTGACCACCCACAGCTATTGCGAGCGGCCATGATGATTGTCGCGATGGTCAAGACCAACGCGACCATCGGGCTTGTGACAAGACCCTTGTGGTAGGGTCTTGTGGCCACAAGTCCCAGAGAGATTTCGGCTCTAACAGACATCACTCGTGATGTCAGTGGGGCCGCCCCCAAATGGCAAGCGTTGTCATGGGAACGCCTCCGTTTGGGCAGCCACCCCCTGGCCCGCCCACCAAAGGGGCGAGCTGTCACTCAACATCGACAGCTTGCCCCCATTGGTGCGAGACCCAGAGCGACGGTTTGCCCGTCGCTAGCCGGGTCTCGCACATGCGCACGACGGAGCCCGCTCCGTCGTGCGCATGCACTGTGGGCCACCATCGACCCAGTTGTGAGCACTCAGCGCTTGCGACCAGGTCTGAATCAGGCCCTAAGTTTTTTATTTTTAGTATACAAGCAACACTGCCAATTGTTTTCATGCACTAGGAGGAACAGGACTTTGTGAGAATTGCTTTGGGATGCAGTTTATGGGGGGACAAAAAAAAACAATCAAAATGTGCTAAAAGTCCTATAAACCGCTTCGGTACATGCGTAACCTGAGCGCACACAGAGACCGCTGCTGTGTATGTAGGGACGTGCTGGGGTTGCTCATGTGCCTGCAAAAGGAGCATGACCTTGATGCAAAAGGGGCGTGGTTACATCTCACGGGGGGCATGCCTCACTTTGAATCCATAAGGAAAGAGATGTGGAACCCTGTAAACCTAATTTGCACCATCTAAAATTGTATTGGTACTGTACAAAATGTTTTTTATTGTAATAAACTGTATTATGTTTTTATAAGGATGTCAACAGCTTTTTGTCCACAAAAACTACTAGGTTTTTATAAGTGAATGTATTTATACTTCAATAGTAGTATTTTGAAGTGCTTATCCTGAACAGCCTTTTCTTTATTAATTGTCTATAAACTGTAAAGTTACTCAAGAGCTCTCTTACAGACCTTTCTCTCTCTCTCTCGCTCTCTCACTCTATCTCTCTTTCTCAATCTCTCTCTCTCTCTCTCTCTCTCTCTCTCTCTATATATATATATTAGGGGTGTGCACCGGCCACTTTTCGTGTTTTGTGTTTTGGTTTTGGATCTGGATCTTTCTTCGTGTTTTGGATCTGGATTGGTTTTGCCAAAACCGCCCTTCCGTGTTTTGGGTTCTGGGTTTTGTGTTTTGGATCTGGATTTTTTCTTAAAAAATAAAAATAAACGCTAAAATCACATAAAATGGGCCTTTTTTTGTTCCTACGCTATTAATAACCCCAATAACATTAATTTCCACTCATTTCCACTCTATTCTGAACACCTCACACCTCACAATATTGTTTTTAGGCCAAAAGGTTGCACCGAGGTAGCTGGATGACTATGCTAAGCGACACAAGTGGGTGGCACAAACAAGTGGCCCATCTAGGAGTGGCACTGCAGTGGCAGACAGGAAGCCAATCAGCGTTATGGTGCCCATTTGCATGTAGCACGAACCCGGGAGATCCGTGCTACATGCATCTGTGTGATTGGCACAGAGCAATGACAGGTCCGTGAGACCCGTCTGTGCTGCTGTGGTAAAAAAAAAAAAAAAAAACCTGTGTAAAAAAAGAAAAAAATGGTGTGCACCCCCCCAAAAAAGAGCAACCAGCCCCGGGCATTAGTGACCCAGTGCTGGGTGTGCTTAAATACAGGGGACAAACGATGTAGGGGTCCCCTGTACTTAAGCACAACCAGCACCGGGCTAGTCAGAACCAGCGCTGGTTGCCAAAATACGGGGGACAAACGACATAGGGGTCCCCCGTATTCTGCGCAACCAGCTCTGGGCTCTGATCCGGTCCTGGTTCTGGAAATACAGGGGGAAAAAATTAGTAGGGTTCCCCTGTATGTTCCAGAACCAGCGCTGGACTTTTTCTAGCGGGGGGGCTGATGCCACAGCCAGGGGAGCCCTTTCACCGGGCCCCCCAGCCGCAGCATCAGCCCTGACCGCTAGTCAGCCCAGGCCGGGGATCCCTGGAGAGCTGGGGACCCCCCCAATAAAGGGATCACCCTCTCCAGGGCACCCCAGGCCCAGGCTGATAGCCCGGGGCTATCCCCGCCACCCCTGGTGGCGGTGGGTGGCGGGTTGATTGTGTGGTGTGGTGTAAATAAAGAATATCAAACATTGGCCCTCATTCAGACCCACTCGCAAGCGGGCGCACGTACGTTAGGCGTACGTACAAAAATATTTAAATTCAATGGCTCGCTCGTATTTTCGTTCGCATCTAAAATTCCTCCCTAAACTCTGACGACCCCTCCTCTAACTAACGAGCGTACGAAATAGCGAGCGTACATCCCCGAAATGGCTTGAAAGGAACGCACGCACAAGTATAAACAGGAAGTGGCCTTGTCAGATGTCGATTACCTGCTCTTTTATTCTTCCTACCTCCATCAATCGTATCATGCCAATCAATGTATCAATTAGCTTAATTGTTTGTTTTTTTCAACACAATGCAAGAAACTTTACTCTTGTCCGTGTTTGTGTTTACCCGCAGAATACGTACGGATGAAACATTCGCTTTTATTGTTCAAAAAACATGTGAACCACAATTAAACAATTGTACTATTGCTGTGGATCCCCGCATATTTCCCTGGGTTCATTTCTTTATTTAAATTTGCTTACGCATGTCACTGCATCAAGCCTATCATAACTCTCCGGAGATTTCTGGCCCTGTCGAACACATGACTCATACACTAACCAATAAAATTGCTCCTGTTAATTTCCAAAATACATTAGCCAATCAGAAAATTTTTACACACTTTATCAAAAATGATTTTTAAGAAAAACACCATTGCCATCATGAGAGCCTCCGCATTCACCAGGCGCGAGCTGCTGGTGCTTACGGAGGTCATGGATCGCCGGATCACCAGCCAACCTCAACCCATGACCAACCGGCAGAAGCGCTCCGCGTATGCGGAGGCACGGTCCCGCCTGCTTTCCTTCGGCTCACGCCGCAACATCGGCCAGCTGGAGCGCAGGTGGTCCGACCTGCAACGGCGAACGCCCCGCTTGCTGGCATGCTTTCGCATGCAGATCCTGGCAAGTAAGTGTTATGTATTGTGGTTTTAATGTTTGTGTTTGTGGGGCAAACTGCGTGTGCATGTTTTCCTGTCTGTCCTATTTATTATTTGTACTCATATCTGCGTGTGCATGTTTTCCTGTCTGTTCTATTTATTATTTGTACTCATATCTGCGTGTGCATGTTTTCCTGTCTGTTCTATTTATTATTTGTACTCATATCTGCGTGTGCATGTTTTCCTGTCTGTTCTATTTATTATTTGTACTCATATCTGCGTGTGCATGTTTTCCTGTCTGTTCTATTTATTATTTGTACTCATATCTGCGTGTGCATGTTTTCCTGTCTGTTCTATTTATTATTTGTACTCATATCTGCGTGTGCATGTTTTCCTGTCTGTTCTATTTATTATTTGTACTCATATCTGCGTGTGCATGTTTTCCTGTCTGTTCTATTTATTATTTGTACTCATATCTGCGTGTGCATGTTTTCCTGTCTGTTCTATTTATTATTTGTACTCATATCTGCGTGTGCATGTTTTCCTGTCTGTTCTATTTATTATTTTTACTCATATCTGCGTGTGCATGTTTTCCTGTCTGTCCTATTTATTATTTGTACTCATATCTGCGTCTGCATGTTTCCCCTCTATTTCTGATTTATTCATTCTACTGCTATTTGGCTTATTTGTTGTTTTTTTTTTTTTAGTTTTGTTGCCCGGATTTGTCCATAAACTAACCGCAATTTCTTTGTCATATTTTAGGGGGACAGCCAAGACTCCGCCGTCACCGTCCGTCCAGACGGCGTTCCCGGCCACTATCCCCAACCCCCAGCCAACACTCCACCCCAAATCTTTCCCCTATTCCCCACTCCTCCCCATCCTTCCCAGACCCTCTCCCGGAAATGTCGGGCCTCCTTCCCCTCCGTCCCACTTCCCCCTCTCCTCCACCCACCCCTCTTCCAATTACCCCCTCCCCGGAGTCCATCATAACTCCTCCCCATTCTTTGGGTAATGACGGATCCTCCGAGGAGGATCATGGAGGTATTTCCGGAGCTCCCGTTTTGTCTCCCGGTATGTGTTTTTTTTGGGTTTTTTTAAAGCACAAACTGTTTGTATGTAATCATGTGTCGTGCCTTTCTTTGTGTTTTTGTGGCTTGACTTTTGTTGATTTTGAAGGTTTGCCTTTACCTCTTCCTGGTGATTTCAACATACACATATCATACCTGTGGGAATTTGTACCTAGGCCTTGTATTTTTGCCAGCCCCCCCTTTTTTTTTTTTGGTTTGGGTTTAGGAGTGATTTGGTTGTGTTTTTTTTTTTTAAATGTGGATTCCCTATTGTTGTATTAACCCACACACTTTTCTCACCCACAGAGGAACAGAGGCGTCGGCAAGAGGTGGCGGATTGTGTGGGGCAGATGCGCCAACATGTCATCGGCATTCTGGTGGCCCTCGACCGGCTGTCTGGCCTCCTTCGGCAGTAGTTTTTTTATTTTTGTTATATTTTCAAAATAAATTTATTAAGACAAATATACGTTGTGGCTCATTTTTAAAATCCCAAACCAAGATAGTTTAGCATGACATAAGTAGACTGTTCCTGCAAGGATTTCCCTTTTTTAAAAGTTAGATTGAGTTTTGTCTTTGTATGTCAAACAGACACAAGAAACACATAACAGTAACAATGTCATTTCCCTTTTTGGGTGTAGTGTCAATTACATATTTCTACATTTTCCAGGTTCCTAGTTGGTGCGCAAGCTGCTTAGGCCAATCTTACAAATCCCAAGGTTGGGCCAGGCTTCCTTTTGGTGTGGGTTGGGAAGCTGAAAACATATTTCAGTTTAGCTCAACTGGCGTCAGTACTGGTTTACCCCTTAGTCAAATGTAACTTGTGTTAACCTGGTTACACTTGCTGTTAACGTCCCAAAAAAGGAAGACCATTTCACTCTCCAAACATTTATTCACAACATAACAGAGAAAACAAAGTGGTCACTCCCAAAAAAAGAACACCGTGATAAATTCAAATACAACACATACCCAGAAATAATTAAATAAAAACAAAAAATCAAGAACTGGTTGACGAAGGACCATGCCAACATGATTCCACAAACATGGCGTTGCGATATGGGTTCCAGAATATATGCCCAAAAGGACCAGATCCAGGTTTGGTAAGGGTAGCAGGAAGTAGTGAGCGTTGGAGTGCCAAAGATTATGTGAACAAACAGAAGATGGTGAGAAAAAAAAAACATAATTAGATGTTCGCAAACAAACACAAACACATTAGGTATAAACACTGGAGTTTTGTTCAAACTTACCTAAAAAATCTGGCCACCACATCATCGCGTATGGCCCCCCCACATACTGACCTTCGACCAACCTCGGGGGGGCCATCCTCAGGTAAGGCATCCTCTGGCTGCATTGGGACACCACTCCTTATGGCAATGTTGTGAAATATCCCACACAGGACCACAATTTTAGACACCATATCCGGCACATACATGAGCTCGCCACCAGAGCGGTGGAGGCATCTGAATCGGCCTTTTAAAAGGCCGATACAGCGCTCCACCACTTGCCTGGTGGCTATAAGTGCGGAATTATACACGCTTTGTGGCCCTGGTGTGGGAGCCAAATAAGGAGTGAGCAGCCAGGGCGTGCAAGGGTAGCCACTGTCTCCTGTGAAAAAGAAGTGACAACATCAGGAACACTGTGTATCAAGCTTAGCATTGGTATGTACTAAAGGTCTCCACTTACACAGAAGCCACGCATCACCAGCTTGTAGGTTGGTTAATTTCTGCCATATCCCTGATTGCCGGATGACGAAGGAGTCATGAGCACTTCCGGGTAATTTTGCATTCAGGGACAGGATCTGGAGGGAGGCATCACATACCACCATTACATTCAGGGAGTGATAGTGTTTACGGTTTCTAAATATTGCCTCCAGCCGTGCTGGAGGCTGAAGTGGTATGTGAGTACCATCCACAACCCCTATGATGTGTGGGAAGCCAGCTATTTGGTAAAAATTGGCCTTGGCCACACTAAGGGCACCCATATCCAAAGGCATTTTAATAAAATGATGGAGGTGCTTGAAAAGTGCCTCTATCACTGCCCTCAGGATCCGGGAAAAGGAGGATTGGGAGATGCCCGCCACTATTCCCACCGTTGTTTGAAACGATCCTGAGGCACAGAAATGTAACACCGCCATAAATTGCGTCAGTGGTGGTATTGCTGTTGGACTGTCAATTTGCCGCTCAAGATCACTTTCTATTAATGAGAGAGTGTCTATGATGATTTTGGGAGGTAGACGGTAGCGTCTTAAAACCTCATCATCGGGCATTCCAAAAAGGGTGACACGTGTTCGAAATATCTGGGGCCTTGCATGCCTACGATGCCTACGCCTGGGACGAGTTTGAGGTTGGTCGTCTTCCGGGAGCAGGGCCAGAACAATTCGCCCCAGATCTACCTGAAATTCAAAGTTTACAATGTAAGGCTTTTGAGCCACCCCAAAAGTAACATAAAACAACTTAGCTTTCTGATACCATCCATAGCTGCTTACATGCCGGGGTATTGTCATGATACGTATAAACTGTAAAAAAGCCAAAAATGAGACATCAAAAATTTAGAGGGTGAATTTTTGTTTGTCAAATTGTTGCAAGCCAACACATAAAATAGGCGAAACACACATTTGTCCATCGCTGAAAACGACATTGCACACCGTACGTCAAATAGGGTTCAAATGGAGCCCAAAAATGGAAAAGGGAAAAGCAAAACTGGTTTACATGATGAATAAGCCTCGAAAAATGCGTTAATTAGTTCGCAAATGCAAGTCACTACACCAACAGTCAAAAATGCGTTAATTAGTTCGCAAATGAAAGTCACTACACCAACAGTCAAAAATGCGTTAATTAGTTCGCAAATGCAAGTCACTACACCAACAGTCAAAAATGCGTTAATTAGTTCGCAAATGAAAGTCACTACACCAACAGTCAAAAATGCGTTAATTAGTTCGCAAATGAAAGTCACTACACCAACAGTCAAAAATGCGTTAATTAGTTCGCAAATGCAAGTCACTACACCAACAGTCAAAAATGCGTTAATTAGTTCGCAAATGCAAGACAAAAATGAACTTACCCAACTCGAATAGATAAGATTTCCAAAAAAAAGGTCTTTGGGTCCGAAAGCCAAAACAAACTAAAAAAGATGAAATTAGTGTTAAAAAAAAAAATGCGAACCAAAAAACAGAAGTAGACACCAATTGGCCACAAATTAGACTGCACAAAACTTACCAAATCAGGAAAGGATGGGGAAAAAAGCAAAAAAATGCGAACGGAAAACCAAAACAACTGTAGCAAAACCAAACAAAAAACCAACTCTGCCAAATCCTCCAACCGCAAACAACCAAATCCAAACAACTTAACCGCCAACAATCCAACAACCCAACCTCGACTCCACACACACCAAGCCATAAATAGTGTTTATTTTCCCGCACAAATTAAGGATGAATCATAGGGACGCACAATCAATGATGCGGCCGCAAACAAAGGACGCATGTATAAATACGTCACGAATTCACATTGAATTTCTGGTTGATTTCATTCTGGAAGCAGAGACATGGCTTCAGACCAGGGAAACAATGCCCAAAAATCCGGCGGTAAGGCCTTCATGCATTTTGTCTCAATGATTATTTTAAAACAAATATATTGGTCAAGTTGTGAAGTGGCTAAATCTGCATATTTACCCAAATAGGTGAGGAGGATGACATGGAAGAGACTGCTGGCCCCAGTCAACCCGCCAAAGCTGCCAAAAAAAAAAGGCAGCCACATTTCACAAGCAAGGAGATGGAGGTTTTGATCCAGAAGTGCGTTGACATCCTGCCCCAGGCAGCCAGGAATATGAGCCAAAGCCAGAAGTGGAGAATGTGGGAGGAGGTCGCCGTTGCTGTCAATAGGGTGGGTGATTATGTCCGTCTAGCCCGGGATGTCAAACGGCGGTAAGTAAACACTTTCCCATCCTATAAACAAACCCCATTGTAAAAAAAAGGATAATGGTTCCAATTTCATTCCACAGATGGGCAGACTTCAAATATCGTCTCAAGCAAAAACTTGCCGACAGGGCTAGGCATGCAAGGGGGACAGGTGGGGGTCCCACCCCTGTGTCATTGGAGTTGACAGACTTAGAAGAGCTGGCACAGGGGTGTGTGCAGGCTGTGGAGGTGTTTGGCGTGTCCAACATGGATACGGACATGCCAGACTTTGCGGCTCCTCATGTTGGCCAAGGTAAGTCTTGTGATGTCACCAACTCTGAAATGCTATTGTGCCAATATGTAGATTCTAATGTGAGTCTTTTCGCAATTTTCCAAACAGAGACAGAGGCGGATGAGTCTGCTCCAGAGGGGAGCCTTGGCCGCAGAATTTCTGCTGGCTCTGCAGGGGAGGAACCAGTACATCCGGCTGAGGACCCTGCAGAAGCCAGTCCAGGGCGTGCCCCCTCGCAGGCAGTGGGCCTCCTCACAGAACTCAATTTTAAATCGGATTGCCATACGGAGATTCTGCAGAGGATGGACGCCAGTCTGATACGGGTGGCTGAGGCCCTGGAGCAAAATGCTGCGGCCAACGTGACCATTGCTCAGGCCCTGGCGGAAAATACCAGGGCCAACATCCGCATCGCCGATGCCCTGGAGCAGCTCGTTCGCCAGCACATGGTGGAGCCGACCTCCCTTCCTGCCGGAACATCCGGATCCTCCACCTCTGGCACAACATCAGCCAATCCTCCAAATGTGCCTAGCCCTGTGCCTAGTCCAGAGGCCACAACATCTGCCTCTGGACAGGCCAGCCCGATGGCATCCCGGACCCGGTCTGGCGCCCACCCTCACCCAGCCAAACGGGCGAGAAAACGGTGACAGCAATGGCGACTTTTCCCACACTCCTTCTGTGCTTGGCTCATATTCCTTTCTGGTCAAAACTTCCCTCTCCTTTCTTGTGAAATGTTTTTAAATTTGGTATTTACGTTTATGTTAGCAGTTATGGTTTTTTTTTTTCTTTTTTTAACAAATATCTTTGCCACAAAAAAAAGGAAACAAAATATTAGGCCAATTTGTTTGTGTTTAAACAATAAATTTAAAACAAAAAAATGAGATTGGATTGTGACATTATTGTACAAATGGGTTACATTTAATCCTGGCCCTAAAGCCAAAAACTGACCCTCTTAAAAAAAAAAAAAAGGCCTCTTTAAGGAACGTTTAAAAAATCACATAGCGATGCAAATTCCACAGTAAACCAAAAAAAAGGGGAGCTAATTAAAACATGATGACATTATTGTTACAATAGGCCATAACCAACAAATTGTGGCCAAAATAAAACACCAAAAATGTACGCTAATTGATTGTGTAATCATGACATTAGCAGCTCTGATTTCCACCTGCGTACGCTTTTGTGCTATCCCAATAAACTGCTTTCCAAACACATACCAAGCCGGTTTTCAATCCAACACTAATTACTTTACTGACCAGCCGCGATTAATCGCAGCACCATCGTTGAGTACCGGGACGGAGGAGAAGGCCATCGCCAATGTGGTCGAGTAATCCTGACCCTAAGATGTGCGAGCATTTTGAAGGGAAAGCGGATGTTCCAGTGACGTATGAGACGGTCCGAACACATTTGACGTTCGCATCTGCTAATGTATGTACGCCCCAAAAACGCCTCGCCACGCCTGCGTTTTTTCATCTCCACCCCCGTCAACACCCAAAAACGCCCTGTTCTGTCAATCACATTTGACATGTCACTTCCTGTACGCTATTTTAGGAACGAGAGAAAAAAAGCTCGCAATCTGCCGTACGCACATGCGCAGTGTAACACCGACGCATGCGCGGTTAGTCAACATCGGAACGCAACGAGCGTACTGTTGTTAACGTGCGGCTCTGAATGAGGGCCATTGTCTTTACAAGTAGAACTGCAAGTCCCAGCTAGCCTGCCCCGCATGCTGGTACTTGGAGAACCACAAGTACCAGCATGCAGGGCATTAAGGGCCCACTAGTACCTGTAGTTCACCTGTAAAAAAAATGTTTAAAAAAACACAGGACACACACACCGTGACAGTATAAGTTTATTAAACATACATACACACACACACACACACATGTACACATACTCACCTATGTAACATCGTCCACTTGTCCGGTAAAGTATCCATAGGGGATCTGTGAAAAAAAACATACTCACCATCTCCTATGCGAGGTTCTGTCCTCTTCGTTCCAAAGTAGGCATCCCCGGACTTGGCAAAAAAACAAAACGAAAACGCGATCCACGAACTTAGTACCGTTCTATAGAACGGTACTTCCCGAATGAGAGCTTAGCGGCGGGGTATCACCATGGAAACCCCGCTGCTAAGCGTTCATTGGCTGAGAGAGGTCATCTCCCGTCTCTCAGCCAATGAACGGCTCCCTCCATTGTAGTCAATGGTGGGAACCGCAGGGTAAACTTTAATAACCTTGCGGCTCCCACCATTGACTACAATGGAGGGAGCCGTTCATTGGCTGAGAGACGGGAGATGACCTCTCTCAGCTAATGAACGCTTAGCAGCGGGGTTTCCATGGTGATACCCCGCCGCTAAGCTCTCATTCGGGAAGTTCCGTTCTATAGAACGGTACTAAGTTCGTGGATCGCGTTTTCGTTTTGTTTTTTTGCCAAGTCCGGGGATGCCTACTTTGGAACGAAGAGGACAGAACCTCGCATAGGAGATGGTGAGTATGTTTTTTTTCACAGGTCCCCTATGGATACTTTACCGTCAAGTGGACGATGTTACATAGGTGAGTATGTGTACATGTGTGTGTGTGTGTATGTATGTTTAATAAACTTATACTGTCACGGTGTGTGTGTCCTGTGTTTTTTTTTAACTTTTTTTTTACAGGTGAACTACAGGTACTAGTGGGCCCTTAATGCCCTGCATGCTGGTACTTGTGGTTCTCCAAGTACCAGCATGCGGGGCAGGCTAGCTGGGACTTGCAGTTCTACTTGTAAAGACAATGTTTGATATTCTTTATTTACACCACACCACACAATCAACCCGCCACCCACCGCCACCAGGGGTGGCGGGGATAGCCCCGGGCTATCAGCCTGGGCCTGGGGTGCCCTGGAGAGGGTGACCCCTTTATTGGGGGGGTCCCCAGCTCTCCAGGGATCCCCGGCCTGGGCTGACTAGCGGTCAGGGCTGATGCTGCGGCTGGGGGGCCCGGTGAAAGGGCTCCCCTGGCTGTGGCATCAGCCCCCCGCTAGAAAAAGTCCAGTGCTGGTTCTGGAACATACAGGGGAACCCTACTAATTTTTTTCCCCTGTATTTCCAGAACCAGGACCTGATCAGAGCCCAGAGCTAGTTGCGCAGTATATGGGGGACCCCTACGTCGTTTGTCCGCCGTATTTTGGCAACCAGCGCTGGTTCTGACTAGCCCGGTGCTGGTTGTGCTTAAGTACAGGGGACCCCTACGTCGTTAGTCCCCTGTATTTAAGCACACCCAGCACTGGGTCACTAATGCCCGGGGCTGGTTGCTCTTTTTTTGGGGGGGGCACGCCATTTTTTTCTTTTTTTACACAGGTTTTTTTTTTTTTTTTTTACCACAGCAGCACAGACGGGTCTCACGGACCCGTCAGTGCTCTGTGTCAGTGACACAGATGCAAGTAGCATGGATCTCCTGGTCCGTGCGTGCATCTGTGTCATTGAAATACACAGCAGCACAGACGGGTCTCACTGACCCATCTGTGCTCTGTGTCACTGTCAGTCACACAGATGCATGTAGCACGGATCTCACGAGTCCGTGCTACATGCAAATGAGCACCATAATGCTGATTGGCTGAGAGCCGTGACAGACGGCTCTGTCAGCCAATCAGCACTTTGCCCATTAAAGGCAAAGGCATTTTTTTTAAAATGGCCGCTCGAGGCAAAACCTCGAGATCCGACAGCAGATCTCGAGGTTTCGCCTCGGGAGAGGGATCCGGGGCAGACAGGGAGATCCGAGCTTGGGCTCAGATCGCCCCGGATCCCCGAAGTTCGGGTGGGTTCGGTTCTCAGGGAACCGAACCCGCTCATCCCTAATATATATATATATATATATATATACATATAAAATAAATATATGCTATATGGACAAAAGTATTTGGGCACACATGTTAATTTTTGAATTGAGGTGTTTCAATCAGACCCGTTGCTACAGGTGTATAAAACCAAGCACCTAGCAATGCAGTCTTCATTTGCAAACATTTGTGATACAAAGTGAGTCACTGAAGAGCTCAGTGACTTCTGCCGTGGTACTGTGATAGGATGCCACCTTGAAATAATACGGTTCATGTAATTTCATCCCTGCTGGATATACCACGGTCAACTGTAAGTGATATTATTAGAAAGTGGAACTATTTAGGTTCAACAGCAATTCAGCCATGAAGCGGAAGACCACATAAAATCACAGAGCGGGGTCAATGACTGCTAAGGCGAATGGTGCGTTAAAGTCGCCAACACTCTGCTGATTCCATAGCTGAAGAGTTCCAAACTTCCACTGGCTTTAATGTAAGCACAAAAACTGCGGCGAGAGGTTAATGGAATGGATTTCCATGGCCGAGCAGCTGCTTGCAAGCCTGACAAGTCCAATGCCAAGCGTCAGATGGAGTGGTGTAAAGCACACAGACACTGGACTGTGGAGCAGTAGAAATGTGTTCTGTGGAGTAACGAATCACGCTTCTCTGTTTGGCAGTCAGATGGGGAGTCTGGGTTTGGCGATGCCGGGAGAACGTTATCTGACTGACTGTATTGTGCCAACTGTGAAGTTTGATGGAGGAGGGATAATGGTATGGAGCTGTTTTTCAGGGTTTGGCCTAGGCCCCTTATCTCCTGTGAAGGGCCATCTTCAGCATACCAAGACATTTTGGACAATGCGATGCTTCCAAATTTGTGGCAACAGTTTAGGGAAGGCCCTTTTCTATTCCAACATGACTGTGCCCCAGTGCACAAAGCAAGGACTATAAAGACATGGTTTGATGAGTTCGGTATGAAAGATATTGACTGGGCCGCACAGAGTCCTGCCCTCAACCCCATCGAGCACCTTTGGGATGAACTGGAACGGAAATTGCGAGCCAGGCCTTCTCGTCCAACATCTCTACCTGACCTCATAAATGCTCTACTGAATGAACCGGCACACATTTCCATAGAAACACTCCAAAATGTTGTGGAAAGCCTTCCAAGAAGAGTGGAGGCTGTTATAGCTGCAAAAGGGGAACCAACTCCATATTAAAGTATATGTATTTGAATACAATGTCATTACAGCCCCTGTTGGTGTAATGGCCAGGCGTCCGAATCCTTTTGTACATATAGTGTACATATCAGTGGTGTAACTAGGGTATTTGGAGCCCAGGGCAAGTAAAAAAATAGAGCACCCACAAGTATGTGCGCACACCGTAAAAGTGGGTGTGGCCACTCGAAAATGGGGGCATGTCAACATGACATTCTTTTCCATTCCATAAGCATCTTAATACTTCCAGTAGTAATGCCCCTCTTTCGAAGCCCACTGTAGTGCCCCTTATACAATGTCCCCAGTAGCAGTGACCCTTATGCAGTGTCTCCTGTAGGAGTGCACCTTTTACAGTGTCCCTTATACAGTGCCCCTAACAGGGCTGCAACTAGGGGGGGGGGCTGGAGGTGCATGTTCACCGGGTGCGCCGCTGCACCCACCGCCAGTGTCCTCCAGCCCAGCTCTGAAGGGAGGCTCCAAGCCGGACACCCACTTAAATTTATTACCAGGGTGCGCCCGACTCCTTCCCTGCAGCGCCTCGGTAGCCGGAGGCTGGAGTTCTCTCCTGAACTCCAGCTTCAGCCTCTCTCCATGGGCACTATGGGAAAGACATCATGACGTCTCTCTATTAGTTCCGAGGAGCAGCCTTCTCAGTCAGGATGGCGGCAGACGCAGAAGCGGGATTTAAGGTAAGTATTGTTTTTTTGGTGTTTGCGGCACTACAGGAGCATTACCATATGGGCACTACTACAGGGGCATTACTATGGGGGCATTGCCATATGGGCTCTACTACAGGGGCATTAGTTCTGGGAACTACAGGGAAATTACTATGGGGGCATTACCATATGTGCACTACTACAGGGGCATTACTATATGGGCACTACTACAGGGGCATTACTATATGGGTACTACTACTGGGGTATTACCATATGGGCACTACTACAGGGACATTACTTCTGGGAACTACAGGGGAATTACTATGGGGGCATTACCATATGTGCACTAATACAGGGGCATTACTATATGGGCACTACTACAGGGGCATTACTACAGGGGCATTTCCTTAGGGGACATTACTATAGGTGCACTGCTGAAGGGGGCATTACTATAGGGGCACTGCTGCAGGGGGCATTACTATGGTAGAATTACCAAGGGGGGGTACCAGATTACTGTCTTGCCCCGGGTGACAAAAATCCTAGTTTTGGCCCTGCCCCTAGTAGTGCACCCTTATACAGTGTGCTTAATAATGCACCCTTATACAGTGCCCCCGTAGTGCCATTTAAACTGCCCCGTATGCAGCGACCCTTATACAGTGCCCCCAGTAGTGTCCCTTATACAGTGCCCCCAGTAATGCCCCTTATACAGTGCTGCTAGTAGTAGTCCCCTTATAATAATGCCCCCAGTAGTGCCCCTTATACAGTGCCCACAGTATTGGTTCCCCCTATGCAGTGCCCCCAGTAGTGTATCTTATACAGTGCCCCCAGTGGTGGTCACCCCTGGGGCTTAATAAAGGCCTTTGTTTTGCATACAAAGTTTGAAAGCCTTACTTCCATATTTCTTACAAAATACAACACAATTCAAAACCAAACAATAGTATAAAAAAAAATAACAGTAAAGTGCACATTTACTTCAGAACATTGTTAAGTGCGCACATATGTAGCTATGAGGCATTAAACAAGCCTTTAAAATAAAAAAAAAGGACCATCATTTTTTGGTAGATCCTTGTTTACACCAACTCAATATCCTATGAAAAAAGCAGTAACCATAATATTTTCAACATCGTCATATGAAATATGTCTAGTTAACATCACTAGATATATTTGATCACCACATTTAAATATTTCTGTAAACTGTAAACTCTTGGTTTGCGTCAGGAGTAAGTTCCTGTGTCAGAGTATTAGCTGGCAAAGTATCTTTAAATTGATCTTCAAGTACATTATCTAATGTACTATCTGTAAATGTTGAGGATGACTGAGGTGTTTACGGATGCTTGGATATATGGGATGTAGTTTGGCCAAATGCTGGGGGGGACTTTACTTGTTGCGCATACTGGGATGTTTGGTTAAATGCTGGGGGGTGCTTTGCTTGTTGCGCATACTGGAATGTTTGGCCAAATGCTGGGGGGTGCTTTGCTTGTTGAGCATACTTGTATGTAGTTTGCCCAAATGCTGTGGGGAAATTAGCGTGCTGGCCATACTGTGATGTATGCTCAAATGAGGTGGGATACTGAGGTTGCTGCACATACTGGGATTGTTCCCCAAATGAGTTTGGATAATTAGCTTGTTGCCCAAAATGGGTGGGTGGTGGAACATGTTTTGGTTTGTAGTGGATTGTGCTCAAGATTTGAGTAAAAAATTTGTGGTTATCGCGACTAAGCCTTTCCTGCATAGCCATCATTTCCTTTAGCAAATTACTCTGCATTTATCTCTCATTGGCCATGAACCGCTGCAGTCTGGCATCCTCTTGTGTCTGCCATTCCAAATCTAGGTCGCGTAGTTGTTCACAAAGAATATTTGTCATGGCTTTGGTTGCAACATCAATTTTGCTCTTCTTTTTACGTGTTGGCACTGTGAAAACTGAAAGTAAAAAAGAGAAAACATTGAGCAACACATGTAAAAAATATTTCAAACACAAAACAATAAATGGTCCCAATTCTAAAAGCAGCACGTCTGTTTGCATGCGGTGCCCATCCTCCACTACAAGATAAACGCAGAAACAATACTATATGCTAGAAATTTAATGACAACATTACATCGATCAGTGGTTCTCAAACTCTGTCCTCAGGACCCCACATAGGTTGCTTTTTCCAGGTCACCCAGTAGGTGCACAAGTGTGTTCATTACTCACTGACACATTTTAAAAGATCCACAGGTAGAGCTAATTATTTCACTTGTAATTCTGTGAGGAGACCTGGAAAACATGCACTGTTTGGGGTCCTGAGGACCGAGTTTGAGAACCTGTGACGTAGATTAATGCAGCAGAACATAAGTTATTTGATTTAAACTTACTGTTACTGCGTAGGGTGGGCTTGTCTCCCTGGGCCTGTGGCTCAGACTCAGAATCTTGCCTTTGCGTTGGAGAGATCACATCTGTGCCAGTGCTTGGTTCAATGATGATGGTATTAGATGAGTCCTAATCTGGGTCATCAAATAGGACCTGCAATAATGCCGGGCTCGGCTGGCTGCTCTCAGGAGTTGTTGAAGGCGTGCATGTCGTTGTTGCAGACAGTGTGCCAGCATCACTTGAAGAAGATAGAGCAATGGGGTTGCATAGTGCTGTATGCCCAAAAGCCGAAGTGCATAAATCGTATAAGGCCCACTCCATCCTTCCCACACCACTGCGATTACGATTGTGGTCATGGACCTTTGGGTATTGTTTCTTTAGGCTCTTCAGCTTATTAAGGACTTGCTGCTGTGTCTTCACAATACCCCGGCTGGCCAGGATTTTGGCAATGTTGCAATAGATCATGGCATCTTTAACAGTGCCTGTGATTTGAGCTTTTATTTCCTCCTCTCCCCTCACATGTAAGAGCTCACGGACCTCCTCGTCCTTCCAATGTGCCATGATCACCAACCACCTGTACACAGAAAAAATAAAGATTACCGCACTAAAGAAAACCCAGAAAATTTAGATAAAAAATAATAAATAAATAAGAAAATGAATAAAAAATAAATCTCTTGTTAGCTAATAAAGTTTTCAGTATTTTAAAATAGATGCCATATATAATAGGAAACAAGCTCTTTTAATAAGGTAATAAAAAACAGTAATTTACATAGTATAACACTATGACATAAATAATAACATTAGATGCTAAATATGTTTACACACCTGGCAGCACTCTCCAAACACCTGGTACAAGTTCACCTCGTAGTGTTGCGGGCCTCTCTGCAACTGTTGCAGCACCAAATCTGCCTTGTAGCACTGCACAGGCTTGTTAGCGCTATGTTTAGCGTGTATATGGCGTCTGCCCTCCACTGTCCAGCTGTTGCTGATGACCTCATCAACAGGCAGCAGCGTCTGGCCAATCAGGAGCTGTTTGGTGAAGCCCGGGAGTAAATTCCCGGGTAGCACCATTCAGACAGAAGCAGGGTAAAACCCTTGTCGTTTGCAGGGGTGGCTACCCGGGAACGTGTTCCCGGGTAGGCACCTTTCAGACAGACGCGGCTACCCGGGAAGTTGGCTGAGGCAGGCCAAATTCCCGGGATTCTCGACAAGTCTGAAAGGGGTATAACTAAGCTGTACTTCCAGTGCTGTCTTTTATCCCAAAATCTTTAAATGCAGTTTTGCCATGTCCCATTCTGTCCAATGATGCAGATAATTACGGGTTTCCCTAAAACCAGATTCTGAAGTGTTGTAAAAAAATGTCAGCTGGACCAAGTTGGCTATTTCTGCTCAAACAACCATGGTGTCATAAAATGTGGTATTTGTTTATTCATCAAAAGATTTACCTTTGATTATTTGATGTGCAAACAGAACTGTTTTGCCTAAGGTGCTAGCATCAATAGATATGACCTCTTGATATTAAGCCGTCAGCCTGGACAATGGATGAACTGGTTTTATGATTACACACCTGTGCATACCAATGCCCATTCCATTATTTATGACATAAACAGGAAAACTTGTTCAAACCGTCCTAACAACAGTGCTAGATTTGATGTACAGTAATTCCCTATTTGATACATATATACATACAAACACATATGAACTCCTTGCTACGAAATATATATACTTGGTGAAAACCACTTTTAATCATTATGGTATATTAATTTAAACACTTTCCCTTTCAATCCTAATGTATATTTTAACCCTAATGTTCAAGTATATTTTATTTTACTTATGTAATTAATTTCCTACATCACATAAGGTAACATGCATGAGTAATTAGATTTGTACCATCACTTCATACCTATGATATTCAGGCTCATTTTTAAATAATATTTGTGAATCCGTATTATTTCTAGGTTTCATTATTTCTAAGTCAGCACCAGAGTACCATGTCATTTATCACTTCTGAGCCAAGTGTAATGATTTGCAAACAGTCAAAAATTAAAGTGTTACACTGGTGTTAATCAATTGGGTGAACTTACTTTTCAGTCAAAATAAATGTTTAACTATATTTTAAAAACACAAAATGATACAGTATTAAAACCACAGTATTAGTTGTTCACTATATAACAAGCTATACATATAAGTAATAAATGATTCTTTCATCTCTGCAATTAAAAATGAAACATTTGCCAGTGATTCATAAAATTGTGACCTTAATTACATCTCATAATGAGAGAATTCATGTTGCATATAATAAAGACTTCTGTACCTCATCTGTGCTTGTATACATGAGTTTGCAAAAGAGACAATTTTCAGTGAACTAATCTGATTAAATCACTTTTTCCGCTACATAACTTATAGTGCCAGCTGCCTCTGTGAGCCTTTACTTAAACATTTCAGTTGTATGAATCTTGTAAAGGATCAGTCTGACCCAGACAAAAATGACACAATGATAAAGATGTAATGGTTTAAGTGTAAGAAACATGTAAATAACCCGTTTAGTTGCCATGCCATAATGACATTTGAAAATGCTGTAGTCACAGCTAGCTGGAAGGATTGGGTACAGGATGCCGGCACTCAGGATCACAGTGGTAAGGATCTCGGTGGTCAAAATCCCGACATCGGCATCCAGACAGGGTTAGGATACCGACACTTGTCTGTCAGTATCCTAACCCTCCACCTCTCCATTCCCCTAACACTTTCTCCCCTGTGCCTAAACCTAACCACCCCCAAGTGCCTAAACCTAACCTCCCTCTCCCCAAACCCTAAACCTAACCCTCCCCCCTTAGTGCATAACCCTAACCCTCCCCCAAGTGCCTAACCCTAACCCTCTCCATAACCACAGTACTTACCGTCGGGATGCCGGAGGTGCGCTGGGATTCTGACGTGTCGGAATCCAGTGCTGGCATTCTAAGTGTCGGCATCCCAACTGTCGCTATTTTGACCGGATCCTGGATGGAAAATAGAATGGGTGGTGCTGCAGTGGGGAATATAAATGCTTCTCTCTGTCTATGAGGTTATCGTGACACTTGTCCAGTCCATAAACGTTTTTGCCAAGAGCTAATACCAGAGATACATGTCGTATTAACTCTTCCTGTGAAGATCTGTAAAATCTTTGCCACATAGAGACTGTTAAGTTAAATATACAGTAGTTTGTAGGAATCTATGACCTGCAAACTTTCTTTGTTCTAGGGAATAGGATTGCTACCTAGCAACAGCTGGTGGGTAGGATGACAAGCCTCCTGACTGCTGCTGGAGAAGGGAAGTGAAAATAATTTTCACTTACCTTCTTTCACAGCCGGGGTAGCGGGCTGGTGCGGCTCCTGTGACGCGTGTATGCATGTCACATGTGCGCGCGTGGACGCAAGTGCTGATAAGTGCTTATGAGCCAGCAGGCTGTGCGCGCACTTTGGTCATGTGCACGCGTGATGACCTGCGCTGTACAACCTGCTCCCTGCAGATTTTACGGCAATCCTGAGGAGAACAAAAGGTGTGAAGTGTGAACCTCAAACTGTGCTCACATACCAATAAGGACTGGAGACTAAGGGATGCAGAGTGGACAGTATTTAATAGTATTCTTGGTAAACTTAGACAACCAGGAGTAGAAGAAGAACTGATAAATGGAAGGAACTATTAAACTTAGGAGGTCGGCAATCGAAGAACAACAGAGTGAAGTCAGTTCTGTTGTTTAGGTGGTTGCACTTGCTGTTTCTTTGGACTCTTTGGAGTGCCTGAAACCAAAGGAGAGAAGAGCCATTAGCAGTATTGGAGATAAACAGAGAAACCAAAAGACCTAGCAAGGTATAGGGAGGGTAGGGTGGGTGCTGTTGCTAGGTGGCAATCCTATTCCCTAGAAAAAAGAAAGTTTGCAGGTCATAGATTCCTGCAAACTACTGTTTGTTCGTCGGGAGGCTTGCCACCTAGCAACAGCTGGTGGGCAGACTACCACATACCTGGTGGTTGCTCTGAGAAACTCTATCCTCTGGGAATCATAAGGGCTCCAATAGTGCCTAACAAAGGTACGTGTGGAGGACCAACGTGCAGCCTGCATTACATACACGCGTGACAGGAGCCGCACCAGCCCACTCCCCCGGCTGTGGAAGAAGGTAAGTGAAAATTCTTTTCACTTCCCTTCTCCAGCGGCAGTCGGGAGGCTTGCCATCCTACCCACCAGCTGTTGCTAGGTAGCAAGCCTCCCGACGAACAAACAGCATTTGTTAACTGTCTCATTTCAGGGAAAGAAGACATATGCATTTCATCAGTGTACAGTACATACTTGCTAGTAAATAAGCTATGGAGTACTTTGATATTAATTCTATTACAATTGCTGTTTTATTGCTACATTAGTACCATACCAAATGCTGAACTCATTTTCTCAATCTCCAGCTAGAAGTCAGTGTCCATTTATGAACTTACAAGAGAACCGATCGATATGTCAAAGCTGCAGGGACTTAGGGTCTGATTCAGACACGCTCGCAAGCGCATAGCGTTCGCAAGCTGGTCGATGGTGGCCCAGTGCGCACGCGCGAGCCCCGGAGCGAGTGCAAAAAGCACTCGCTCCGTGGCTCACTACAAAAGGGGCGGCTGTCGATGTTGATCGACAGCTCTCCCCATTTTGTAGGCGTGGCCGGGGGGGCTTCACAAACGGAGGCGTTCCCAAGCGAATGCGTGCTGTTTGTGGGCGGCCCCACGGACATCACCAGTGATGTCAGTGAGAGAGCTTCCAGCTCTATTAGAGCCAGAAGCTCTCTGGGGCTTGCTGCCACGAGACCCTACCACAAGGGTCTCGTCGCAAGCCCGATGGTCGCGATGGTCTTGACAATCGCGACCATCATCCTGGCCACTTGCAATAGCTGTGGGTGTTCACCCACAGCTATACGAGCGGCCAGGAGGCCACAACTAAAAAAACCAGTGCCCACCCTGATTCAGAGCGAGCGCTCACTTTTTGCGAGTGCCTCTGAATCAGGCCCTTAGACCAGCCCCAGAGATGACTGAGTACAGAGGGAAGTGTTATCCTGCCTGGAATAATCCATTTGAGAATTCCAATGGGGGTAAATTTGTCGTGTCATTGTGGGTTCCACTGAATGTCTACCCGCAATGTTATTATTGATGCCATGATTCCTATAGAAATCAGACAAAAGGTAAAGACAGAGGAATCAGTATGTAATACCGCCAACAGCGGCAGCCCGGCAGTGGTGAAGATCTCGATCGTTCATTTGGGTAAGTATCGCTAACCTTACTCTCTACCCTATCCCTCCATTAGGGGTGCCTAATCCTAACTGCCCCCCCAAGTGTCTAACCCTAACCCCCCTCTAAGTGTGTAAACCCCCTTCCCTGCAGCCTAACCCTAAGTCTCCCAGGGGGTGCCTAACCCTAACCTCCCCAAAGGGGTGCCTATCCCTAACCCCCCCTTCCCCTAGCCTAAACATAACCCTCCCGGGGGGCTGCCTAACCCTAAGTCCCCCGGGGGTATTAAAACCTAAAGCGCGGCTGTCTGCGCCCGGCTCTCGGCTTACCTTCGTTCGGTATGCTGGCCGTCGAGCTCCCAATGTAGGTCTAATGACAGGCGTCGGGATTTGGATGCCTTTCATTAGTACATTGCTGGGATTAGACAGTCGGGAAGCCGGTGGTAGGCATTTAGACCGTGGGCTTCCTGACTGCATCGGAAGAAAGAATACAGTAGGTTCCATGCAAAATGAGTTTGGCCAGAGTACCACTAAACTGATTTGCATGTGAGTCGAATGTGTATCCAACTCAATTAGGTACTAAAAATACTTAGACATCCTAATTTCAGTTGAAAAAGAGAGTCACGAATAAGAGCATGATAATGTGTAGGCTGTATCTATTCATTCAAGGGGCAAATTCAATAAAGAAGTCCAACAGGAGTTTCAGTGTATAACAGTACAGAAAACATTGCTTATTATTGCAGACTAAGCAATGGTTCTTACAGTAATATCCCACGGTGGAGCATCACGTGAGGCTCCTACAGGCCCTTGCGCTTAATGGAATGACCACCCAAGTGTTTAAAGTTTCATAGTAATGAAGTGATAATGAGATTACTACAATCATTTGATGCAATAAAACCACATTGTGAAGCGGTGAATCAAGTTGTACTGCAAATTAACGGTACGTAACAATGTGAAATATTCTCTAAGGTATCCAAAAGAGAAGATACTGTATCCAAAAACTGTAAATAAAAGTCTACACTTAAAGAAATCATTATCTTTTATTTAACCAAGTAAGATGATCTGGACTTCATTCATTTAACTCATGCATCACTGCACCAGCTGTATCTGTATCACACTTGTTTCACTGTTATCAAACCATGTGTAAGGATGCCTGCTTACTGACTTTCATCTGTGGTATCCTGAGGTGGGAGAGACTGAGGGCCTGGATCTAGTTTCATTACCGTTGTTGCTCACAGTGAGGATCTATTTGCCAAGTGATTGACAGACAGGGACCGTTTATAGACAGCAACAGTTGGTGGTGACTCAAATGCAGGCGTGTCACAACCGTTTTCAAGGCATGTCTTAGTCTGCAACCGCGATCTCATAAAATGGCTCTGGCATCTTGGTTCTCGCGTCCATTCCATGTGACCATACGGTTACTCAGAAGGCCGATTACTGACTGATCTGTGGGCCTGATTCAGACCCGCTCGCGAGCGCTTCGCCATTTTTCATTCTGGCTATGGAGAGTGAAGAGGAATGGAGCTGGGACCTGTGCTGTGCTATTGTTATTTGCTCGCTGACGCTGTGCATAGGGGCTGGCTACTGTTGTCCATATAGGGGCTGGCTGTTGTCTATAGAGGGGCTGGCAGGCTGGCTCTTGTTGTGTCTATAGGGACTGACTGGCTGTAGGGCTGTGTTGTCCAGGGGGTGCTCTGTCCTTCAGGGGTGCTCTTCACCCACCCCCAGTGTGAAAAAAAAAAAATAGTGTTAGCCACACTTGTCATCAGTGCAGGGGTGCTGTGCTGCTGTCTGTTCAGGGGCTGCTGCCTCTTTCAGGGGTTCACCCCCAGTGTGAAAAAACAAAAAATTCTGTGTGCGTGTTAGCCACACCATCAGTGAAAAACAAACATTTTATTGCATTTTTAAACAAAACCATTAATAAAAAAATCTCTTTTTTAAAAAAACAAACATGAATATTGCAATGAAAACTTTTTTTTTAAGTTATTGAGTTACAAAAAGTTGTTTTTTTATCTTAAACATAGCAGAAATGTTATCCTAACAGCTTATAAAGTTATATGCTCTAAAAAACTAAAGCCTATATTTACAGTCCTAAATTCGAAAACTATTTTATTCAAAAACATAAACAAAAGCAAAGATTATAAGTCTAGTGTGTTATTATGTTAGAATGTAGAAGGCCAAAAATTGGGTGGACCACACGTGGCTGATTGATCAACCATGGTGACTGGATTACTGTCATAAGGAAGAGGAGGCTGCAAACTGGGTGTCATGTTATGAGTTGGCCATACGGGGTATGTTGCTGTTAAGGGATCAGTCTGGTTATCATTGGACACATTATTATTATAGTTGTTGTTATTCTGGGTTGCCAACACCCGAAGGGTGTTTACCAATAGACAGAGACTACCTATCAGCTCAGGCATAAACACTTCCTGAGGAACAGAGCTCCGCTCTTTGGAGGGAAGCCAAATAGGTGGGAGCCTCTGTCCCAACATCTGAAGCTCTTCTCTCTCCACATCATCTATTATAGATGAAAAAAAAATTTAATCGGGGACATCTAGCTCCTCTTTCTGTACCCTGCTCACCCTTTTTGGACAGGAAGTCCAGGATGGATGGTTTGGAAGAAGAAGGCCTAGCAACAGATGGGGATGGTCATTATCAAGACCTGGTCCCTCCAGTGGGTGTAGTCTGGGAGGTATTGGTTGGCATGCAGGCAGCAGAATAACAAAGGCCTCCATGTTGTCTGTGTTCACTATTCCGTATTTCAGTTTGCGATTCAGGTAGGAATAAAGTTGGCCACAGAACACAGAATCACTGGATGTCTTAGTGCATTCAGGCCAGATATGATCCATGAATTTCCAGACAGATGAATACTTTGCTTGTGATAATCTTTGGTAATTCCTGGCAAAGGTGGGTGTTATAGCCAGATACTTTGAAGGCTGTAACTTTGAACTGCTTTATAGAAAACATGTGAATGAAACCTTTCCACACTGCAGAACATGATGGAAAAATCCCTTGAAGGTCAGTACCTAGAGCATCTTTTTTCATGTTCTCTGAGGCCTTTCCTGACTGTGAAGAAAGATTCTCCACACTGTAGTCTTCCATTGTGACTTTTAATGGTGATTTCAATGTTGTCCACTGGTTGAGATCCTTCTCATCTGAGGGTTGGTTTTCCCCTTGCAAATGAGACCATTCACATCCAGAAGGTGACTCTTATGTTTAGCCATGGTGTCAGTCTCTCTTTTGGCAGAATTTGCACAATTTTGGGGGCACCATGATGAATCAGACAGATCCTCCAGGGTAAACATCTGATCTGGTGTTGTATCTATATCTATTAACTCTTTGTGCATGAGTTTAGTCATCTGCCACTTGTGGTGGAGCTCTTTTTCTGCTTTCTCAATGATCTCCAGACACAACATAAAACTTAAACCTTAAACTGAAATGTTGCATTTAATGCTCTATTCTGCTTGTTCACCTATCTAAATAAATATGATTAAGTGTATAGAGGTAACAACAGCAATTTGAAGGCCACTAACTGTTTTTTTTCATGTCCCAGTACAGGTTTCGAAATTCCTTTACAGACGGTTTGCAAAGAATTATTTAAGTCAATTGTTTATTTCTTTTTGGAAATCACACTTCCTGGTCCCCTTCTGAGATGAAAAAAATGCATTCCCAGCAAGCAGGCATGGCGCTCAAGAATTCCCAAGAAAGGCACAACGTAAGACTTAAACCTTAAATCTGAAATGTTGCATTTAATGCTCTTTTCCACTTGTTCACATATCTGATATAGTTAAGTGAACAGTGGGAACAACGGCAGTTTGAACTAAGGCCACTTAAACTAACTCTGTTTTTTTAAATGTCCCTGTACAGGTTGGGAAATGCCTTTACAGAAGATAATCCAAAGGATTATTTAAGTAAATTGATTTTGGAAGCACTCTTCCTGGTCCCCTTCTGGGATGAAAATCAACTCCTAGCCACAGTAGCAGGCACAGGATTCTCAAGAAAGACACAACATAAGGCCTTAAATCAGGGGTAGCCAACCTCGGTCCTTGAGAGCTCACATTTTCCAGATGACCAAGCTGGTGCACAGGTGTATTCATTATTCACCAACACATTTAGAAAGATCCACAGGTGGAGTTAATTATTATAGTTGTGATTCTGTGAGGAGACCTGGAAAACATGCACTGTTGGTAGCTCTCGAGGACCAGGATTGACTACCCCTGCCTTAAATCATAGATCTTATGCTTGAGGCCACTAACTATGTTTTTTTTATGTCCCTATACAGGTTGGGAAATGCTTTTTCATGTGGAAAGCACTACTAGAAGTCTTCCTGGTCCCCTTCTGGAATGAGAAAATCAACTCCCAGCAGCAGCAGCGGCCATGCTTGAGGATTATTCTGTGACAAGGACTGATGTGAATGTATCACATTTTTATTTGCAAATGCCTCCTACCCTTACCTTCACCCTCATAAATTTTCTTCGGAATCAAAAAATTAATTAAATTTATTACCAATCAAATCAACCCTTCCTGTTCCTGCCATGCCTTCATCTACATACGTACTCCAACTCCCTCAGACCTCTCTTGAATAATAAAAGTGTTTCCTGATGTTCCATGTTTAAAGTTGAACTGCCATGTGTTTGTGCCGCCCACTGCTGCAGCTTAGCTTAGTCAGCCAGCTAGCTTGGTGCAAATTTTGGGCCTAAACTGGATGAAAACAATATAGTGAGCTGTGAGGTGGTCAAAACCGACTGGAAACAAGTGGAAATAAATGTTATTGAGGTTAATAATACTGTAGGATCAAAAAAAGGCCCATTATATGTGATTTTAGCTGTTTTTATGATTTTTTAAGAAAAAATCCAGATCCAGAACCAAAACCGAAAAACAAAACACGGAGGTGAGGGTTTGGCAAAATTCATCCAGATCCAAAATCAGGGGAGATCCAGATCCAAAACCAAGACAGTCACATCTCTAATTTTAATGCATCAGATAAACACAAAAAGGCTTATTTAGAGTCAGTGGCGTAACTAGGGCAGGGCGAGCAGGGCATGTGCCCTGGGCGCAATGGGACCGGGAATGCAGGGGGGGGAACCACCAGCCACGATACCGGCCTGTCCTAGTTAGCCAGTGTAGTGCCGACCACAGTGAGTGCGGTCAGCTCTACACATTTACACAGGACAGCGCTAGGCTTCCCAGCGCCGGTCCTGTGTTGCAAAGCTGAGCCCTTTCTCTCCCCCTGAGCACTTGCCCAATAGCACCAGGAGGAGGGTGGGAGACGGTCTCATGCTGGCGGCGATGTGTATGTTAAGAAGCAGCCAATGAGATTCAGACAGACTCTCATAGGCTGCTGCTGCACACACATCTCCGCCAGCGCTGGCGGAGATGTGTGTTAAACAGCAGCCAATGAGAGTCAGAGAGACTCTCATTGACTGCAGCAGCACCCACTGCAAGAGTCGGCTCCTTCTGGCTCCTGCAGTGGGTAATGGGAAAGATGTCATGACGTCATGATGTCTCTCCCATAATGCAGAGCGCACCAGCCCGGGAGGACTGATGTGCAGATGGCGACGGGAGCCGGAGCGTGGATTCAGGTATGTTTTTTTCTTTTATTTATTGTTTCATTTTCAGTGTGTATTTGTCAGGGGGGTACACTTATACTGGGGCACTGCATTGGGGGGACTACTGGGAGGGGACTACTACTGGGTGTAATGCTTCGGGGGGGATACTACTGGGGGCACTACTATGGGGGCACAGTATCATGCGGGACCTATACTGGGGGGACTACTACTGGGGACACTGCATCAAGGGGGACTCCTACTGGGGGCACTATATAAAGGGCACTGTATAGGGGGGACTACTACTGGGGGCACTGCATTTGGGGGGACCACTACTGGGGACTACTACTGGGGGGAACTACTACTGGGGGCACTGCATCAAAGGGGACTCCTACTGGGGCACTATATAAAGGGCACTGTGTAGGAGGGACTACTACTGGGGGCACTGCACAGGGGGGACCACTACAGGGGGCACTGAAAAGGGAGAACCACTACAGGGGGCACTGCATTGGGGGGATAACTACTGGGGGCCTGCATAAGGGGGACAACTACTGGGGGCACTGTATAAGTGGCACTGCATATGGGGGATTACTACTGGGGTCTGCATATGGGGGCTCACTACTGGGGCACTGTATAAGGGGAGCTACTGGGGGCCTGCATAAGGGGGACAACTACTGGGGGCACTGTATAAGGGGCACTGCATATGGGGGATTACTACTGGGGTCTGCATATGGGGGCTCACTACTGGGGCACTGTATAAGGGGAGCTAATGGGGGTCTGCGTAAGGGGGACCACTACAGGGAGCACTTTGTAATGGGCACTGCATATGGTGGACCATTACTGGGGGCCTGTATAAGGGGAACTAATCAGGGGCTGCATAAGGGGGACCACTACTGGGGGTACTGTATAAGGGGCACCACTGGGGGCCTGTAGAAGAGGGACCACTACTGGGGGCATAGTATACTGGGGGTACTATATAAGGGGTACTACTGGGGGCCTGCATAAGAGGAACCACTACTAAGGGGACTGTATAAGGGGCACTGCATTAGGGTGCATATGGAAAGAAATGTTCCCAGTGACAAGAAAGGGGTGTGAGTCATATTGACACACCCCATTTTTCAGTGGCCATGCCCCTTGTGACCACGTCCATTTTTCGGCGCTTTCATCACGTGCACATGGGGGGGCTCCATTTTAAAATTGCCCTGGGCTCCAAATACCCTAGTTACGTCACTTTTTAGAGTTGCATTCAAGGCAGTTTTTCTTCATAAAATATGCATTCTGCATGAATACCAAAATTGCAGGTGCATTTGTCTTAGTTTTTTTGTATATTTGACTTGCATCGCCTTACTTCTGGAGATGTACAAAACACAGTGGAGGGTAAGTAAGCAGACCGAGACCATATGTAAATGCCGCTTTTTTAAAGTATTTTAACATGTGACATTAAAGTCATAGTTGCCAAGAACTTAGACACGCCCCAATACTCAAAAGGGCATGTCCAAGGGGCATGCTGTGGGGAGTGTGGCAGTGCCATTATGGAGGACGTAGATTTAACCCTTTTTCTTACTGGGTCAATAAAATGTGCCTCCACCCAAGCTTGATTATATGCGTGTATAATACCTAGGCTCTTAATGCTCTTCCAGGTAAGTAAACACACGTTATTATAGACTTTTGTTATTTTATGTTAACAGATGTAAAAGAATGAGAGCAAACAATTAACAACACATAGTTTTCAGCATACATTTAGGGAACATGCATATATACCAATATACATTACTGTGTTCAAGAATAACAAAGTTACACTTTCCTCTAACACTAATGTCTCTTTGATGAACATACAAATTGATGAAGTCCTCTATCAATTGTGTATATAGACATCCTTATTAATATCCACCATGTATTGGTCAGTTTTCAATGTCTTTGAAACATTCAAATACGAATTCTCGTATTACCAATAGTTTCTTAAACTAACATAAATAGCACAATAGGGGCGGGCGAAACAGGAGTCAATGAAGGAGCTTTATGTATCTCTAGCTATTTATCACTCTGTAAAATAAGTTCTGAAAAGAATTTGTAGCATTACCCCAATTAAGCCACAATGTCATATATAAGTCTCCAGAAGTGGGGATGTTATTGATGTAATATAATCCTTTTACTTTGTACCTAGGCTAGAGCTATGTCCCCAATTATTGATGCGATCAATCAGTACTTATACTGTAGATAATTTGAAGGTCGCTGCTTGCCCAAAACCTAAGGATAAATCAGTACTCCAGGTGCTCTTCTCTCCTCAGGATTATCTCCCTAGTACTTTTCCTCCTTTTTTGCTATATGTTTGACTAGGATTCCAATTAATAATGTTTGTATAAGTCTCAAGGTGACTTCTGGAGTAGAATAACTCCTATCTGTGCTGTTTACATTTAGGGTCAATTATCAATGCTATATAAGAGATCCAACTGAGTGTGTTACTGGTGTAATAGTAGTCACTGTAGGTACAGTGCTACTGCTGTTCACACTGCCACTAGTTAGCTTCACTGACTTCTGCTACCAGACTAGCTGTCAGCTGCCTGTACAATGCAGGCTCTCCTTGCCTTGGTATCGGTGGCTGGGACTCAGGCACGGCTGTCAGCTGTCTCAATATGGGCAGTCTCTCTTACTGACCGGCCCCAGCTCGGACACGACTGTACTCTTCACCTCCGGCTGCCTTCTACTGGAACAGCCACTAGGAACTGTGGTCATCTCTGACCAAGTCGCGACCCATCCAGCCTCACTCTGGCCCTGCTCAAACTCACACTTCCGGATGCTGCTAGGCTCTCCCTTCACACAGCGCCGGTGGAGTGATGAGTGGCAGCCTCTGGTGAGGGGAACTCCAGACTGTCAGCTGCTGCTAACAGTTCTTATCTACCACTCTCTAAATGGATACTCTTTTCCTGATGAAAACTAAATCACTCCCACCTATATTTCTCCGCCCCTGCTCTGCATGCTTATGTTCCAACATTAACCCCTGCCAGTCCTGCCCTTTTACAATCAAAATATAACATTTTACAAAGATTCATCTCTATATTTAATCTTATATGCTAAAACAACTTTCCCTAATAAATTGTGATATATCATATCTCAGAGATCTGTCACAATATCCCTGTACTTCCTGTATAACAAACTCTAGACATATATCAATATGGCTACATAGATATGCCTCTAGCAAGCACTGGCCCTCAGACACTTTGTTACCAAACTCCCTCTTGGTGCCCCTGGCTACAATGCTCAGCAGGTTCTTGATGTCTAGGCATTTTAGCACATGTAAATGCTTCTATCACAAATACATGGGAGACATAAAGAATTTGAGGACTTTAGGATTAGAAAAAGTCTATTTGGAAACTGATGACGCTTTTTAGATGCAAAAGCAAGTGAACATGCCTGATACAATTATATTTTATTTTTTTATTATATTAATGTGATATTTAACCTTCGAGATTCATGCCTTTCCTTAACCACTTATTTTGTTTTGCATCTAATATTACTTGCTAAAAAAAAATTACTTGATTAAAAAAAAGATACAAATAAGCACAATCCTGCAGACAATGTTTCAGAAATTACTTGATTGAACAATATTTTTTAATAATTTTTCATACTGTTTTATTTTTGGTTAAAAGGAATATATCTATTATTTAGATTATGACCATTATTTGATGAATTTGTGAGGGGTGGCTGAGGGGGTAAGAGCCTACTGCCATGTAGGTGTAGTTGGGCACTTACCACACACCATTGGCTCTCACCTTCAGGGTGTAGATGATGCTCTGGTCAACACTCCTGGTATACAATACAATGTTGTAATAACCTTTGCGCAAGAGAGGAGCAGCTGGTAATCTCTTACGGTGTTATCAAACCGAATACAAATACTGTATACAACCTAAACAGAAATGAAAATATCGATCCCCATAGGAGGGATACAATACCACAGTCCGACAAGTATCAATTTCAATACAACAAAAAAGTAAATTCTGGTGCAATTCAGCCCAATCTTAATCCCTAGGTCTGCCCAATCATGTAAAAAATTTAATAATGCGTAGAGGTTTAGGGATAGGATCTCAGGAGATACAGGCATATAAAGTTATAAATAAAATGAACAGAAGTACTCAAAGGCAAGACTTCTCCTTTTCAATTGCATCAACTCTGAAAACGAGATATGAAATTAAACACAAAAAGAAAAAACATTTGTAGTACTGCTAAAAATAACACAAATAAATGAAATAAATAGTTCTCCTTTGTGTATAGGGAAGAAAAAGGTGAGGACAATATTTCTTTGATCCAGGGTATATATGAATCAAGACAGGACCTCACCACCACTATTTTTATGAATAGGTGTACCATAAATTCACTTGATGAGTGTGTGGGAAATGTATGTAAAGGTTTCTTTTCATACACTTAACCGAGTATTCTAGAAAGACGTATTAAACAGGCGTACCCCAACTCACGTGATATCAGGTTGGGATCCACATATATAGGTATCTTTTTAAACTTCTTGTAAGAAATTCCACATTATCGATGTAAAAAAAACTTCAATATTAATTTAATCTATTCCAAACAAATGATAACAGATTGAACCAAAATAGGCACAATCAAAAGGGATCTACAAAATTCACATACAGAGTCCACAGTCAATTATTGATGGAAATTGGAGCATAACTGGCAATATCTCCACTTATAGGTCAAAAAGTCCGGACTTTGGCCCTTATTCAGAGCGGGACACTCTTTGTGAGCTCTCGCTCTGAATCAGGGCGGCCTTTTTTTTTTTTTTTTGCCCAGCCTCCAGGCCGCTCGCTAAGCTATGGGTGACCACGTGCGTTTCAATGTTTCCGGAAGTGTGCACCCACTAGACGGAGGTGATACACGTAGTGGGAACTGATTTATCCCACCTTAGAGATGCACACTGGAAGTCATGCGTTATACACGCGTACCACTTACCGGATGTGCAATAATCTAAGTGGTAAATTGGAAATTGCACATTACTTGTGCGTTCCACATGCCGGAAATGCGTGCATATCTAAAATTCTAGTCGCTGGAAGTGACATAATGGGAGTTTCCACCATAGTACATAGTAGTGTATATTATACTAGAAACAGCACTTTCTAAGGTGAATGTGTGCAGCAAAAAATCCAAGTTTAAATACATATGATTAGAGATATAGAAAAAGTGAAAAATCAGGATAATAAATATATCCATAAAAATTACAAGATAAAATAGTTAATATATTAAATGATAATAAAATAATCTAATTTAAAAACCACTTTAATTCAAAATCTGAGTTGAGGCCTTCTGGTATCAGCTTTTCACACCTACTGTAGCTAAATTCCCTTCCACATCACGAGCTCTCCAATTGGACTTAACTTGCTGTATGCCTATAAATTTTGTAATATTAGATGTGGAGCACCTATGATTTTTTAGGAAATGTTCTGATAAGGTGTGTGAAGTAAGGCCTTTTTTGATATTCCGAATATGCTCTGCTATCCGTGATTTTAAAGCTCTCCCTGTTCTACCTATATACATTAAACTGCAATCACATTCTATAAGATATATCACATTAGTTGTGTGAGTTATCTCATAATTTGAACCTTTTGTAGTGATCTGGTGATTTTAGACTCTTTTGAATAAATGGTTCTGCATACAATACAGGTACCGCAGTGGTGAAATCCTTTTGATCTTATTAGATTTTGGGAATTCATATTGTAGGGAACTTCATGCAAGTTTATTCTTTAAATTGATTCCTCTTCTATAAATGAACCTAGGGTGACTTGGTATGATGTCTTTCAAAACTGTGTCTCTTAGCAACAAATGCCAGTGTTTCTTTATTATCTTTGCCTGGTATTTGTAATTGGCTCCAAAATCAGATAGAAAAGCCCATTCTGAAATGTCATCATTTCTTTTATGCTTCTGTGTTAAAACCTCATTTCTTTTAATCACATTTACTTCTTATTCTGCTTTTTCTATAATTTATTTTGTGTAGCCTTTAGTAAGGAATTTGTTTTGCACTACAATTTTGTTTTAGTGTTAAAAACTGTCCCTTCGGTATTCCCTTTAGCCAATTTGGGTGATGTTGACTACCGAAGGGAATATAGCTGTTTGAGTCTGTAAGTTTTGTATACCCTTTAGTATGAATCGTGTCCTCTTTTATGTAAAGAGTCAGATCCAAAAAGTTAACATCAGTCTGATTGATGTCAAAAGTAAGCAGAATGTTCAAGTTATTAAAATCAAATTTCTGCAGAACTCTTGCTCAGGACCCTTCCAGACAAAAAGGATGTCATCTATGAACCTAAACCAAGACACCAAGTTTTCACCAGCCTTTGGGTTGCTCCACACCCAATCATGTTCCCAACGGGACATGAAAAGGTTGGTGTAGCTTGGTGCGAACTTGGTGCCCATTGCGGTTCCTATCTTTTGGACATAGTAATCTCCTTCTAAGAAAAAATAGTTGGTTTCTAGGATAAACTGAATCCCTTCTTGAATTAAGTCATAGGAGAGATAGGTTATTAGATATAAACAAGAAAATTAAAGTTCTACAAAATTAAAGTGGATACATAACTTGTAACTTCAGGGCTGGCTATGCACTTGCCCCACTACACCACACAAATAAAATTCATGATTACAGTGTAATGTCAAGGTGTTTACCTTCCCCCATCCTCTGTAGGTATCTCGGCACCCAGCGCCGTCCCCTGCTCCCCCTCCGGCCCTTCCCTCACTGTGCCCTCGACCTAAGCTTAAAAGAATAATGGCAGCAGGTGAGTGGAGTGCACAAGGATTCAGAAGATGGATGTGAAAGCCTTCTTGGCCTAGTGGTTACTGTGGTCATTTTACAAGGTCATGGTCCTGGGTTCAATTCCCAATGCAGCCTCATATTATTTTGTATGATGATTACTTTAGATTCATTGCTCTTTATAGGTTTTTTTATACTCAAACGCAAGCTCAGTTTTAAATAAGACCACATAATTTCCTCTTCAATAATGTTTCAGTAGTGTATTGAAGGCACTACATTGCTCCACAACTCCCCCGCACCCTGCAATGACACACCCATACAGTGATGGGGTGCAGGGGCTCAAGTGTCAGGTTTCAGATGCACTTTCTGTGTCGGGGGCTTAGATGGGTCAGACGCACCCATAGGTGTTGGAGTTCAGGGACTCAAACACACCTAAAGTATTGTAGTTGAGTATGAGTGATTGTAAGTGTTAATGTGCATGTACTGTATGCTTTAATAAAATTTTACTATCATTGTGTGTGTGTCCTGTGTTTATTGTAATATTTCTTTTGCAGGTGAACTACAGTACTGTACAGGAACATACCAGCGGGCCCGTAATGCCCTGCATGCTGGTACTTGTGGTTCTCCAAGTACTAGCAGGTGGGAGAGGCTTGCTGGTACTGTAGTTCTACTGTAAAAGACAATATTTTACTTCTTTCAATTGCACCACATTTTACACAATCAACCCGGCACCCACCGCTCCAGGAGCTGCTGGGGATAGCCCTGAACTTTCAGCCCAGGCCTGGGATGCCCTGGACCTGGTAAAAGGGTTCCCCTGGTTGTGGCATTACTCCCCCACTAGAAAGAGCTTGGTGCTGGTTATGGATAATACAGGGGACCCCTACACTTTTTGTTCCCTCTATATCCAAAACCAGGAGCAGTTCGTGTGAGCCCAGTGCTGGTTGTGCTAATTACATAGGACCCCTACATCATTTGTCCCCTATATTTTCACAACCAGAACCAGCTCTGAAAAGCCAGGGTTGGTTGTGTTTTAGGGGGGCAAGGGCAGGCATGCATTTTTTTCTGGTTGTTTTTTACACTTGTATACTATACATTTTTTTTAACACAGATACATGGATGGATCTCACTGATCCGTCTATGCATCTGTGTCTTATTTAAAAAAACTTATCACACCTGCTTGCAGCATGAATCGCAGTGATTCGTGCAAGCATCTGTGATTGTTTTTTTTACACCGATGCTTGCAGCACGGATCTCCCTGATCCATGCTGCAAGCATCTGTCTGCTATTGCACACAATCTAATGATATGAAACTGTACTGTAATGTAGATCATGCACGATAGATCTTACTGTTCTTTTCTCCATGTTGTGTCCTGGATTGCCAGGTAGCTGTCCGGGAGATTTCAAGGGAAATCGTTGACAAAATTGTATTGTTTTCAAGTTGTCTAGTGTGTAGGCATCCTAAGATGAGATGAATTCCTGTTCATTACTTTTGGATTACTGTGTTGAACTCACTACTACATTACTCACAACAACCAGGGGCTGATTGGCCGTTGCCTACAGCGGGAAGATTCCCGGTGGGCCAATTGGTGTGTGGTGCCCTTGTCATCTGTGGCCCCGCCCCCTTTAGCAAGTCCCTGGTCATGGCTTTCTTTCATTACAGGTATTTGAAAGACTGACAGGCTACCTGTAGAGCTGCACTGGCTAATGGATTTCTGTCTGGGGGGCTAGTCTGTATTAGAGATGAGCAGGTTCGGATCTAAGAGATCTGAACTCACCCGAATTTGGAGGATCCAGGGCAATCCCCGCTACCGACACCGCCGGCACCCCTACTGGCAGCATCCCCCGCTGCCGACACCACCACTGCTGACACTCCTGCACTGCTGCCCAACGTACTGAGGACACCGTCAGCGACCCCCACACTGCCAACACTGCCGACACTCTCACACTGAGGACACCACCAGCACCCCTGCCTGACACAGTCAGCAAACCTGCACTGAGGACACCGCTGGCACGCCCGCACTGCTGGACACTGCCAGCAAACCTGCACTAAAGACACCACTGGCACCTCCGCACTGCCGACACAGCCAGCCAACCTGCACTAAAGACACCGCTGGCACCCCCGCACTACCGACACAGCCAGCAAACCTGCACTGAGGATACCGCTGGCACGCCCGCACTGCTGGACACTGCCAGCAAACCTGCACTAAAGACACCACTGGCACCTCCGCACTGCCAACACAGCCAGCAAACCAGCACTAAAGACACCGCTGGCACCCCCGCACTACCGACACAGCCAGCAAACCTGCACTAAGACACTGCTGGCACACCCGCACTGCCGACACAGCCAGCAAACCTGCACTAAGACACCGCTGGCACCCCTGCACTGCCGACAGCAGCAAACCTGCACTAAGACACTGCTGGCACCCCCGCACTGCCGACACAGCCAGCAAACCTGCACTAAGACACTGCTGGCACACCGCACTGCGGACACAGCCAGCAAACCTGCACTAAAGATACCGCTGACACCCCCACACTGCTGACACAGCCAGCAAACCTGCACTAAAGATGCCGCAGGAACCCCCGCACTGCCAACACAGCCAGCAAACCTGTACTAAGACACCGCTGGCACCCCGCACTGCCGACACAGCCAGCAAACCTGCACTAAAGACACCGCTGGCACCCCTGCACTGCCGACATCACCGGTACCCTTCACTGAGGATACTGCCAGCACTGCAGCACTGCCATTCCATGTACTGAGGACACCATCAGCAACCCTGCTCTGCCGACACTGATGTCACAGTAAGTGCACTATTGGTGTATCCAACCCACAGTGTATAACACACTGTATCAGTGTTGGACATTAGAAACTGAACTGCCACATGTTAGTGCCGCCCACTGTGTCACTTAGCTTAGTCAGCCAGCTAGCTGGATGCAACCTTTTAGCCTTAACTTGATGAAGCAAATAATATTGTGAGGTGGTCAAAATTTATTGGAAATTACTGGAAATAAATGTTATTGAGGTTAATTTTACTGTAGGAACAAAAACAGGCTCATTGTATGTGATTTTAGCTTTTTTTATGATTTTTTAAGAAAAAATCCAGATCCAAAACCAAAACACGGAAACAAAGCACGGAGGTGAGGTTTTGGAAAAACCAATCCAGATCCAAAACCAGGGTAGATCCAGATCCAAAACACAGGGGTCGGTGCACATCTCTAGTCTGTACTAAGGGCGAAATGGTAATCTGTTTGGGGGTAGGGGGATAATTCTGTTCTAGGGGCAAATGATCTGTTTGGGGGGAGTGGGGTTATTTAGTGCTAAGAGGAGATGATTTATCTGGGGACTGGGCTATTATGTGCTAGGGCAGGATGATGGTACTGCGGAGGCGCAGGATGATGGCACTGGGGAGGCGCGAGGCGCAGGATGATGGTGCTGGAGAGGGGCAGGATGATGGCACTGGGGAGATGCAGGATGATGGTGCTGGGGAGATGCAGGATGATGGTGCTGGGGAGACGCAGGATGATGGCACTGGGGAGGCGCAGGATGATGGTGCAGGGGAGGCGCAGGAAGATGGTGTTGAAGAGGTGCAGGGGGAAAGCACTGAAGAGACACATAGGGGGGATGGGCAGGAGACACACATAGAGGATGGTAGGACTGCTGGTATTATTAGAAGAATAGACTGGGGGACAGTAGTCTTCAGTAAGACAACAATTCAAATGAAACCATATTACTGATGCAAATGGTTTTATATGGTTAAGGTTTGGTCTTGGTTTGAGTCCCTGAACCCCAACAGCTATGGGTGCGTCTGACCCATCTAAGCCCCTGACGCTGAAAGTGCGTCTGAAACCCGACACTCGAGCCCCTGCACCCCATCAGTGTATGGGTGTGTCATTGCAGGGTCCAGGGGAATCTTGGGTGCACCTGAAACAGATGGATCCACCACTGTACTTTATAAAAAATAATATATAGAGGAATGAATCTAAAGTAATCATGATTACTAAATAATATTGGGCTGAGTTGAGATTTGAACCCTGGACCATGGCAATGTAAAACAGCACTCTACCACTAGGCCAAGAACACTTTGACATTCATCTACTGAATCCTTGTGCACTCCACCCTTTAGGGAGGGTGCAGTGATGGAAGCATAATGATAATAATAATATGTCTTTTCTAAATATTACTCTAGTATATGAAAACACAGTACCCGAGCAGTTACCCGAATATTAATTCATCCCGTCTCGTTGAAAACTGTGCATGCGTGTGACCCGTCTGAGCCCCTGAGACAAAAATATAATTTTTATTTTTTTAAAGTACAGCCCGGATTGCATGATGAAAACACTGTACAGGTTGAGTCTCCCATATCCAAATATTCCAAAATACAGAATTATTTTGGCATGACTGAGATAATGAAACCTTTGATTTTTGATAGTTTAATGTACTGTACACAAACTTTGTCTAATTCACAAATTATTAAAAATATTGTATAAAATTACCTTCAGGCTGTGTGTATAAGGTGTATATGAAACATAAAGGAATTTCATTACTGTACACAAACTTTGCTTGAGCCACAAAATTATTAAAAAATAGTATAAATTACCTGCAGGCTGTGTGTATAAGGTGTATATAACACATAAATGCATTCTGTGTATATTGGGGTACCATTCCCAAGATATTTCATTATGATATGCACATATTTAAAAATATGGAATATTCCATTATCAATAATACCCCTAGTCCCAAGCATTTTGGATATGAGAGATTCAACCTGTACTATGGTGTACCAATCACAGGTTCTGTCAGCCAATCACCAGGTGGTTATACAGAAAATGCATTGGACATCGGACGCATGCACAGTGTAGTTTAGCAAAAGCGACACCTGGTGAGTAAAAAGTTGTATTACATGCTATGACGTTTTCCTGCACCACGGCACGTTCTGTTGTGATTAATACTGAAAAGCACGACTCAAGGTGTACCATGTGGCATGAGATGCAGGGCATGCTACATGGCATATGGAGCAACAAACTAGCTGGGCCCATGTCCTTGACACAGAAAAGTGTTATGCGATGATGACTTCTGCTTCACAGTCTGTGGAACGGAAGGTTAGATCACTTTTGAATGACAGTTTCTAGAAACTTCTTGGCGAAATGGTTACAGAAATATCCGTAACTGACACAGGAAAACCAATGTGTGAAAGCTGTATAACAGGCAAGCAAAGCCATTGCTCATTCTCGAAATCAGCAAGTAGAACTGAAGCACCCCAGGAATTGGTGCATATAGAGGTGTGTGATCCAATGGAAGAAACTTGTTACTGTGTAAGAGTGCCACAGAGGGACACAGACGTGACCCTCCAGTGACTCTGTATTTTATGCCCATTATATCCTGCATATACAGCTATAAAGCACTCATACATGACCGGCTAGTGTTCTATATTGTCCGGTCAAGCTCTGCTCCATCCAGGATACTGAACACAAGTAACTGTGAGTACGGCTGTACAAACACACTGCTACACTACAATAAACCTAACTCCAGGTTTAGCCCTAAGCTGTCTGCTGTATCTGGATTCTGCTGCTGTCTACTATTTATAACCTGCGTTCCACTACAAAATAGTGCGCACATATCAACAACTAGCACTGGCATTTATTTTTGCAGGTTCCACTTCCCCATGGATACCAGCCCTGTGCTGACTAGCTTAGGGCAGGATGGCACTATGGCAGGGGGACCCCGTGCCAGGTGTCCCACTAAGCTTTACCAGTCCTGGCTGGTAAAGCTTAGTCCTGGTTAGTCAAAAATCAAGGGAACACTGTATTGTGACAGTGTTACTAGTTAATGCCCAATTTGTACATAATATAGTATTTTAATTAAGTATCATATGCAGAACATTAAACCATTAAACAATTGGTCAGTCTTCCTCTTTAAAAAATGTAATTGGAATATTTTTTTTAACAATGTGAATAGATAACATCAGCCACACTAATAATATTAATAATTGTTTCAGTGTGAAGGATCCAGAGCACTCAGCCAATCAGAAGTGTCTGACGGTGGTCATCATCATTAGTGTTAATATTACACCAGGTGTTGAGCACCCACATGATACACCCCTCCTGACAGGTGTAAATGCATCTTACTGTAGTTGTGGTTTGCATGAGTCACATTTGCATAAAGAATTGTTAGCACAAAATGCAATCAAATCTACATACGGATGCATGTGTAATCATTTTTTTGCACATGTACAAAATAAAAAGGTGTATTTGTCAGCTGGAAAAATACACAGGACCGTAGAGATATGGTCCAAGCCCCGTTACACTCGAGCAGCGTGGCAGGGTTGCGTGGCCACACCCCCTTAGGAAAAATTGCTGCGTGCCCTCGAGTGGGGCACTGTGAGACCCTCAGCCAGGGGCGAATCCAGAGGGGGGGGGCTCGATCAGTGTGATCGCTCCACATCACCCCCGCACATGCAGAGGAGAGGAGACTGCTGCTACTGCTCAGTGGCAGCAGTCTCCTTGGTCCCACTGCAGGCCAGCACACAGCAGTGTGGCTGGGCTGCTGACAAGTAAGAGGGAGGGGGGTGTCGGCAGCAGACCTGGGCCCCCGTCAAGCCCCTCCAAAAAGCCCGGGTAATTAGTACCGCCCTCTCGGAGTCCCTGTATGTTAGCCCCTATAGCTGTGCGTAGGAAGATGTGTGATGTTGGACTATCGTAATTATCTGGTATGTGCATAGTCGCTTATTGTGACTACAGTATATATCCCCAATATTTGAATTGCCCCCAAAGTATACTATATATCAGTTGGTAAAGGCTGTGCAGGATCACCCTGCATACAATGTTATTTCTTCTTCATGTGTATGGTTTTTGCTTCTGCTCAGTAAAACTAATGTGACAATGCCGTACATTAGTTATTGAGTGATGCTGCTTATAAATATGTGTGTCAGATACTGCTCTGTAGTTCTGTCATCTTGCTGATAATAAGCTCTGCTCTAATAAACTTTTGTTTACGATACCTGGCTTCTGAGACAAGGGGCTTCTGTAACATTTTCATTAAAGTTTACGTGTTGGAAGGAACGGCTGAAGCGTATCAGTTACTGCCAGCACTGTGATATTATTATTTCACTTTAATTAATAAAATGATAAATCTATAAGATTGACTCAGTTGGAGCAATATCTATATACAATAATTGTGCAGTACTATAAGATTGCTTCTATCTTAGCAATATTGTATTAAAGAGGGGAGGTGCAATTACCCGTACAGCCCGTAAATAATAGTATTTTGTGCCACATTGTCAGCATATAATCGATGACTAGCAGGATAATTGATGCGTGCATAATACTGATTTGTAACCCATTCAGATACAGACTTAGGAGTTGATGCTGAGTTGAATGCATATAAACATAACAACAGCGTATGTACAGTATGCCTATAAAGTGAGGTGTGAACATCTATCCTGCTGTGCACCACACATCCACCAGATTTAAGCCACACATACTTATACCCACATACACTTACAGCTAACCAGGTCATAAGAATAAAAAAAAAGTTTATTAACATTTAATTTGCAAAAAAAAAATGTATTCACTTGTATGTGTGGTTAAATTAAAAAAAATAAATAAAACATTTTTAAAAAATCTATAATACAGCAGATATAATATTCCTTCTTGCATAAGATGAAACTAGCACAATGAACACAGGGCCTGATTCAGCAAGGATCGCAACTGCGAATGCAATAGCGATTCTGCACGCAGTCTCACTGCGAACATATGCTAATCCACTGTTATCGCTATGCCATTGTAGCACTACATAAGGGCGCCCACCTTACCTTACACACATCCGTAATATTTAGCAAGACTGCAAAACCATCGGTAACATCCAGCGGCTCCTACCCTCTTTGATGAGTGGGGCTGCTGCTGCTGAAAACGACAGAGCCACTCCCCGGCTCCTGCCCCTCCTGGCCGGGTCCCGGCACCTGTACAATCGATCTGTCAGGCACAGGGACCAACACATGCGCACTAGCGGCAGGGAGCCGCGCATGAGCATGTTACCGGCTTCCAAAGGGTTGCATTGTCTGCAGCCCCAAGGAGCCGGTTAGGGCTGGCAGAAAGGCAGAGTAGCGGCTTCCTCCTGGAAGCCACTCTCTGCTAATAGCAGCCGGGACTGGCAGTCCCAGGGGGGGAGACACCTCCCCTGGGGCTGCCTGTTGTATATGTGACTGGCAGGTGGCGTTTCCAATATGAAGCCACTGCCAGTCACAGTGTAGCCAGTGCAGTCACGGACTGCACTGACTACACTGAGGTGGTGGATTTTGCTGGGGGGGGGGGCTGCAGCCTCGCAACTCCTAGACAATATCCACCACTGGTAACATCGAGTACAAATGCAGCCTCACGCACACTTGCACAAGCTCTGACCTTACTCAGGAATTGCTAACCTTATCGCACGCAGTGAGCACTCAAGCTGCATATGGCATCGCAGTGCCTAGTTTATGCATGCCCCTGCAACGGCGTTCAAACGCACTGGCACTCCTGCTTTTCTCCGCCCCCCCCCCAGTCACCACCCAGAAACGGCACTTCCTGTCAATCACTCTGCGATGGGTCTGCGTAGTCACTGCGATCACAGTCCCATTTGCAGTATCTAGTTTGCGTACTGCGTTGCATACTCATGCGCAGAGCACAACAATCGGCTGATTGCGAGCGTAATCGCAGTTGCGATCCTTGCTGAATCAGGCACACAGTCTGCATATGATGTTTGAACACATCGTCCATCCAAGCGGTTATCTTAGTAAACAAATTCACTCAGCAATATTGTGATTATAGGGTCAAAAAGATGTTTCTACTGAACATTCACACTGGGCAGTTAAAGCTGAAGATATATAGGTTTGTGCTATTCTTTGTTCCCTGGCTTCAAACTGTGAAGAACATGGGGCCTAATTCAGAGATGTACGGTGTTGCGATTGCTGCTATGATTTCACAAGCCGCGGAGATGAGATTGTAAAAATAGCGCCCTCCCCTAACAGTACTGAGACACACACTGGAACCATCGCAATCTGCGACACCACTCCGTACTCATACGCAACCCTAACACATGTTCTCCGAATATCGCCCATGTGAGTAACTCTATGGTTATGCAGCATGGGCGCCTGGATTGAGATGTTGCAGCCACATCTAATGCACGTTGAGGATCGCAGATGCCTGCTGCAAGCCTGCGACCCACCCCCAAAACAGCACCGACACACCCGTGTTTTGCCTTCCTGTCAATCACACTGAGATCTCTGAAGGTATGCATGCGGGGCTTGACACATGTGAATTGCGATGCATGCGCTTTTCACAGATAATCACTCAACTGCATAAAAATCATAACAGCATACATCTCTGAATAATCAGGCCCATAGTGTGTCCTGACAAATAAGACTAAAGGTGGGTATACACTGAGCCTGATTCAGAGACGGATGCAATGGCAATATTTACACAGATGAACCGATTGTTGGCCAGTGCGCATGCATATAAGCCACAATGAGCAAGCGCCGCAATTGCTTTGCGATTACGTTTGCACAGTGGATCCACTCGCAAAGTGAGTGATGTGCTGCAACGCTTGAGGTTGACTATACCTTGCCGCAAGCACTGCGATCACTTCAGTGTGAAATACAACCAGGTGACGTGTACTATGATGCTGCCTGTTAATTATGCACGCCTCTGAAACGGCGTTGAAACACTGAGGCATGCCTGCGTTTTTACCTCCACTCCCGTTTCTAGTGGCCTGCCCCTGTTACCAACCACAAACGGCCTCTCCTGTCACTCATTCAACTTTGCTGTCTATGCTGGGCGAGCGAGCGCTTCCCGATCTTTCGCAGAGGTTCGCGCACACGCATTGCGATACATACACATGTGCAGATTGCAAATATCGGCCAGCTATGAGCGATCGCATACTAGCGAGCGGGGCTGAATCAGCTCCAGTGTGTACACCCATTCTATTGTTCACACACTTCATTCATTGCACCATACCTTCTCATGTGCTGCACGTCAGATGGTATGATGCAATGTACGATATGGTGCACATCGTATCAAAACTGGCAATGATGAATGGTGCTATCTAGAGATTTGGTTGAAAAATATAAAAAAAATGTATTTTAAACCTAAAGCTAAACATTATTCACTATCAATTCCATGTTATTTCCACTTACAGTATATGCAGGAACACTAAAATATCCTCTGACCTCCAGCGTAGATTAGAACAGGTCTGCCGGGATCATCAACATCAGTGGGCTCCTTACTTCTAATGGTGGCCCTGATGCCAAGTCACTGCACCGCTGCACCCGCCGCCAGTGTCCTCCAGCCCGGCACCGAAGGGGGGCTCCAAGCCGGACACCTGCTGAGATTTTATTACCAGCGGGCGCCCGGCTCCTTCCCTGCAGCGCCGCGGTAGCCGGAGGCTGGAGTTTTCTCCTGAACTCCAGCTTCCGGGTCTCCCCACAGAGCAGCCGGGCAGAACGGATGGCGGCGGATGCAGGAGCGGGGTAAGTAATGTTTTTTTTATGTAAGCGGCACTACAGGGGCATTATCATATGGGCACTACTACAGGGACATTACTATGGGGGCATTACCATATGGGCACTACTACAGGGGCATTAGCATATGCTAATGCTAGTAGGGGCATTACAATATGGGCACTACTATACGGGTATTACTATATGGGCACTGGTGGGGCCCGGAACTGACAAAATAGGCAGGCCCCCCCCCCATTATTAGATCCAGTGTCTGCCCAGCATTTTTTGCCCACTTTCACCTCCCCTTATTAGATCCAGTCTCTGCCCAGAATTTTTTTTTCCACTCCCCCCCCTTATTAGTTCCAGTGTCTGCCCAGCATTTTTTCTCACTCCCCCCCTTATTAGATCCAGTGTCTGGCCAGATTTTTTTTTCCCACTTCCAGCCCCCCCTTAGATCCAGTGTCTGCCCGATGTGCACAGCTTTCTTGTCAATTACCTTATTTCCTTGAAGTCTTCGGTTTCTTCTCTGCCTCTTCCCCAGCACTGCAGACGCTGGTCCAGCTTCTCCGCGGCTCCTCCTACCTCAGGCTCTCCCTCCAGAGGCACGGCGCGACGTAATGACGTCACATGCGCCGACTTCAATGCAGCACAATTTATTGACATTCCAGGGCAGAGTAATGTTGGCTGGTGGAGGAGCGGCCTGAGCGGACTCGCTGCCTCTTCCATATGGGGACCAGGGTGGCGGCCGGTACCAGCGGCGCCGGCAGCTGGGCCCCTTTTCTTCTGATCGGGGGATCAGTTTGGCCTGCAAACTGTGCAGTGCCGAAAGCGGCCAGGCACCGGCGGGCCCCCCCTCCTTCAGCCAGGGGCCGGGCCCAGGACTCTAGTCCCGGCAGTCCCCCCCTGACGGCGGCCCTGTGGGCACTACTACAGTGGCATTACTATATGGGCACTACTACAGGGTCATTACAATATGGACACTACTACAGGGTATTACTATATGGGCACTACTACAGGGGCATTACAATGGGGGCACTGCTACAGGGGCATTACTATATGGGTACTACTACAGGGGCATTACCATTTGGGCACTACTACAGGGGCATTACCTCGGGGGGCATTACTATAGGTGCACTGCTGAAGGGGGCATTACTAGAGGTGCACTGCTGAAGGGGGCATTACTAGAGGTGCACTGCTGAAAAGGCCATTACTATAGGGACATATCAAATCAGCATAGTCTTCTGGTCTATTCTACTCCGCATTGTGACTTAGAAGCATTTTGGGCAAATAATGACACTCGACGCTAGCAGAGTAGCACAGGTAAGTCGTGCTGCGTGACATATTGAGGGCTATATGCATGAGGACACATCTGTACACCCTTCTGTTCTGACATGCACTGTATGCAATTGTTAGTTGATGCCCAAGTTCATATTTATTTAGAAAGGTTGTAAGCATCCTATTTTCATATTATCCACCGTTGTCAGATCTCAAGACTTTTATATTCTCACCAGTATAGGTTCTAGTAATCTCTTGTAATCTGCAAATTTATTTATTTACTACTTCACTCTTTGCTTTGATGAAGTAAACGTGTTTCATTCTGGTGAAGTCATCGATGAACATTAGAAAGTATCTGTATCCACTTATGATTTCCCCTCCATTGGGCCTCACACATCTGTATGCAGGCTATGCACTAATGCAAGGGGTGATTTATCTGTGGTTGATGATTTTGGAAAAGGAGGAATTATACAACTCTTGCATGTCAGTCTGTCTGTGTCACTCATGGTCATTCCTGTCACCATGTCTGTGAGCAACGTCTGAACATTGTGCTGTGTGGAATTGGCGGTCAGACGACCGCCAGTACACTTGCTGCACAGGCCGCCGGGGAGAGGATCACGAAGCGAGCCCCGGCCGGCGGGTCCCTTGGCAAGATGGCAGTGATGGTTGTTCAGTGTATACGAACAACCATCTGCAGCTATATCTGCACATCAGTCTTTCTGCAGAGATATCTTTCAGGCATGTACCCAGCTTTAGCCTTGGAGAGAGAGAAAGTACCAATCAATGAGCTCCTAACTGTCATTTTTCAAGCACAGCCTGTAAACTGACAGTTGGAAGCGGATAGTTGATACTTTACTTATGTCCACTTTATCTCTCACCAAGCGAGAGGGTTTCTAGAAGTCTCTCACTCAGCGCCATTTACAGAGTTTAATAAATTAATATTTCACAGTAAAACTGTTATCTAACATTATGGCTATTATTCATAAGACTCTGTGACTTCATAACACCACTGTGGCTCCCCTTTTGTGTTAGGGGTAAAATTACTTTTAATTTATACAAATTAGTCAGTATGATGTAGTTATGAGACCAGCGGCTGCGATGGCGCCGGTCTCAATGCTGACAGGGAAATCCTTACAAGGGACTTAAGATAGACGTCGAAATACCGACGCCTATCTTAATCCCGATGTCAGAACGCCCAAGGATGCCAGCCTGAACAAGGTAAACCCGGGGCGCCCAGGGGGGAGGGTTAGATTTGGGGAGTGTAGCGGGGTTAGGGTTAGGTTTTGGGGGGGAGGTTACGGTTAGGCACCCCTAGGGGGGAGGGTTAGGGCTAAGCACCACTGGGGGGATTTAGGGTTGGGCACTAAGGGGGGAGGGTTAGGTTTAGGCACTAACGGGGAGGGTTAGGGTACGGGGTGGGGAAGGTTAGGACTGGGAGGGGAAGGGGGAGGGGAAGTATACTTACCCGACCCCTGTCAGGACACTAACCATCGGGATCCCGCTCTCGGTATTCTGACAGGAGGCATCCCGACAGCCGGCATTACATACCTATTTATTTTATTTATTAATAGTGTCTTATATAGCGCAGCATATTTTCCATTGCGCTTTACAATTGGAAACTTAAATAGAATAAAACATGGTAATAACAGACAGATATATAGGTACCTATTCCTAGTCAACAAAACTCCATAACGACTAAAGTAAGAGATGATGGTTTCTCCACCATACTTGCAAAGAGAGATGTTTACATTACACAAATATGTGCAATACAAACCAGTCAACTGCAACCCAATGTTCTGGAGGTACAAGAACATGTTAGTAAAGCACACCTTTTAGTGACATAGGCCCTCATTCAGACCCACTCGCAAGCGGGCGCACGTACGTTAGGCGTACGTACAAAAATATTTAAATTCAATGGCTCGCTCGTATTTTCGTTCGCATCTAAAATTCCTCCCTAAACTCTGACGACCCCTCCTCTAACTAACGAGCGTACGAAATAGCGAGCGTACATCCCCGAAATGGCTTGAAAGGAACGCACGCACACGTATAAACAGGAAGTGGCCTTGTCAGATGTCGATTACCTGCTCCTTTATTCTGCCTACCTCCATCAATCGTATCATGCCAATCAATGTATCAATTAGCTTAATTGTTTGTTTTTTTTCAACACAATGCAAGAAACTTTACTCTTGTCCGTGTTTGTGTTTACCCGCAGAATACGTACGGATGAAACATTCGCTTTTATTGTTCAAAAAACATGTGAACCACAATTAAACAATTGTACTATTGCTGTGGATCCCCGCATATTTCCCTGGGTTCATTTCTTTATTTAAATTTGCTTACGCATGTCACTGCATCAAGCCTATCATAACTCTCCAGAGATTTCTGGCCCTGTCGAACACATGACTCATACACTAACCAATAAAATTGCTCCTGTTAATTTCCAAAATACATTAGCCAATCAGAAAATTTTTACACACTTTATCAAAAATTATTTTTAAGAAAAACACCATTGCCATCATGAGAGCCTCCGCATTCACCAGGCGTGAGCTGCTGGTGCTTACGGAGGTCATGGATCGCCGGAACACCAGCCAGCCTCAACCCATGACCAACCGGCAGAAGCGCTCCGCGTATGCGGAGGTACGGTCCCGCCTGCGGTCCTTCGGCTCACGCCGCAACATCGGGCAGCTGGAGCGCAGGTGGTCCGACCTGCAACGGCGAACGCCCCGCTTGCTGGCATGCTTTCGCATGCAGATCCTGGCAAGTAAGTGTTATGTATTGTGGTTTTAATGTTTGTGTTTGTGGGGCAAACTGCGTGTGCATGTTTTCCTGTCTGTTCTATTTATTATTTGTACTCATATCTGCGTGTGCATGTTTTCCTGTCTGTTCTATTTATTATTTGTACTCATATCTGCGTGTGCATGTTTTCCTGTCTGTTCTATTTATTATTTGTACTCATATCTGCGTGTGCATGTTTTCCTGTCTGTTCTATTTATTATTTGTACTCATATCTGCGTGTGCATGTTTTCCTGTCTGTTCTATTTATTATTTGTACTCATATCTGCGTGTGCATGTTTTCCTGTCTGTTCTATTTATTATTTGTACTCATATATGCGTGTGCATGTTTTCCTGTCTGTTCTATTTATTATTTGTACTCATATCTGCGTGTGCATGTTTTCCTGTCTGTTCTATTTATTATTTGTACTCATATCTGCGTGTGCATGTTTTCCTGTCTGTTCTATTTATTATTTGTACTCATATCTGCGTGTGCATGTTTTCCTGTCTGTTCTATTTATTATTTGTACTCATATCTGCGTCTGCATGTTTTCCTGTCTGTTCTATTTATTATTTGTACTCATATCTGCGTCTGCATGTTTCCCCTCTATTTCTGATTTTTTAATTCTACTGCTATTTTTTTTTTTTTTTTTGTTTGGTTGCCCGGATTTGTCCATAAACTAAACGCAATTTCTTTGACATATTTTAGGGGGACAGCCAAGACTCCGCCGTCAACGTCCGTCCAGACGGCGTTCCCGCCCACTCTCCCCAACCCCCAGCCAATACTCCACCCCAAATCTTTCCCCTATTCCCCACTCCTCCCCATCCTTCCCAGACCCTCTCCCGGAAATGTCGGGCCTCCTTCCCCTCCGTCCCACTTCCCCCTCTCCTCCACCCACCCCTCTTCCAATTACCCCCTCCCCGGAGTCCAGCATAACTCCGCCCCATTCTTTGGGGAATGACGGATCCTCCGAGGAGGATCATGGAGGTTTGGCCGGAGCTCCCGATTTGTCTCCCGGTATGTTTTTTTAATTTTTTTTTTAAAGCACAAACTGTTTGTATGTAATCATGTGTCGTGCCTTTCTTCGTGTTTTTGTGGCTTGACTTTTGTTGATTGTGAAGGTTTGCCTTTACCTCTTCCTGGTGATTTAAGCATACACATATCATACCTGTGGGAATTTGTACCTAGGCCTTGTATTTTTGCCAGCCCACCCTTTTTATTTTTGTTTTTGGGTTTAGGAGTGATTTGGGTTTTTTTTTTAATTTTTCTGTGGATTCCCTATTGTTGTATTAACCCACACACTTTTCTCACCCACAGAGGAACAGAGGCGTCGGCAAGAGGTGGCGGATGTTGTGGGGCAGATGCGCCAACATGTAATCGGCCTTCTGGTGGCCCTCGACCGGCTGTCTGGCCTCCTTCGGCATTAGTTTTTTTTTTTTGGTTCTATTTTCCAAATAAATTTATTAAGACAAATATACGTTGTGGCTCATTTTTAAAAACCAAAACCAAGATAGTTTAGCCTGACATAAGTAGACTGTTCCTGCAAGGATTTCCCTTTTTTAAACGTTAGATTGTGTTTTGTCTTTGTATGTCAAACAGACACCAGAAACACATAACAGTAACAATGTCATTTCCCTTTTTGGGTGTAGTGTCAATTACAGATTTCTACATTTTCCAGGTTCCTACTTGGTGCGCAAGCTGCTTAGGCCAATCTTACAAATCCCAAGGTTGGGCCAGGCTTCCTTTTGGTGTGGATTGGGAAGCTGAAAACATATTTCAGTTTTGCTCAACTGGCGTCAGTACTGGTTTACCCCTTAGTCAAATGTAACTTGTGTTAACCTGGTTACACTTGCTGTTAACGTCCCAAAAAAGGAAGACCATTTCACTCTTCAAACATTTATTCACAACATAACAGAGAAAACAAAGTGGTCACTCCCAAAAAAAATACACAGTGATAATTTCAAATACAACACATACCAAGAAATAATTAAATAAAAACACAAAATCAAGAACTGGTTGACGAAGGACCATGCCAACATGATTCCACAAACATGGCGTTGCGATATGGGTTCCAGAATATATGCCCAAAAGGACCAGATCCAGGTTTGGTAAGGGTAGCAGGAAGTAGTGAGCGTTGGAGTGCCAAAGATTATGTGAACAAACAGAAGATGGTGAGAAAAATAAAAATAAATTAGATGTTCGCCAAAAAACACAAACACATTAGGTATAAACACTGGAGTTTTGTTCAAACTTACCTAAAAAATCTGGCCACCACATCATCGCGTATGGCCCCCCCACATACTGACCTTCGACCAACCTCGGGGGGGCCATCCTCAGGTAAGGCATCCTCTGGCTGCATTGGGACACCACTCCTTATGGCAATGTTGTGAAATATCCCACACAGGACCACAATTTTCGACACCATATCCGGCACATACATGAGCTCGCCACCAGAGCGGTGGAGGCATCTGAATCGGCCTTTTAAAAGGCCGATACAGCGCTCCACCACTTGCCTGGTGGCTGTAAGTGCGGAATTATACGCACTTTGTGGCCCTGGTGTGGGAGCCAAATAAGGAGTGAGCAGCCAGGACATGCAAGGGTATCCACTGTCTCCTGTGAACAAAAATAGACCACATCAGGAACACTGTGTATCAAGCTTAACATTGTTATGTACTAAAGGTCTCCACTTACCCAGAAGCCACGCATCACCAGCTTGTAGGTTGGTTAATTTCTGCCATATCCCTGATTGCCGGATGACGAAGGAGTCATGAGCACTTCCGGGTAATTTAGCATTCAGGGACAGGATCTGGAGGGAGGCATCACATACCACCATTACATTCAGGGAGTGATAGTGTTTCCTGTTTCTAAATATTGCCTCCAGCCGTGCTGGAGGCTGAAGTGGTATGTGAGTACCATCCACAACCCCTATGATGTGTGGGAAGCCAGCTATTTGGTAAAAATTGGCCTTGGCCACACTAAGGGCACCCATATCCAAAGGCATTTTAATAAAATGATGGAGGTGCTTGAAAAGTGCCTCCATCACTGCCCTCAGGATCCGGGAAAAGGAGGATTGGGAGATGCCCGCCACTATTCCCACCGTTGTTTGAAACGATCCTGAGGCACAGAAATGTAACACCGCCATAAATTGCGTCAGTGGTGGTATTGCTGTTGGACTGTCAATTTGCCGCTCAAGATCACTTTCTATTAATGAGAGAGTGTCTATGATGATTTTGGGAGGTAGACGGTAGCGTCTTAAAACCTCATCATCGGGCATTCCAAAAAGGGTGACACGTGTTCGAAATATCTGGGGCCTTGCATGCCTACGATGCCTACGCCTGGGACGAGTTTGAGGTTGGTCGTCTTCCGGGAGCAGGGCCAGAACAATTCGCCCCAGATCTACCTGAAATTCAAAGTTTACAATGTAAGGCTTTTGACCCACCCCAAAAGTAACAAAAAACAACTTAGCTTTCTGATACCATCCATAGCTGCTTACATGCCGGGGTATTGTCATGATACGTATAAACTGTAAAAAAGGCAACAATGAGACTTCAAAAATTTAGAGGGTGTTTTTTTTGTTTAAAAATTGTTGCAAGCCAACACAGAAAATAGCGGAAACACACATTTGGCCATCGATGAAAACGACATTGCACACCGTACGTCAAATAGGGTTCAAATGGACCCAAAAAATGGAAAAGGGAAAAGCAAAACTGGATTATATGATGAATAAGCCGTCAAAAATGCGGTAATTAAATCGCAAATGCAAGTCGCTACACCAACAGTCAAAAATGCGGTAATTAATTCGCAAATGCAAGTCACTACACCAACAGTCAAAAATGCGGTAATTAATTCGCAAATGCAAGTCACTACACCAACAGTCAAAAATGCGGTAATTAATTCGCAAATGCAAGTCACTACACCAACAGTCAAAAATGCGGTAATTAATTCGCAAATGCAAGTCACTACACCAACAGTCAAAAATGCGGCAATTAATTCGCAAATGCAAGTCGCTACACCAACAGTCAAAAATGCGGTAATTAATTTGCAAATGCAAGTCACTACACCAACAGTCAAAAATGCGGTAATTAATTCGCAAATGCAAGACAAAAAATGGACTTACCCAACTCGAATATATAAGATTTCCACAAAAAACTTCTTTGGGTCCGAAAACCAAAAAAAACTAAAAAAGATGAAATGAGTGTTAAACAAATTAACGAACCACAAAACAGAAGAATACACCAATTGGCCACAAATTTGAATGCACAAAACTTACCAAATCAGGAAAGGATGTGGAAAAAATGAAAAAAATGCGAACGGAAAAACCAAAGAAATGTAGCAAAAACAAACAAAAAACCAACTCTGCCAAATCCTCCAACCGCAAACAACCAAATCCAAACCACTTAACCGACAACACTCCAACAACCCCACCTCGACTCCACACACACCAAGCCATAAATAGTGTTTATTTTCCCGCACAAATTAAGGATGAATCATAGGGACGCACAATCAATGATGCGGCCGCAAACTAAGGACGCATGTATAAATACGTCACGAAATCACATAGAATTTCTGGATGATTTCATGCTGGAAGCAGAGACATGGCTTCAAACCAGGGAAACAATGGTCAAAATTGCGGCGGTAAGGCCTTCATGCATTTTGTGTCAATGATTCTTTTAAAACATAATATTGTGCAAGTTGTGAAGTGGCTAAATCTGCATATTTACCCAAATAGGTGAGGAGGATGACATGGAAGAGACTGCTGGCCCCAGTCAACCCGCCAAAGCTGGCAAAAAAAAAAGGCAGCCACATTTCACAAGCAAGGAGATGGAGGTTTTGATCCAGAAGTGCGTTGACATCCTGCCCCAGGCAGCCAGGAATATGAGCCAAAGCCAGAAGTGGAGAATGTGGGAGGAGGTCGCCGTTGCTGTCAATAGGGTGGGTGATTATGTCCGTCTAGCCCGGGATGTCAAACGGCGGTAAGTAAACACTTTCCCATCCTATAAACAAACCCCATTGTAAAAAAAAGGATAATGGTTCCAAATTCATTCCACAGATGGGCAGACTTCAAATATCGTCTCAAACAAAAACTTGCCGACAGGGCTAGGCATGCAAGGGGGACAGGTGGGGGTCCCACCCCTGTGTCATTGGAGTTGACAGACTTAGAAGAGATGGCACAGGGGTGTGTGCAGGCTGTGGAGGTGTTTGGCGTGTCCAACATGGATACGGACATGCCAGACTTTGCGGCTCCTCATGTTGGCCAAGGTAAGTCTTGTGATGTCACCAACTCAGAAATGCTATTGTGCCAATATGTAGATTCTAATGTGAGTCTTTTCTCCAATTTCCTAACAGAGACAGAGGCGGATGAGTCTGCTCCAGAGGGGAGCCTTGGGCGCAGAATTTCTGCTGGCTCTGCAGGGGAGGAACCAGTACATCCGGCTGAGGACCCTGCAGAAGCCAGTCCAGGGCGTGCCCCCTCGCAGGCAGTGGGCCTCCTCACAGAACTCAATTTTAAATCGGATTGCCATACGGAGATTCTGCAGAGGATGGACGCCAGTCTGATACGGGTGGCTGAGGCCCTGGAGCAAAATGCTGCGGCCAACGTGACCATTGGTCAGGCCCTGGCGGAAAATACCAGGGCCAACATCCGCATCGCCGATGCCCTGGAGCAGCTCGTTCGCCAGCACATGGTGGAGCCGACCTCCCTTCCTGCCGGAACATCCGGATCCTCCACCTCTGGCACAACATCAGCCAATCCTCCAAATGTGCCTAGCCCTGTGCCTAGTCCAGAGGCCACAACATCTGCCTCTGGACAGGCCAGCCCGATGGCATCCCGGACCCGGTCTGGCGCCCACCCTCACCCAGCCAAACGGGCGAGAAAACGGTGACAGCAATGGCGACTTTTCCCACACTCCTTCTGTGCTTGGCTCATATTCCTTTCTGGTCAAAACTTCCCTCTCCTTTCTTGTGAAATGTTTTTAAATTTTGTATTTACGCTTATGTTAGTAGTTATGTTATATTTTTTTTTGGATCAAATATCTTGGCCACAAAAAAAGGCAATACAATATTAGGCCAATTTGTTTGTGTGTAAACAATAAATTAAAAACAAAACACTGACATTGTATTGTGACATTATTGTACAAATGGGTTACATTTAATCCTGGCCTTAAACGCAAAAACTGACCCTCTTTAAAAAAAAAAAAGGCCTCTTTAAGGAACGTTTAAAAAATCACATAGCGATGCAAATTCCACAGTAAACCAAAAAAAAGGGGAGCTAATTAAAAGATGATGACATTATTGTTACAATAGGCCATAACCACCAAATTGTGGCCAAAATAAAACCCCAAAAATGTACGCTAATTGATTGTGTAATCATGACATTAGCAGCTCTGATTTCCACCTGCGTACGCTTTTGTGCTATCCCAATAAACTGCTTTCCAAACACATACCAAGCCGGATTTCAATCCAACACTAATTACTTTACTGACAAGCCACGATTAATCGCTGCACCATCGTGGAGTACCGGGACGGAGGAGAAGGCCATCGCCAATGTGGTCGAGTAATCCTGACCCTAAGCTGTGCGAGCATTTTGAAGGGAAAGCGGATGTTTCAGTGACGTATGAGACGGTCCGAACACATTTGACGTTCGCATCTGCTAATGTATGTACGCCCCAAAAACGCCTCGCCACGCCTGCGTTTTTTCATCTCCACCCCCGTCAACACCCAAAAACGCCCTGTTCTGTCAATCACATTTGACATGTCAATTCCTGTACGCTATTTTAGGAACGAGAGAAAAAAAGCTCGCAATCTGCCGTACGCACATGCGCAGTGTAACACCGACGCATGCGCGGTTAGTCAACATCGGAACGCAACGAGCGTACTGTTCTTAACGTGCGGCTCTGAATGAGGGCCATAAATTGCAACTGCAAAACCATACAAAAGAGAACAGCTGAGGATGAATTACTAAAGTAAATGATACAGACAATGCATAGGAAAATACAGTGCATTCCATAATAAACGTCTATTGGCACTTGCAGAAGTTGCTGTAAATGGCAAGTGGAAGCATAATTATGGATGACCAGATTGTGTTTCTTTCTACACAGTAAATATTAAGAAAAATATGTTGCTTCCCCTGGGATGAATGTTGTCAAAGAGACGTGCCAACAATACAGAGTTCTGGACAGACATAAATAAAAACATTAAGAATTTTGAAACAAATTGTCAAATGTGTCAACTGACCCAAAGGCGACACATCTAAGATCTGTTGATGCCTGAAGAAATCCCAGAACGGGCATGGCAAGTTTTAGTATCAGACCAGTCCACAAGGAATAAGGAGACTTTCCTAATTGCAGTGATGTTTAAACTGACAGCCTATAAAAATAAAAAGCAGACACAGTAATGTGACATCTGACAGCAACACTAGCATGTCATATGTGATGAGGGGACAACAGGCAATAACCCTCAATAGGCATCACAAGAGTTCTGTTGCTTCACAAAAAAAGAAATAGGGAAATCAAACACAAATTTAGTTGATACTAGGGGATAAATTTATTAAAGGTCGATTTTAAGATATATATATATCAATCAATGAATAAAACATCTAAATATATCCAAATAGATGTTGTGTTTTAGGGGCTAACAGTGACGTCATGAGGATGATGAGGGGGTTGTGGACCAAACCCGGGTGTCACCCTCGGAGGGGGTGACACCAAAATGCCAGCTTCTCTGAAGTGACAGGAGCCGAGTGCTGCAGTGTGACATTCTCCTGCAGCATCCAGCTCCTGTCATAGAACAGGAGCCAACAGTGCAGACTGCCCAGTCTCCGGGGGCAGCCCAGCACCCCGGGAGTGATGTTATTGTGATCCCCCGTGAGGCCACGCCCCCTTTACTTAGACCACACTCCCTTTTTGGCCAGCCCGAGGATTCCAGAGTGCTTACCGGGTTTTACCAGATTTGGTGATGCCTCGGGGGGCTAAGTCACACATTTACTAATAGTCGATTTTTTCATATGGATTTTTAACTGTTAGTAAATGTGTGATTTAGCTCCTGAAACACAACATCGATGTTGATCGATTTTTAATCGATTCAAATCAACCTTTAGTATATTGACCCTTTCCTATGATAAAACATGCAAGCAATGGGCCTGATTCAGACCCACTCGCGAGCGGCTGTACGCTCGCAAGAGGGTCGATGGTCTGCACTGAGCATGCGCACGACGGAGGGAGCTCCGTCGTGCGCATGCGCCAGACACGACGAGCGAAGGACTTTCCTTCGCTCGTTGTGTCCGATCAAAGGGGGCGTGCTGTCAATGTTGATTGACAGCACGCCCCCTTTGGTGGGCGTGCCGGGGGCGTGCCTCCCTGACGGGGGCGTTCCCACGGGAACGCCTCCCGTCAGAAGCCGGCCCACTGACATCACTAGTGATGTCAGTGGGAGTGATTTTGGCTCTGATAGAGCCAAAATCACTCCGGAGCTTGCGGTTGAAAACCTCAACCGCAGGCTCCGGCTCGCAATTTCGATGGTCGCGATGGTCACGACCATCGCGGCCATCAAAATGCACGCTCGTATAGCCTGGTGACCCACAGCTATACGAGCGTCCAGGAGGACGCTCCATGAAAAAGGAGCCCGGCCCTCATGCAGAGCGTGCGCTCTGCTCAGAGCGTACGGCTCTGAATGAGGGCCAATGTTAGCAATATTTTCACAAAGTGGAAAAAGATGTATTAAGATCCAGAACATTGATTTCTGAACTATTTCTAGCAGTGATGTGCAGTCAGGTGAGGCAGAGCCTTCCCTGTCATACTTAGGTATACTCCACAGTTTTTACTATAAAAATTCTAAGAAAATGTCAAAGAAAATATTATAAATATCTTCTTTGTATTATTGTAATAATTTTTGTAGTCATAACTCTGGAGTAAAAAGTGTATGGCTGGTGAGGCACTGCCTCCCTTGTCTCCCTTTTCCGAACATCCCTGATCAAAACTCACCAAATTTCCAACACTTTATACTGCTGCACCTTTGTATAATACCCACATGAACCCTCTGGTTCATATACAGTATGTGTCTGTAAATCTGGCTCTGATATTAGCCTGCCCAGTCATTTACCTCACCGCCAGGGCCAGATTAAGGTTTGTGGGGGCCCTGGGGCAACTAAATTGTGGGGGCCCCTACCAAGCCATATGGAGCCTACTCCCCCCACCCCACCCACCACACGGAGCCTAATCCTACTCCCCCCAAGTGTGTTAAACACGCACACACACACATATGCATAATATATATTTAGCAAACGTATATATTATATATATATAACATACTAGCACACACATATATAGTATACACACATATAAACACACATACACAGTATATACACACTAACACATATATACACACATACTGTATATACAATAGCACATAAACATATATACACACAGTACAGAGACACCTACTTGTATCCAGCAGCTGCAGGTTGCTGATGGAGGCGGGCACCTCACATCATTAGGCTCCACCCCCTCACAGCATTACATCGTGATTTGAGGTTGATATGGGGGTGGGGCTTGTCATATTGGCTCTGCCCCCATTGTGACCGGTGAAGAGGGGAATTGGTCCATCGGGGGGGGGGGGGGTTTCTAGGTACTCAGAAAACCCCCCTGTGCTCAAGTGTGGGGGCCCCTCTGTGTGTGGGGGCCCTGGGATGACCGCCCCTGCCGCCCCCCCCCCCCCCTTAATCTGGACCTGCTCACCGCACATCATTGATTTATAGTGATACCTGATGTTGATGCTGTCAGAGTGAAGCCCTTTGCAAAATACAGTATTCTTATACAGGAAGACTTCTCAAACCCAGAAATTGTTAAACAGGGCCAGTTCTATCATTTGGTCTAGGAGATTTCTAATGGCACCAGAAACATCAATTAAATATAATCCCCGATCAGCACTCCCACACAGAGCAACAGCTGCTCACCTGAAATAAAAGCAGCCAGCAGTCTGTGGGTCCTGCCCATACTTTCTGTCTGTGAAAGTATACTTTCTGTCTGTGAAAGTAAGAGACAACAAGGGGGGGATGATGCACCGCCTCTGAGTTGGGGGCCATTGTTTCACAGTGGAGGTGGGAGGGGTGACTCCTAGGTTTTGCACCAGCCCTTTTAAGAAGTCTACATCCAAAATACATGGGTGTAGTATGATATGTCAACAGTCATATTGTTGACATGACCATTATTCCAAAATGATTAGCATGTCAACATTTATCATGTCGACACTGATGAAATGTTGATATTTCATCCCTGGAGGCCCAGCGGAGACTTACCTGCTCCTGATGTCTGCAGTGGATCCAGCTGCTGTGGCCGTTTCCAGGCAGTCATGTGACTGAGTTCCCACAGTCATCTAGATGAATGATGTACTAGTGAGTACACTGGCCCTATCCCTAACTTTTTGCTGTCATTTTGTGAATGTCAACATGTTGCAAATAGACAGTTTAACAATGTTGACATTACAAGTGTCGACATTATGAAATTTTACATTTTTGTTGTCGACCTAATGACTGTATCCCAAAATACATAATAGTATTTTGTCATAGCAAAAATATTTTCAATTATTATTACTATTTCTTTACATTTATCTATCATTTTTTTATTACTAACTTGTTTGTCCCTTACTAGTGCCACCGTAGTTTTTAAACTCAAGATCCTAGCGCTTCTTTAGTTTGAACTTAGTAAATGTACACATCTTATTCATCAGTAATGGGGCAGATGTATGAAGCTCTGGGAAGTGATAAAGTGGAGAGTGATAAATGACCAGCCAATCAGCTCTCAACTGTCATTTTTCAAACACAGCCTGTAACATGACAGTTAGGAGCTGAGTGGCTGGTCGTTTATCACTCTGCACTTTATCACTTCCCAGAGATTCATACATCTCCCCATTGTTTCATTATAAATTTATAACAAAGAATCACTGAAGTAATGAACAGTGCACCTCAATCTTCAAAAGTATGCTCAGATTCCCATCGTATTTCATGGATACCTGTAGCCAGGACCGTAACTAGGGGTGTGCGAGCAATGCTGCTGCCTCAGAGTGGCAATAAAACACATAGGGGTCTACTTAACGATAAGCGGTGATAAGTAACATTTTTAATCAGGGGTGCCTGCAATTCAGTCAGCACATCATAGAAAACCATTGTTGTTGCAGCCCAGTCACACCCACCCATTCGCATGGAGAGATACATATGAATCTGATAGAGTATACACCACCCCTTTACCATTTTTATGATCTCCATATAATCCAGAAAGCATTTTGTGATGGCCATACACTACAGAGAGCATTTTTGTGACCGCCATGCACTGTAGAGACCAATTTTGTGACCACCATAGTCTACAGAGACCATTTTTGTGACTGCCAAATAATAAAGACGGCATGTGCGAGACTGTCATATAATACAGACAGCTGGGAATGATGGCCATATAATCGAGAGAGCATGTGAAGGACCACTATAAAACACAAAGAAGTTTTGAGATTGCCACACAATATTATCCCCTCATCCTAAAAAAAATCATTAACTACTTCAGGATGATCATAGCAGCCCCATTCACCATAACTGACCACCCCCCATATAAACATTTCCCTTATCCACATCAGTAATTCCATTCACAATCAAGACTTTACTTCTAATAAAAAAAACCCTTCTTGTTAATTACCTCATAAAAAATCATTAACTCCTTCATCTTAACTCATAATAAACTAAATAATAAAACCCGCGCACAACTTTTACTATAAACATTACCTGACTATACCAATTACCCCCCTCCCTCCCTTCTTCCCATCCCATCCACCCCAGCATTGGATGGGACCAGCATTGGAAGTGTGTGTTCCTGTAGTGCTAATTGGAGGTTTCTGGGGTATCTCCTAGGTGAGTTGGCTCTCTACTTAAATATATTTATGTATGTGCTGTTATCATGTGGCACAGCAGTATGCAATTATGACCCAGAGTGAGTGCTATTATTATGTATTATTAGGGATGCCTCTATAGAGGAGCCTTGACACGGGCCGGCACTTTACCATGTATTTGCAAATATATGCATCAAAGACCTCTGGATTTCTATCATTTAGTATTTAAGCTTTTTTTCTTTTTTTTTTCTTTTGCAGTGTGCTGGCGAGAAACTTTTTTTTCTTTTTTTCTGTAGTCCAGTGTAAACCCCTCCCTTTACAAGCACCTGGGAAAAACCATTAGGTTGCTTTAGGCAACCACTATTTTGTATTGCACTCCAGCTCCATTTACCAGTTGCTGTTCTGTTCTCATTGTGAATCTCCCACCATGAGGCTGTGCTGCTGCTAAACTTCAAGGTCAGAAGAGCATGTGATGGGCTCCTCCTATCAGAAATCAGCACATGCTCCTCTGACCCCTCTGCAGCATCTCATGGAATATACCCAGTTATGCAACAGCATGCCCCAATTGTCTGCATGTAGCTGCCAGGCCCCATTAGGCCTTGAGGCTCTGGCAGCCTGGTCATTGCATGCTGTAGTGGTTGGCAGATGTGCCCCCATGGTCAGTTGCGTAAATTCATCCCAGACGCCCGGAGGCAAGTTATAATTTGGTGCCCCCCTAAAAAAAAAAAAGAGAAAATAAATATGGTGCATATCTATCTATCTATCTATCTATCTATCTATCTATCTATCTATCTATCTATCTATCTATCTATCCATCCATACGCACAAAAACACTAATATAGAATATGTGAATTTGTTACTATTAGGCCTATTTACTAAAGTAAATTTGTAGGATATCCCCCCTTTTTTGGGTCTATACAGCTATGCTTTAGTCACAGATAAGATAGTGACCAGATAGAGGTGAAAACCACTTGATGTGGGGTGGGCAGCCCTCCTGATATCCCTGATGAAGGGGAAAAGCAACTGATGTGGGGGGGAGCCCTCCTGATATCCCTGATGAAGGGGAAAACCACCTAAAGTGGGGGCTTTGAGGACTGAGTTTGAGTCAAGATACTGTAAGACTGCCAGGGCCGTAACTAATGTGGTAGGACCAGTGCCATGGCACAGGGCACCGCAGGGCAGGGGGTGCTGTTTGGGCCAGTAAATTTTCCTGTTTATTATCATTCTCACTTGTAGCTTCCTCTTCTTTATCCCCAGCATCTCCTGGCCTTCCCTATCTCTTCCCTGGCACTACACCGTGAGGCCATAGCCCTTTTTTTCTTGTGAACTATCTTATGTCCCTATTTAAAAAATAGGGGGGGGCGCCAATGCTCTCTCTGCCACAGGGCACCAAAAAGTCTAGTTACGGCTCTGAAGACTGCTACTGCAGTGGAACTACAAATCACAGATTGCCCAGTCTACTGCAAACTGCTTCACATGCCGGGAAGTTGCTTCACCAAAGATATGCCCCCAGACTCAGTCGCTGGTGCCCCTGCCCCGCCCCCTCCTATACCCTCTTACCTGCAGCTCCATTTGGTGCATCCTTGTTGACATCCAGCTCCTGGAAGATCTGCAGCTGTGCTTATGCTTGGGCCCGCCGCGCAGGTCTGTGCTAGAGCTGCCACCAGGGAAGAGTGGGAAGGGGAGTTGTGGGTGAGGGGGGGCACCAGAGTCACACTGGCATGAGAAGCACTTGAGGAGCAAGCAGTGACATCAATGAGCAGGGAGAGGCTATAGATAGACGGAAGCAGCATCTGATGGTCTGACACAGAGCCCTCCACTAGCATATGGTTATGGTAGCTTCTCAGGTGCCGGTAAGAGGTGCTAAGTATTGGACGGCCTTGACGGTACACTTCAGGTACATAATTACAGCCCTAAGTGGGGTGAAAATATTGTGGGCAAAGAAGGAGGAGGTGCAACTTCAGTGCTGGCAGGCGCCTCCACTGTCTCCCATAATCCTGCCCATGGTACACGGTGGCAGCTGCAGGGCTCCGTCTCTCAATCTGTGTCCTACAGTCAGTGGCAGGCGGGTGCTGGGCCCACCCCGGAACCACCGTGCCCTCCTGTACTGCCTTATGCGTCTGCTTCTACCACCTTGCCGGTAATTCGGCTCTGATGGGACCCATTATGCACTTCAAGTACAATTTCAGACAGAATTGAAACAATGCAGTAAATATTTTGCACAGTGTGCTGCTTCAAAATGTTAGTTCTCTGTACATCTAGACACACTTCTAGGTTGCAGAGTGTGTGAAAGTGTAAGCATGCACTGGGACCTACTAATGAAAAAGAATTGCAGCAGCAAATGTCTGCCCTATATAAGTGTGGTAGATGAGACATTAATTTAAAAGCTGTTGTAGATGTAAGTGATGTAGATTTTAGCAAAAGACCTTATTATAGCTTTGTAATTAGCAAGTTGGAAATTGAATATTGCCTGAAAGAATAATGACTCATACATAAAAGAGAAAAACAAATCATGAAGACATAGGAAAATAGTACATGGACTTGATTGCTATAATGATTTGATTCTCATGTGACTTATGGGCGTGATTCAGCAAGGAACGCAGTTGCTAAAACGCACAAAATCGGCCGATTGTTGCGTACTGCGTATGTGTATGGATTGCAGTGCACATGCGCCAACCAGCCACTGCGATAGGGACTGCGATCGCAGTACCTATGCAGATCCATCTCAGAGTGTTTGACAGGAAGTGCCGTTTGTGGGTGGAATGGGAAGGTGGTCGGAGAAACGCAGGCATGCCAGTGTTGCAGGGCCGTGCATAAATTATCCACGGTGATGCCCTACGCAGCCTGAGGCCTGATAGCGTGCGTGGAAGTTATCAATTTCTGAGTAAGGTCAGGGCTTGTGTATGTGTGTGTGAGGCTGCGATGGTACTCGCTTGTACCGATGGTTTTGCAGTCTCGCTCCTGATTGGCTGCTGTTCCGCGAGCTGTGATTGGCTCGTGGACGGCGCCTTGTTTGAAATGCAAATGGTGTCAGCAGCAACAGGGCACAACCAGGACAGTCTCTTGCCTGTGGGGCCTACAGCCGTCTGGTACTCATAGCTGTTTGTGTGAGTAGGTTGAGGGGGGGGAGTATGTCTAGTAATGTTGGGTACAGGAGTTACATTTTGATGCTGGGGGTAATGTAGCTGAAGCTGGACATATTAATGAACTGTGTATTGTGCCGCGCTGTGCATCAGCAATCACTGAGCCCAGTGGCGGGCAGGGCCGGGGGGCAGGGTGCCATGTGCCCCCCGGGCCGCAGCGTCATGCGGGCCGCGGGCCGGTGCAGTCTGTGTCACTGTGACACAGACTGCACCGCGTGTGTAGCGCTGACCGGATGGAGTTCGGTCAGCGCTACACTGACAAACACACAGCCGCCGGCTCCGGCAGCTGTGTGTTTGTTGTAAGCAGCAACCAGTGAGAGTCTGTCAGACTCTCATTAGCTGCTGCTGCGCCCACTGCGGGAGCCGCTCCATCTTCCGGCTCCCGCAGTGGGCAATGGGAGAGGCGTCATGATGTCATATGACGTCTCTCCCATAATGCAGAGCGGCCCGGCCCGGGAGGACAGACGGAGGAGCAGATGGCGGGAGCGGGGATTCAGGTAAGTGGTTTTTTTTATTTTGTTTTTTATATTACGTGTGTCTACTGGGTGGGGGGTGTCTGGCACTACTGGGGGCACCACAAAGGGGGGACTACTACTACTGGGGGCAATTACAAGGGGGGTGGGGGACTACAACTACTGGGGGCACTACAAGGGGGGGGACTACTACTACTGGGGGCACTACAAGGGGGAGGGGACTACTACTACTGGGGGCACTATAAGGGGACTACTACTACTACTACTACTGGGGGCACTACAAGGGGGGTGGGGGACTACTACTACTGGGGACTACTACTACTGGGGGCACTACAAGGGGGGTGGGGGACTACTACTACTGGGAACTACTACTACTGGGGACACTACAAGGGGGGGGACTACTACTACTGGGGACACTACAAGGTCATATAAAGTAAGATTGTCCTTACAATAAAAAAAGAGTTGCCCTTGTCAGATGGATTTTTACTGATGAAAATGTTACATCTTCACATTTCCCAAACAGCATATGGCTCCCCGACACTAAGCTAACATTAGCAGCTGACTATCACCTGGCCGATTAGTTCAGCGCCAGGAGCAGGTCCGGATTATAGGAGGGGCAACAGCAGCGGTCGTCCTGGGTGCCCACACACTGTTCCCATCCCTAAGCCACATTATCCTGATGAATCAATTTTTTTTCCTCTTGCTGAAGCTGCCTGCAGCGGGCTGCAGTTGCGACTCTGTCCCCTCTTCAAAGTTCCGTGAATCGTGCCATTGACCTGGTCCAACATCTGCTGCCGTCCTGCCACTGACACCAGGAGATGTAAAACGGCAAGTAATGTATATGTGTATCTGTGTCTATATATACATACATACATATTGTACGTACATATATAATACACACATAATTATACACACACACATACATATATATACTATATATATATATATATATATACTGTATATGTGTGTACATGTATATCTATGTATATATATGTATGTATATATATATATATATATATCCAAAGCCGATAGATAGATAGATAGATAGATAGATAGATAGATAGATAGATAGATTGATAGATATGTGTGCATATATATATATATATATATATATATATATATACACACACACACACACAGAGAGGGCTCGAAGTGAGCCGGTATACAGCGATATGTCATACCGCTACTTCAGCCAGCAATCCCCATGGCAGTTGGCGGCAGCGCTCGGAGCAAAAGAGAAGCTGCAGTAGAGATGTGATTCGGCCCGCTGGGGACATATCTCTGAGCAGCACTGGATTAGTTGACTGCGATCATCGGGTGACGCGGGTCCCAGCGGGCCGAAGCTAGTACAGAATGATGCGGCGGCAGTACACACCCCTGGCGTTGGTCGTGAACTAATCACAGACAGGCGGTCAAATAAAAAGAATCTTTGGCAGTGGCCTTTTAAATTTGGTGCCGGACGCTAGCCAATCACGTGGCTGCATCTGATTGGCTGCTAGTCCGTGCTGCGATTGGTTCACAGCCAGCACCAAGTCCAAATCGCCACCACATATGCCAGTGCTGCATCCCAGGCCAGCACTAATCAAAGCAGAATCCCTCCATGATGCTCAGCCGCCCGCAAGAGCCCTCTGCCACCCGGGGGACAGGGAGGAGGAGAAGCCGGACTCCAGACATGGAGTTAGAGGTACAGAGGGGGTGAGAGAGAGAAGTAGGCAGTGTTAGGTGCAGCATGTGGGAGAGGTAGGTGAAGGGGGTGGGACAGGGAAGAAGGCAGTGAGAGGGGCAGGGGTTTAGATAGCAGCAGAGGCTAAATCTTATTATAAAAATCCCTAAAGCTATACTGTATATATATATATATATCTATATATATATATATATATATATATAATTATATATATATATATATATATATTAAGGATGTGCGCCGGAACATTTTTGCCGGATTTGGATTTGGTTCTAATTCATCGTCCGGTTTTGGATTTGGATTTGCCAAACTGCGGTGACTGGCTTTGGATTTGGATTTGGATTTTTTTACAAAAATTTACAAAAAAAAGCTAAAATCACATAAATTGGTCTTTTTTTTCTTCCTAGAGTATTATTAACCTCAATAACATTAATTTCCAGTCAATTTAGACCACCTCACAGCTTTTAATATTGTTTTTAACATTATTGGCCAAAGGTTGCAGTGAGCTGACTGGTTACTAAGCGACAAGGCAGCGGCACAACGACACAGACACCACAGTATAAAGCACATCTATGACACATTGCCACACAGCAGTGGCAGAAATGAAAAGTAGTGCACCCACCCAGTGGGGTATGGCCAGCAGAATTACAGTACTTGTTTACAAAGTGGGCTACGGCGCAAGGAGTCACAGTGCACAATCTTATTCACATTACACCCCTGATTCAGTACACCATAAAGTAGTGTCTCTTATTTATGTTATGACACACAGTAGTGCCCCTTTTACACAATTCCCACAGTAGTAACCCTTTTACACAATGCCCACAGTAGTGCCCCTTTTACACAATGCCCACAGTAGTGCCCCTTTTACACAATGCCCACAGTAGTGACCCTTATACACAAAGCCCACAGTAGTAATGCCCCTTATACAATGCCCACAGCAATAGTGTCCCTTACACAATGCCCCCAGCAGTGGTGTCCCTTACACAATGCCCCCAGTAGTGGTGCCCCCTATGCAGTCCCCTTAGTAGAAGGCCCCCTATGCAGTGACCCCAGTAGTAGTATGCCCCCCAGTAGTATGCCCCCCAGTAGTATGCCCTCCTTTAGAAGGCAACCAGTAGTATGCCCCCCAGTAGTTGCCCCCCCAGTAGTATGCTCCCCATTAGCAGGCCCTCAGTAGTATGCCCCCCCAGTAGTATGCCCTCATAAGCAGCCCCCAAGTAGTATGCCCCCCAGTAGTATGCCCCCCATTAGCAGGCCCCCCCAGTATTATGCCCCCCATAAGCAGTCCCCCAGTAGTATGCCCCCCCAGTAGTATGCCCCCCATTAGCAGGCACCCCCAGTAGTATGCCCCCCCATAAGCAGGCCCCCAGTATTATGTCCCCGCAGTAGTATGCCCCCCATTAGCAGGCCCCCAGTAGTATGCCCCCCCAGTAGTATGCCCCCATAAGCAGGCCCCCAGTAGTATGCCCCCCAGTAGTATGCCCCACAGTAGTATGCCCCCCATTAGCAGGCACCCAGTAGTATGCCCCCGCAGTAGTATGCCCCCCATTAGCAGGCCCCCAGTAGTATGCCCCCCCAGTAGTGCCCCCATAAGCAGGCCCCCAGTAGTATGCCACCCTAGTATTATGCCCCCCATTAGCAGGCCCCCCCAGTAGTATGCCCCCCATTAGCAGGCCCCCCAGTAGTATGCCCCCCAGTAGTATACCCCCATTAGCAAGCCCCCAGTAGTATGCCCCCATTAGCAGGCCCCCAGTAGTAGCCCCCCCAGTAGTAGGCCCCCCAGTAGTAGGCCCCCATTAGCAGGCCCCCATACACACATTAAAAAAAAACTTACCTGTATCCCCGCTCCAGCCGCCGACCGCTCTGCTGCCATGTGACGAGGAGGGAAACGGAAGATGGAGCTCCTGAGTGAGCTCCAGCCGGCTCCCTCCGTGCAGCATCCAATGTCTGTGTGACTCTCATTGGCTGCTGTAACAAACACACAGCTGCTGCTGGCGGCTGTGTGTTTCTTCTGTGTAGGGCAGACCGCTATCACAGCATTCTACCCTACACTCAAGGAGCCCTGATGTCGGATTCTCTAGCGAGAATCCAACATCAGGCGGCCGCCGTTCGGCCCAGAGTCAGGCGGGGAACACCCGAACAGGGTTATATTAGAGATGAGCGGTTCGGATTCTGTGGAAGCAGAACATAGCAAAGAACCCTCTTTGCCACATACCCTTCCCCTTAGCTTAGCCATGCTTGGAGAAGTGGACCCTTTAACTGAAAAGGATTTTCCTTTCCCCAACTCCCCCTCACTTAGCTTCACCTGTTTGGCAACTCAGCTGCCCTGTGAAGCACAAACTTTAGTGAATGGGCATCAACATTATTTTAGGAAGCCACAGTTTTGATTTTCCCTTCACCTCCTCGAGGACGGAAGGGCCTATGGAACCCTAACTTCACAAGGGTTTTGGTGCATGTGGGCACCAGGTCAAACCCCTTGTCACCTGGATTATAGGAGCATATGGAGGCTCAGACATCAGAACCCCTCTTTTGCTGCCCCTGTTCCCCCTTTAAGTGTTGCTTTACTTTTAAATCTGGGACTATAGGAAGTAGTACCTGGGGAACTCTATAATTAGGTCTAGGTATGGTCTGTTGGCAGATTGTGCAAGCTTTGCAGTATTTCTTAACCGCCATGCAGATGCCTGGCCAGCAAAACCTCTGGAGTACCCAATTGAGAGTTTTCTCCTCTCCCAAATGCCCTCCCTTGGGTGTACATGGGCCGCAGCCACTATCAAAGGAATATGTAGCCATAGCACCAAGAGTTGTTTAATTGGTTTCCCTTGAACCACCGCTACCCTAAATAGCAGGTCCCTTTCTATTCTAAAGTATGGCTCTCTTTCAGCCAGTCCCTCAGCCTTCCACACTCTATTCATTTTCATCACATTTTTATAGGCATTTGCCAATGCACAGTCCTTTAATTGGTCTCTAGTAAAGACTTTGGCCCTCATTCAGACCCGGTCACAAGTGATGAGCGCTCGAAACCGGGTCGATGTTTAGGCCCTGCGCACGCGCATCTGTCGCACTGCGTGTGCACAAGCCCCGGAGCGAGAGAGAAATTCTCTTGCTCCGGAGCTCACTACAAAAGGGCCGGCTGTCGATGGGCAGGGTGGTGGTTTCACAAACGGAGGCGTTCCTTAAGGAACGCCTGCCGTTTTGTGGGCGGCCGTGATGTCAGTGGGGAGTTTCCTGCTCGATCAGAACAGGAAGCTCCCTGTGGCTTGCGGTTGCCGAGACCCAACCTTAGGGTCTCGTCGCAAGCCCCGATGGTCACGATGGTCTTGACCATCGGGACCATCAACCTGTTCGGTCGCTAAAGCTGTGGGTGGTAACCCACAGCTTAGCTAGCGACAAGGAGACCGCACTTAAAAATAGAAGCGGCCGCCCTGATTCAGAACGAGCACTCGCTTATTGCGAGTGCCTCTGAATGACGGCCTTTGAGTGTTACAGTCCTGGACACAGGAGACCAGTCTTCTCCACCAGCTGACCAGGTTTCTCCTTCCTCCCATCCTTTTCAAAGCAGACCTTCCTCTTCACGCCTTCTGGTTGCAACTAAAGCCTGGCACTCAGGCTCCAGATCTTGCTGCTTTGTGATTTCTTCCTTCGGTTCCAGAATGTGAGCAACAGGATCATGTAAGGTGAGACATCCGGCCGGCAATTCAGTTGGGAAAGTCTTGCCCTAGAATAAGGGGATATGGCAACTTTGATTTTGCCACATCCCCCCACTTTTGATCGGCAAGTGGGTGACTCCAGGGGGGATGCGGGTCGGCTCAGTCTTACACAAGCATACACTATATTTGATAGTCCTATCTTTGGGAAGGACTATCTGGTCATCCCCACTCGTCATGGAATCAAGCACAATGCATTCTGGGAGTTTGTGAACATGAACGGAACTCACAGATATCGGGACTACATCTCCCATAACACACTGCTTTCCCTGTACTGTAACCCGGGAGCCAAGTGAAACGCACAGGCCGAAAGTTATGTGGAACGCTCAGATCAGGTGGAACGCACAGACCGGAAATTACATATAACATTTCCCGTGTCAGAGGTTGCGCCACACCACCCATGAAAATAACAAAAGGATGTTTTTGAAGGATATAAACAGTTAACATCAGATGACCTATGACCCGGAAGTTGATGCAGGATAAGGTATATAAGATGATCCATTTCTAGTCAGTGTCACATTGCCTTGAGGAAGGGAGCAGGAACTCCCGAAACGTGTTGGTGGTAAGCTGTGACAGGACTATTAATCCTAGTGTGATTGTGGAAGGAAGTTCCCTCAATCAAGACTTAAAAGGGAGAGGCCATCCGGAGACCTCCACCTATAAAAACTACGAGCCCGAAATTTTGGGACTTCCGGTAATTCCCCATTTTTCATTGGAGTAACAACACTCATATATGAATTATTTGCTTTAAGATTCTGTGTTTGCATTGAATGTTTGTATTTCTGTGTACATGCTGTAACACAGAGAATATATTCATCCATTTTAAAACAAAAATTTCTTTATTTTCAAATATTGTGAATAAATTTGTAGTTTTTAACTTTAATACACTATGTATGGACGATTTTTATATTTTCCATGTTAATGAAAACTACATCATTGAGAATTGATCACTACATACGTACGGGACATTGACAGGAAATCATTTGGGAAGTACTGTAACTATTGTTCCTTCTGAATTAGCACTGTGCGCACTTGACAAGTCACTACTTGTATCCTATATGATATGGCAACCTTGGCGCTAATGACGCTATCACTTACACCACTTGTCCCGCACAGTCACATGAAGGCAGACACGGTCATATTCCTCAGTGTCCCGGTGGACACACTGTAAGTCCATCAGTTCTTTCTGGAACCAGAGTGCTGGACAACTGGGTGAATTCATTGCCCGAATCCAACAAAGTCAATACTGCCTGTTGCTCTATTAGGACTGGCACTCGGAATACCAGTGGGCTATCCAGGGATGAGGACATGGTTACACAGATAGGGAATATGGGGTCCCCCGTCGCCCCACATAACAATCCATTGGTTTCTGCTATTTGGACAATTCGGTTTAAAATGCCCCGGTTCGCCTAACTTAAAGCACCTTTCTGGGGTTATCCTCCGCTCTGTGCCCACATCTTGTGCTGATTCTATTCTGAATATTGACCTGACAACCTTCTCTGCGGTCTGGGCCATATTTCCCAGGGCATAATATTGGTCCATGGCTACCCCTCATGCAATGCCCACTGTAGTGGTGCTCCTTATGTAATGTCCCCAGTAGCAGTGCTCCATGTAGTTGTGCCCCAGTAGTGCCCCTTATACAGTGTCCCCAGTAGTGCCCTTTATTCAGTGCCCCCAGTAGTGGTCCCTCTTATGAAATGCCCCCAGTAGTACCCCTTATACAGTGCCCCCAGTAGTGCCCCTTATACAGTTCTCCTATGCAGTGCCACCAGTAGTGGTCCCCCTTATGCAGTGCCCCTGATACAGTGCCCCCAGTAGTGGCCCTTAAACAATGCACCCCTATGCAGTTCCCCCAGTAGTGGTCCCCCTTATGTAGTACCCCCCTATGCAGTGTCCCCAGTAGTGGTCCCTCTTATGCAGGCCCCCAGTAGTGTACCCCCCTTTGCAGTGCCCCCAGTTGTGTTCACACTATGCAGTGTCCCTTATACAGTGCCCACAGTAGTGTCCTTTATACAGTACCCCCAGTAGCGGTCCCCCTATGCAGTGCCCGCAGTAGATACCCTTATACAGTCCCCCTTATACAGTGCCCCCAGTAGTTGTCTCCCCCTATGCAGTTCCTTTTATACAGTGCCCCCAGTAGTGCCCCTGATACAGTACCCCCAGTAGTGGTCACCCCCTATTCATTGCCCCCAGCAGTGGTCCCTCTTATGCAGGCCCTCAGTAGTGCCCCTTATACAGTGCCCCCAGTAGTGTCCATTAAACAGTGCCCCAGTAGTGGTTCTCCCTATGCAGTGCCCCCAGTAGTGATACAGTGCTGCTATACAGTGCCCCCGGCCAGTAGTGCCCCTTACATACTGTATATAACACACAACAAACATACACACACAAACCAGTTACCTGAATCCCCGCTCCTGCTGCACCCGCTGCTGTCCGCTCCTCCATCCTCCAGCTCAGTACTATGGTAGAGACATCATGACGTCTCTCCCATCACCCACTGCGGGAGCCGGAAGGCAGAGCTCATGAGTGAGCCCCAGCTCGGTTCCGGCAGTGGGTGCAGCAGCCAATGAGAGTCTTGGCTGCTGGAACACACACACCGCTGCCGGGTAGTACGAGTGTACTACCTTGCAATGGCGGCGGTGTTTGTTACTGTGTAGTGCGGACCACACTCTGGACCTCATTCAGAGCCGCTCGCAAAAAGCTAGCGCTCGCTCTGAATGATGGCAGACGCTTCTTTTTTAAGAGCCGGCCTCCTGGCCACTCGCTAAGCTGTGGGTGACCACCCACAGCTTTAGCGAGTGATCCGGTGATGGTCGTGATGGTCAAGACCATCGCGACCATCCTGGCTTGCGACGAGACCCTTGCGGTAGGGTCTCGTCTACCGCAAGGCACAGGCAGCTTCCTCCTCTAACAGAGCAGGAAGCTCCCTACTGACATCACTGGTGATGTTAGTAGAGCCGCCTACAAACGGCAGGCGTTCCATTAGGAATGCCTCCGTTTGTCCGGCCACCCCCCCACCACGCCTACAAAATGGAGCGAGCTATCGATCAACATCGACAGCCACCCCTTTTGTAGCGAGCCCCAGAGCGAGTGAATTTGTCACTTGCTCTGGGGGTTGTGCATGCGCAGTGCGAGAGCTGCGCGTGTGCGGGCCCTCACCATTGACCCGCTTGCAAGCGGGTCTGAATGAGGTCCTCTGTGTGGTCCGCACTACTCTGACTTTACCGGACCTGGATCTCGGCCGGCAGCGCCCAGTGTATGAGCCCCGGACAACCCGCCCTGGTTATGCCACTGACATATTGTATATGGTTTTATTACATGCACTCCTCTCCAACAATATTATCCTTTTATATATCACTAAAACATGTCTATATGCTGTACCTTTAAAAAGCATAATTTAAATTAGCTCAATAAAGTCTTTCAAGGTCAAACCTCTAAATAATGCACATAATATAAGAGGTCAGTGGGGTACTTCAGCTCTCTGATTATAACATGCTCCATGAAGAAGCCAAGTTAAATCATACAAACTACTTGCTGTTGTATCCCTCTGTAAATTTTTATTGAACATAGAGTTTTTAGACATTTATTATTAAAAGATAAGGTTGAGAGTAAATGTTGCTTGTTCCCATTTTTTTCTAACAAACACTTGCATTAAATATACTTTATTAAATTCCCAATACACTGCGCATCTCAGTTTAATCTTCTACCAAACTACTTAAGCAGAAGTAATGTGTTTCTGAAGGATGGCTTCATGTCAGAAAAAAAAAACAATAGCAAAGTAGAAAATATATTGTTGGTGAATGAGCACTATTTGCACCTACTTCTGCATCCTCTCTTAAACTGCCACTAAGACACTAGCTCATATCCTTCTTGCCACCTGTCATGCTTCCGGTGGATGTGTCCTTGCACATGCAGGTTTAATAACAAGATACAGTATATTGTTACAGTAATGGTCATCAGACCAGGATGATTTAAACATACAGTACTGTAACTTTATTTTAAGTTATTTTTCTCTTCCTGTACAGTCGTAGTTACAATTAGACCATTTTTGCTGGATTTGGATTTGGCTGATTCATCGTCCCTCTTTGGATTTGGATTTGCCAAACCGCCGTGACTGGTTTTGGATTTGAATTTGGATTTCTTACAATAATTGCTGAAAAAAAGCTAAAATCACATACAGTAATTTGGCCTTTTTTTTGTTCCTAGAGTATTATTAACCTTAATAACATTAATTTCCAGTCATTTGCTGTCAATTTAGACCACCTTACAGCTCACAATATTGTTTTCACCATTATTAGCCAAAGGCTGCAGTGAGCTGGCTGGTTACTAAGCGACAGAGCAGCGGCACATACACCGCAGTTTAAAGCACACCTATGAAACATTGACACACAACAGTGGCAGAAATGAAAGGTATAGCAAGATTGCATTGTCCTTGGGCCCTCTCACACACCCAGTGGGGTACAGCCAGCAGAGTCACAGTACTTGTATTAGGGGTGAGCGGGTTCGGATTTCTGAAATCCAAGCCCCCCCGATCCGAGTCCGATCCGAGTCAGGCTCGACATTTCCCGCCTGACTCGGATCTGAAATCGAGGCAAAACGTCATCATCCCGCCTTCCGGGTCTCGCGGGTTTTAGATCCTATAAAAGGTACCCGCGTCGGCGCCATTTTCTCATTCGGCTGTGGACAGTGAAGTGGGAGGGTGGGAGTTAGGGCTGGCTGGGCTGTGTAGTGTAGTGTAGTGTAGTGCAGAGTAGTGTTGTGCTGTGCTGCGCTGTGCTGCTGTTGTCCACTACTTCAAAGTCCATAGGGGCTGGCTGTGTTGTGCTGTGCTGCTGTTGTTAATAGGGGCTGTGTCCACTACTTCAAAGTCCATAGGGACTGGCTGGACGGTGTTGTGCAGTCAGTTCTCCATAGGGGCTGTGTCCACTCCAAAGTCCTGTGCAGTGTCCCAGTCCTAAAGGGGTGCTGTAGTGTTGTCCAGGGGGTGCTCTGTCCATCAGGGGTGCTCCCCACAAGTGCTAAAAAAATAATATTTTTTCTGTGTTTGTGAATTGTGTGCGCAGTAGCCGCACGTGCATCAACAAAGTAGTGCCAAGCGTGCGCCTGTGTCATAAGTAAAGGGCCGGCTGGCTTGACCGTTAAAGGGTGCTGTAAACCCCAAAGTAAACTCCAGTCCAAACCAAAAAAAAAATTATTTTCTGTGTTTGTGAATTGTGTGCGCAGTAGCCGCACGTGCATCAACAAAGTAGTGCCAAGCGTGCGCCTGTGTGATAAGTAAAGGGCCGGCTGGCTTGACCGTTAAAGGGTGCTGTAACCCCCAAAGTACACTCCAAACCAAATAACAAAATATTTTTTCTGTGTTTGTGAATTGTGTGCGCAGTAGCCGCACGTGCATCAACAAAGTAGTGCCAAGCGTGGGCCTGTGTCATAAGTAAAGGGCCGGCTGGCTTGACCGGTAAAGGGTGCTGTAACCCCCAAAGTACACTACAAACCAAAAAAATATATATTTTCTGTGTTTGTGAATTGTGTGCGCAGTAGCCGCACGTGCATCAACAAAGTAGTGCCAAGCGTGTGCCTGTGTCATAAGTAAAGGGCCGGCTGGCTTGACCGTTAAAGGGTGCTGTAACCCCCAAAGTACACTCCAAATCAAATAACAAAAAATTATTTTCTGTGTTTGTGAATTGTGTGCGCAGTAGCCGCACGTGCATCAAAAAGTAGTGCCAAGCGTGCGCCTGTGTCATAAGTAAAGGGCCGGCTGGCTTGACCGTTAAAGGGTGCTGTAACCCGCAAAGTACACTCCAAACCAAATAACAAAATATTTTTTCTGTGTTTGTGAAATGTGTGCGCAGTAGCCGCACGTGCATCAACAAAGTAGTGCCAAGCGTGCGCCTGTGTCATAAGTAAAGGGCCGGCTGGCTTGACCGTTAAAGGGTGCTGTAACCCCCAAAGTACACTCCAAACCAAATAACAAAATATTTTTTCTGTGTTTGTGAATTGTGTGCGCAGTAGCCGCACGTGCATCAACAAAGTAGTCCCAAGCGTGCGCCTGTGTCATAAGTAAAGGGCCGGCTGGCTTGACCATTAAAGGGTGCTGTAACCCCCAAAGTACACTCCAGTCCAAACCAAAAAAATTATTATTTTCTGTGTTTGTGAATTGTGTGCGCAGTAGCCGCACGTGCATCAACAAAGTAGTGCCAAGCGTGCGCCTGTGTCATAAGTAAAGGGCTGGCTGGCTTGACCGTTAAAGGGTGCTGTAAACCCCAAAGTACACTCCAAACCAAATAACAAAATATTTTTTCTGTGTTTGTGAATTGTGTGCGCAGTAGCCGCACGTGCATTAACAAAGTAGTGCCAAGCGTGCGCCTGCGTCAAAAGTAAAGGGCCGGCTGGCTTGACCGTTAAAGGGTGCTGTAACCCCTAAAGTACACTCCAAACCAAATAACAAAATATTTTTTCTGTGTTTGTGAATTGTGTGCGCAGTAGCCGCACGTGCATTAACAAAGTAGTGCCAAGCGTGCGCCTGCGTCAAAAGTAAAGGGCCGGCTGGCTTGACCGTTAAAGGGTGCTGTAAACCCCAAAGTACACTCCAAACCAAAAAAAAATATATTTTCTGTGTTTGTGACTTGTGTGCACTGTGGCTGCACGTGCATCAACAAAGGAGCAGCGCCAAGCGTGCGCCTGTGTCCCATAAGTAAAGAGCCGGCTGGCTCATTTCTTAAAGGGTGGTGTAACCCACAAAGTGCACTACTCTCCAGCAAAAATAAAAAAATATTTTCTGTGTTTGTGTGCGCTTTAGCCGCACGTATATATCAATATAACATAAATGGAGGACCAAACTTTCTCTGATAAAAATAAAATAGGGAAAGATCAAGAACCACTTCCTCCTAGTGCTGTTGCTGCTGCTGGGAGTTGTTCATCATCCCAGAGAGGAAGTAGGAACACCACCACTTTTACTAAACAATTGACCCTCCAACAGTCCCTAGCGATGAGGATGAAGTACGACAGCAGTCATCCTGAAGCAAAACGTATAACTGAGGCCTTGACTGCTATGTTGGTGTTAGACATGGGTCCGGTATCCGCCTTTAGTGCAGTGGGATTTAGACAATTGATGGAGGTAGTGTGTCCCCGGTTCCAAATCCCGTCTAGATTCCACCTGCATCCTCAAAGCAGCAGCGACAAGCGTGCGTCTGTCTGTCAAAGGGTGGTGTAACCCTCAAAGTGCGCTCCACAAACAATAAAAAAATTCTTTTTTTTGTTTCTGTCTTTGTGAAATGTGTGGGCTGTAGCCGCACCTGCATCCATAAAGCAGCAGCGACAAGCGTGCGTCTGTCTGTTAAAGGGTGGTGTAACCCTCAAAGTGCGCTCCACAAACAATAAAAATATTATTTTTTTTTCTGTCTTTGTGAATTGTGTGGGCTGTAGCCGCACTTGCATCCTCAAAGCAGCAGCGACAAGCATGCGTCTGTCTGTTAAAGGGTGGTGTAACCCTCAAAGTGCTCCAAAAAAAAATAATATTTTTTTTATGTGTTTGTGACTTGAGTGCGATGTAGCCGCACGTGCAGCAACACAGTAGCAGCACCAAGCGTGCGCCTGTGTCATAAGTCAAGGGCCGGTTTGGACATCTGGTCCGGACTGAAGGACGTGCCAACAATTTCTGACAAGTCTACTGTCACTGCATATGATACTGTCCTCAAAGCAGCAGCGACAAGCATGCGTCTGTCTGTTAAAGGGTGGTGTAACCCTCAAAGTGCGCTCCACAAACAATTAAAAAATTCTTATTTTTTTTTCTGTCTTTGTGAAATGTGTGGGCTGTAGCCGCACCTGCATCCTTAAAGCAGCAGTGACAAGGGTGCGTCTGTCTGTTAAAGGGTAGTGTAACCCTCAAAGTGCGCTCCACAAACAATAAAAATATTCTTTTTTTTTCTGTCTTTGTGAATTGTGTGGGCTGTAGCCGCACTTGCATCCTCAAAGCAGCAGCGACAAGCGTGCATCTGTCTGTTAAAGGGTGGTGTAACCCTCAAAGTGCTCCAAAAAATAAAAAATATTTTTTTTTATGTGTTTGTGACTTGAGTGCGATGTAGCCGCACGTGCAGCAACACAGTAGCAGCGCCAAGCGTGCGCCTGTGTCATAAGTCAAGGGCCGGTTTGGACATCTGGTCCGGACTGAAGGACATGCCAACAATTTCTGACAAGTCTACTGTCACTGCATATGATACTGTCCTCAAAGCAGCAGCAACAAGCATGCGTCTGTCTGTTAAAGGGTGGTGTAACCCTCAAAGTGCGCTCCACAAACAATTAAAAAATTCTTATTTTTTTTTCTGTCTTTGTGAAATGTGTGGGCTGTAGCTGCACCTGCATCCTTAAAGCAGCAGCGACAAGCATGCATCTGTCTATTAAAGGGTGGTGTAACCCTCAAAGTGCGCTCCACAAACAATTAAAAAATTCTTTTTTTTTTTTTTTCTGTCTTTGTGAAATGTGTGGGCTGTAGCTGCACCTGCATCCTTAAAGCAGCAGCGACAAGCGTGCGTCTGTCTGTTAAAGGGTGGTGTAACCCTCAAAGTGTGCTCCACAAACAATAAAAATATTCTTCTTTTTTTTTCTGTCTTTGTGAAATGTGTGGGCTGTAGCCACACCTGCATCCTTAAAGCAGCAGCGACAAGCGTGCGTCTGTCTGTTAAAGGGTGGTGTAACCCTCAAAGTGCGCTCCACAAACAATAAAAATATTCTTCTTTTTTTTCTGTCTTTGTGAATTATGTGGGCTGTAGCCACACTTGCATCCTCAAAGCAGCAGCGACAAGCGTGTGTCTGTCTGTTAAAGGATTACATCGGTGACAGCATCCATGTAGGCATGTCAGACAGTCCGTACCTGTACTGGCAGGAAAAAGAGGCTATTTGGAGGCCCCTGTACAAACTGGCTCTATTTTACCTGAGTTGCCCCCCCTCCAGTGTGTACTCCGAAAGAGTGTTTAGTGCAGCCGGGAACCTTGTCAGCGAAAGGCGTAGGAGGTTGCTTCCACAAAATGTGGAGAAGATGATGTTCATAAAATGAATTATCAACTCTTCCAGGGAGACCAGCCTCCAGAACGTACAGAGGGACCTGTGGTTGTGGATTCCAGCGGGGACAAATTAATACTCTGTGAGGATGAGGATGTACACAACACTGAAGAGGGTGAGGAATCGGTGGATGAGGAGGATGAGGATGACATCTTGCCTCCGTAGAGCCAGTTTGTGCAGGGACAGATTAATTGCCAGCTTGTTTTGTGGGGGCCCAAACGAACCAATCATTTCAGCCACAGTTGTGTGGCAGACCCTGGCGCTGAAATGATTGGTTTGTTAAAGTGTGCATGTCCTGTTTATACAACATAAGGGTGGGAGGGCCCAAGGATAATTCCATCTTGCACCTCTTTTTTTTCTTTGCATGATGTACTGTTTGGGGCCTAGTTTTTCAAACTGCCATCCTGTCTGCCACTGCAGTATCACTCCTAGATGGGTCACGTGTTTGTGCCGCCCACTCGTGTCGCTTAGCATAGTCATCCAGCTACCTCGGTGCAACCTTTTGGACATAAAAACACTATTGTGAGGTGTTCAGAATAGACTGGAAATGAGTGGAAATTAATGTTATTGAGGTTATTAATAGCATAGAAGCAGAAAAACCCACAAATTCTGTGATTTTAGCTGTTTTTATGCTTTTTTTAAAAAAAAATACAGATCCAAAACACAAAACCCAGAACCCAAAACACGGAAGGGTGGTTTTGGCAAAACCAATCCAGATCCAAAACACGAAGAGAGATCCAGATCCAAAACCAGAACACAAAACACGAAAAGTGGCCGGTGCACACCCCTAACTTGTATACACAGTGGGCTACGGCCCAAGTAGTCACAGTGCTTGTATACACAGAGGGCTATGGCCCAATGAATCACAGTGCTTATATACACAGAGGGCTACGGCCCAAGGAGTCATGGTGCTTGTATACACAGAGGGCTACGGCCCAAGGAGTCACAATGCTTGCATACAGTATACACAGAGGGCTAGGACCCAAGAAGTCACAGTGCTTGTATACAGTATACACAAAGGGTTACGGCCCAAGGAGTAACGATGCTTGTATGCACGTAGAACTACGGCCCAAGGAGTCACAGTATTTGTATACAGTATACACAGAGGACTATGACCCAAGGAGTCACAGTGATTGTATACAGTATACAGTGGGATACAGCACAAAAAAAAAACATTTTTTTTTTACTTTTTTAAAAAAAATATTATTTTACTCTTTTTTTTTACACTGGAGCAGATGGGCTTGAGTACAGCACAGCATACATCAGCATGCCTTGTACACACAGCCACTTGTGAGTCTGGACACAACCGCAGAGTATACATCAGCGTGCCGTGCAGTGTGCCCCCTGTACACAGTCACTTAACAGCACAGCCACTTGTTAGTCTGGAGTCTGGACACAGGCTACTACAGCCACTTTAATCAGCAGAGTAGCACAGCATACATCAGCATGGGGCCCAGTCAGGAAGTCGACGATCGAAATGTCAACTGCCGGCTTCCCGACTGTCAAATTCTGGAAGGGTACTAATGACAGGCATCGAAATCCCAATGCCTATCATTAATTTACCGACGCCGGGAGCCCGACACCCGGCATACCGAACGAAGGACAGCCGTTGGGGGTTTAGGTTAGGGGCTCCTGAGGGGGGAACTTAGGGTTAGGCACCCCCCCGGAGAGTTAGGGTTTGGCTAGGGTGAAGGGGGGTTTAGTGTTAGGCACCCCCGGGGGGGAGGTTAGGGTTAGGCACTCCCCCGGGACACTTAGGTTTAGGCTGCATGGAAGGGGGGGTTAGGTTTAGGCACTTACAGGGGGGGTTAGGGTTAGGCACTTGGGGGGGGAGGTTAGGGTTAGGCACCCCTAAGGGAGGGTTGGGGGGGAGGGTTAGTAATAGTTAAAAAATGTCCATGTCGGGATCTTTTGTGCCGGTCTTCCGGCATCAGGATTTGACATGCGTCCGGCGGTGTTTCATACCGATCCCATCAGCATGCAGTGTGCCCCCTATACAGTCACTTAACAGTACAGCCATTTGTGAGTCTGAAGTCTGGACACAGGCTACAGCCACCTTAATCAGCAGAGTAGTGCAGCATACATCAGCATGCAGTGTGCATCCATATACATAGGGGGTCTATTTACTAAGCAGTGTTAGGAGACAGAGTGCCAGCCAATCAGCTCCTAACTGCCATCTCACAGGCTGTGTTTGAAAAATGACAGTTGGGAGCTGATTGGCTGGCACTTTATCACTTTTCACTGTCTCCTAACACTGCTTAGTAAATAGACCCCACTTAACAGCACAGCCACTTGGAGTGGACACAGGCTACTACAGCCACTTTAATCAGCAGAGTAGCGCAGCATACCTCAGCGTGCAGTGTGCCCCCTACAGTCAGTCACTTTATCAGCATAGCCACTCTGGATACAGCTACTTTAACATATGCAGAGAGACATTGCAGAGCAGTGCACAGTGTGCGAGTGAACAGTGAAATGGCTCAGAGTACCGGTCGTGGTGCCGTATATAGAAAAGAACTCTCGCGAGAATCCGTCGTCGAGAGGGTGATGTTCGGCCTCGAAGTGGGATCCGAGTCAGGCTGGACTCTGATCCCAGGTGTTCGGATCCACAGAATCCGAAACGCTCATCTCTAGTTACAATAGATTTCAAACAATTCTTTCTCCTAAATCACTCTGATTTAATCTTATTGAACAGCTCAGTTTCAATGAATACTTAACATATGACTCATACAATTGTATGAATTGCTGGCTCTCTTGCATTTCTGTCTCCATTTCACTGGGCTGTCAATATTTTGTCTGTCACACTTAAACTAGGTACACACCTGTCAGACATGAGAAACGACCAACAATTTTTTTTTTCCTGAGAACATCCAATGTGATGTGTACACAGTACTAAATTATATGTTCCTATCTAAAGGATTTAACAAAGGTGACATTTTTAAATTAACTAGGTCGGACAGATCATAAACACACTATAGAGTGTGCAACATAATTGCTCATTGGGACCGACAAATCAGGCAAGATCAGATGAGTAAATCCAAAAGTTTGTGCATGCTACGGTCCCCCCACCAAGTACTGAATTGTACACAGGGAGAGGTTAGGGAAACAGCACAACACATTTCTATGAACCTTACTATTTTGGCACACCACCCCTTTCTCCATTACCAGACTGTAGACATTCAGTGAGATGCAGGGGCGTCTTAAGAGAGGAGGGGGCCTGTGTGCACTCCCCATGCGGGACCCCTTCCTCTCTCCCCAGTGACTGGCAGCCGACTGACGCGTCTGGCCAGGCACCTGAGTATTAGTAGACTCCGGGCACTAGAGTGTGCCCGGAGTCTACTGCGCATGCGCAGAGCGCCGGAACAATGGCCACGGCCCGACGCCAATGTCTGTCATTTTTTTTTAACATTAAAGTCCCTTGGTTTTGATTTTTCAGTTCAACACTGGCTGCAAAAAAGGTAAAAAAAAAACGTTGGCAACCCCCCTCAAACAATAGACCTTCCTATGGCAGGCGTGTTTAAATAAAACCTTTTTTAACATTTTAACCTAATGAAGCCAGCACAGGCTTTGTTAGGCTAAAATGTAAAAAGTGGATTAATTAAAAAAAAAAACTGTATGGGTTCCTCCAAATCAGTAACAAGCCCTGGACCTCTGAGTCTGGTGTGGTATTGGAAAATAAGGAAAGATAGCCAGTGTGGGGTTCCCCCTATTTCCAATAATCAGCACCAGGCTGAACCAGCAAGGGGGATAATGCCAGGAAACACAGGGAGATACACAGCATGGGGTCCCTCTGCCAAAGCATTAACCAGCCACAAACTGGTCAGCTCAGGCCTGGAATTCCTTGGAAAGTGGGGACACCAAAATAAAAGGGGTTCCCTCCTCCCAAGGAACAACCAGCTCTCGGCTGAAAGCCCCTATGAGTTTAAATCTCTACATGGTAAAAGACTAATGGCTGTAACTGGCCGATCAAATGCCAAACAACCTAAACAGTATACAGAAAATATTGTATTTTAAAAGTAAGTGGAATTATATGAAATCAACAATTATTTGCAACTTCTGTTACCACCAAATGTAACATTTTTTAATTGAAAATAAGAGATCACACACTAACTAAGCCCTTGCACCATCAACTACTTTAGCCATAGCCCTAACATTGGGAAAACCCTCTTATTAGATGATAACCCTCTTAATAGAGGATGACCTGCTGAATATTTTCTTACTCTTCCTTCCTTAGGATCTTGGCATCAACAGAATGGTTTGCAACTCGCTTTCAATGGTGCATAAGCACAAATGTTCTTGATAATCCATTATGTAATCTACACAACACCCTAACTACAGTCACAAAGTGATAGACTGCTCTACAGCCCTGTCTCTCTGTTATCATCTTAGGCCTGTATTCAATTAGATTCGCACCGGCAATACTTTTTCGCCTGCCGGACTTTTCGCCTATATCGCGTGTTTTGGGTGCGGAAACATTTCACGCTTGTCCTCCCGATTCCCCGTATTCAATGTGAAAGTACGCGAAAACGACACCCGGCGAAACTTGAACAGGTGGAAAGTCCTCTCCAAAATGAGGTAATCAGCCTGACACCCCCAAAAAGATGCACTGACATGGGAGATCACTATGAATGCCCCTGAATTTGCCTGCTGAAGGTATTTGGGGTATTTAAATGGTCTCAATAGGTGCTGTTTTGCGTATGTGGATAAGGGGTGAAGAATAGCATTTAGAATCTTTTGGGGGTGAAAATAACTAGTCTCAGCAAATTTTGGGTACCTGAAAATGGGGGGCAGCATATTTTAAAGTTGCTAAAGTAACGTTTAAAAAATCATAGAAAATCCACCTGCCGCAAGCACCAGCAAAGTAAAAAACAGCTTGGGCATACTTGGGGGACCCCCCTGAGTCTATTTCGCTATTTTTTAAATTTGTCCTCCAACTTTGAACTTTTTCAACCCCAAAATGAAAGTACTTTTTTGGGGTGTTCTAAAGTGTTTTTTAATAATTTTCTGACACAGTTTGCCTTTGGAGGACTGTCTTAAGCCTGCATGGGGGTTCCTGCAATGTTGCACCCCAAAACCCCAATTCAGCACTTTTTTCCGCCTGCTATTCATAGGCGAAACTTTTTTGCTGAGTCCATTGCATTGACTTTCCGCCTTGGCGAAAAGTATTTAAACTCGAATACGGCGAAAAGTTTCCGCCTGGCGAGATGACGTCATCGGTGATACTTTTTCACCTAAACTGACATTTTTCTTCAAATTGAATACAGACTTAGCCGTTTTAGGCAACTGGGATGCTGTATCATGCCTTGATTCCATTTCCTGCTGTTGCAGGCAGCTGGAACTTTGTCTGTGTCTGTGTGCAGCTCATTGCTGCATTCCTGCCAGTCAGTTTGTGTGCAGAGCTCAGCTGCATACTATCCTGTGATTAGGGAGGCTTTCTGCAAGGATTGCACTGATTGGTTCCTGCTTCTGATAAATTACAGCCAGCACTACATTTCCTGCCAGTGATATTGTCGGAATTCCGGAGTATGTGTTTGTCCCTGTGCTCAAAAGCCTGAGTTTAGCTGGTCTCACCTTGTTCTGCAGTTCATGTGTTCATTTCCTGAACCTGTTGTCCTTATTCAGAAGTCGTTCTGGGTTATCCTGCTGGTGTTTCACCTGTTCACGTCATTGCTGTTGGCACAACCCGGAGCAGCAACTTCTGCAGCCGCTGCCTACCTCTCCGCAGCCCGTGGCATTTCTGCAACATGGTCTAAGCCGCATCAATCAATGTTCAGCTGCTTCATGCCAGCAGTGATTTCTACCTCGCTGCCTCCACCCTGTGTTCTAAGCCGCTCCTGTGATTGTCTGTCTGCCCTACCTCAGTCAGAGGCTTGTCGCATCTCGACTCGGCTTATTTCATCCTGGCTCTTTCACAATGCACAGTAACCCAGGTTGCTGCACGTTCATGTGCAGTAACCCGAGTTATTGCAGCAAGTGTGAAAGGGGTATTACCTTATCACAAGGAAAGTAAGTTTGCAGCTGATGTAACCATGACCACAATGTATCATGGCACTATATTAATGTATTGCAGCTCTTATCTTTTTCACTTTTTTTTTTTTTTAGCTATTTATGTTTATTCGCAAGGTTAATATTGGATATGCTGTCGCTAAAAAAAAAATCAAGAACTTGGTAATATGACCATTAGAGAATTTGCCTTGTTTCAAACAGAAAACAATTTCAGAACACTGCTCTGAAAATGTTGTAGGCAAGAGGTATTATAAGTTCACAGTTATTCTTTCTTTATTTTGTGCTAATGTACTTTCCTCCTTAAGTTACACATGGGACTTTTGCCTAAACACAGGACTTGACTTCATGGTGCAATTCCTGCTCAGCTGTCTTTACTTCCTTGAGACTATCTAAGTAGTAAGGACAGTGCAATAATACTTTTCAATAACACCTAGTCATCTATTTTCTGAAGGGGCAGCTAAGTGGGCCTCTCCAAAATAGAGCCAAATGCTGTATTTAAATACTTAGCCATCCTAATTACTAGAATGAGCCCGCCAGAGTTCAGAAAACACATGCGGAAATGCAAATTTCCACATCTTTTAGGTAATGGGTCATTCATCATCAGGGGTCCGATAGGATCACCTGATAATCAGCAAACTCCAAAAACTTTAAGTTTTCGGAGTTTGCCTGTGAGAACAAGTCCATCTTCAGATGAGGCTTGTTCTCGGAGCCCCGATCCTTCCTATGAGAATTAGTTCCGGTGATGCTAAGAGGCATCCGAGCGGATCCCTCCGCCATCTTCTCAAGGACTCCCCGCCAGCTTTGCATATGCGTGACCTCAGGAAGCCGGTGACGAGTAAGTAACACTGATACTTCTGTATCAGTATTACTAATCGCGGGGAAAACTGCTCTTCGGAGCAGCTGTCCCAGCAATGGAGCAATAATGAATTGCTCTAGTGATAAAGTATCCCCTGCGGCGAGGTGGATACTTAGTCATCGGGTGTGGAGCAGTAATGAAAGGAGCAGAAAACATAACAGAGAAAATAGTAAGTGTGATCTTATTGTTACAAAGGTTACTACAAAGGTTTTGATGTTAACATTTCCTCTAAAAATCAATAAATGAGTTTATACCTTGTCTGACCAGTGTCAGGTCTGCTTGCTTTGTCCTGAGTGACATGACTGGTATGTCCGACGTACCAGCAACTGCAGTGACAGGTGTCATGGCAGCTGAGTTTCATTGCAGCAAGGGGCTGAGCTGAAGAGGCTATGTATGAAACAGAATACTTTGGACATTTCCTAATGTATTATATACAATAATTGTATAGTAATGTGCAAAACATTCATTACAGGGTTAGTAATGTAATGTATTAAAATACCACCATTCTTATTCTAACATAGATGTATTGGATGCCTGATAAATAACAATTACAATAAATACTTAATAGATCATCTCCTCTTATAACTTAAGGTAAATATAAAGACAGATGGGAGTTTGGTGCATAAAATAAATTCAAAATTTTATTTTACTGTCACAGTTTGGTCAAAATTCACTACTTCCAAAATGACATTAATCTTTCAAAAGGCAAATTAAATCTGAGGCCAAGGAAAAGCAATTCATCTGAAATTAATAGGAAGCGACAGTAACATAAGTTCTGAACAGGCTGCTTATATGGCAGGGAGCAGAAGGAAAAAACATAAGGTTTTTATTTTATTAATTTATTTATCTGCAAGCAAACGCCAGCTGAGGGAATTCTGAAGCCAAATCAAAGAACAAGATAAATACCTTATGGGAAAAAATTATAATCAACAGTGTTTTCAGACTAATACCCCTTTTACACCGGAGCTAAAACCCGGGTTTTTGAAGGGTTAACCCGGGCAGCTACCTGGTGTAAAACGGGAGAGGGTTGGATCGCCGGGTCGAGTGACCCAGCAATCCAACCCAGGTAACTAGCAGGGTTTAGCCCGTGAAATCCTGCTGTGAGAACAGAGCACTCCGGGTCACGATGACCTGGAGTGTGCTGCAAACCGGCCGATTGGTCTGGCTTCAGTGGTGCTTGGAGATGACGTCATCTCCAAGTGACCACTTTCACTCCGGAAAAGCCGGGTCTATGCAGACCCGACTCCGGTGTGAGCGGCGCCGACTTGGGAATATCTCGAGTCGGTGCCAGCAAAATTCCGGGTCTGATTCGGATAGGAACTTTGTTCCAACTCCGGATCAGACCCGGAATTTAGGTGGAAAAGGGGTATTACTGTAAATAGTATAAATCAGGGTTTCCCAAACTCGGTCCTAAAGACACCCTAACAGCCCAGGTTTTAAGGACATGCCCGTGCATAGAGATGGCATAATCAAACTGACTAAAGTACTAATTAAGTAGCATGTGCTGAAACACGGATATCCTTAAAACCTGGATTGAAAGGGTGCAATGAGGACTCAGTGTGGGAATCACAGGTATAGCCAGGGGCTGGCTGGCAACTTTTAGCCTGGGGGGCAAATGCATACAGGCAGCCCTGGCAGAGGAGTAGCGTGTAGCCAGGGTGCCCGAAGAACGTGCGTGCTACGGCGCCCCCCGCCACCCCCCCCTCAAGTGTACCAGGGATGAGGCGGGTCCATATGAGATTAATGTAAAGTAAAAATAAAGATTAGGGGCAGCTCAGTCGTGGTGCCCCCCTGTTCCCCAGGAGAGGACCCCCTTATGCAGGCCTCCAGTTGTGCCCCCAGTAGTGATCCCCCTATACAATGCCCCCAGTAGTGGTCCCCCCCTGTGCAGTGCCACTTGTGCCCCCAGTAGTGGTACCCCCATGGAGTGCCCCTTATATAGTGCCCCCAGTAGCAGTCCACCCCCCATGCAGTGCCCCCAATAGTGGTAACCCTTATGCAGTGCCCCTTAAATAGTGGCCCCAGTTGTAGTCTCCCCCCTATGCAGTACCCCCAGTATTGCCCTTTTTATAGAGCCCCCAGCAGTGTTCCCTCGATGCAGTGTCCCCAGTGGTAGGCACCTCCCCCCTATGCAGTGCCCCTAGTAGTTGTCCCCTCCCCTTGTAGTGCCCCTAGTAGTAGTCCCCCCTTGTAGTGCCCCTAGTAGTAGTAGTCCCCCCCTGAAGTGCCCCCAGTAGTAGTCCCCCCCTTGAAGTGCCCCCAGTAGTAGTCCCCCTAGTAAAAATCCCCAGTAGTGGTCTCCACCTTGCAGTGCCGCCAGTAGTGGTACCCCCTTGTAGTGCCCCCCCCCTGTAGTTGCCCCCCTTGTAGTGCCCCCAGTAGTGGTCTCCCTTTTGTAGTGTCCCCAGTAGGTGTCCCTCCTTCTTGTAGTGCCCCCAGTAGTGGTTACCCCTTTGTACTGCCCCAGTAGTAGTAGTCCCCCCTTGTATTGCCCCCAGTAGTAGTAGTAGTAGTCTCCCCATTGCATTGCCCTCAGTAGTAGTAGTAGTCCCCCCTTGCATTGCCCCCAGTAGTAGTAGTCCCCCCCTTGAATTGCCCCCAGTAGTAGTAGTCCCCCCCTTGCAGTGCCTCCAGTAGTGGTTCCCCCCTTGTAGTGCCCCCAGTAGTAGTAGTCCCCCCCCTTGTAGGACCCCAGTAGTGGTCTCCCCTTTGCAATGCGCGCCCCTCCCCCAGTAGACACGCGTAATAAAAAAAATAAAAAAACACTTACCTGAATCTCCGCTCCCGCCGTCGCCATCCGCTCCTCTGTCTGTCCTTCCCGGACCGGGCCGATCTGCATTATGGGAGAGACGTCATGTGACATCATGATGCCTCTCCCATTGCGGGAGCCGGAAGATGGAGCAGCTCCTGCAGTGGGCGCAGCAGCAGCTAATGAGAGTCTGACAGACTCTCATTGGCTGCTGATCAAAACAAACACACAGCTGCCGGAGCCGGCGGCTGTGTGTTTGTGACTTGTGTAGCGCTGACCGAACTCCGTCCGGTCAGCGCTACACACGCGGTGTGACACAGAGACACAGACTGCCCGCGGCCCGCATTTATGCTGCGACCCGGGGGGCACATGGCACCGTGCCCCCCGGCCCAGCCCGCCACTGGGTATAGCTCATGCTTACTTATTGGAGTAAAGCATTGAATCAGCAGGTAATGGGCAGAAAAAACTCATTGCCCTAGTGTTGCTCTGCAAATCCCATCTTAGTGGATTCCATCACTGGCTACACTACAGCTTCCAGCATTATCTCATCCAATACTATGAAATTCAACTATTCAATTTGGATTAATGCTGAAGGAACAGAATATGCTGAGATTTGTAGTTCAGCATTAGTCCTGTAGATCATGTTAGATATTGAGCAACTGGCCTTCGGCAAAAGGCATGAAATGACATCAAGAATGGGGAAACAAAACTTGTGATATCACCTGTGAAAAGATCTGTTTTATATTTTATTGTTTGTATAAGTGTTTTTGTACCTTTGTCGCTGCCAAATGCTGTGTAAAGGTGCCCACACACATAGCAATTTTTTTCCCGATCTGGCCGTTTCCGACACATTGGAATGACAGATTGGGTAAAAAATGCCCAAATCGTGAGTCCCCACTCACAATCATGATGCGATGCGCGCCCTCGCAGGTCGCACATCGCATCTTCAGATCTGCCGTGCAGTACGGCAGATCTGACACTCTAGGACACAATGCATTATAAAAAAGTCTGGCTGCAGGAGATCGGATGAAGATTGGACACCGAATCGTGTACATATCGTGTGCTGAGCTGCCGAGGAGAATTTCAAGGGAAATCGGACACATCGTCGGATCGTAAGTATATCGGTATGTGTGTGGGCACCTTAAAGTTTTAGTATTTCAAACAGAACTCAAAAGGCATTACACATTCACAGACCAATGTGGCTGAGCTTAAATTAATAATGTTGTGTCTCTCAGATCAGAATATAATGTATCTTTGATTGCTTTTCTTTTTATAATATAAATTGAAACAGGACAGTGTTCAAACTATTCCTAAAGGTGCATACACACACAACGATTTTTTGAACGATTATTGTTAAACGATATCGTTTAACGATAATCGTTTGTAAAAATCGTTCACTTTCTGAGTCAAACGATGAACGATTTTCGTTCATGCGCGTTCACGTTTGTAGTTTGTAGTTCAGTCAGACTTGTCAACTCAACGATTTTCAGTAAGGGAATATGCAAAAATCGTTTGTAGTTCTAAAAAATCATTCATTACATTTAAATGAACATAGTAAATGAACAACTTTAGTATTTAGATTTTAGTTCATTTTTTCAAGGGAGAAAATCGTTTACTAAAATCGTTCATTAACTAAATAGTTGTGTGTGTATGCAGCTTCAGAAGGAGCAGAGTGCAACTTTTTATAAGACATGACCCTTTTCAGTTCATACCTTTTGTATATTGAGCCTAGTACATTATGTAAGTGTAATAACAATGGACTTTTTCCATATCACTACTCAGTAAGGGCATAGAATAACGAAGTCAGCGCTGTATGTGCACAGTTTTTCAGGTTTTTTTCTGTCACCACCAATAACCCCATATCACACACACACTTTCACATATCAATACTTACCGACCCGCCCACTGTTCTTCCTCTTCTTCTCCTCTCTATCTCACCTGTGCAGCCAGTGTGACAGCTGAGAGCCAGAAGCCTTCAGGGTAGCTGGTTAGAGTCATCCACCATATCGCTGAAGTGCCCACAATCGTGTATACTGCAAGCTATTTTTTGAAGATGGATTACTTTCATTAGGAAGTTCTCCATTTTCCAGGTTTCCATAAACTCATTGTAGCCAGTGCAGGTATATTGAAAATATGACTTTCCGTTTATTATGCTATTGTAAATCCTGCATAAAAAATGCTAAGAATAATTGTGGCAGTCAAAATTCACTTTATTGAAGTAATCATAGTAATGTGGCTATGTACAGTATGTACAGTATATTTATTTTTCCCTACTGGAGCCTGTAGCCTCTACAGTATAAGAGGAGTGGGAGGGAGTATAACTTTGATCTCCTTCTGTTAGAAGAAGCCAGTTCCACAAAGACTAGCCATGAATGTGTCTGGTATGATTAAGTGTAGCCTAATATTCCATAGAGGCAATACGGAGGTTGTATAATTGCCAACTTATTGGTCCTCATTAACTAACCTAACAACCACTGGCACATTAAACCCTATAATTGTTTGTATTTTTGTTAGTTTGTCATTAGTGCAGCAGAGGAACATTATTTTTATTTTATCCACATACACTCTTTACTAAAAGCACCCCCAACTTACTCTGCATGCATAAAACATCTATGAAAGGTTTCTTGGCTTTGATTCACTTAATTATTAGTGATTACATGTGGCAGGTCTCCAGTCCTGCTACTTTAAGTTTAAGAAAATATGCAAGAGGAGTAACATTGCTCCCTTTCCAGTTGGTGAACTGGGCTGAGCTATTTGCACTCTTTTAACCATCATTTAATGATGCAAAAGTATTGGCATTGCTAAGCTTTCAGGTCCAGATACTAATTACTTATGTAAAGGGTAGTTTATGCATGAAACATTTAATGCTATAATAGTTTTAATCTAAGAAAATACAGAATGTATATTGAAAAAAAATGGTAAAATATGTACCATATTAATAATCATATTGAAAAGATCATATATTTGCATGAAAACAGCAATATATTAATCCAAAAAATATGTACTTTAAAAAATATCTAAGAAACTGAATAAACAATATTTTGTTTAAAAACAAAGAAATCCTGTTGTGTGTTTCACTTATATATTTTATTCCATCATTAGGATAAGATACAGTATGTGTGTTTGAGTTTTATTATTCTTTTACAATACACCTAGACCTGCTCTCTAGATATGGTCGCACGCAGCCGTCAGTTGCCAAAGTATGCAAATCCCGCGATCACACGGCAAGGCATTAGCACGGCCACTATGTCTTGACGTGCGATCGCGGTGTGTATTTAGATGCCTACCAGCCTGTCTTAACACAACCACTTTCCCTAAGTAATACACATCATCTCCAGGAAGTGTATTCAACAATCGGTAACATCGAGTAAAATCGGACCCATACGCAGCACTTGTGGCTGACCATACCCTACCGCAAGCACTGCGAGTGCTTCAGTGTGTAATTCAGCAATGTGACGTGTATAATGATGCTGCATCTTAAAAATGCACGCCTCTAAAACAGCGTTAAGACGCACAGACACACCTATGTTCGCACCACCATTCCCCCGTTTCCATCGACCAACCCCTGTCACCACCCACAAACGGCTCGTCCTGTCACTCATTCTAGCGAGGCATCTATGTACAAGGGGCGATCGCTTCACGATCGCATGAACTGGTTCGCGCACACGCAATGCATCTTATATGCATGCGCACATTGCAAACATCAGCAGGATATGTGCAAATGCATCCTAGCGAACGGGTCTGAATTGGGCCCTCAGTTTTATGAAATATATGAGTATTATTGTCTGTAATTAGACTAAAAGGATTATAATGCAAATTATATTATCTAGACAAAAATATATATTTTATATATTGTCTCAGTGTACAGATTCTGGTATGACTCCACAGGCTCTTGCAGCAAACCTGGATCTCTCTGTGGTAATGGGGACCTGGGAAGATCCTTATTCCCTAGCCCATTACTATAACAGGGATGTGACAGCTGCAATGGATATTATCGCCCCTGTGCGAATACGACTCCGCATACCACACCGCTAAGCCCCTTGGTTTGAAAATAGTGTTAGTGAACTCAAGAAAAGGGGTCTTAGACTTGAAAGACGAAGGGGGAAAACGAACATGGTTGACGATAAGTTAAAACTAATCAAACATATTGAAGAATATCAGTCAACAATCACCCGTAAGAAAGTTCCTTTCAAGTGAGAGCAAGGCAGTAAACAGTAGGCCAGCTCAGCTTTTCCGTACAATGGAGACGCTTTGCAAATCAGCATGCCTGCAGCTTGATGAAACCCTCTGCCAGTCAACATGCAATGAGTTTGCAAAATTCTTTGCAGATAAAGTATCCTCCATCCGGGCTGAAATCCCCACAGTACCATCAAAGAGTGCCTAACTACCAAGCCTGCTTATGTATGCAACCTGTCTCCATGGACCAGCTTTGACATAATGTATGTAAAAGACATTGCTAAAAATTATCCGAATGTTGCGATCCACCACCTGTGATTTGGACCCTACATCAACCAAGCTTCTCATAGGGTGTATGGACATGGATGGCCCTGTAATTGCAAAAATAGTTCAATGCTTTTTGCAGACAGGCATTTTTCCTAAACCACTAAAGGAAGCAATTGTTAGACCACTTCTTAAAAAACCTAATTTAGTCCCTGGCTGCATGACCAACTATAGACCAGTATCAAACCTTCTTTTTCTAGGAAAGGTCATTGAGAAAGTGGTGGCAACACAACTGGAAACTCACCTGTTTACCCATGATATTTATGATACATTCCAGTCAGGATTCAGGAGAAGACATAGCACTGAAACAGCCCTGGTATGTGTGCTTAATGATCTTCTGTTGGCAAGAGACAGAGGTGATTGTTCAATCGTAATCCTTCTGGATCACTCTGCAGCATTTGATACCGTTGACCACAGGATTGTACTTGAGCGCCTGGAAAATTTCTGTGGACTGGATGGCACGAATCATTTTTCACTGGCAGGTTACAGAGAGTTTCTTCTGGAGTAAACTCTTCATCACCAGTGCCACTTCCATGCAGTGTCTGACAGGGTTCTACCCCATGCTTTTTACAGTATACATGCTACTACAGGGTGAAATAATCAGATGTCATTGCCTGGTCTACCACTGCTATGCAGATGATACACAACTGTACCTGTCCTTTGCTCCAGGTACTGAGAACCCAATAACAACCCTAAATGGTTGCATAGCTGAGCTCCAGGAGTGGATGAGTGTCAGTTGGTTGCAACTGAACCTTGATAAGTCACAGGACAAGACTGCAGAACAGCCAACCAACAGGACTAAATCTTAGGGGTTCAGATCTGCAAATCAATGAACATGTGTGGAATCTTGATGTTCTCCTGGATAGTGGCTTGGCACTTAAACATGGTATCAGCGACAATCAATCCTCATTCTTTCATCTGATGAACATAGCTAGGATCAAGCACTTAATTCCCTCAGAAGATCTGCCTAAAGTCATACATGCATTTATATAATCAGACCTAGACTACTGCAATGCCCCCTACCTTGGTGTGTACCCGGCATAACCTTCCCCCCCACAGCCTAAGCCTCCACCTAGTGCCTAACCCTTAATTCTAAACCTCCTTCTAACCCCAATTCTTACCGTTGGGATGCCGGCAGTTGGGATACTGGCGCCAGGATTCCCACTGCTGTCAGGATTCTGGTGCCGGGATTTTGAGCGCCAGCATCCCTAACGCTGAATGCTAACTACTCCCCTTTCAAGGGTTGACGTCTTAAGCAGTGAAAAAAGCTGAGAAACAATTTATCAAACCCCTTTGACATCCCCTACTGGTCCTGAGAAAGTACATTGTTATCGAATCACTATCCCCTTGCCATGTATCTCTGAGTCCCAATTATCTGAGTTAAACAAAAGCATCTCAGTTGAGGAGATGACTGCTGCCATCAAATCATTGCTGCCCTGGGTCCTGACGGGTTTACGGCCCAATATTATAAATTATTTACAGAGGATCTTGCTCCGCACATAATCTCTTTATTGATATCTTGGAGGGTGCATCATTTGCCCTGCCACAACCCAGGCAGATATCGTGGTCAGTGGTGTAACTAGGGGGGATTGAACGGGTCTCATTCCCTGGGTGCAATCAGACCACAGGCTCAGGGGGCGCCGCCGACCTTGGTCCAGGACCCGAGTGGTCAGTGTAGTGCGGACCGCATGGAGTGCAGTCCACACTACACATTAACAAACACAGCCACCGGCTTGTACACTTGTACTACCCGGCGGCAGTGTGTTTGTTTTGGCAGCCAGGAAATGAGAGTCAGATGGACTCTCATTGACTGCTGCACCCACTGCTAGAGCTGGGCTGGAGTTCACTAATGAGCTCCATCTTCCGGCTCCCGCAGTGGGTGATGGGAGAGATGTCATGACGTCTCTCTCTACCATAATGCAGAGTGAGCCAGCGCAGGAGGAGCGGACGCCAGTGGCGGTGCAGGAGCAGGAGTGGGGATTCATTTTAGTGGGGTCTTTTTACGTGTTTGTCTTCGTCTGCCACTGCTGGGGGGGTTACTACTGGGGGCACTATATAAGGAGCTTTACTGGGGCACTGCATAGGGGGGACCACTACTGGGGGCACTGCATAGGGAGGACTAATACTGGGGTCATTATATAAGGGGGACCACTACTGCGGGAACTATATAAGGGGCACTACTGGAGGCACTGCACAGGGGGGACTACTACTGGGGGCACTATATAAGGGGCACTGCATAGGAGGGACCGCTACTGGGGGGCACTGCATAGAGGGATTACTACTGGGGGCATTATATAAGGGTTCTGCATATGGGGGGACCACTACTGGGGGCACTATATAAGGGGGACCACTACTGGGGGTACTATATAAGAGGACCTACTGGGGGCACTGCATAAGGGGGACTGGGGGCACTATATATGGGTCACTACTGGGGGCACTGCATAGGGAGGACTACTACTGGGGGCACTATATAAGGGGCTCTGCTTAGGGGGGACCACTACTGGGGGCACTGCATAGGGGGGACTACAACTGGGGCACTGTATAAGGGGCACTCCATAGGGGGGACCACTACTGGGGGCACTGTATAAGGGGCACTGTATAGGGGCACTACTACAGGGCACTGCTACAGGGGACATTGCATAAGGGGCACTATTACAGTGGTCATTGCAAGAGGGGCACTACTACTTGGGGCATTAAGGTGCATATGGAATGGAAAAGAATGTTTCCAGAGAGACGAGAAATGGTAGTGTGTCATGTTGCCATGCCCCCATTTTCCAGTGACACCGCCCCTTGTGACATGTGACCACACCCACGTTTTCGGCCTACTTGTGGGGGGAGTCTCTCTTTTCTAATTGGCCCTGGGCTCCAAATACCCTAGTTACGCCACTGATCATGGTAATCCATAAATCTGACAGAGGGCCTGATGCAGAGCTGGACGCTCTGACCAGAGCGCTCGCTCTGAATCAGGGCCCTCCTCCATGAAAATGGAGCGGCCTCCTGGCCGCTCGCATAGCTGTGGGTGACCACCCACAGCATATGCGAGCGTCCATGATGATGGTCGCGATGGTCTTGACAATGGCGAACCATTGGGCTTGCGACGGAGACCCTGCTGTAGGGTCTCGCTGTCGCAAGCCCAGGAGTGCTTTTGGCTCTATCAGAGCCAAAATCACTCCCACTGACATCACTAGTGATGTCAGTGGGGCCGGCTTCAGACGGTAGGCATTCCCATGGGAACGCCTCCATCTGGCAGGCACGCCCCCGGCATGCCCACCAAAGGGGGCGTGCTGTCAATCAACATCGACAGCATGCCCCCTTTGGTGCGAGACCCAGAGCGATGGAGAGCCCGTCGCTCGCCGGGTCTCGCGCATGCGCACGACGGAGCTCCCTCCATCGTGTGCATGCACAGTCAGTGGGGGAACATCGACCAGCTTGCGAGCATCCTGCGCGCGGGTCTGAATGACCCCCAGAGACCCTACACATTGTCTTAATTATAATCTGATCTCATTGTTGAATGTATACATTAAAATCTATGCTAAAATATTAGCTCACTGGGCTTACTTTCTCCCCCAGTTAGTCCATCCTCACCAGGTTGGACTCATACCAGGATGCCAGGAATCTGACAATACAAAAGAGTCATTGACTTAATCTACTCTATTCTGAAAACAGAAACTCCGCTCTCTCATTTTAGCACTAGATCCGGAGAAAGCATTCTTCCACATTTCGTGGCCTTTTGCTTTCGAAATTCTCCAAAATTGGGCTTCTTTGGTAAATTTTACGATGGCTTTTCGGCACTGTACAGCTCCCAACTGCAAGGGTCTCTGTTAACAATGTCATCTCTTTCAGTTTTTTGGTATCACCCACTTTTGCCCTTACATTTTGCCTTAATTATGGAGCCCTTGGTGGAGAGGATCTTTTGCAATGCTGACATTCTTCGGAACACAAAATAGGACTCTATGCAGACAACATCCTAATTTATTTCTCCAACCCTGCTCACTCCTTGCAGCCTCTACTATCTGAGATTAATCTTATCCCAATATATGTTCCCACCTATGTTTTTAACTTCCTGCAATTCCAAACTTCTCAATTTATTTGGGCTCAAAAGTGCCCTCAGGTCAAATTGAAGCTATTGCAACGGTCCTCTCACGGTGGAGGTTTGGGTATCCCCAACTTTAAGAGGTGTTACTATGCAACACAACTTTCCCATTGTGTACAATGGTGTAATCCTGGTGCAAAGAAGGTCTGGGTCCATATTGAAGCTGACAAGATGGGTTTGTCGACTGTTTCCTCCCTCCTGTGGCTTCTGAGGACTCACCGCCCCCAGAATATTATATCCCAGCCTATAGTGTCTCATTCACTATTTATTTGGGACTTTGCAAATAGAAAGTTTAAACTGGTCCTGGGCCAATCTTCCCTAATACCGTTATTTCATAATCCTGCTTTCCATCCGGGTGTGTCCAGGCCATCTTTTAACTTATGTAAAGGGAGGAATATTTTGTATCTCAACGATATCACCAATGACTCTAATTTCCCAGAACTCTCATCTAAGGACTTTTTCTGTTTCCTACAGATTAGGCACTTTCACTAAAATCGTATCCACCCTGGTTAGTAGGCACCTCACAGCTTTCAAGACCATTTGCTTGAGATTCTCCTCAACCAATGGCTTAATCTCTGATTTATATGCACTTCTTGTTAAGGAGGCGTCCCCTTCATGAGACCCCCCACAAACTAGCCTGGGAAACAGAACTTGGAAATAATGGATAATGAAGGATTGTCAGAAATTTGCTCTCCCCCCCAAGTGCAAAAAAAAATTTAAGAATTCTGTGTATGTGTGTGCGTGTTAGCCACACTTATCAGCAACATAGTTGAGCAGGATTGCTGAACCTGTCATTAATTAAGGGGCTGCTGCCTTGTTCAGAGGTGCTCTCCCCCCCAAGTGCAAAAAAAATACATAATTTTCTGTGTGTGTGTGTGCGCGTTAGCCACACTTATTAGCAACATAGTTGCACAGGATTGCTGCATCTGTCATTTATATAGGGGCTGCTGCCTCGTTCAGAGGTGCTCTTCTCCTCAAGTGCAAAAATATAAAAAATGTTTCTGTGTGTGTGTGTGTGTGTGTGTGCACAGGATTGCTGCATCTGTAATTTATCTAGGGGCTGCTGCCTCGTTCAGGGGTGGTCTTCACCCCCAGTGTGAAAAAAACAATGTTTTCTGTGCATGTTAGCCACACTTGCCAGCAACGTAGGTGCGCAGGGGTGCAGTGCTGCTGTCTGTCAAGGAGCTGCTGCCTCTTTCAGTGAGTAGAGGTAAGAACCTTAACCATCTAGGAACCTCCTCCCTGTTACATCACTTGCAGCGCATTCATCTAATTGAAAAGGGTATTTAAAATTCTGAAACTTTGGGGACAAAAAAACTAACAGCAATCAGTCCAGTTTCACCTAGATACTCCCTTCTATCTGGATCCATGTGCCTGCAATCATCGTCAACATCCTCATTTGTGATTGGAAGTAGTCCTGCATCCAATTTCATAAGAATGACTGACTACTCTCCTATCCGTGGTTCCTTAGAAGGATCCTTGAGTGCTACGCCTGTTGCTGCTGCTGGGGGTGGATCTTCATCCCAGAAAGGGACCAAGAAGACTACTACCAGTAGTAATTAAAAACAAACAATTGACTATTAAACAGTCCTTTTATAGAGGAAGTAAGTATAGCAGCTGTCACCAGGTTTCACAGCGGATCACTGACGCCATGACGGCTGTACTAGTATTAGATGGTGAAATAATAGAAAATGAGGATGATAGTGTGAAGGAAGTGCAAAAGGAGGATGAGGGGGAAATTTGTGTCCTATCAGATGCTAATGAGGATGTTAATGATGAGGATGTTTGCATAAATCAGCCGCAAGTGGCAGCAGTTCTTGCTAATGATAAAAAGAAAGCCAGAAAAGCCACATCTTGAGTGTGGAATTATTTTATTTTAAATTCTGACAACAGTTGGGAAAGTATCTGTTCCATTTGTAAAGCCAAAATTAGCAAAGGAAGGGATGTTAACCATCTAGACACCTCCTCCCTATTACATCATTTGCAGCGAGTTCATGCAATTTGTTTAACAAAATTATAATAATTTTGTAAATTAATAACAAGCAGTCCCGTATCAGCTACCAGCAGTTTGGACCAGCACATGCAATCTCCACCACCAACACCCTTATCATCAACCTCCTCCTTAATAATTGAAGATAGTCCTTCCAAAAAATGTTTTGTGGGGGCCCATACAAACCAAGGAGTTCAGCCTCAAAAGTGTCAGTCCTAGTGGCTAAAGTGCTTGGTTTGTTAAACTGTGCATGTCCTTTTTAATATCCCACATAAGAGTGGGTGGGAGGGACAATTCCATCTTGCACCTCTTTCCTTTACATTTAGCACAATTTGGGGCATTGCCGTCTGACATTATTATAGTTTATTAAACTGCCATCCTGTCTGACACTGCTGTGAAGCAAGGTTTCATAGATGTCCTATATTTTTTTAAACTGCCGTGCGTTTGTGCTGTAGCTAACATTAGCCAGTCAGCTCGCTGCAGCCTTTGCCCTATATTGGTGAAAAATAGTGAAATCAATATTATGAAATGTGAGGTGGTTAAAAATGCATGGAAATGCCTGAAAAGTATTGTTATATATATATTTATATATATATATATATATATATATATATATATATTGTAGGAAAAAGAGAGCACTCACCAGTCTTCTTAACATAAAAAAGTGAATAAACTCTTTTTAATAGCTCACATATTGCCACAAGTCCATTCGGTTGACGTTTTGGGCCTCAGGGGGCCCTTTGTCAAAACACAGAGGGCCTGATTCAGAGCCGGACGCTCTGACTAGAGCGGTCGCTCTGAATCAGGGCCCTCCTACCTAGCTACGAGATAGCCCCTTTTTTGTGATCAATCTAGACGGTAATTTAAAAGTCTCATAGTTATCTACAGTCATACCTCGTTATAAGTGCCCGATCTTGTCTGATCTTGGAAGCTAAGCAACGTTGGGCCTGGCTAGTACCTGGATGGGGGACCTCTGGGGAATACCAGGTACTGTAGTCCCAGATTGAGACTGAAAAATATTCCGTCATGATCTGAACATTTTTTGACCAAGAACGCCTTATGAAATTAATTTCATTTGACAACCTTGTTGCCAATGTGATGAATTTGAAGACGACCCAGGATAAGAAGGATCAATTGATATCATTTATATGGATTAACTTGAAGGATTCGAATAAAGACCTTTTATGTTGGATTTCATTACAAAGATTTTCCTCCAGAGATCCCACTATTAGATGTGGAATATATATATATATATTAAAGTTTTTTTTAAAAAAATTTTAAAGAGATTTTTTACATATTTAAAATATATGTTTATAACTGTATTCATGGAAATATTAATTATTAGATTTTATGTACTGTACCTCCTTTTTTAATTTTTAGAAAATAGTAATATATGATATACTACCATCTTGTTTCTTACTGACATTTATTTATATTATTACTACTTCTTATGTAACTTATTTAATATGTTTTTCATAAATTTTGTGCATTTGATAATACTTATGAACAATGTAAAATAACACAGTAGTAGTATACGGGAATATTGACTAACCTATACCCATGAACATAATAGTAATATTACTTTTTATTATATTATGTAGGTACCAATAGATGTTTTATATACAAAATACAGCGAGACATCTCCCGGGGAAATCGCATGTTTGAAAGCTTAAATAGCCGTAATGCCGATATAAAATGGAGTACCAAGATGTCCGCCGTCTGAAATCAAATAAAGTGTAGCAACATGGCCGCTAATAACATGACAACATCCACACATATGGGCTGAAGTGACGCGAGAGGCTAAACACAGCCGGGCGGAAATGACACAGCGGACAACAGATGATGATCCACCACAGACGAGTGGTGAAACACGAGTGCATGGGCGGAAGTGACGCGAGAGGCTGCATCAAGCAGGGCGGAAGTGACGAGGCAGACATCACATGACGACCGGGTTTACTCCGCAAAAAACATCGAAAAATCAGTTCTAGCTTCTAAAAACACATACTGTGAAAGCGATCTACTTACACAAATGAACTTCACCTTGGCTATGTATTAGTCACGATGTTTGAATGACTTTTTTATTAGTGAAAACCGGAAGTGGTAATAATTAATTCTAAGCACCTCCCATCATCCTTATTGAAGGGGTATATATATCAGGTCCCTGACAGGAGAGTTACATCCCAGGAAGAAGTCCACCATACGGACGAAACGTGTTGGAGACTCCTGGTTCCAGCCTTACATGAACTTACCTATTTGTGATCCAGATAAGCCCTCCATTCCTTATCCCTACCTTTTAATTTTTATTTGCATTTCTCTATTTTTAGATTTAATTAATTATTGTACTGCCCTATATGTTAGGGTCAGCTGTTATATGTAATAAATTACCTTTTCTTTTTAATCATATTTATATTTGTCATTTATATAATACTATATGCACTTTATAACACTTTGATATCATATTTATTTTCGTTTATTGCACATATCTTAGTCTTGCATATTTGCACACTATTTATTTATTTATTCTAATGACTCATCTAGCACCTTATCAAAGTATTTATTAGCACATTGGTCGCTTTTTTATCAGCTTCACTTTCTCCATTTTTAATTTTTTAACAAATCACCATTGTTATCACACTGCTGTAGAACTGACACCTATACCATTAGGGAGTGCTTTTATCTTTGGTGCATTATATTTATCTCCCTGTGATTGTATATGAATTTTGAATATTGATTTTATATATATATTTTTAGAAAGTAAAGTGTTCTTTTAGTTCACTTGGCGCTGCAGTCTATCTTATATATATATATATATATATATATAGATATTGTAGGAAAAAGAGAGCACTCACCAGTCTTCTTAACATAAAAAAGTGAATAAACTCTTTTTAATAGCTCACATATTGCCACAAGTCTATTCGGTTGACGTTTCGGGCCTCAGCGGACCCTTTGTCAAAACACAGAGGGCCTGATTCAGAGCCGGACGCTCTGACCAGAGCGCTCGCTCTGAATCAGTGCCATCCTACCTAAAATTGGAGCGGCCTCCTTGCCGCTCGCATAGCTGTGGGTGACCACCCACAGCTTATGCGAGCGGCCAAAAAGATGGTCGCGATGGTCTTGACCATCGCGACCATCGGGCTTGCGACAAGACCCTGCGGTAGGGTCTCGCTGCCGCAAGCCCAGGAGTGCTTTTGGCTCTATCAGAGCCAAAAGCACTCCCACTGACATCACTAGTGATGTCAGTGGGGCGGCCCCAGACGTTAGGCGTTCCCATGGGAACGCCTCCGTCTGGGCAGCAACGCCTCCGGCACGCCCACCAAAGGGGGCGAGCTGTCCTCACCATTGGCTGTCGCTACGCGGGTCTCGCGCATGCGCATGACGGAGCTCCCTCCGTCATGTGCATGCGCACTAGGGCACCATCGACCCGCTTGCGAGCACTCAGCGCTCGCGAGCAGGTCTGAATTAGGCCCAGAGACCACAAAGTTTGTCCAAAGCAGATATCTATCAATATATGTATGTGTATATATATATATATATATATATACTGTATATATATATATATATCAGTGATGTGCAGTGAGGTGAGGCAGAGCCTTTTCTGTCATACTTAGGTATACTTAGGTATACTCCAGAGTTTTCACTGTAGAAATTAGAAGAAAAATGTAAAGAAAATATTATAAATATCTTCTTTGTATTATTCTAGTCATTTTTACAGTCAGAGTAAAAAGTGTATGGCATATGAGGCATTGCCTCCCCTGTCTACCTTTTTTGAACATCCCTGATCAAAACACACCAAATTTCCAGCACCATATACTGCTGCACCTTATATAATGCCCACATGTACCCTCGGGTTTATATACTGTATGTGTTTGTGAATCTTGCTCTGATACTAGCCTCCCCAGCCATTTACCACTGCTGATATATATATATATATATATATATATATCAGACCCGCGCCTGCGCTGTAGATTCTGTCATGATGCCTGGATCTACAGGGCTCAGTGCCACTGAGCCGCCATCAGAGAGGAGGGGGCCCAAACGGAGGCTGCACACGGGCCCTCTCCTCTCTTAAAACGCCCCTGGCCATATTATACCGGGCTTAATTTGCACTATGTATGACAATGGCCCTCTACATTGTGTAACCTTTGCAATTACCCACTTCTGCTATCCACGGTAGTTACGTGCCCACACAGTCTGTCCTACCGACAAAGCTCAAATTGTGGTGCCACCAGTAACTTGAAACTGCTTCAGTTGTCGGTCACGAATCAGTCCATGAATATCTGGTTTGATCCTCTAGACCTGAGGTTCCTACCCAGAAACAATATAGCTGGGATTTGGTTGATTGTGGCATGAACAGCATTCCTGTATTCAAACAAGAAATTGGAAAACTTGTGCTGTAATTTTCCCTTGTCTGTGCGCTTGACGTGGCAAGCTTGCTTTAAAGTTTGAAATGTTCAGCCAATCCATTTGTAGCCGGATGATACAGGGCAGAGGTAATGTGCCGAACTCCATTTTTCTTCAGCGGTAAACTGAGGCCCTTTATCACCGACCAACTGCTCCGGTACCCCTGTTCTGGCAAAAAGACTTCTCAACACTACCACCGTGTGTACAGCTGTAGTAGATGTGACTGTAAAACCTCAGGCCATTTGGAACAGGCATCCACCCCAACCAGAAACATGGACCCCAAGTCCTAAGTTAGGCAAGAATCTGAGGTAATAGTTAATGAACCCCAAGAAGGCGCGAAGCTGAGTTACGTCTTTTGGCGAGGAAGCCTTTAACACAGCTTCCACTTTTTCCTGACATTTGTGCAGTCCATTGGCATCAATAGTGTGCCCACAGTATGTAACAGAGGCCATGGAAAACTCACACTTGTCTCTTCTGACTCTGACATATTGTTCAAGCCGCCACTGACTCTGACATATTGTTCAAGCCACTGCAACACCAGCTTCAGGTTTTATAGGTGTTCTGCGTCAGATGATCGTGTAACTATAATGTCATCTAGAGAGCATTGGGTACCAGGAACCTCTTGTAACACTTGGTCCATGGCTTGTTGCGAAAGGGCAGAGGCAGAAACGAAGCCGAACACCAAACAATTGTAACTGTAAAGTCCTTTATGTGTGTTATTGGTGAGGAACAGCTTCGAATCGTCCTCTATCTCCATTTGTAGATACGCATCAGCTAGATCAATCTTACTAAACTTTTCCCCTCCTGCCAGATTCGCAAAGATATCTTCTATTCTTGGTAATGGGTAGTGATCAGCCTGCAGTACTGGATTTATGGTGACCTTAAAATCCCCGCAAAGCTGTACCGTGCCATTTATCTTTACTATTGAGATGACAGGAGTTGCCCAAGGGCTCCAGTCCACCTTGGATAAGATTTTCTAATTTTCCAGCCTGTCCAACTCCAGCTCCACTTTCCGCCGAATAGCGTAAGGTACCGGGCGAGCCTCATGAAACCGGGGAACAGCTCCATCTGTTAGCACTAGCTTCCCTTTATGTGTTGCAGAGTCCCAATGCCTTGTTGGAAAACAACTGTAGCTTGGTTAGGACAAAGGTGGAGCATTTATGACACTTAGGCTTTGATGGCCGACCAGTGTAACTGAATTTTTCACGGCCATTCCCGGGCCCCACAATGATGGGCCACCCTTTTGTAAGATGTTTAAGTCCAGAGTCTCCTGCTGGCCATTATATTGTACAAGTACAGGCAACACCCCGCATGGAATAACCTTCTCCCCAGTATATGTTTTAAGCAGCATTGAAGTTTTGTTTAATTTGACATTTTTTAAATGACATTGGTACTCTTGCTGTGACATTACAGAGACTGCTTATCCTGTGTCCAGTTCCATTTTAATAGGTTGGCCATTTACTCGTGGCATGACCCAAATTGCTTGTTTGTCACTGCCTTTTACTGCAAACACTTCCAAACTGGCCAGATCATTGTCACTGTCTGGATCCACCTTGTAGTCATCCAAAGCTTTAGTGCAATTTGGTCTCCCAACAGTGGCCTCAGGGTGATATGCCTGCGACTGGCAAACCCATTTAATATGCCCTTTTTTGTTGCATTTCCTACACAGTTCACGTTTAAACCTCCAGTCTCTGGGTGAATGTGTACCTGCACCACGGTGGTAGCATACGTCTAACGGGTTGCCATGTGCATGCAAAGGTATTGTTGCCGCCACCATTTTGAGAACTTGAGATGCTGATTTGCCTCCTATCTTCAATTCCATAACATCTTTAGCTGCAGCTTCTATAGACAGTGCCACCTGTACTGCACGTTTAAACCTAAGATTTGTCTCTGTTAATGAACGGTTTTGCACTCTCGCTAGAAATCCCGCACACCAGACGGTCTCTCCGAGCATCGTTCAGGCCATTTGCAATCTGACAGTCTTTTTAGTTCTGCCACATACGCAGCCACTGACTCTCCTTCTTCCTGCTTTCGTTTATGGAATCTGAACCGTTCTGCTATCAGGAGAGGCTTAGGGGACAGATGCTCTTGTAAAATCTTAACAATATCTGTAAAACACTTTGCAGCAGGTTTCTCAGGGGTTGTTAAACTGCGGACCAGACCATAGGCTTTTCCCCCCATAGCACTTAATAGGACGGTAGTGACTAAATCCCCTTCACGGAGAGGACCCTGATGTCATCAGCCAGTATCCACTGTCATTTCTACCATCCAAGTGGGCACAGAGGGGGAATACAACCATGTGGCGAGCGTAGGAAGCCACCGAGCCCGAAGCGTGGCAAGCGCAGCGAGCCCACGAGGGGCCAATTTTTTTTAAAGTGGAGACAACTTACTTGTTTAGCTTGCCTTCATGGGCAAGAACTGCACCTCCGCCCTCACTCACATCACTTCCAGGTCCCTAGCAAGAAGGGGAAATACAGCCAACCTTAATAGGACTGGCGCTTGTTTCTCCTTAGCAACATTATTTGCCACAAAATACTGTTCCAGTCTTTCTGTATACAGGAGTCAGTCATCTTTTTCTATGTCAAAGTCACCTATGTGCATAGCCATGACAGCAGGTCCTTACCAGAGCTTGTAGCTGAACAGAGTGCAAGGTGATTCTCTCACAAATGCTGCCACTCCACTTCCCTTCTGGTCTGGAAGATGGGGCCTGGGTTCCTAAGCCACTCATCGCTAATTGTAGTGTCTGTGTATGTTCTCATTCATACAGACACACAAGGAGATCAGGAGCTGAATGAAGTTTACAATGAGATCGAGTTGTGACTCATATGTTAAACTGTTAAACACAGTGGCAATCAATAAAGTGCAAAAATCAGGAATTAAAGGCACTGAATATGAATGCACTGAACTAGATTTGATATATGTATGAGACTATATATAAATCATGCAATTATTATGAGATAACAGCATTTTATGCACAAAAAATGGACTGCGACAACGCAGGGCTAACTAAATGTGGTTAGACTTACTAGTGAATTTATATCAAATAAATGGGTAAATATATGTTATGACTAACCATCAGATTGATTGACCTCAATAACATAGATCAGATACTAATTGTTGCTGAGAAATCATCTCTATGTAAGCAGCACATCTACTACAAAAAACAGCAAACATTTTGTCTCAAATATTGTCTGTAATCAATGTTACTATTTGATTTATGACACCGTATAACTGCCTTACTCTGGTAAATAGTATACCTTGTATTTTATAACAAGTGAGCAAGCAGATTAATATACTCTGTATCTCATTCAACTCAGAAACAAATAGATCATTATAAGTGACCCAGCGATCCAATCAGGCTTTTTAACCATACACTTTTTCTTATGGGGGGCATCCACTAGACGATTTTATCCCTGTCCAACCTCTTAACGATTTTCCCTTGAAGTTTCCCTTGAAATATGATCTTCCACTCTGAACAATTTGCAAAGGATTTGCAAAAGATTTGCAAACGATTTGCAAAAGATCTGCAAACGATTTGCAAAAGATCTAACAATAAACTATGTTGTTTTAATCTGTAATTGAGAGCTTTCAGCTATAGTGGGCAGACAGTGGTTCATCGTTTGATCGTTCAGCATGAACGATGTGTAAACGATGTGTAAACGATGTGTAAACGATTTGTAAGCAATCAAGTGAAATTGACCTGCATGTTCAGTCGATGGAGGAGACGATCAAACGACCAGCGGGAGCGCGCATCGTACATCGTTAGAAACAATTACTGCACGATTTGCAAACGATGTTCAAACGATGTTTGAACGATTATCGAACGATTTTGTCATTATCGTTCAATCGTTCAACTTTATCGTCTAGTGGATACCCCCCTTTACTTTATACACTATTCCTTTAATTTTAATTGGTTATAAATAATTTTTAAATGTGCGAATAAATGTTATTTTTTATAATTATGATGCATTTGTAATACAAACACATATAGAGCCAAGCCTTTCCCTCCCCCCTTTTTTCTTCAATTTCCTATTCATCCAAGAGTGCACCCACGCGCCTCACAACTCTTTTCTTTCCCATAACTAGTATTCAATTGGTGAGCAGGATAGCACCATTTTCCTCATGTTTCTTTCCTAAGATTTATGGTAAGAGCAAAGTATTTATAAATTGGTGAATAATTACACCAGATATATTTATTAGGAGGAAGGGTGAATAGGTTCAAGAATAAAATAACTAACAAGGACCAGTGCGGATTTTTCTATATTCCTAAACCTGGTTGCTATGGGCAACATCTCCACTTCTAAAAACTCTCACTTTAGTTTTCACAACAAACTTTGCCCCAGTTAATATGGAGCATTATAAATTGATGATGTTACTGATATAATTCAATAAGAAATATTTTTTATTAACTTATCCTGAAACATAAAGGCCTGTATTCAATTTGAAGCGTTAAGTCCGGATCCGCGTTAAGTTTCCGTCGATGACATCATTATCGCCTGTTTTTATCGCCTGTTTTGGTTTTACTCTTCATTCAATTTGAAAGACTTTCCGCCTAGGCGGAAAGTCAATGCAATGTAATAGGCGGTAAAGTTTCGCCTATGAATGGCAGGTGGAAAAAAGTGGGGTTTTGGGGTGCAACATTGTGGGAACCCCCGTGCAGCTTTCAGACAGTCCCCCAAAAGTTATCTGTGTCAAAAAAATTAAAAAAAAAATTTAAGGACACCCCAAAAATTTACTTTGAAAAAGGGGGCGAAAAAAAAAATGTTGGGGTACAAACTTAAAAACTATCGAAATTTACTCGAGTATGCCCCAAGTGTTTTTTGATTGCAGGTGTTTGCGGCAGGTGGATTTTTCATGATTTTTTCAACTTCACTTTTTCAACTTTAAATATGCTGACCCCCATTGTCAAGTACCCCAAATTTACTGGAATAACTTATTTTCTGGAAAAAATACTCCTAAATACTATTCTGCATCAGGTATAGAAAAACGCTATTTAGCAGCTATTGAGCCCGTTTAAAAACACCAAATACCTTCAGCAAGCCAAATCGTGGGGGTACCACAGGGAACCCCCATGTCAGAGCATCATTTGGGGGGTGTCAGGCTGATTTCCCCAAAACTGACAGTACTTTCCGCTTGTTAAATTATCGCCGGGTCAAATTGAATACACGGTAAAGCGTGCACGTGCGCAAGATACTTTCCCGCCTCCAAAACAGGCGAAGTCGGTGTTAAGTCCGGGCCGCATTAACGTAACGTGGCTCGACTCAAATTGAATACGGCTCTAAGAATTTTTACCTTTTCTTGGATGAAGACTTTTGTTTGCTCTAAAGGTGTTTAAGCTTTTCTATTACGAAAATGGAAAATGATTAATGATCTTCAACTTACTTTAACTGGGCAATCTATTATATTCATTTTTTGAACTATAGATCTTTGTATGATTAGTCATGCTACATATTTGACCTTTTTCCTTTGGATGAATAGGGAAGATAACAATGTGAGTAGTGAGATAATTTACGTTTCATGGAGTCACATATTATTTTCTAAATGTCACTTTGTCCTTGAGTGTCTGTATTTCTTTTTACACATGCACACACACATGCACAAATATGTAAATATTTACTACTTATTTTACTATGTTTCTTTTCTTTTTAGCAATGTGGTTATTTCTCTGAAGTGGCAACTAGAAGGATGTCTTCATGCTCATGGAATTGCCTGATTTCATCCACTTGACACATACAACTTCTTGTTCTTATATGTTAAATCGAATATGTCATTAAAAATAGTTTCATGGAATATCAATAAACCAAATTTGCTTTGCACGAGAGCAAAGTTTTTAAAATATCTGCAATTGTTGAGTGATTTCACCATGATGAGTAAACCAATTTAAAATGGGATCAGATATTTTATTCACTAGCTCAGTGATTCCCAAACTTTTTCGGTTCATGGCACCCCTTAGTGCCCCAGAATTTCTTTGTGGCACCCCTAGGCTCCAGCAGGGGTAAAACTGGAACATACAGATGTGTCCTCTTGCATCTTTACGACATGTGTGGCAAATCGCACCAGGCATGGTGCGAGTCATGTACCTGCGAGCAGATACGCGCACTGTGTTTGCACACGCAAATCCATAGGATCGCATTGTGCGAACACAGAGCGCAGCATGGTATAGCATAGCGCGCCCGGCTGCGGAAATTCGCTTGGCATGATGCGTGTGCAGGTTTGTAGAGTGATCGGCAAAGATGCAAGAGGACACATCTGTAGAGGTCAGACCGTAGTTCCCCCTGATAATAACGGGGACTGTGGTCTGCTGCTCTGATTAGCCTTCTGCAGGAGATTTCTGTGAAATCTCCTGTATTAGGCTGTTAGTACAATGCAACAGATCATAAAATTATACAGAAACTGTTGTTTCTACATAATTATATAACAAAACTAATTCTTGATAAATAGTAATGGTGGTATCAGGCCCACTCTAAGCGTATATATATCACACCTTGATCCTCTGTCCATGCATTTTTATACTCCGCAAGGGACAATATATACGCAGCTTCCACAGCTTCTATTCAGTAGTCAGTTAGGTCTCCTGCATCTACAGCAAGTCACAGCAATAGTTGCAATTATGTTGGCAGTGCCAGCTGTAAAGTACACAGAGAAGGCATATTATATTATGGGGGCACACTGCTGTCATGTTACCAGTACTGGGAATGATACTACCCAGCAAAGAGATGAGGCAGACTGAGCGGGTGTCACATGTTACTGCCGGCCTCTAGGAGCTGTCACACTCACAACACTAACACGGTGGCTATAGCTGTCCCTACCCACTTCCTGATCAGCAATCAATAGGTGCTGTGTAAAGGGATTAATGGCTGAGCTGCGTGACACATCCCACATCAACTGATGGTGCCTGCCGTGCCCTCTAGGACCACTGCCTGTACCGGAATTATCAGTAATTTGGAATTGTGTGGTGCGGGCACATGCCTTAATAATTTGTTGGCCCTAATAATCCGATTTGGAACCAGACTGGACCTCCCAGCAGCAGCAGCACCCCTGTAAGTGCGCTTCAGCACCCGAGGGTGCTGTGGCACACAGTTTGGGAACCTCTGCACTAGCTATCAAAAGGGGATCAACTATACTAGTGAGTAGAAAATTTATAGTGAAATTGATAACAAGGGAAGATTTGTTTATACTGAAATGCAATATGAAAATATTATTGTTCATATTTGCACATTCTGTTGCTACTAAGCTAAGCATTAAAATTGGATCCTTATATAACCAACAAACTTCATTTGTTAGAATTTATTTTTATAACACCACTATATTAAGCTGCAGTATCCAGAGAATCACTCTGATCAGTCCCTGCTCCGACGGAGCGCAGTCTAAATTCACCAGCACACAAACACACACTTTTGTCAGAAGCCAGTCAACCAGTAACTGCATTGCCACCCTTTCACTCATTAAGGGTATTTAACCATTTAAATGGCTATTTTTGAATTTCTTCAAAAACCACCAAGAAATTGTCAATTAAAAAAAAAAATTAATTAAATTTAGAACATATTTTTTATGAAGATATTTAAATATTAATTTCATTGGAAAAAAAATATGCCGAATGGGTGTCTCACACACCCCACCTCCCACTGTGTTTATAACTCCCTGTTGTAAAATTACTTTCCGTCCTCCAGCAGCAACAGATCCCCAGTGGCATTACCCCTCACCCCTCTATTGTTGATAGATCCACAGTGACAGAAACCTCCCACCCACCCACCAGTTTTCATAGGCCCCCCTGTATTAGTACCCCACCCCAATGTGTCACTATATACTTGTGAAACTGCCTCCCCTAGGGTAAATAAAACTTTAAGAGGACCCTCTGCTACCCCCCATCCCCCCAGCAATGCCGCTCCCCCTTGGCATTGTTCCTTCCTCCTAAAACAGAGCACAACAGAGCATGTGCCAGAGGGGACTGATCATCAGACCCCCCCTGCTGCAGCTGATCAGCCTTACAGTGCTCGAAGGTGATCAGCCTTACAGTGCTCGAAGGTGATCAGCCTTACAGTGCTCGAAGGTGATCAGCCTTACAGTGCTCCAAAGTTCCCCTCTTTGCACTTTTGATTTCGGCACATGCGCCTCTTACAGTGCTCGAAGGTTATCAGCCTTACAGTGCTCGAAGGTGATCAGCCTTACAGTGCTCGAAGGTGACCTGCCTTACAGTGCTCGAATGTGATCAGCCTTACAGTGCTCGAAGGTGATCAGCCTTACAGTGCTCGAAAGTTCCCCTCTTTGCACTTTTGATTTCGGCACATGTGCCTCTTACAGTGCTCGAAGGTGATCAGCCTTATAGTTCTCGAAAATGTTCCCCTCTTTGCACTTTTGGTTTTGGCACATGTGCCCCAGAATGCCATATGCACAGCATTCTGGGGTGCAATTTCTGCAGTGATGTTGGTGGTCATAGACCCTGACATTACTGCCTGGGGGTCGGAGGAGAAGGAGAAGACCCATTCAACACATGTACAGAATGGATCTACTCTGAATGCATTGGGATACTCTGCAGCGGACACGGTCACATGAGATGCGACTGTGTTAGTGAAAGCCCAGCTGCTGCTGTCACATCCTTTGTGACCATGCCAGGTAAATGGTTAACAAATGTTTTGGGCAAACCCTGAAAATTCACATTGGTGATCACCGCATATCATGCCGATTTGCATACGCATTTATGGGCAGTTCAGAGTTGTACTGATCTCAGTCATATCTCTACTTACAGATAAGTAGGTGTGCGCAGCAACTGGGCATTCTCATGTAGGATAAGTGTTCAGCGAGCATGTCAGGAGTGTGTTCTATTAAGAGATGAGTGTATGCTGTCCAACTTCAGATAGATCACTTGCACCAATGGATAGGGCTAGTGCAAATGGGGACTAATGATGATGGTTAATTTAACAAGTGAATGGATATAGACGGTGCTGTTGCATAGAGAAGACTTAAGGTGCATATCCACTACACGATTAAAATGAACGATTTAACGATAATGACATCGTTATCGTTCCATCGTTCATTAATCATGCAGTAATTATGCCGGTAACGACCAGCTATGCACGCCCCCGCTGGTCGTTGTCGGCATCTGTCATCGCCTGAACATGCAGGCCAACCTGACGAGATCCTCAGGTTGTGCATGTTCTGGGCTGAGGGAGGGTGCCTGCACTGAACGGCATATTGTTCAGTGTGGGCACATTATCCACTGTACAGTATGATGAACGATTGAACGATTACGATGTTGTCATCGTACAGTCGTTCTACACTCGTGTAGTGAATATGCACCTTTAGAACGCTTGGTGAACACATTTGGAAAACAGTTTTAAGGTAACAAAGACTTTTCTTTTACACAGAATCAAACAATAAACCTTAAAGATGCCAAAGATAATATGGATTATACTTCTGAGAACATTGTTAGGCTTTTTAAAAACTGTTTAAAGAACTTTACACATCTATGCCAGATAAACCACATTTGTGTATGTGATGCCATTTTGCAAAGTATAAATTTACCAAATCTGTCTAAGTTAGTGGTTTTAAAAGTACATATTTCAATTGAATAAACTGAAAAAATATTATCATCTTTGCCTAAAGGTAACTCTAGAGAATCGGATGGGTATTCTCCTTTGTTTTCTAAATTTTATTTTATAAATTAAGGTTTACAGCAAAAAGATTACAATAAAATAATGCAGAATGTTACTACTCTGCCTTATAATGAAATGATAACCTGTATATCAAACACAGTCATCAAAAAACAGAGAAGACCCTATGGGGAAATATAAAGGAGTGCAATGTTAAAGTATGAAATTGGCAGGTTTCTGCAATTTCTTTGGGTGAGTTGCAAACTGCTGGATGTATTATAGTGAAGCTCACTGGAAAATGAAAGAAAACTAACCATTTCCAAGCACATCTCATCACAACTTGCCATGTAGTTGTTTCAGCATTCTAAATTAGATATGAATAGTTTGGTTTTATTTGCTCGGATCTTCCACTTCTCGGATCTTCTTCTCACATCTTGGTAGTGAATAGGTAATGTAACACAATTGTTGTTACAAATAGTTCTTAAATTGTGAAAGGAGCTTGTATTAGGATGAAAATAGTCAGTTATCCTTACCGCACATACACCGTAATCTCTACGTGTAGTTAGCATGAAATATTTCATTTTAGTTTATCCTCCTATTATTCAGAGCCCAGATATATATAATGAATGATTTGTGTGGCAGAAGCGCTATAATACTTAAATTATCATAGGCCCGATGGAGATTTATATAATATCATGGATATATGCTGCAAAGGAAGTTATTTTGAGTTACAGACTGCTAGGGATATCATGTAAGATATTATGTTACTTTAAGTTCTTGGAAAGACAGTATAGGAAATGTATAAATTATAACTATTCAGTGGGGATGTAGTTATGAGACCGGCGGCATCAATACTGACAGGGGAATCCCAACGCTTATCTTAATCCTGACGCCGCAACACCGAAGGAGGCCAACCCGAACGAGGTAAGATCAGGGCGCCCTTAGCGTTAGGTTTAGGGAGTGTAGCGGGGTTAAGGTTAGGTTTTGGGGGGAAGTTAGAGTTAGGCACCCCTAGGGGGGAGGGTTAGTGTTAGGCAACACTGGGGGGGGTTAGGGTTTGGCACTAAGGAGGGAGGATTAGGTTTAGGCACAAAGGAGGCAGGGTTAGAGTTAGGCACTAATGGAGAGGGTTAGGGTGCGGGAAGGAGAGGGTTAGGGTTAGGCTACAAAAAGGGAGGGTTAGTGGGGGAAGGTAAGTATACCACATTCACATACAGTAACAAATGGGTTATTCCTGATATCCCGAAAAGACCAGGCAGCTAACATGCATCATTCTAAATTCATAGATCATTCTAATTGTATAGTCCTAGATTGTATAGAACAATTAATTTTGTCTCTTATCTTACTTCAGTAAATCTGACTGTCTCTCCACTTTGTGCTGCTTGAACAGTGGCATAATCCACTAAGAGCAAAAGTGATAGTTAATTGCCTTGGGCTGCTAATCACACTATTTCCAGCATGCAAATGCACATAATGTGTATAAGAAAGATAGCTGCTAGGGATTGCAATTGTTAAACAAATTAATTCTTGAATGCCAAGCATATCTTAATACTGACTATAGTCTGCTATTTCAGTGCTGTTGAAACTCGTAATTATGACTCTAACTTTGCAGACATAAGTATAACTCCTACTATTACCCAGAAAGCAGCAGTCCTTGTTGTGTAAACTCCACTAGTAGTGTAATGCCATTTTGTCATGCTTATTGCGTGTACTATGTTGTGCCGTGCATGTTTCTATCTATTCTATTTTAGCACCTTTAGGATTATGTGACAACAACTGAAACTTGTGACATTATTATCTGGGGATCCAGATACAAGATTACAATTTCCAAATATGCATGGACAACTTTGATTAACCAAAGTTAAGCAAGCTCTACAAGGTACAGTATTAAATTACCTTGATGTAACATCCAACAGTATATGAAGGAATGCACACTTATCCTGCTGAGATCAGTCCAACACCTATAAAAATGTTCTAATACTGTATATTCCTAGATATTGTGTCGTATTGAAAAGATAACCATTATAAAAAATAATGAAATCAATACTAGGCTAGATAGCTAACATACTGTATAAAGGATTATCCACATATCTTTGAGCAACCACCTAAGATTGTACATTGATACCGTACATACTGAAAATATATATTTTTATTTTTTGTTTATTACTTACCCTATATTTTGCTTGCATATTAGGGACATAAAGATGATATGTTACATGACTTTCAAACACGCCCCAATATTGAAAATATACCTCTCTTTTTCGATCATAAAATAAAACAGTGAATCAGAGACTTTTTACAAAACAAAATAATTTCCTCAATCCTGTAGTGTCAGTGACATATTGTACTTGCTATATACAGTATTCTGAATTGTGCCTCCCAGGTAGAACATATAACATATATTTTATTATGGTATTGGGAATGAATGATGAAAATTGATTATACCTGGGCAGATGTACAAAAACTCAATGATGAAGGATAATGACAATATAAAGACACATGCAGCAATATAGCACTAAAACAAATGCTGTGTGGCTTGGCTGAACTCTGAAATGAACAATATACATTCTAAACTAGGATGAAATGTAGTCATAGCAATGGCACACATTACAGTATATTAGATTAAGATGAATAGTACAGCCTCAAGAAGCCTATGCAACAAGAATACCTTGCAAGATGTAGAAAACAATTATTATAGTGGATGTAGTCCCTTTTGGAATTAGTGTGATGAATATTTCAGTAATAGGCTCAGGGTGGGATGCATCAAGCATTGCATTTTGCATGCGATGCATCCTGCTACTCATCGTATGCATTGCGGCGTTAATAATACATGAAGAAAATCACAAAGGACAGCTCCTTTCGATTGAGGGACTTTGGGTCTATGACCTAGAAGTCTCTCTGGCGTCCATCTATGCATGCGCAGAATGACACCCATGCCACGGGGACACTTGGAGGAATCCGATTGGATCCTTCTCAGGTCAGAATGCGATAAGAAGCCCATAGGCTTCTATTGGGCAACGCCATCTGAAGATGCCGTTGCCCACCGACTCCAAGCTGCAGAAAGTTTTACTTACCGAAGCTTTGTGCATATGAGAAATGTAGTCAAACCCCTGAAAACTGCATTTTCAGGGGTTTGACCACATAATAGAGGATAGTACATCCCACCCTTAGTGTGTGGGGCAGCAAGATAATCAACACACACTACACAGCCAAGACATTAGAGGCACAGAATTTACCATGTTGGTGAATGTGATGCTATCCAGGAAGATAAATACAGGAGAGATATACAGTATATATGGATGGGTTAAAAATTTTTATTGATTTAACTCTTGCCAGAGGTTTGAGTTAGTATTGGTTGGATGTATTTGAGTTTTTGACACTGGATCACCTAGTGCTCCCAGTTATATACTTGAAAATTACACAAAAGTGTATATAGGCCTCCTGGCTAACCCATTATTTCAGTCAGAGGTTTACTGCTTCACCCTCTTTCTATTTATGTTGATAGTTTTCTACAGAAAGTAGTCAGTAAAAGTACAAGCTGTCTATGGGACATGGGTGATTTTCTTCAGAAACTTAAAAGTCTTTCATGTGTACCTCCAGGAGCCTTCGTAATGATGATGGTTGTGTGCTCCTTGAACACGAATATTCAAATACATGAGGATGGAGTAAGTATGCTGAGAAAGGCTATATAGAATGTGCCCCAACTGAGTTCATCATTGAGTTAGCTGAATTAGTCTTAAGAAATAACCATTTTATGTTTGAGAAGAAATAAAATATTCAGAGCTCTGGGACCACTATGGGGTCCAATCTAGCCTTGGCATATGCAAATATATATATATATATATATATATATATATATGTCAGAGTATGAGAATACATTTATATTTCATATGTGACGATCAAGCATTTTGTTCTTTATACAATTAATTGATGACATTTTCTTAATATGCAATGACACAAGGATCAAGGTCTTGGTACAACTTTATTTAGAAAACAAACAGACAGAAATACAACTTTACAGGCTACAAGTATCAATTCTTGCAAGTGATGTGAATACATCTTTTCCAAGAATTGGCTCAGTGACAGATACACGCAATTAAAATGAGATTTGAGGACCGTGGCTACCATCAAAAGACTACTGAGATGTGCATCAAAAAGATGAGTTTATACAATAATTAATGAGCTTTGTAATTGATTACCTTTTTTGGTGGTGGTAAAGCTGTTTTTTTTTATTTAAAAAAAATATTTGTAAAAAAAAAGTGTTTAAAGAATGTTGACACTGTGTAGCTAATTTAATTAAGTTTTCAATTTAGGAGTGAATGAGCAGTACTGGATGTGAGATCCTTCTATTATATTTGGTAACCTAACCAGCCTGGTGAATAATTCTCCTTTCACATTGCAAACCTGGCTCTGACCTGGGATTCTGAACACGGGTCCAACCTGGCTGCGACCTGAGTCAGACCACTTTCACACTGCACCTTCGACCAGGGTTATTCGCGGGTCAGCCTCGTTTACACTGAACCTGGGTCAGCCCTGTAAAACCCTATGGATGTCAAAATTTACTTTTTCAGGCTCACATAGATAAGATCACAAAAGGGAACACAAGGGAGGGGTGGGGACTGCTCACAGCATTGAAGAAATCATTGCTGATATATTACCACTGTTTAACCCTGAGCTCATGAGTGTTTGTGCTTTAAGGAGCCCATACACGATGCAATTTTTTACACGATTTGGCCATTTTCGATCAATCGGAATGACCAATTGTGTAAAAAGTGGCGTTTTCTGGTTGATTACGATGCATGTCATGTATCGGCATTGTAGATCAACTGAGCCTGCAGTAAGATTTTGACCTATCATGTACAATGTGAAACACATCGTACAGTATTTGTGCACATCATGAATGATAGAAATGCATGTAGCATGGACCAGGGAGATCTGTGCTACATGCATCTGTGTCATTGACACAGAAGCACGGATGGGTCAGTGAGACCCATCTGTGCTGCTGTGTGTTTCAATGACAGACACAGATGCACGCACAGACCAGGAGACCCGTCTGTGCTGCTGCAGTAAAAAAAAAACCTGTGTAAAAACAGAAAAAAATGGCATCCTACCCCCCAAAAAGAGCAACCAGCAACCATTATGTGTTAATAAGAATAAAGCAAAAACTGTGTGTTAATAGGTCAACTATTAACACATAGTTTTTGCTTTATTCTTATTAACACATACTAACACTTTAGTCTTTCACTGGTGTGCTTCCCTGGGGTGGCTGGCCTTCGCCAGCTTTATGGGGTTCTGCATCACAGACTTTGACCAAGTATTAGGGACCTCCAGTATCAGAGAAGCCGTGACGTGGGCTGGAGGCTCAGCCATATTTTTGCAAATATATGCAACTGAGACCTCTGAATTATCTACCACCATGCAATTTTTCAAATCTTATTGCTGATTTCATTCTGAGTGCTAGAAGAATACTTTTGTTGTTTCTTGTATAGAATAATCCCTCCCTTACATGCAACTGAGTGATATTACTGAAGTGACTGAGCAGCTACCAACATGTATTGATGTAAATATATATCCAACGGAAAGCATAGGTTAGTTGTAGGGGGACCCCAATTCAGTATCTTGTCTTAGGATCTTATGGGATGATTCAGACCTGGACGCTAAGCTGTGCAGCCAAAAGGGGCCGGGTATGCATATTCCGCAATCGCACTGTCTAGTGTAATGACGCCCTCTATGTCTTAGAGAGTGAAGGCAGAGCAAACGCACACCGGTCTAAAGACGCCCACTTTTCTTTCTTAACACACATCATCTCCAGGAAGTGTATGATTAATCAGAACCATTGAGAACCATCGGGGCTGCTCGCAGCCCTTGAGGTCGACCCTACCCCACCGCAAGCACTGCGATTACTGCAGGCTGAAATACAACCAATTGACGTGTACAATGACGCTTCCATGCTAATTTTGCACACCCATAAAACTCAGTTTTGACGCCCACACATGCCTGCATTCCCACATCCACTCTCCCGTTCACAAACACCTTCCCCTGTCTCCACCCACAAACGGTGCTATCTGTCACTCAAAGTAGCATCCAGTCTGTGTACTACGAGCGCACAATTCCCGAGCACAGTGAGTGTCTTGCACATGCACATATTGATGTATACGCATGTGCAGCCCGGCGACTATCGGCCATAGCGTGCGTTCGCGGCTTAGCATCCGGATCTGAATCAGGCCCTTAATCCAGCTCTGAAAGTAGGATCAAATTATATATGATATTAAACACCTCTGAATTGCAGGCGGCCGGTCGTCAACCTGCGACTTTATTCAAATGCCACTACAAAGTCCTTCCCTGGTGTACATCCATGCGTATGAATGTGCAAAGACTGAGACGCCTGCTTTCAACATTTGTAGATGCTGTAATACCATCTGGTACGTCTTTAGACACCACCATCGGTCACACCATCAAAACTTGCACTAGCCCTATGGCAGGTGTAGATTTATTGTCTGGGTATGGCCTCCTACAGTAAGTGAAAGAATGAGCATCTGTGTACCAAGACACTTTAGCGACACGTCTGCGACACTCTCTTAACACACCGATAAGACAGGATGTTTAGCCATCTCACAGTCACCGCCCAGGAATGTCAAAGCACTTTACCAAGACATCTCTGATACTGTGTTTCTCAATCGCAACAGCGCCTTTGTGCGTACACTCTGTAATGTATGCGCCATTCGTACATACGCAGTAGCAAAAATTCGATCAACTCCGTAATATCATTAATGTGTGAGCTCTGAATTATGCCCCTTATATAGTTACAAACACTGCTGCATCACTAGTGATTACTGATATCACACAACATCCCCTATGATTATAATGATGAGTATATCAACAATCACAAAGCTTAGGACAAGACATGCAATATTATAAATAGTAATCTGATTTTATTCAAAAAGAGATGTATTGCTGAATATATATCAAGACAAATAGATTTTACTACTTGATATTTACCTCTCTTTTTTTTTTTAACTCTTTATAATAGTTGATGCAAATACAACATAATAATTATCCAACACATATTGTGTACAAATAATTACAAACAAAATATTATTTCCAAAAATATAGTGTATACATCACTGTTAATATTCAACTATTAGTTTTTACTTGTTAACAAAAAAACAAAAAAGGGTACAGAGAGGAAAGAAAAGAAAAGAAAAAGGGGGGGGGATAGGGGAGGTAACCTGCGGTACAGTACATCACCCAGGAAAAACCAGCTCATTCCATTCCGGGCAGTTGTCTATGGAAGGAAGAATACCAAGGGTCCCAGGTAGTATGGAACTTTATCACAGTATCATGGAGGAGAGCAGCGATATATTCCATACAGGCTAAATACCAGATTTTGTTCAATAGCACTGTCATTGCCGGAACCTCGATTTGCTTCCAGTTTGTAATTATATAATTATATAATTGCATTAGAAATGTGGCTACATAGTTTGTTTTGATGTTTAGAGAGGGATCTAGTGGGTTTACATAGAAGCATATGTAGAGGGTTTTTAGGGGGGAAACACAGAGCACGCTAGACACCAAAGATTTGATTTCATCCCAGTATATTGATATCAGGGGGCAATCCCACCACACAGAGCCGTAACTAGACTTTTCGGTGCCCTGTGCCAGAAAGAGCATTGGCGCCCCTCTCATTTTTCTAAGGGATATAATGCACCCAAAAAAGGGCCATGGCTTCATGGGGAAGGGCCAGGGAAGAGATAGGAGAGGCCAGGAGATGCTGGGGATGAAATAAGAGGTAGCTACAAGCAAGAATGATAATAAACAAAAATTTGACAGGCTCAAATAGCGCCCCCTGACCTGTGATGCCCTGTGCGATGGCACCAGCCGCACTACCCTAGCAACGGCCCTGCCACCACATATGCAAATAGGAACCAATTTGGCCGCACTGCCTCCAACAAAGGTTCGAAGACCCCGGGAAACTCTGATGCAGTTTTGCAGGAACCATGTACCATCGAGAATACACTTTGAAGGAGTTTTCTTTATTATTGGTATTAATGGAGGATTTAGCCACCCATTGACTGGACTGATGTCCTCCAAACTAATCCCCAGGTCTTGTTCCCAGGTCTGCTCAAAGGGTTCCCTAAATTCAGAGGAATGAGGGGTTAACAATGAGTACAAAATTTAAATGGATCCCTTACCACCAGGGTTGTAAATACATCTACACTCAAATGCAGTAGGCAGTCGCATTTTGTGGGGTTTACTGAGTGAGCAAATAAAACTACAAATTTGCTAATTGATAGTTATAAGACATACCATGTTTTTAGCACAAATCTGCAAAATTTTGGGGGCAAAATCTCCCTGAATATGCATGTTTCTAGTTATCCCAGCGGATATCCAAGGATGCTTATAAGAGTACAGTGGGAAATGAGGATGGCGCCATAAAGGGGTCAGGGGGATGGGTAGGTTGCCACTTTTAAATGTTTATTTAGTTTGTCCCATACTTGCAGGACAGCCCTTACGCAGGCAACTTCCTGAACCCGAGGTTGGTCTTATATTAGGAGGCAGCCATGGAAGAAAACTAGTTAAGTGGGTGCCCACCAAGTCATTTTCAAGTAATACCCATTTCCTACTCCCCTCCTCTGAGTGCCATGATGTGATGTGACTCAATTGTGTTGCAGAAAAATATCTATCAAAAATGGGAAGCCCGAGAACACCATTACTAAGTGACTTGGCCAAGCAGGGTCTCGGTTTTTTAGCAGACCACACAAAGGAACCACATAATGATTGAACCTCATGAAGATAAGAGGCCAGGACCACAATTGGGATTGTTTGGAAAAGGTATAATAACCTAGGGGGAATATTCATCTTAACTGTGTTAACACGACCTGTCCATGAAATACATAAGGGCACCCATCTGGATATGTCCTTTTTGATCGATTGAAATAGAGGAGTATAATTTGCCTGAAATAGTTGTTTGTACGTCTTTGTAATGGTAATCCCTAAATTGTTAAAGGATTTAGGTCACCAGGTGTATTTAAAATTGATCTCTAGAAGCTTCTGTGTGGGAGGAGGGAGGTTGAATGCCAAAGCCTCTGATTTAAAGCTATTTACTTTACACCCCGAGCAGTCATAAGCGCATAATTCCGCCTGTAAATTAGGCAGCGAAGTCATGGGTGATGTCAAGGTTAGCAATAGATTATCTGCAAACAGAGATATTTTATATTGCAAACCTTGTACCGATCATCATTCTGTTACTAGCGTGGATGCCGGGTTTTCTGCCAAAAAACTGGACTACAGGGGCACTGTGTCGGTTATTCATGAAGTACATCCAGGGCGCGATGTAAAATAGTACCTGGGTCTTGCACTGGTGTCTTGTTGGTCAGTTCAGGGCACATCATTTGCACGAATACTCTCTACACTTTGGAAAAGGCTCCACAAAGTAAATGCACCAATCGGCAAAATATAAGCTTCAGTCCAAGCTCTTATCCATTTAGTCTTACACTTTAAAAATAATGAAAATGTTTAAAAACTTTCCCAAAATACTGCTTGGTCTAGCTTTATTACATGTGTCACTTTTGTGCGTTTTTCATTACATTGCTCAGAGTGCACCTCTATATGTGCTTTTTTGGGTTAGGGGAGTGTCACGGGCGTCTGGGAATGCTTCTAAATTCCCAATATCAAATTGCTTCAGAGGCCATGTATAGTTGGATTAGAGGAGAGGAGCTAGAGTTGACCCTAGGCTACCAAAAATGTTGATGGTGGGAGCGATGTTAAGTCAAGAATGGAGTGTTACCAATCTCCATTGCCAATGTACAGGCCACACAGCCTGAAAGTGGGTGTCTCACTGCTCGTACACCCTATCGCACAAAAGGGAAAGCTGAGGTAAGAATTTGCATATTTAGGAAACAGTTTTTGAGAGAGCGTGGCTTCAATCATGACTGCATTAGCGTCCATCTCTGAATCAGACCCTATGAGTCAGGAACAAAGCAAAAAAGAGCAAGTAACTTTGCGCTTTAGTATAACCATGCAACACTGTAGGTGGGGGAGATTTAAAAAGTGCAAAGAGATTTAGGGCTTTATTCAGAGGCTGCCGTACGGTCTACGACCGCACGGCCGCCTTGATGTTTGTCTAGTGCGCATGCGCACGAGAGAGCCGGCTCCTTTGTGCGCATGCGTGAGACCCGCTACGACCGACAGTGCCGGTCGTAGCGGGTCTCTTTCCAAAGGGGGCGAGCTGTTGATGTTGATTGACAGCTCGCCCCGTTTGGAAGGCGGGCCGGGGGGGTGGCAGCCCAAACGGAGGCTTTCCCATGGGAACGCCTGCAGTTTGGGGGAGGCCCCACTGACATCACTAGTGATGTCAGTGGAGAGCTTCCAGCTCTGACAGAGCCAGAAGCTCTCCGGGGCTTACGACAAGTGAGACCCTACCCTAGGGTCTCGTCATAAGCCCCGATGGTCGCGATGGTCACAGACCATCGCGACCATCACCCTAGCGGTCATTAGAGCTGTGGGTGTAAACCCACAGCCTAACGACCGAAACAGAGGCGGCCGGTCAGGATGCAAGCGGCCGCCCAGTTTCTGAGCGACCGCTTGCATCCTCCGACCGCCTCTGAATGAGGGCCTTAGATTTTAGAGGGATGTGTCCAAACTCACATCTAAATTGCAGTGTCAAAATTTGTCCAGCATTTGTGGGCTACAAGGAAAACCAGCCAGCATTTATCACGCATGCAAATGCTTGTGATGTCAGTGGGGCCGCCTCCAAACGGTAGGCGTTCTCATGGGAACGCCTCCATCTGGGCAGCCACCCCCCGGCCTGCCCACCAAAGGGGGCGTGCTGTCACTCAACATCAACAGCATGCCCCCTTTGGTGCGAGACCTGGAGCAACGGATTGCCCGTCGCTATCCGGGTCTCGCGCATGCGCACGATGGAGCCGGCTCCATCGTGCGCATGTGCTCTGGGCCACCATCGACCCGGTTGCGAGCGCTCAGCACTTGCGACCGGGTCTGAATCAGGCCTTCGGTGTCCTGTGTCAGTGTTTCTGCATCTTTAGACACAGCCACTCCCAACCTGCGTCTGTCTAGTCACCCTCCTGTTACTTCTCAGGAACGCCTACTGAAATTCAAAGCTCTTGTGTCCAAATTCATTCTGCGTCTCCCTGCTGTACCCATGTACAGACGTACAACATCAGCCAACTGCGCGTGGCATCGACACCTCTGAACCAGGCCCACTATGTGGTGTGAAAAAGATACTTAAGTACGAGAGTCCAAAACTCGCTATATGTGGCTCTAAATCGCATCACACGTCTTGCATCATATGGCGCAAAGACACTAGGTGAATGAGGAGACATCTCTACATGTGCCTTTCCCTAGCCCCCCCTTACCGAAACCCTAAACCTAAACCACCCGTGGGGGGAGCCTAACTCTAACCTCCCCACGGGCATGTCTAACCCTAACCCTCCCCCCTAGGGGTGCCTAACCCTAACATCCCCCCAAAACCTAACCCTAACCCCGCTACACTCCCTAAACCTAACCCCGTGGCTAATGCTAAGGGCGCCCCGGATTTACCTCATTCCGGCTGGCGTCCTTCGGTTTTCCGGCATCGGGATTAAGATAGGTGTCAGTATTTCAATGCCTATCTTAAGTCCCTTGTCGGGATTCTGATGTCGGTATTGAGACTGGTGGCCCATTTTCAACTTCTAGCATCACAATTAGGCATCTTTCTTCTGAAATGGGAAATAAACTTTTAAAAGCAATAAAGAATAATTAAAATAATGTCATAAATATATAGTTAAAAATTCTCTAAAATTCTCAGTAATACCTTGTCATTGGGTAGCAGTCTCTTGTTAGATATAGCTTAGTACTATTATCCCACCACCTGGTTTTCCTTTAATTCATCATTTATGGAGCCTGCCTTTACTGAGAGTAACCCCATAATCTGTAGTTTAGCTGCTTTCTTTGTTGTTCTCAATCATGTAAAATATATAAGTAAATTTGCAAACATCATATCAATGTTATTTTAGCAACACTTGAGAATAAAAGCTGTCAGGAAAAGTAGATGTAAAGGTCTCACTACAGGAACCAGTGGTCCCAACTTTTTTCTGTCCATTCTGGTCATTGGCCATTTTCTGTCTGCAGTGGTTTGTTCTAGTAGAATTCATGATGGTCAGGGACAGGAACTAACATATTTTAGGGCTAAAGGATTTAGGGCCTGATTCGTTATGGATCGCAACTGCGATCACAGCTGCGATTATGCACGCAGTCCTGCTGCGAAAATATGCTAATGTCTGCGATCTCTATGCCCTCACAGCCCAACCTAAGGACGCCCACTTCCCCTTACTCACATCCGTAATACTTTGCAAGTCTGCAAAACCATCGGTATCATCGAGTAACATCGGAACTTCACGGACAGACCTTACTCAAAAATTGCTAACCTTGTTGCACGCAGTGAGAGCTCAAGCTTCATATGCCATCACAGTGCCTAATTTATGCACGCCCCTGTAATGGCGTTCAAACGCACTAGCACGCCTGTGTTTCGCCGACCACCCCCATGTTACCACCCCCAAACACTCACTTCCTGTCAATCACTCTGCGATGGGTCTGGGTTGCAGTACGATCACTGTGATGCCTGCGCAGCACACAACAATCGGACGTCTGCATGTGTAATAGCAGTTGCGATCCCTAATCAGGCCCTTAGTCCCATCTGTAATAAATGTATTTAGTTTGTTTATTATTTATAATTTTTATATATATATATATATATATATATATATATATTGGATGGGCAACATTTTTGTCTCCATGAGCCATGTCTTCCCTGCATCCCTGTACCAATAGATCACTTGTAATAGGGGTCTAATGCCAGATACTGTAACATGTCAGCATCCACATTTGGTTACACAAAGACAGAGTTGGTCAGAAGGACAGTGAATTTCTGCCCATACACAGAGTTTAAGATGTGTTCTGCTTGACAACAGACACACATGCATCTGATCTACGGATGGCATCGTCCAGTAGTCACTCCTTTCCCCTACCTTAGCAGAGAGGTAAAGGCTTCCCCAATCCCAGACACAATAAACATAACAGATTTAAACAGTCTTAGTTTATTTATAAAGTTATGTTATATGTATTGGCAGTTTAAAACAATATAATAGCAATAGTGAGTGTTTATGTTTGAACATTCAAAACCACACCCTAGGTGACCCTGATACTGTACTTCATAAAACACTTAATTTTACTGAATAAGTGTATTCTCCTATAAAGTCAAACATCCTTACATGTGGATGCAATTACTTTGAAACACTTTAAACTACTTAATACTTAATAATATACAACTAACTACATGCTACATGCTCCCTCCTCCCTGTCTTCCCCATCTGTATCATGCCTGTGTTACGAATCCCAATGCCTACTCCATGTGAGACCACTAGCGAGATCTTCACCAATAACAGCCGCCCATTGTTCCCTTAGAACTGGGAAATGTTCACCGGTACTTAGGCGGCTGCCTGGATTTATGCTTGGGGTAGTAAACGCTCACATGGAGGTACAAGGAAATTCAATAGATAAAATGGTCACTTAGCATTGATACCGCTGATGATGGTAAGAATATCGATGGTGCGGCTAAAGAGCCGATGGTGCGGCAATAGCCGTTAGTAAACCATATAGGTTTAAACAATGGCTTGAGAGCCAATGGTACAGCAATTGTGTCGATGGTGTGGCAGTTGAGCCAATGGTGCAGCAATAGCCGTTAGTATACTGTTTGGTTTTGACAACGGTTTGGGAGCCAATGGCGCGGCAATTATGCCGATGGTGCAGCAGTTGTGCCAATGGTGCGGCAATAGCCATTAGAATACTGTTTGGTTTTGACAATGGTTTGGGAGACGATGGCGCGGCAATTATGCCAATGGTGTGGCAATTGTGCCGATGATGCGGCAATTGTGCCGATGATGCGGCAATTGTGCCGATGGTGCGGCAATAGCCATTAGAATACTGTTTGCTTTTGACAGTGGTTTGGAAGCCGATGGTGCGGCAATTGCCGTTAGGAAGCTGATGAACTGATGGCAGCACTGGAGCTGCTTGGTGTGGCTGAGAAGCCATATGGAGGTTTGATGAACAGATGGCAGCACGGGGGCTGCTTGGTGCAGCTGGGAAGCCATATGGAGGTTTGATGAACAGATGGCAGCACGGGGGCTGCTTAGTGCAGCTGGGAAGCCATATGGAGGTTTGATGAACAGATAGCAGCACGGGGACTGCTTGGTGTGGCTGGGAAACCGTATGGGGGTTTGATGAACAGATGGCAGCACGGAGGCTGCTAGATGCAACTGGGAAGCCATATGGAGGTATAATGAACAGATGGCAGCAGGGGGGCTGCGTGGTGCGGCTAGGAAGCCGTATGGAAGAAGCATCATGAAGCAAAAACAGGAACAACCTGACTATGCAGGCAAGCCGAGGGAACTCACAGATACTCTATAGTCGGCACAGCTGCACTAGTCCAATGAGTACAAATAGGCTGAAACCCCAATCAAGTTTGCACTGTGGATGACAGATCACTTCTCAAGGCGTGCCGATCGCCTAGCAACAGGAAGAACTGAAGTAACCCTGTCCTGTCCGGGCAACCTGTCAGAAGGATTCAAGTCGTGACCGCGACTTGCAACAGCCTGTCTGTCTACCCGTCCCCTTTAGAATGTAAGCTCTTGCGATCAGGGCCCTCTTGTGTTTCTCCTTATTTTATTTTCATCTACTTCTTACTCACCACTAGGGCACCTAACACTTGGTTGCTTATGCTCTGTTGCTTATTTTGGGTGTTATGGCCACAAGTGTATCAATGTATATTATCTATGTCATTGTCTTGCATTGTATTGTATTGTACTGTAAGTCACTTTTTTGGTTATGTACTTTGTAAGGTACTGCGGAACACTTGTGGTGCCATAGAAATAAATGATAATAATAACTAACACATCTCTCCTAACAAGTAAATAAATGACACCTATTACCAGTATCAGCAGTTTCTGACACAATTATGTGTTAACAACAGTATCTGTAAATGTATGAGTTTGTTATAATGCAATCACATCTAAAAACCCTCCTAATAACCCTACGTATATGTCTACACATTCCCTATATACGTTCAAACCTCCTACACCAGTTAGTACATCAGTTAGTCATAAACATGACATACTTTCTCATCCATGGCCATTCTTCCATTGGCGCACATCTGGTAAGTATGACTATGACTAGGGCCCAAGTTCATGGAGCTGGCTCATTTGAAGTAAACTAAATATTATAGGACTTGTGTGAGGTATCCCAGAGGTGTAGCGCAGATTTAGGAAGAAATTAGATTATTATTTTTGGTTTGCTTATTATACAATTGTCCTGATGTCCAGTCTCCAGTCTGTATCTCAGTGCAATTCTTATTTGAGATTAGGAATTAGCCTCTGGAATTATAAATCTTCTGAACTAACTTCAAGGTTATTTGCATATTTAACCAGAGGTAGTTAACCCTCTGGACATCTTAATTTTGTTCTGTCTCTAAATGACTGCAGGTTTCAAGGTAATAGTATACTGCTTGCCTAATTCAGTTGTAAATACTCAGTTATGAATAGCTGCAGCCTACTAGGATTGTATAATTGTAAGCAATTCTTACAGTCACTAAAGACCTGAGGTTCTGCTGTAAGAGGTTATCTATTCTCTAGTTATGTGCTAGAGCTGCTCTCCCCTGGATGCACAGTGCTGTACTGGGACTTGTAGTCTATCTAGCCCTTTGCTGCTGTCCTTTGAAAAGATGAGAGGGGAGTGTGACAAGGTGCATAATACTGAGAGATATTAAGCAGACCTGATCCCAGTTCCTCATTCTTAGGCACAGAGGATGATCCTTCCCCAATTTTTAGGAGCCGAGTGGTGGTTGCTTGGCTTCTCATCGGTTGCTTCTCTCATCCAGCACTGCCTTTGGAAGCTGTCTGCGGCTCATTCATTTCACCTCAGGCAGCCACAAACCTGCTGCTTAGAACTGCATCCTCGGGACTCCAAGCATTGTCTCAGGGGTGATCACTGCCATCTCCTTTTGCCTTGTATGGGTGCTGGCTTTTACATCTCAGCCGCACCTCTGGAGCCTGCCACGTTGTCTGCTGTGAGGGAGCGCACACACTGAACGTGACCGATCTCTATTACAGGTACCTCAAAACCAACCGCCGATTTAACAGCTCTTCTTTTATATCAACTGCCTCAAGCCGCCTCCTCTCCTGCTCATACATTTGAGTGCCAGCACAGGCTATTTTTTTCTGTTTTTTTGTCCCCTGGGTGTTGGTTGCCAGAGCAACATCAGCCTTCGCTGCAGCCATGGCTGCTCTGCAACTGCAGCCTTTTAACTATTGGGAGCTCTGTGATTGATATCTCAAGCACTAGAGTATCACACAACAATGTAGTGGGAAAAACGGATCTATTACTAGTATGCCAATTAAGTATGCTGCTATGAGAGATGCCCATGGATACAGTACTCTCCTCTAAGGACAGTACTTACCGAATGACGGGTCAACCGCGGCATTTCCCATTGAAATACATGGGCTGACCGTTCATTGTCTGAGAGAGGTGAGCCTCCGGCTCTCTCTGCCAATAAATGCTTCCCCATAGACTTCAATGGTGTGAACCGTGGAGTTATTTAAGTTTGTTCCCACCATTCAAGTGCAGGGGCTATCCGGGCTTCAGTCCCGGCCTTGGGTACCTTGAAGAGAGTGGACCCCTTTACATACCTCCCAACATTTCTTCATGACCACTCGGGAAATCCGCATGCCGAAGGCGCGCGCTCCTGAAAAGGGGGCGTAGTCTACACATAAAGGGGCATGGCCTAGTGGCACACACCATTTTCATCACTAAGGGGCGTGCTGGGCTGCCCCTGGGCTTCCCTTTGTAATATGAATAGATGCGTGCGCATGCTATGCAGAGCAGCGGTATATGCTTCCCCCAACTTCCCCCCCACCATGGGACACTGCTGAATGCGGGACAGTTTGGAGGTATGCCTTTATTGGGGGATCCTCATCCTCACAGGAATCCACGGCCAGGGATGACTAATGTGGTGTGATGAATGCTTTGGCCGGGAGACATGCTTCACTTTCCTACACTTTTAACACACAGAACCTGAACGGATCTCACTCGCACCTTGTAATAAAACTCTTCACACAGAAAAACTTGCATAGACTTGCATTTCCTACACACTCGCACACTCCAATTTGCCAGCTATTACATACTGTGACTTTAAGAATAAACTGCGAATTGATGCAAGTCTATAGTCGCGCAAAATCATGGACTCTATTACATTTCCCCCTCAGAGTGACCTCCTCACATACGGTATAAGACTATCTACTACTCCTATACCTGGAAACTGCCTGTGACAGAGTGGGTCTCTCCCACATTCTGAGGAAACAGTTAACCTCCTGTAGCCTGGGGGAACCACACCCATACCTCAATTAAGACCAGCTAAGGTATAAAAACCTGGTAAGTTGAGTTGTAAAGGAGATATTGCACCTTCAGCAGCTCTCTCTATGCTGGACAATCTGAACCATGATTGTGCTGGGAATACTCTGCTAGTTTGTAAGCTGTATTATTGTTCCTGAACTGTGTTTGCCTTATGTACAAAGTCATTACACTGGCTCTGCCTTTTCAAGCCTGGAATAAAAAGCTTACTTGTTTGCATCATCTCAGTCTCCCATTGGTCCTCTGAATTTACCCGCTACACTGCCAAACAAACATATTTCAAATCTCTCATCTCTGCTCAAGCTTCTATACCAAACAGCTTATTAATGCATTTACATCACTTCTTAACCCTCCCACAGCCAAACCACTAGCTACAATCAGATCTTGCTTCCTATTTCAAGGACAATATTGATAAGAATGGAAATAAAATGGTATGCTCTTCCTCAGCCAGCAACCTGCTCAATTCCTTCCCTGAACCCTCTGCCTCCTTCTCTGCTTTTAATCCAGCACATAAAGATGAAGTATCTACTCTCTTCTCATCTTCCTGCTTTACTACCTCTCCTCTTGATCCTCTACCCTCACATATCAGTAGAGCTCTGTCTCCTGTGCTCATCTCAACCTTAACTAAACTCTGTAATCTCTCTTTCTTTCTCTACTAATTTGTTTCCATCATTAGCTCAACAGTGGCATCCCGATAACTGAAGATCCCGACAGGTGCAGTAAGTAACCTAACCCTCCCCCTCTCCTCCCCCTAACTCCCCCTTAGTGGTGCCTAACCCTAACCTCCCCCACCTATTGCCTAACCCTAACCTCCCCCCAGTGGTGCCTAACCCTAACCCCCCTTCCCGCACCCTAAACCTAACCCTCCAGGGGGGGGATGCCTAACCCAAACCTCCTCCGTGGGTGCCTAAACCTAACCCCACTATCCACAGGGACGGTGATACTCACCCGGCGTCCAGACATTTTAGGATTCCGGCAGTAAGGATGCCGACGCCGCTATCCTCATCTCATTGGGATAGTGGCGTCAGCATTTTGGTGGTGGTCGGGTTTCCGGCGTCAGTATATTTGCAGCCGGCTATTTAACTACATCCCATTCAGGACACAGTCTAATCCTGATTCTCATCCTAATTATAAAATCTCTTTGCTTCCTTTATCAATTGGAGTACCACAAGGTTCAATCCTAGGTCCTCAGCTTTTCTCAATCTATACCACGTCTCTTGGTAAACTCTTGGTAAACTTATCAGCTCTTTCGGATTTCAGTATGTTTGTGGATGATGCTCAAATCTACCTATCCTCCCCAGATTTGTCACCATCTGTGATGATCTGTATTACTGAATGTCTTTCTGCCATTTCATCTTGGATGCCATCTAGCCACCTGAAACTTAAGGGGCCCATACATCTACAGACCCAGTTCCCCCTTCTCCACACCTGATTCACTGATTCAATCTGCAGATTGGCAGACATCCATGAACTGCGATCCATTACTTGATAGTGAAAATTCAACATGTTAAAAATCCTGATTCGACAATGCCAACCATTTTTGGGTCAGGAGGGGGTAATTGATATTTTTTAACATGGTGAAAATCCCTGATTCCTCGACCCCACCGTTGGCAAAATGGGGAATTGCGGCAATCAGTCACAGATATATGGGCCCCATTAATCTTTCTAATACAGGATTAATAATATTTCCACCTGCTACTAGTAGTTACCAACCTGAAATCTCTATCATTGTTGATAAGGGCAGCACAGATGGTGTAATGGTTAGCATTACTGCCTCACAGCACTGAGGTCGTGGGTTCGATTCCCATCACGGCCCTAAGTGTGCGGAGATTGTATATTCTCCCTGTGTTTACTCTGGTTTCCTCACACACTAAAATATACCGGTAGGTTCCAATGATTAAGCATGCTAGCGAAACGCGCGTCAGGAGACACACGGTGCATGCTGTTTAGTGTGCACTATGTGTGTGTTTGTTTTTATATGTGTCATACTAATGTAAATCTATATGTTTATGAAGGGTGTCTGTTAGAGCAGGCGTCTGGGCTCCAGCACAGGCTATTCACACCAACGTTGATAACTATTACAATGTGTCAATACATTTAGCAACATATTATTTATATGGCTGGTGCACCAGTTATGCCTGCATAACTATCAAGGGACAGGATCAATGCCGATACTGATGTGTTAAACTTCTTGATAATCGAATATTTTATGAGAAGAACATTATTTAATGAATGAATCATACTTAAGTAGCATGCACACTATATAACCAAGGCTACACAGCATATGAAGCCAGTTTGCCAGTTCATTGCTTATATAATGGACAAGAATGAGTGATACGAAATGTATTTATTGTACTACCAGTAGTGCCTTTTTGTATTGGATCTAGCCCTACACCTATTGTGACAGACTAGTAATAATAATTGCTAATTTAAGAACAAAATAAAGTTACATTTTGCAGATGTAGAAAATAGCACATTTATGCACAATAGAGAAGAACTAATACTGTTAAGCTAACAGGTGCATTCAGCATCATTTATCAGTGTATTTCTGAACCGAGTGAACGCTGCGCTGCTGAGGCATTTATGGCATAAAATCCATCAGCGTCCAATTATTCATATCAGTAACCTGTTGCCCAAGAATATATGTACACCTACCACTTGCTAATAGTATATCTAATGCATGTCACAGTGCACTGTGTATTATAAACACAATTACTAATGCTGGCTTAATATAGCAGCAAACACTGTCTAATATGAGCAACTACCTGAGGATCCAACAAGTAATTATGTATATCAGAATCAAATTCGGTCGGTAAATGTTATGGACATTTCCTAAGTGATTTGGATCTATAATATACCTATGGAACACAGAGCAATCCCCTATTATTGTTCGTATTAGAATTGTATGTGGTAGGTGTGTATGAGCAATTAATAGACAGATTATAGCTGATGGATTACTGATATCCCTATTTTGGGTCTTGGTGTTGAGGGCCACAACACAATCAATAAGGGCTATCAGCATTTGGTGAGACTATCAATAAACTCTTGATATTTCAGATTATTTGCATTTAACAACTACAAATCGTAAATATATGTCCCTACTCTACAGACACCCGGGAGTTATGAATAACATGACGATGTTATGAGTTAACAAACAAGATTAGGGGGTCTATTTACTAAGCAGTGTTAGGAGACAGAGTGAAAAGTGATAAGAAAGTGATTAGGTGCCAGCCAATCAGCTCCCAAATGTCATCTCACAGGCTGTGTTTGAAAAATTACAGTTGGGAGCTGATTGGCTGGCACCTTATTACTTTCTTATCACTTTTCACTGTCTCCTAACACTGCTTAGTAATTAGACCCCTAGATCTGACACTGTGAACGACAGTAAAATATTTTTTATACAATATATGTTTAATGTTTGCAATAAAATATAAAATTTGATAAATAATAAAAAATAAAAATAATATTTTGCTAATCCATTTTAAGGAGTCATTAAAGGTAATATTTTAGATTAATCAGTGCTACTGAATTGTTGTTAGCAGATATATAATAATTATGAGATTCAATATAGTATTAATTTGTTCTGTGAGTGCCCCGGAATATAGAGCATAAGCTCCACTGGGGCAGGGACTGATGTGAATGGCCAAATATTCTCTGTAAAGCGCTGCAGAATATGTGTGCGCTATATAAATAACTGGTAATAAATAAATAATTGGACTATTGATGAGGGGTGTTTTTCCTTCTTTCCTTTTTGTACACACAGACCATTGCCAGCTTGTTTAATCCCAATATATCTGAAGCAAATATTCTATTCATTATTTAAACAACTAATATCAGGTTATACGCAATATATATATTTATATGAACTAGCAAAAGTGTTTAACCAGATTTATATACCCTTTAAACCATTTGGATAATAACATTACACACAAAATGTGTTGAAGTAAAATGTTTTTATATTCATCAAATCAATCCTCATAAAACAGTATTAATTAAATCAATGTTTGTTAAAATACAATATAGACGATAGAAAGATGAGAGAGAAAAGGAGAGAATGAGAGAGAGAGAGAGAGAGAGAGAGAGAGAGAGAGAGAGAGAGCGCTATGAAGGGGGATGTTGAGGCCACATATTCAAGGTGGCTACCGAGAAAGCATGGTGAGAGTGTGTGTGGGGGTTGTTAGGGCCCATGTCCTATTGTCCAAACTGCATGGTGCCTAGACAAACTCCATTTTGAATGTAAGAGAAAACTCACATAGTGTTGTAACTCTGTAAATCATATATCCATTAATGATCATACTTATAATAACTATAATAAACCTATCTGAAGTATACAACACCAAAACTGGGTAGAATTATAACTATGATCACAAGACTAGCAATTCACAATTTCCATTGAAATAAGGACATAGTTCAATGGGGGGAGGGGAGTATCACATGTAATGCTATTGTCTAACCCACTTGCTGGCAGCCAACTTTAACAAAACTGCAGACTACCTTCCACACGATTATTATTACTTATACCAAAAATCCCAAAACTATGATAGTACATAACATCACAATACTATCACAATATGGCTAGCAATCCACAACTCCCATGGAACCACAACCACTAGCCGAATTTAACCTGAAATATTCACATTTCATACTACAATATTTCAACCAGATTCCATTATATAATATTTCAGAAAGTATAAACTACTAAACAGTGTACATTACTTATAAACTTATTACAATGTAATTGACCACTAAAGAATTACGGGTTCCTTCATCACCAGCTGATATAAAACAATTATATATTCTGCAGATTGCATTATTTCACCCAATTTCCATCTTAATCCTAACTATACAATGTTACAGTCAGACCACAAGAATCCAACACACACTAAACCTATCTTTCTCAGACTATGCTATTGTTCAAGCACATGGGAAGGAAGGGGGAAAGAGTATACCTATAAACTTAATATATATATCACAGCCAGCTATATATATAAAACTGAAACCAAATCACTGCAAACTTTTACATATTGTCCACTACAGATTAACACAAACCATCTAAGGTATAACCAAAGCATTATAGCTTGATAACCTTGATGTTATCACAAAGATACACTATGAATTACAATATTAATCAAACCATCACCATGTTACTAACTACAGTAGAGATTATTACCGAATATCATTATGCCATTAATCCATTAATTTATAGTCAAATACTTATTGTAGTTTGAGAAGATATCTCCAGGCCTCCTGGGGACTGAAGCTGCATTCTTAGATGTTGGTTATCAGTCAGAGAGGGAGCCTATCTTTTTGTGTCTTCCTCCAAGTGTGTGTGCCTGCATCTGTGAGAGACCCATCCTGTGTCTCTGTAGAGTGGTTGTGTGAATGCCATCCTACTCCCCCTCACCTGTGAAATCGTGCCTACACAATGGCATCCCAAACCTTAGTGTGGTGTGTAGGGTGTTAGGCAGGAAGTGGTCTATATATGTGAACTAAGGCTCTAGCCAAGTCTGTTCATATGCTAATGTGGACCCTGATAAACTTGTTTTGGGACCTGACTCTGGGATAAGGGATGACAGATTACATTTATATATATTTTGGTTTTAGCTGTATAAGGAATTAATATTCTATATTTTGTTATTTATATATACACTGTAACAACTATCAACCCTCATGGTAGCTGGCTGGACTCTGAAGTGTCCTTTGTTCCTCACATTCAATCTCAATCCAAATCCTTTTACACAAAATAGTTATACTTATACATAAGGCTATTAACCAAACTATACCAACATACATCTCTTAGTTTATATCAAAATATCTCCCAGCTCGACCTCTCCGCTCTGCACAAGATCTGCATCTCTCATTCACACTCATTATCTGCTTCTGTTTACAGCACATTTTTATCAGGCTGCACCCAATCCATGGAATGATCTCCTATGCACAATAAGATTTTTCTCTCATCTCCAAACTTTTAAGTACACCCTGAATAATCATCAGATAAGCTTATCAAATTCCAGAACCACCCACATAATCTCCATAAGCTATCCTACCCAATTACATCCCGTCTATACAGTACATGCATAACTTTACATATTTTCTCTTTCTTCACTCACACATCCTGCTGACCCTAGGCCAACATTCCTGTGTGACTGAATCATACAGCCCACCAAGAACCACTGCAAGCTGACTGGACCAATATGCAATATGTAGCACTTATTTCAGAAAGTGACAGCTATCAATACCAAAAGGCACTTGTGTGTTCTCTGGGCCTGATTCATTAAGGATCACTATTGCAACAGAGTGCGCAGTTGGTGGATTGTTGCGTACTGTGCATGCATCGCAGTGCGCGTACGCGAAGGCACCACTGCGTTCGCACTGTGATCACACAGACCACGTAGAGGCATCGCAGAGTGATTGACAGGCAGTGAGTGTTTGGGGGTGGTGACGGGGGTGGTCGGTGAAAAGCAGGCGTGCCTGACTGTTTGAACATCGTTGCATGGGTGTGCATAAATTAGCCATTGCGATTGCATACGCAGCTTGTTTACTTACCTCGTGCAACAAGATTAGTCATTTCTAAGTAAGGTCAGGGCTGCTGTAATTCTGGGTGAGGGGCTGTTGGTAATCGATGTTACCGATGTCTGTGAAGGTTTGCAAAGTATTACCAATGTGAGATACTGTAGCGGCGGTAGTGGGAGGCAGTGGGCTTCTCTATGCTGGCAGTGCAACAGCATTGCGATTGCATTCATTAGCATATTTCCGCAGCAGATCTGCATGTGATTACGGAGCTGTGAGGAGAATTCTAGTTTTCTACCTATCTTCATAGTGTGGCACTACAACTTACGTAACCTACATACATGCTCAAATGTAGGCTGCTTTTATAATTTTAAAAATCATGAATCAGGGCCACCAACGGGATGTGTACAAACAAAGTATTAATCTTCTTTGGCCCTGGCTATATTTATTATGATTGTGAGGAGAGTGACCCACTATAGCAGCCAATACTCGAGGGAGGGTTAGAGGAGGGAGAGGTGGAGGGTAAAGATAGCTACCGACAGGTGTCGGTATCCTAATCCTGTTGTGATGCCGGCATCAGGATTTTGACCGTCGGGATCCCGAACGCCGACATTCCATACCCATCCCATGGTGAACGGATCACACCTGCCAATGGTATGCACATCATTGCACATCAGTGAAGATGTTATGAGAGGGTTTTGGGAGGGGTTAAGGAGCATGGTAATGCATTTTAGTGGTGGCCACACCTCCAGGGGTGTAGCCATCCCCTTCCATACCCTGGCCATACCCCCTGTGCCCATCCTACCTGTGCAAATGTTAGGAGGTATGTTTTAACACAAGTTAGGGGTATTGTATGTTTCAGAATTAACATACATTAAGCTCGCCAATTAAAGCATTTGAATTGCAGTGCAAAGATAACGTTTTACATTATTAATACTTTACTGGCCACAAAAATAAATCTGCATTTCATTTTAATTCTTAATGTGAATGTAAGAAATTAATTGTCATATACATACATTCAGGCAGACTTTTTTTGTCTAATTAATTTCCATCAATTTTGAAGCCTCGGAGGATATAAGAAGAAAAATACAACTCCTTTAAATATTATTCTGATTTGAATTGAAAATAACTTATTATAAATCATATTACTGGTAGCTTTCTCCTACTGCTTTATAATCAAACCATTAAAATCCCACATATTTGGTATTATTTGAGGCTATGCTTATGGCAATATGGTAATTGGCTAATTAACTTTGATGAATATCTGATTTAATTATCCATGAGCTGCACAATTGAAATGCTACAGTGCAACTGAAATACTATGTTATGTTGTTACTGATTGCTAGATTGCAGAGTAAATGGTATATTATGTTGTTGTAGCTGAACACTGCAGTCACACAGGCAGAAATACAGAATAGATCCAGCCTAGTACATTTTAAGGTAGGAAATCATACATGATACAGTGAGCAGAAATAATATAAAGTAATTATATGAAAAAATATGTAAATACACTGCAAATGGGTTTGATTGTTGAATGTATATTTAAGAGTCTTTGCAGATACCTCCACAGTCCAGGACCCTGATTCTGAGTTGGAGGCAGCAGCGATGTCGGACACAGTGGGGCAATGTCTTCCATCTATGCATGTGTCACAGTCGCACTCTGGGCCTGATTCAGACCCGGTCGCAAGCGCTGAGTGCTCACAACCGGGTCGATGGTGGCCCAGAGCGCATGCGCACGACGGTGCCGGCTCCGTCGTGCGCATGCACGAGATCCGGATAGCGACGGGCAATCCGTCGCTCCGGGTCTCGCACCAAAGGGGGCGTGCTGTCGATGTTGAGTGACAGCCGCCTCCTTTGGTGGGCGGGTCGGGGGCGGTAGCTGCCCAGACGGGGGCGTTCTCATGAGAACGCCTACCGTTTGGGAGCGGCCCTACTGACATCACAAGTGATGTCAGTGGGAGAGCTTTCGGCTCTGTTTGAGCCGAAAGCTCTCTGGGGCTTGCGGCCAAGAGACCCTACCACAAGGGTCTCGTCGCAAGCCCGATGGTTGCGATGGTCTTTTTTTTTATGGAGTGGCCTCCTGGCTACTTGCATTGCTGTGGGTTACCACCCACAGCAATGCGAGCGGCCAGGAGGCCACTCAATAAAAAAAAGAAGACGCCCTGATTCAGAGCGAGCGCTCTGTCAAAAGCGTCCGGCTCTGAATCAGGGCCTCTGCATGAGTTCTGATTTTGTTTGTATGGAGTCCAAGTACAAATTTAGATGCACAGTAGCAGAAATGTATAGGGCATTCCTGGACGGTGACTGAGAGGTAAAAGAGGGTGGTTAAGTCTTAAGGGGCCTATCTATTAGGAGATCTGAAAAACTGAATGACTAGCGTTCAGTCCTTCAGGTCGCCTTGGTGCGGTGCCCGCACTGAACGGTGTTCACTGAACATCATTCAGTACAGGATCCCAACCTCATATCTGTGAACACGTAGAACCTGACGATCATCGTCAGGTTGACGAGCATGTTCCACAGAGAGTCGGCGTCGGCAAGGACCCAGCGTTCATGCGCATCGCTGGTCCTTGCTGGCTATCCATTAGATGACTTCTGAACACCTGCCATGGGGCTGGTGCAAGTTCTGTGGTGCACCAAGTGATATTTCAGCGTCTACAGGTGCTGAGCATGGATATCTCAGTCCTTGCACATTTGGACACACGGCCGTACACCAGGGAATGGCTTTGTAGCAGAATTAACAAACAGTCGCAGAGGCAATTGCGACCAAAGATGGCTGCAGCTACGACCGACTCAGAATCAGGCCCTAGATGTGCACCTAGGTTTGCTGGCAGGTAATAAAATCAGAACTATATGCAAACAGTTTAACAGTTACTACATTAGAATGAACCCTTTAAATCAATATAAAATTACAGTTTTTTTTCAAAGATTTCATTAGTTTGTTCTCATTTATGCCCTCCGGTAACCATAATAGTGAGCGGACATTTAGGCTGTCTTTGTTACATGTGCCATTTTTTTGTGTTTACAGCTCTTTCTATATTTGGTAAAGTGGTAATTGAAATCCTCTACTACAAAGAAATGCAATGTTCAAGAGGTTTGATTAATGGATGGAGAGGGAGAGTGTTTAGGGCCTTCAGCCGATGTTAAAAAATGTCAATTTAAAACTTGTGTAGGTTACCCTTATAACAGGAGCGCTGTGAGTCGGACCAGTCGATAGAAGAGCAGTTGCAGCTTCCCGGTACTAGTGCTACGGCTGCTGCCAGCAGTCATGGTAGTACTTCAAATTCTACTAAAGGTGGTCCAGGGGAAATAAAGTTTAAGAAAAGGCACCTGAAATCTAAACAATATTTCACAATGTTAAAGGAAACATCACTTCTAATAATAATGGGAAAAATTACTGCCAACATTCCATACACCACATGCAGTGGCAAGGAAAGGGTCAGGGCAGGCCTTCCTTTGTAAGTGGTGGTATTGCTACTGATGTTTCATACACTACATTTCCTATTGCAGAAATTGGGGCCAAACACAGTCAGGCATCTTCTGAAACCTCACATGCAACACCTTCTCACTCTAAGGGGTATATTTACTAAAGTGCAGGTTTTTAGAAGTGGGGATATTGCCCATAGCAACCAATCAGATTCTACTTAACATTTATCTAGCACCTTCTAGATGATAAAATCTAGAATCTGATTGGTTGCTATGGACAACAACTCCACTTCCAAAAACCCGCACTTTAGTAAATATACCCCTAAGTCTACATGTGTCACCTTTAGGAAAGGCAAATCCGTTCATCAAAACAAAACTAAGGCTGAAGAACAAACCTTGTGTTCACAAGATTCACAAATACCTGAGGAGAGTCTATGGACCTCATTCAGAGCCGCTCGCAAAAAGCGAGCGCTCGCTCTGAATGAGGGCGGCAGCTTTTTTTTTGAAAGGCGACCTCACTTTAGCAAGTGACTAGGTGATGGTCACGATGGTCAAGACCATCGCGACCATCAGGGCTTGCGACGAGACCCTTGCGGTAGGGTCTCATCTACCGAAAGCCCCAGGTAGCTTCCTGCTCTAACAAAGCAGGAAGCTTCCTACTGACATCACTGGTGATGTCAGTAGGGCCGCCTACAAATGGCAGGCATTCCTTCAGGAACACCTCCGTTTGTCCGGCCACCCCCCCACCCCGCCTACAAAACGGGGCGAGCTGACGATCAACATCGACAGCCGTCCCTTTTGTAGCGAGCCCCGGAGCGAGTGCATTTGTCACTTGCTCCGGGGCTTGCGCATGCGCAGTGTCAGTACTGTGCATGCGCAGGCCCTCACCATCAACCCGCTTGCGAGCGCATAGCGCTTGTCAGTGGGTCTGAATGAGGTCCTAAGTGTGTCCACAAGTGCTATATGTCAGTCTGAAATTTCTGACACTGTACTCTTAGAAAAGCCTCCTGCTACCATTTCTGCACCTTCTGCAAATGTTGGGATGAGCAGCACAAGTAAAGATAGTGACATATAAATTGAGGATGCTAATATGAAAGTGCGACAGGCTGAGGGGTATATTTTTTTATCTGAGGTTGATGAGGATGTTGTTTGTGTCAAAGTAAATCAGCCACAAGTGGCAGCTGTTCTTGCCCATGATAAAAAGAAGGCCATTGTCATGCTTGGGCAAAAGACCAAAAAAGCAATCTCTTTTGTGTGGACTTTTAACCCAAATCCAAACATGTGTCAAGCCATCTATACCATTTATGAAGACAAAGTAAGTAGAGTTAGGGGCAATAACCATCTAAGAACCTCCTTCTTGTTACATCATTTGCAGCAAGTTCATGCACATTTTTTGGAAAAATTTGGTAAAATAATAACAAGCAGTCCAGCATCAGCTAGTTCCCAGCTCAAGCAGTCTCCACCTCCAACACTTTCATCATCAATATCCTCATTATTAATCAGAGGTAGTCTTCCTGCATCTAATTTGTGAAGACTAACTGACTCCTCCCCTATCCAGGATTCCCAAGAAGAATCCTTGCACACTAGGGCTGCTGCTGCTGCTGGGGGTGAATCTTCATCCCAGAAGGGGAGTAAGAATACTAGTTTTAAACAACAATTAACTGTGAAAGAATCCTTTGTAGGAGGTAGCAAATATGAAAGCAGCCATCCAGTTGCACAATGGATCACTGAAGCCATGATGGCTATGCTAGCATTAGATCTGCATCCAATATCTGGCATCAATGCATCTGATTTTAGACAGTTAATTGAGAACAGCAATTTCTCATCTGTACTGGGACATTCAAAAAAATCTAGTACTAGGGCGTGGCTTGGCGGCCATTTGGAGGAGACGTGTGATACAGAGGCTCCTACAAAAGAGACATCAATCACTCATTTTGGCCAGCTTTAACTGGACATAGTGACCCCAGTGGGCTTCCTGTCAGTGCCCGGCACCTGTGGGTCCCCAGCAGAGCCGGATTAAGGGGGGGGCATAGGGGGCGAGTACTCCCGGGCCCCCCTCTCTCAGGGGCCCCCCAGCCAGAGCAGCTTTGACTAGGCCCAGTGAAAGGTGTATACAAGTACCCTGAGATTCCAAGGGACCCCAGTCACTCTTACCCATGCCAGTCTGTGCGGGGCCCGCGCCGCTGCAGTAATAGGATGAACCCAGCAGGTAAGCCTCTTCACTGTCACTGGCATCTCCTGGCTTGCTCAATAAAGTTGTTTTTTTCCGCCGCAGTGTGCGTGACGTCATGACGTCCGTTTACTGCTTGGGTGAAGACCAGCTGAGTGAGGAGCCTGCCACCGCTGTGAGGAGGAGCAAGCAGAAGATGCAACTTAGGTAAGTGTGGGGTTATGGAGGGACACAGGGATGCAGTGGCTGTTCCTGCAGAGAGACAAGGGAGGAGGTGGCTGCTGCAAAGACACAGGGGAGTGCTTGTTTGTCGCTTATGCTCCTCCAGAAGGGAGAGATGGAGAAGATGGCTGCTGCAAAGACACAGGGAGGTGTTTGTGGCTGATGCTCCTCCAAAGACAGGAGGTGGTGGCTGCTGTTGGGAAATTGGGGGGTAGCTGTGACTTTTGCTGCCAAGACACAGGGGGGCTAAGGGTGATGCAGAGACACAGGGGGGCTAAGGCTGATGCAGAGACACAGGCGGGCTAAGGCTGATGCAGAGACACAGGGGGGGGCTATGGCTGTTGAACAGACAAGGGGAGGCTGTGGCTGCTGGATAGACACATGGGGGAGGGTGTCTGAGGCTATGCAGAGACACGGGGATCTGAGGTTATGTAGAAACATGGGGGATCTGAGGCTGTAGGAGAGACATGGTGGGATGAGACAGTTGAAAAGACACAGTAGGGAAGGGGCTGTCACACAATAATATTCATTAAACACTTAAAAAAAAACATATTACCCCTGCTGTATGATGATGACATTGGTTATATTCCTACTTAAACAGGCATTTTCCGGGCCATGCGATTGCCTACATGAATATTGAATACCGTCTGAAGCTATCATCTGTCGAGGGAGGATCCCATTTTTTAGAGGTTCCCCGTTGCTGATGTAACAAAAGACTCAAGCCGACCGGCCTGTACCAAATGGGGAGGGATGGGGTTTGGGCATGAAAAATTAGTGTAATGGGCCCCAAGGTTTCAGTTGCCGGGCCTCGCTCCAACATAACTCTGGCTCTGCTGTCCGTGAACGATTCTGCTTTTCTCCAGCCTCCTCGCACTGCCCAAGAGGAGGTTCGGGAGTCTGCCCCCCACTGCCGGACTGCATTTAGGAGTCGTACCTGTGTTTCTGTTGCTACCTCATGGAGGTGCGGGAGGAAGAGGCACACACACGACTGTCAAAGCCAGGGGGGTATCGCTTACAAGAGGGAGAGGGCCCCACTATCTTAAGTTCCCCGGGCCCCCCAAAGGCTTAATCCAGCCCTGGTCCCCAGTGGTAGTAGCTATGGAGCCAGGGAAGGTCTCCTACCTTCTTGCAGGCTGTGGCCTATCACTAAAATTGAAGGCGGGACCTAAATTTTCACGGTGGATTGTAGGTCGGGCAGAGACGCAGAAGACCACTGTTGAAGACTCCCCTGCTGTCGCGGCTGTTGGGTGTCCAGAGGATCTTGCCCACCTTTCCTCCTGGTCCTGCATCGGTGTCCAGAGGCTGCCTGTGTCCGCAGATGACGAGCGCCCGCCATCTTGGATTCCCCTGCTCAGCCTGGATGTGGTAAGGGAACTGGAGAGTGTTTCGGTGAATGGAGATTGCAGATCACTGCTACACACATTTCATCTTTCGTTTCATAGCAAGTGGCTCCCTGGCCATCCCTACACCCTTCACCTTCAGCTGTCCACAGGTTACCCCCCTATCTGCAGGCAGAATATTTAACCGGTACAGGACCAAGCATGCAAGACTGCTCCTGTCACTTGGCAATTATTTTGCAGTGAATCTCTCCCTTTCACACAGTAACCACTAGATTCTTTATTATTGATGCTGTACTTTATTGCACAGATATTGAAAGGATAGTGCCAACTGAATTACATGTTCTCACATAGGAGCTCCACTGTGGTCAATCCCTATATCTATATTGCTGAACAGCAGTCTTCCATGTTATTCTGCATTGATTCTACTCTCACCCACAATTACAGCTTCTCTGGCTCTCTCTGGTGGTTGCTTTTTGGAAATGCACCATAAACTAGTTATTTTCTTTATTTTTCTTTAAATAATCACCCCGAGACTGTCATAATTAGCGTCAAGTGCACTTTCCAAATACAAAGATGGTCTGAGGTGTGTAGACAACCATCATGGGTTTTTCTCTTTGTTTTGACACGAGTTCACGTCCTGTTCTGTTCTCTGATATGATGTGACGACATTCCTGATGGCTACCTAGGTCCATAGGAGGATGACCCAAGTTTTCTCCTAATTGGTTGAATAAATGAGAATTGTCCACAGATTGTTTTTCATGATACACACTAGGGGTGTGCACCGGCCACTTTTCGTGTTTTGTGTTTTGGTTTTGGATCTGGATCTTTCTTCGTGTTTTGGATCTGGATTGGTTTTGCCAAAACCACCCTTCCGTGTTTTGGGTTCTGGGTTTTGTGTTTTGGATCTGTATTTTTTTGAAAAAAAGCATAAAAACAGCTAAAATCACAGAATTTGTAGGTTTTTCTGCTCCTATGCTATTATTAACCTCAATAACCTTAATTTCCACTCATTTCCAGTCTATTCTGAACACCTCACACCTCACAATAGTGTTTTTATGTCCAAAAGGTTGCACCAAGGTAGCTGGATGACTATGCTAAGCGACACGAGTGGGCGGCACAAACACGTTACCCATCTAGGCGTGAAACTGCAGTGGCAGACAGGATGGCAGTTTGAAAAACTAGGCCCCAAACAGTACATAATGCAAAGAAAAAAAAGAGGTGCAAGATGGAATTGTCCTTGGGCCCTCCCACCCACCCTTATGTTGTATAAACAGGACATGCACACTTTAACAAACCAATCATTTCAGCGCCAGGGTCTGCCACACAACTGTGGCTGAAATGATTGGTTCGTTTGGGCCCCCACAAAACAAGCTGGCAATTAATCTGTCCCTGCACAAACTGGCTCTACGGAGGCAAGATGTCATCCTCATCCTCCTCATCCACCGATTCCTCACCCTCTTCAGTGTGTACATCCTCATCCTCACAGAGTATTAATTCGTCCCCGCTGGAACCACAGGTCCCTCTGTACGTTCTGGAGGCTGATCTCCCTGGAAGAGTTGATAATTCATTTTATGAACATCATCTTCTCCACATTTTGTGGAAGCAACCTCCTACGCCTTTCGCTGACAAGGTTCCCGGCTGCACTAAACACTCTTTCGGAGTACACACTGGAGGGGGGGCAACTCAGGTAAAATAGAGCCAGTTTGTACAGGGACCTCCAAATTGCTTCTTTTTCCTGCCAGTACAGGTACGGACTGTCTGACATGCCTACTTGGATGCTGTCACCGATGTAATCCTTTAACAGACAGACGCACGCTTGTCGCTGCTGCTTTGAGGATGCAAGTGCGGCTACAGCCCACACAATTCACAAAGACAGAAAAAAAAAAGAATATTTTTATTGTTTGTGGAGCGTACTTTGAGGGTTACACCACCCTTTAACAGACAGACGCACGCTTGTCGCTGCTGCTTTGAGGATGCAAGTGCGGCTACAGCCCACACAATTCACAAAGACAGAAAAAAGAAGAAGAATATTTTTATTGTTTGTGTAGCACACTTTGAGAGTGTCACCACCCTTTAACAGACAGACGCACGCTTGTCGCTGCTGCTTTAAGGATGCAGGTGCGGCTACAGCCCACACATTTCAGAAAGACCGAAAAAAAAAGAACAATATTTTAATTGTTTGTGTAGCACACTTTGAGGGGGTCACCACCCTTTAACAGACAGATGCACGCTTGTCGCTGCTGCTTTAAGGATGCAGGTGCGGCTACAGCCCACACAATTCACAAAGACAGAAAAAAGAAGAAGAATATTTTTATTGTTTGTGTAGCACACTTTGAGGGTGTAACCACCCTTTAACAGACAGACGCACGCTTGTCGCTGCTGCTTTGAGGATGCAAGTGCGGCTACATCGCACACAAGTCACAAACACATTAAAAAAATAGTTTTTTATTTTTTGGAGCACTTTGAGGGTTACACCACCCTTTAACAGACAGACGCACGCTTGTCGCTGCTGCTTTGAGGATGCAAGTGCGGCTACAGCCCACACAATTCACAAAGACCGAAAAAAAAAGAACAATATTTTTATTGTTTGTGTAGCACACTTTGAGGGTGTCACCACCCTTTAACAGACAGATGCACGCTTGTCGCTGCTGCTTTGAGGATGCAAGTGCGGCTACATCGCACACAAATCACAAACACATTAAAAAAAGTTTTTTATTTTTTGGAGCACTTTGAGAGTTACACCACCCTTTAACAGACAGACGCACGCTTGTCGCTGCTGCTTTGAGGATGCAAGTGCGGCTACAGCCCACACAATTCACAAAGACAGAAAAAAAAAGAACAATATTTTTATTGTTTGTGTAGCACACTTTGAGGGTGTCACCACCCTTTAACAGACAGACGCACGCTTGTCGCTGCTGTTTTAAGGGTGCAGGTGCGGCTACAGCCCACACATTTCACAAAGACCGAAAAAAAAAGAACAATATTTTTATTGTTTGTGTAGCACACTTTGAGGGTGTCACCACCCTTTAACAGACAGACGCACGCTTGTCACTGCTGCTTTGAGGATGCAGGTGGAATCTAGACGGGATTTGGAACCGGGGACACACTACCTCCATCAATTGTCTAAATCCCACTGCACTAATGGCGGATACCAGACGCACGTCTAACACCAACATAGCAGTCAAGGCCTCAGTTATACGTTTTGCTTCAGGATGACTGCTGTCGTATTTCATCCTCATTGCTAGGGACTGTTGGAGGGTCAATTGTTTAGTAAAAGTAGTGATGTTCCTACTTCCTCTCTGGGATGATGAACAACTCCCAGCAGCAGCAATAGCACTAGGAGGAAGTGGTTCTTGATGTTTCCCTATTTTATTTTTATCGGAGAAAGTGTGGTCCTCCATTTATGTTATATTGATATATATGTGCGGCTAAAGCGCACACAAACACAGAAAATATTTTTTTATTTTTGCTGGAGAGTAGTGCACTTTGTGGGTTACACCACCCTTTAAGAAATGAGCCAGCCGGCTCTTTACTTATGGGACATAGGCGCATGCTTGGCGCTGCTCCTTTGTTGATGCATGTGCAGCCACAGTGCACACAAGTCACAAACACAGAAAATATATATTTTTTTGGTTTGGAGTGTACTTTGGGGGTTACAGCACCCTTTAATGGTCAAGCCAGCTGGCCCTTTACTTATGACACAGGCGCACGCTTGGCACTACTTTGTTGATGCACGTGCGGCTACTGCGCACACAATTCACAAACACAGAAAATAATTATTTTTTTGGTTTGGACTGGAGTGTACTTTCGGGGGTTACAGCACCCTTAACGGTCAAGCCAGCCGGCCCTTTACTTATGACACAGGCGCACGCTTGGCACTACTTTGTTGATGCACGTGCGGCTACTGCGCACACAATTCACAAACACAGAAAATAATTTTTTTTTTGGTTTGGACTGGAGTGTACTTTCGGGGGTTACAGCACCCTTAACGGTCAAGCCAGCCGGCCCTTTACTTATGACACAGGCGCACGCTTGGCACTACTTTGTTGATGCACGTGCGGCTACTGCTCACACAATTCACAAACACAGAAAATAATTTTTTTTTTGGTTTGGACTGGAGTGTACTTTGGGGGTTACAGCACCCTTTAACGGTCAAGCCAGCCGGCCCTTTACTTATGACACAGGCACACGCTTGGCACTACTTTGTTGATGCACGTGCGGCTACTGCGCACACAATTCACAAACACAGAAAATAATTTTTTTTTTGGTTTGGACTGGAGTGTACTTTCGGGGGTTACAGCACCCTTTAACGGTCAAGCCAGCCGGCCCTTTACTTATGACACAGGCGCACGCTTGGCACTACTTTGTTGATGCACGTGCGGCTACTGCGCACACAATTCACAAACACAGAAAATAATTTTTTTTTTGGTTTGGACTGGAGTGTACTTTCGGGGGTTACAGCACCCTTAACGGTCATGCCAGCCGGCCCTTTACTTATGACACAGGCGCACGCTTGGCACTACTTTGTTGATGCACGTGCGGCTACTGCGCACACAATTCACAAACACAGAAAATATTTTTTTTTTTGGTTTGGACTGGAGTGTACTTTCGGGGGTTACAGCACCCTTAACGGTCAAGCCAGCTGGCCCTTTACTTATGACACAGGCGCACGCTTGGCACTACTTTGTTGATGCACGTGCGGCTACTGCGCACACAATTCACAAACACAGAAAATAATTTTTTTTTTGGTTTGGACTGGAGTGTACTTTGGGGGTTACAGCACCCTTTAACGGTCAAGCCAGCCGGCCCTTTACTTATGACACAGGCGCACGCTTGGCACTACTTTGTTGATGCACGTGCAGCTACTGCGCACACAATTCACAAACACAGAAAATAATTTTTTTTTTTGTTTGGACTGGAGTGTACTTTCGGGGGTTACAGCACCCTTAACGGTCAAGCCAGCCGGCCCTTTACTTATGACACAGGCGCACGCTTGGCACTACTTTGTTGATGCTTGTGCGGCTACTGCGCACACAATTCACAAACACAGAAAATAATTTTTTTTTTGGTTTGGACTGGAGTGTACTTTGGGGGTTACAGCACCCTTTAACGGTCAAGCCAGCCGGCCCTTTACTTATGACACAGGCACACGCTTGGCACTACTTTGTTGATGCACGTGCGGCTACTGCGCACACAATTCACAAACACAGAAAATAATTTTTTTTTTGGTTTGGACTAGAGTGTACTTTCGGGGGTTACAGCACCCTATAACGGTCAAGCCAGCCGGCCCTTTACTTATGACACAGGCGCACGCTTGGCACTACTTTGTTGATGCACGTGCGGCTACTGCGCACACAATTCACAAACACAGAAAATATATTATTTTTGTAGCACTTGGGGGGAGCACCCCTGACGGACAGAGCACCCCCTGGACAACACTACAGCACCCCTTTAGGACTGGGACACTGCACAGGACTTTGGAGTGGACACAGCCCCTATGGAGAACTGACTGCACAACACAGTCCAGCCAGCCCCTATGGACTTTGAAGTAGTGGACACAGCCCCTATTAACAACAGCAGCACAGCACAACACAGCCAGCCCCTATGGACTTTGAAGTAGTGGACAACAGCAACACTACACTACACTACACAGCCCTAACTCCCACCCTCCCTCTTCACTGTCCACAGCCGAGTGAGAAAATGGCGCCGACGCGGGTACCTTATATAGGATCCAAAACCCGCGAGACTCGGAAGGCGGGATGATGACGTTTTGCCTCGATTCCAGATCCGAGTCAGGCGGGAAAAGTCGAGCCTGACTCGGATCGGACTCGGATCGGGGGGGCTCGGGGGGGTTCGGATTTCAGAAATCCGAACCCGCTCACCCCTAATACACACTTGCTATACTTCTTAAATTCAGAGTGGGGAAAGACAGGAAACACAGGTCCTAGTCGGAAGTAGGTAGTAGAACAGACAGCAGATCTCATCAAGATATGCGTCAGTTCCTAAAGCCTGCTGGTACAAATGCCTCAGGTGAGACTTCAATGCCATTCTCCCCTACTATCTCTTCCTCCCCAGACAGATTATCACTGGAAGATACTCCACCTTCTAGTCCTGCTGCTTCTACTTTACGCGAAGAGATCAGTGAAATCCTTTCTCATGTTAGATCATTGCCTACGAAACAGGATTTTCAATCTCTGGAGACCAGATTACAGTCTACTATCCACCAAGAAGTGGCTACCATTCAATCGGATATGGCTGAACTGGCAAATAGGATTGACGGACTGGAAGATCATAAAGAAGCATCCGATGATGCTTTTCTGCAATTTACAGATGTACTTTCTCATCAACAATCCGAGATATCATTCTCTTAAATCATGTATAGATGACTTAAACTTAGATAATCGCAGTAGGCGCAACAACATCAGAGGCCTTCCTGAGGATGTCACACAGTCCAATCTTACAGAAGCACTCACAAAGATCTTTGGTGAGATTCTTGGTCTAGACCCTAATAGTGAGATCTTGTTTGATATTGCACATTGTGCTCTCCATCCTAGAGGTCTACCTACTGACAAACCCTGCAACATCATTGCCACCTTCATTATCATACCCAAAAAGAAGCCATCCTGCAGAAGGTGCGTCAACTTGAAGAGGTTGATTTTAATGGTGATAAGATTCAGCTGTTTCCGGATCTATCATGGCATACTATGCAACAAAGAAAAACCCTGAGAACACTAATGGAACAACTTCACAAGCATTCCCTGAGATATCGTTGGGGTTTTCCGTTCAACCTACAAGTTGCCCAGAACGGGAAAAGTATCGTTCTCCATACGCCAACAGATCTCCCTTCCTTCTTCTCAGCTTTGGGTATAGATACAGTGTAATTTCCCTGACTGGGAGGCCTTACACAGCCCCTTACTGATTCCTTCCCTTCCTTGAGAAGGAGAACGTTGGCAATGAGTATCCAATGCAAAGCGGAAGACAAGACGTCTGTTTTTACCAGCGCATTCGGAAGAGACTTGATCATTTCGTCTCATGTTAGAGATTGGTGAGACTGGGCCTGCTTCAGACCCGCTCACGAGCGCCATGCGCTCGCAAGCGGGTCGATGGTGGCCCAGTGCGCATGCGTATGTGCAAGACCCGGATAGCGATGGGCAAACCGTCGCTCCGGGTCTTGTACCAAAGGGGGCGTGCTGTCGATGTTGAGTGACAGCATGCCCCCTTTGGTGGGTGGGTCGGGGCGTGGCTGCCCAGATGGAGGCGTTCCCATGGGAACGCCTACTGTCTGGGGCTGGCCCAATGACATCACATGATGTCAGTGATGTCAGTGGGAGTGCTTTCGGCTCTGTTAGAGCCGAAAGCACTCTTGGGCTTGCGGCAACGAGACCCTACCACTAGGGTCTCGTCGCAAGCCCGATGTTCGCGATGGTCTTGACCATCGCGACCATCATCATGGCCGCTCGCTATAGCTGTGGGTGGTCAGAGCGTCCGGCTCTGAATCAGGCCCACGGTTCCAATTCTTCCTTGTCTAATGAGGATTTAGGTCCTAATCCTATATTGAAATGCTTTGATGCTAATACTTATTTTGGTGCTCTTATTACATTCCTAAATAATCGTAGTAGTTTCTGTGATGTTTTATTTTTATGTGTCTGTCAGTTTTATACATATACAGTTCTTTTTGATATTCCTTTAATAGGAGTTAACTTAACTTTACTTTATATTAATATGTTTGAATGGGTTGTTGCTGTTACCATCCCTTCTGAATTCCTCAGTGCTGCATTCTTTAATATCCTAGACATGGAGCAAATGTTTGTCTCCTGGTTGTCCAGATGCAGCATTCCAATGTTTCAATTTCTATCTATATTTACTATTTTAATTATGCATTTTTATAGCGATTTATGTTGTTTTTTTTCTTTTTCTATCTTTACCTTTCCCCTTTTCCTTCCTTTTTCCTTTTTCCTTTTTCCCATACTTCCTTACCCCTAAGGGAGACTTATTTAGGTGGGTAACCTATGATATGTTTAGGTGGGCTTTTTGTTATGCTACTCTCACATTTTCTAGTGATAATTTAACTGGCAAAACCCTAGTTGTTGCTGTTTTGTTTGCTCACCACCTCCCGATCTCTGATGTTTCCATACATAGACTTGTAGATGGTAGAGGTATTTTGGTTAAATGCACAATTTACCATCAGCGTTTTTCTTTTTTTAAATCTTTACACTTCTAATTCTGGTCAGCCTTCCTTTACTGCTTCTGTTTTGGATAAAGCCAAAACTTTCTTGAAAAGGATTATAGTTGTTGGAGGCGATTTAAATTGACCCCTTGATCCTTTTCTGCGACACTTCCAATAAAGCATCTCATGGGACGGGGAAGGAGTTCAGGTGATTGAGACGCACCCTTCATGATCATCAGCTGGCTGATTCCTGGCGAATCGCCCATCCAGCTGAATCCGATTTCACCTTCTTTTCCCATCCACACCACAATTATTCAAGAATTGATTGATTATTTATTTTTAAGTCATCGACATTTACACCTCATATCTGACACTTCAATAGGATCGATCACATGGTCTGACCAAGCACCAGTTTTCCTTACACTCTCCCTTCCTCATGGCATTTTTAATATCTTCTTTTACAAGATGCATATTGTAAATCCAAGATCGAGTCCTCTTTAGACTCTTATATTGAACAAAATGATCAGGACGACATTTACAAAGTAACGGTCTGGGAGGCGCATAAATGTGTTCTGTGGGGTATATGTATACAAATAGGTTCTTAAAAAAACTGAAAACACAACAAAGAGCCCTTCTTGCTGAGATCAAATCCCTAGAAACTTCACACAAAGCCTCTTTGTCTCCTCGTTACTATTCTAAATTAGAGGAAGCTAGGTCTGCCCTTCATAGACTTTCCATTGATAAAATCAAGTTGTCCTAACGTAATTTATTAACAATTAACTATTAACAATCGCTTGAGGCACATATCACTGTCCTGCCTAAGGAAGGTAAAAACCCCACCTTATGCCCTAGTTACAGGCCTATCTCTATCCTAACATTGACTTAAAGCTTTTTGCTAAACTCTTAGCCAACCGGTTGAAACTTCTTCTGCCCAAATTGATTCACGATGACCAGGTGGGTTTTGTCCTAGGTCGCGAGGCTAGAGACAACACCACTAAAGTTATTAATTTAATACACCAAGCCTCTATTTCATCTTCACAGTCTATCATTTTATCGACTGATGCAGAGAAGGCTTTTTACAGGGTTGACTGGGAGTTTATGTCGGGCCTTCTGCACCACTTGGGTTTGGGGTCTGCCTGTCTACATACAATTTTGGCTCAATACGATGCCCCCTCAGCGAGAATCATGGTAAATGAGTCCCTCTCTTATTCGTTTGCTATATCAAATGGCACGACGCAGGGGTGTCCACTCTCCCCTCTTTTGTTGTTCTCTGTATGGAGGCTCTGGCGACAGCCATTCGACTTAATGTGAATATCTCTGGTATCCACATAGGTGATCAGGAACATAAACTAGCCCTCTTCGCAGACAACCTACTAGCATTGATGACTAAGTCGATTACTTCTCTCCCGAACCTTCTACTAGAATTCCAGAAATTTGGTAAACTCTCAAATTTTAAAATTAATCAATCCAAATCTGTAGCTATGAGCCTGACTGCATCTCCATCCTTAGTAAACTGTTTGAAACAGTCCTTCTCCTTTGTTTGGCACCCCACTAGACTTAAATATTTGGGAGTCTATCTGACCAAAGATCTTTCACAATTGTTCTAGAATAATTTCACGCTGTTACTACAAGTTATTCGTAATGATTATACTAGATGGCGCCTTTATGCGTCTATCCTGGATTGGTAGGATTAACATGGTGAAAATGAACTCCCTACCCAAAGTTCTATATCTTATACAAACCCTTCCAATTCATATTCCCCCATCTTGGTTTGTGGAAGTGGAGCATCTCATTCGTAGCTTTGTTTGGAACAATTCCACACCACGTTTTAAGCATGTTATACTTTACCATCGTAAATGCGATGGGGGTTTGCAGCTTCCTCACAGCACTAGCTATTATCATGCTATCATGCTTAACCATGTTCTGGAGTGGTCTCGAGCAAAAGGTTCCAAGTAGTGGATTATGTTGGAGAAAAGCTGTCTAGCTCAGGCTATAAAAATTGTCCCTTGGCTTCCCAGACTCCCAACCATTACACACCCCACTATTACACCCACATTACATTGTTGGAAGAAACTTCATTGTCTCCCCCATTTTTCGTCCATTGTTTCCTCTCTCACATCCTTTCTAGGCAACCCTGACTTCTCCCTGTGGCTCCATGTACTTTCCTTTAAAAACTGGTTGACTAATGGCCGTTTCCGAAAGGGCCAGATGGTTTGTTCGTCAGGAGGGCGTTCTTTTGCAGAGCTCCAGGAATCTTGGAACTTTCCCAAGTCCAAAATTTGGAAATACCTTCAAGTATGACATTTTATTACCTCCTCGTGCAAACTTTCTGATCTCTCTAAGACCCCCACTTTATTAGAATCTTTATGTTTAGCCTCCCAAACTCTGTCTCATACTATATCTACATTATATTCATTAATTATTGGAAACTTGTTTAAATTGCCCCCATTATTCACAAAAGTATGGGAAAAAGAACTTCAAGATATAGTTCAGGACAGTGATTGGGAGATTGTTTTTAATAATACCTTTGCTAGTTCATCTTGTATAGCTACTCTTGAAACTCTTTACAAAGTTTTATTCCGCTGATATAGATACCCTGTACTTCTAAATAAAATGTTTCTGCAGGTTACAAAGAATTGCTGGGGATGTAATTCTGCTCCTGGTAGCCTTCTACATATATGGTGGGATTGTCCTTCCCTAGTCCCATTTTGGTTGAATGTGCTTGAATGTTCTAAATCAATTCTTGTAGGGGAGGTCCCCAGAGACCCTGGGTTTAGGCTTCTTCCACAACCTCTTATAAGAATTCCCTACTAAGGCATCTAAACAATGCGGCTAAAGCCATCATTCCTGTTTTATGGAAATCTACTTCTCCTTCCATCAACGACTGGTTTAAGAGGATAGATTATTATATGGATATGGAGGACATTGTATCTTTCTCTAAAGGTAGACTTTACTGCCATTTGGCTCCCTTGGTTGGTGTACAAAGACTCCACATTATACAATAATTTTAATGGTGTACTTACTGCATCCGTATTTGCTGCGTCCTGATCCAATTTGTTTAATTGTGGGGCTACTAACAAGTTTATACATTAATTCTAAATGGGACAACGATAAATTGTCCCCTCTAATTACCCTTTTTGTCTCCGGCTCAATCCCTTCTTCCCTTCTGACTCTCCTCCCCCTAATTTCCCTTCCTTTTTCTTGTTTATTCTTTTATTTTTTCTCTTTGTTTTTCTCCTTTTTGTTTGTTTATTAATATATTGTGTATTTTGATGTGACCTTTCTATATTGTAAATTTTATTGTATTATTCAAAATGGAATAATACATTTTTCATATATGCATACATTTTATCTATTTGTATTCCTTTTGGAATTGCTTGGTCCTCTTTCAATAAAAACAGTTTGTATAAAAAGAAACTAGTACTTGGCCTAGAAAATGCCATTGTACCCACTATCCACTTAACCACAGATATGTGGAGAAGCGGTACTGGTCAAACAAAAGATTACATGACTTGACAGCTCACTGGGCGGGTATATAACCTTTAGCAGCAGCATCTATCAAACAATGCCAGCTCATTCACAGGCAGGCTACTTTCTGTATCACCAGCTTCACTAAGAGGTATACCAGTGTCTACCTGTTAGAAAAACTCAGAGATGTTATAGCAAAATGGCTTACCCCACAGGGTGAATTTGAACATGTCCTATGTTTTGTCCGCACAATTAACTTAGTGATTCATTTAAAAAAAATTACAGGGGCATGTAGGAGATGCGGTCTGTGGATAGAACAATTTCTGGACATTTTCACCATTCAGCAAATGCATGTAGAAGATTGTAGTGGCTGCAAGAACAGTTTAATTTGCCATGCCACCAACTGAAGCAAGAAGTAGTGACCAGATAGATGGCAACAAGCCATCCAAACCTACACAAGCCATGATATAGGGAGAGGAGGGAGAATATACTTTAGTCCAGCACACTGGAGAATACTTTCTGTTTTATACAAGCTACTGAAATCATTTCAAGTAGTAACTAATAAAGTGAGTTTAGCCACTGCCATCTTAATATAACTACTGGAACAGCAGCTAGAGAAACTGAAAGAGCAGATAAAACTAAGTAATTTAGCTAAGTATGGTGGACTTGTAGATCAACTTCTTTATTTGCTTTGCCAAGACCAAAGGGTTGGCAATTTGATCACTACATTTTGGCAACCATGCTTGATCCTAGGTTTAAGTCCTATATAATGTCTTAATTCCATTGATAGCTTGTTTTGTGGGGGACCAAACAAATCAAGGACTTCAGCCACAAAAGTGGCAGTCCCTGTCACTGAAGTGCTTGGTTTGTTAAACTGTGCATGTCTTTATTAGTATACAACATAAGTTTGGGTGGAAGGGTTCATGGAAAATTCCATCATTGACCACTTTTCTTTTCATTATGGGCTGTTTGGGGACATTGGTGGCAACCTTTTTGGCATATACAAACATTTTTATTTGTTATTGCTCTAAAACATTACTAATTTACAACACATTTTAAAACAGAAATAATGTTGTACCTCACAAAATGTAAAAAAAAAATAACAGAATTATGGAGTATATTTAGTAAAATTGGCTATGTCTCAATTTTCATTTTTTTAATTAATCAATCAATCATACTTTTTTTACCTACCTTCCACTACATACCTCCACCTCCATTTCACATATATCTCATTCCCCAGTTGTGAGTAAGAGTGGCAGAACCACAAGATAGCCTTTTATAGGCTCTCTGGATTCCCTAATGTACTGGGAACCATAGATTGTACCCACATTGGAATCAGAGCATCTGAAGTGCTTTTTACACACAGTGCTTGCAGGAACTAACAGCAGTTTCTGCATCACATACCCTCTGCCATAAAGCCTTCTTGTGGGGAAGGGATGTGCGGTGTGCATCAGCCCCTAGCATCCTCTCATGCACTGGCACAATTGTATGCACTAGTGCACAGTTTTTCTGAAAGGAAAAATGCATATTGCATCCTCCTCTGGTCTTGCCTGGGGCAAAAACTGCAGGCTCTTTCTTTACCTTCTCTCCACCATCCTCCATTAGCTCACGTGGGACCTTTACAACCTCCTCCTCACTGATGACATAACCTGAAACCTCTTCCTACATGCCATCCTGCACCACATAAAGGACACACAAACACTGAAATACTAGATAGATGGGGGTTTGGCTCCAGCTTCACTTCCCTTCTTACATTTTTTTATACTCTCTACAGCCTTGTTAATTAATGGCAATGTTAGTGAAAGATTTGTAATGTCTCAAGGTACAAGACAGGATTGTCTTGATCTTTCTTGCTCTTCAACTTAGCCTTGTATCCCATGCTCAGAGTTCTTCAAGAATGGCCACAATTTAGAAAAATACAAGTTGAGAATACGATGGTCAAGATATCCACTTTTGCGTATGATATACTTTTATATCTATCAGAACTGGAGAGGACTCTTGGGCCCTTAATGGACCAAATTAGGGAATTTGGATTAGTTTTGGGTTTCTCTGTCAACCATGAAAAGTCCACTGCTCTATAACTTCAGGTGGGCTGTGCTTGGCCAGCCTGGCCCAGGGACATCCCCATTGTATGGGCAAAGCAGGCAATCACATATTTAGCAATTCAACTGCTTAAAGCCCTTAATAATCTGTACACATGCAATATAACACTATTTTGGGTAGTATCACAAGAGATGTAGGTGGTGGAGGAAACTGAGACTTTCCTATTAGGGAAAAGCAAATTTGGGGAAGATGATTTTATTCCCTAGACTACTTTAACTTCCCCAAATTCTTAGCAATAGAAAAATTTATATACATCTTATAGTCATTCTGATCACCTCTGGTACTTGAGGGATTGGCTCCATGGTTACAACTTATATATGAATTCTTTATTAGAGACTGAATTTCTTAAAGAGATCAGTTGACCTTCATTCCTTCACTTACATGAGGTGCTCACATCTCTTCAATCCAACTCCTTGCTGATGTCCACATGCAAAGTTTGGCACATCCTACAGTAGAAACATAAACGGAATTCTTATATATTGCTCATATTACACAAGCTGAACTTTCAACAGGAATAATCTGGCTGTACTGTGGGTCTTAGCTCTATTAAACAGCTCATTGGTAACCAGATGTGGAAGCCTTACATTGCGGAATGGGTATGATATACCGCCGGTTCGATTCCCATCAGCGGCAGCCTGACAGGAGCAGAGTGCGAAGCAGCGGAAGCCCGACAGCACTGGAAATCCTGATCGTGGATAGGTACTAACCTAACCTAACCCCCCTAACCCTAACCCTCCTTAGGGGTGCCTAACCCTAACTTCCCCCCCAAGTGCCTAAGCCTAATCCCCCCTCTAAGTGCCTAACCCTAACCACCCCCTTCCCCGCTGCCTAACCCTAAGTTCCACCCGGGGGTGCCTAACCCTAACCCTCCCTCCCCCTAGCCTAACCCTAACCCTCCCAGGGGGGTGCCTAACCCTAAGTCCCCCCCAGGAGCCCTAAATCTAACCCTCCCCCCCGCAGCTGTCCGCTCGCGGCGTCCCGCATCACTACGATCGTGATGCCAGGTGCCGGTCTCCCGGCGTCGGGGAAATTTCACCCATGCCGGGATAAGACAGTCGGGAAGCCGGCTGCCGGTATTTAGGCAGTCGGCTTCCCGATTGCTTCCCTTACATGCCCATCTTCACTAAAGCTGGTAGGCAGACGGGCATGTAAGAGGAAAGCATGTGAGCAAGAAGCTATGGGCCTGATTTAGCTTGGATCGCTATTGCAATCACAGTTGCGATTATGCATGCAGTTCAACTGCAATAGTATGCTAATTCATTGCAATCGCTATGCCCTCACTGCACTACATATGGATGCCCACTTTACCTTACACACATCCGTAATGTTTAGCAAGACTGCGACAACATCTGTACTATCGAGTACCATCACAGCCTCACACACACTTACACAATCTTTGACCTTACTCAGAAATTGCTAACTTCAGTGCACGCTATGAGTACTCAGGCTGCATAGGGCATCGCAGTGGATAATTTATGCACATCCAATCAATGGCGTTGAAACGCACTGGCACGCCTGCGTTTCACTGACCAGCCCTCCGTCACCACCGACAAACTGCACTTCCTTTCAATCACTATGCGATGGGTCTACGTAGTCACTGTGATCGCAGTCCCGAACGCAATGGCCGGTTCACGCACGCACACTGAGATGCATATGCATGCACAGAACGCAACAACCAGCCGATTGCTTGCGTATTAGCCACTGTGATCCAAGCTAAATCAGTCCCTATGTGAGGAAAAAGCTGTTAGGCAGACAAGCATGTGAGAGGAAAGCATGTGGGCAGCATTGGGCATGTGAGAAAAATGCTGGTGGGCAGTGGTGGGCATGTTCAGCCACAAAATCATGCCTCTCTGACATGATACCCACCCCCTCCCAAGTGCCACTTAGTCTATGCAGCAACTTCAGCAATATTGATTTTATGAGACTCCATTATGTTACATAAGCTATCTGTGAGGCCACATAAAGGTCACTTAGACATGCCTAAAACACTAGTTGCCTAGACATTAACCTTATCTAACCTGTAGGACACACTAGATCTTCTTAACCACTTACCTGACAAATATTTTTTATATATATTTTTGTGTGTGTGTCTTTGCTAACCCAGGGCTGCAACTAAGGGGGGGGTGGTGTGTGTGCTAGAGGAGCGTGTGCCCCAGGCACCAAATTTGAGGGGGCAATATAGGGCCCTGAAGCAGAACTAGAGGCAGTGCAGTTGGTGCATTGCACCAAGGCCCGCCGCAATTAAGTGGCCCGCAGCCAATGGCAATAACAGCAGGCAAGCCAGGTACTTTAATGAGTCACGGTGCTGCTGCAATAGGGAGAGAACGTATCAGAAATGTTGTGGAAAAGTGATGGGCGTTCCTGAGCGGATACTGGGTGGTGGCTACAATTGCATGCAAAAATGGTCCGTTTGTTAAGGCCATAGTCAGCTGGAAAAATGACACCTGCCTAGGGCATGTGCAAGTTTCAATGGTGCGACCAATGGCGGAGTATATGGATGCACCAATCGGTATGTACAGACAATGATAGTGGGCGTCTCAGTCCTTGAACATTCGGCCTCACAGATGTACACAAGGGAAGGAGTTTGTAGCAGCATTTGCGTACAGGCGACCGTCAATAGATGCTCAGAATCAGGCCCAGAATGACACAGATAAAACATGTTACTGTATGCTTATCGCTCAAGGTTAAATATTTACAAATGACCTACATGTTGCTGATATCCTTCTCATACATAATGGCTGTATAAAGTGATTACACATGAATTGCGGCCCACCAACATTTTTTCTTCCTGCTCAATATCTTCAATGTATTTTAATAATATGGTAGTGTTTTAAATATTAAGGGAATTCACATAAAGAAAAATTGTCAAATATAGCTACATATTCTGATGCATGGGAAGTAAGAGTCAATCCTGCAATAATCAGTGTCCCAGGTGGATAAAATAAGGTTTTATGATTTTTAAAAAAAAATAAAAAGCAGAAATAATGCATTGTTCTTTCATAAAATAAATTGGAATTTATTTTGATCAAGAAACATTTTTTGTTTTTTTTAAATATAATAAACTCCTTTGTGGTATCTGTACTCCAAATATAATAAGGTGTATAGTATCACTGTGATGTCTAAAGACTATGCAATTTAGAGTTTAGTCCCTGTGCTTCCAACACCAGCTATGCTGCCACTGTGATTTCCTTCAGTGGCGTCACTAGGGTGGGTGTGCACACTCCTGGAGGTGTGGCCTCGTGTCCGCTATGCCACGCCCCCTGGTGTATGATGTGCTTTTCATGCTGGGGGCTTGACCAATGCCCCAGCCTCTCTTGAGGCATCATCCATTATCACTGCTCTGTTATTTTGGTATAATCCCCTCGGATAGTGTCACCCGGTGCAGTCTGCATCCTAACACCCCCTAGTGACATCACTGGTTTACTTTATGACAGCCTGGTGTAGTGCTCATACAGTAAAAGTTCAGTTGCTTGAAATCCATGGCCCTTTGTGCCCTATAGCTACAGTTACACCCAGGATGTCAATAAATTAAAAAGCTGGGCATGGAAATAACAGAAGTTTAATGTAGGCACACTGAGGTAACACTGTATCCCCTTATAACAAATATAGATATACATTAACTGGGATACAGTAGGGGAAATCTGAGATAGAAAATGTTTAAATAATTCCAGTTGACAGTAAGCTAAGTAACAACACTTAATGCCTGCAGCAGCTGCACTGGCTCATACAGTCCTGGAATTTACAAAAAAGGGAGATAAATGCATGTGATGCCAACATAGTATTACCATTGTATTAGGCACTAGGCAGACCACCTCTTGATTACGGTGTACAGTTTTGGACACCTGTCTAACAGATAGATGTAGGAGAACATGAGAGGATAGGCAAGGAAGGTATCATTGAGGTTATTGGAATGGTTACATTAAAAGGAAAGATTAGACAAATTGGACTTATTTACATAGGTGAAGTCACCTTATAAGTAGGGTATAACTATATATGTAATTATGTATTAGTATGAACAAATACGTCCAAGATAAATTAAAATCAGAGATTTGTCTAATGAGGATTTTCATTACCAGGGCTGTGCCTGGCTTCATCATCAGCATTTGATAAGTTCTCTAAACTAGTGGTGACAATATAGAATTATCTTCCGAAGGAGATGGTAATGGTCAAGTCCATTACTGGATTTACAAATGGACTGAAGATCTTTTTTTTTATACAACAAATGGTATTTCTACAGACAGCTATAATATGGTGTGCTTATGGTAACTGAGCCAGGAAAACATCTGACAATCATTTATTTGGTCAGGAGTGAATGATCAGGCATTGGTGACTGTCTTACTGAGGTTTTGTTTTGACTATTTCTAGATAATTTATCTAATAATCCAGTATTCAAATTGTATAATATTCCAGTCATAATATTAATTGCTCTAATATATTGATCCTTCAACACTGTAATATTCACATGATATAATAATCTACTGGATTAATATTCCTAATTTCCTATACTCTAATACTATTATCATTTTATAATCTGACACACAAAATCTAGAATTGGTTCCAATATGCCAATTTGACAATACTGTATTCTAATGCATAATAGGCTGATCATTTGTAGCAACTTAGTTTTGGCTGAATAAAAAAAAAATGCAGTATTGAATGCGCAATAACAGTAAGGTGCAGCTTAGTGCAAAAGAAAGTACACACCCAATTGCTACTCAATAAAGACAAAACAAAGAATGAAAGACTATTGCACCTCTATAGCGCTCCCTAAAGGACAAAGTCACATAAAACAGAGCACCCTGTGAAAATGACACACAAAATGGAAAATATAATCACCTAAAGAGACATATGAAAATCCCCAGTATTGGAGCTGATATAGTATCCTTCCACTCCTTTAAGACCTGGTACATAGATCCAATATGGAACATGCATATACAGGAGAGAAAGAAATATATAGTGTAGTAGTCCTTTGTAATTTAAAAGGTTTATTGATGGTAACACTTACAAACAGAAGAAATAAAGGCATATCAGTGTATCTCCCAAGGCATATAGCAGGTCCGTGAGTCTGAAAAGCCAGATGGTATACAGACAAGGACTCCGGATACCCCGTCTGGAAAGGCAAGAGACAACCACGGTCCTCCAGTTCTTTGGGACAACAGAAAAAACGATCTCCAAGTGAGCAGCTTAACGCATTTCTGACCTAATGGTCCTTCATCAGAAGCATAGCTCTTGGATGGAAAACAGACCTAATATATACCTACACTAATACAACACACCTGCTATCTAAACAACCGCTAATCGGTATGTCCCGCTCTCTGCGCATGCGCACAGCTCCCGCTGGTCACGTGATCCATCACGTTCCGCCTGCGTCACGCTGCCTCTGCGTTCCAAAGCCCGGAAGTTCATCTCACTCCATGACGCGGATCCAGAAGGTTAGTATATCCGCGTTCCACAGTGGGTTTCCATGGCAACAAACGGGCAAAAGTCTAATTCCGTGTTCCACAGCAGGTTTCCATGGAAACCAAACACGAAGAGGATATTTTCTTCTTCAGGCCAATAAACATTACGTTTTAGATGTTAAAGGTCCTCAGATCAAAATCCCAATATATGGCACATACAACAAAAAAATAATAGAATAAAATATTAAAAGATAAAATCCATAAAACATCCAGAGCATAAAGATCCATAAAAATATATATACGCACCACATCTACATATATGTAAAAGTGCTTATCATGCAGAAAAGTGTCTAATGTGCATAAAGTGCAAAAAATACTCAGAACATTACCCCAAGAAACATGTAATCTCAAATTCTCCATTTAAGCCTTTAGGTACAAGGGTACCTAATTTGTGTATCCACTTCATTTCACTTTGAGACAAACGTTTCTCTATATCTCTCGTTCTCCACCTAGGTAAAATCTGTTGGATACCTATAAAATTTATTGGACCACATTCCTTAGAATTATGGAATTTTTTTAAATGGGCAGAGACGGAGTGTGTTTCTAGGCCTTTAAGTATGTTATACACGTGTACAGCCAATCTGGTTTTTAAACACCTACTTGTTTTTCCCACATACAGGAGACCACATGCGCACTCAAGTACATAAATAACATTTCTCGAGTGACATGTGATAAAATCCCCAATAGGAAAAATACAATTTTTTGTTTTTAATTCTGTAATTTTACGGTTTTCTGATCTCACACTCCTACACATTAAGCAACTCCCACAACGGTGGAACCCTTTAGTTCTCACACTGTTCCTTTTATCCTCATCAATACTACTTTTTACAAGTTTATCTCTAAGTGCCAATGCTTTTCTATATATAAAAACTGGTTTTGCCGGTAATACATCACCAATAATTGTGTCCTGTTTAAGAAGATTCCAGTGATTATTAAAAATCTTTTCTATATCTTTAAAAGCCACATTAAAAGGACTAATAAATGCCCACTTAGTTTTGGCTCCAAATTGCCAGAGGTAATAGCTGTCTATATGTAGGCTCAGAATCCAATTTGTCAAACATGTCATCAATGTGCATCAGGATGCAAAGTCACATATAGAAGGCATGGCAATGTGTTTGCAGTTCATTTTGAATGATATACTGTGTGTGTATGTATATATACATATATATATATATATATTATTTAGTTAATCCCCCTTTTTTAAGATAGATGAGTTAATAAATTATAATTTTTTTAAGTGTATTATACTATCACACGTTACCAGTTTTTTATTTTACCAATTTGCTGATATTATAGAAATAGGAAATTACCAAATGTAATATAATTAAATATGGCCTGTTGTTCACAACAATGAAAAGTATGATTGTATTGTGTTTAGTTATTTAATTAATGTTAAGTATATCAAAAAATATGCACACATTCAATACATAACAAAAAAGCATGTTTCATTGATTAATTTATGAATTGATTGTTTATGGTGTGTTTATGTAATTGATTATTGGTGAATCACAAGAAATATATACACATACAAAACACAACATAGTAAAGCATGATTGGTTTATTGATTGCCGAGTGCTTAGGTAATTAAATAATGGTAAGTTTGTCCCAAAAAACATCCAGACACATGTAGTACAGTAGAATTTTAGTATATAATGATGAGTGAAAAACAGTATTATAACAGACACTGTACACTGTAATCTGTTAGAAAAGTATCTATGAAACTGAATTACACCTATGTTTCCTAATAATAAACCATAAATAGTATATGATTTTGCTGTTGTGTCAAAATTACAGTTATTTGCAGGACCCTGAAAAACCCATTTGTGACCCGAGATCTATTCAGTACATAGTAAAGAAACCAGACTTGTTCTACAATGTGTACTTACAGTTGTAAATATAACAAACACGATTGTAATTCATTGTAAAAACCTCCACATGCCCCTTCCATTCCACCTCTGCAAATGTAATAAAACATAAGTGGAAGCTGCATACAGACACAAGTGTACAAGCTTTATGTGTGCATGCGTGTGCATGCCTGAAAAAGTACTGCCATCTCTACATGAGGCCCTGTATGAGTGGTCCAGCAGACCAGAAACTCTTGGTCGTTGATCATGAGTTAGGAATCAGTAGTACTTCAAACTGATATTCTTGTTTGCTTAAAAGCATTGGCTTTGCTTTTTGAAGCCATCATTTTTATTGTTACTAGGGCATAACATATTGCACTGTAATCTTCTTTCTCATTTAATGAGCTTTGGATTTGCAATCATCAATGTTGATGATTATAGTGCGGACATTGGGTAAGTGCAATAAACCAGCATTAAATCAACTTGACTTGCTTTATAAAAGCCTCTTTCAGCCTTTGCAGTAGTAGCAGAGACTAGGGGAGCTTTGCAGCTGCTCTTTTTAATGAAAGTGGAGAGCCTGCCCAATTTCAAGGGAGTGTGGCAGCTGGCACAGCTGTTTGTGTAAGAGGAGATTTCTAACACACGACAAACGTTTGTGTGAAATCTAATCCTAACATATGACATGGACTCTGCAGATACATTGACTGTAACTCGTAGTTATATACACATGTAGCTAATCAACAAAAGGAGATTTTGTTTCAATTAAATAGATTTCTTACCTTTCAGAACTAATATTGTTTTCTCTTTAATATTGCACCACAAGTGTGTCCTTATGTGGAACCTCCATGTACAGTAACCGTACTGTTACTTAGAGCCTATTCATACACATTTCTTATATTATTTACTCATGAAGTTTTATGCAGTGTGGAGTCAATAATTGGGATACAGAAGAGAAAGGGTTCCAGGCAGGATTTTGACAATCAAAATGTAAACAACATAATGTTGATATGTTCTGAATGTTGACATTCAGGATTTTGACATGGTTGGAATGTCAACAGATGACATGTCGACATCCACAATGTCAACACCAACATAATGTCAACATTATGAAAATATGGACATTGTGAATGTCAACATATACGATGGTGGTTCAATAAGTAAGGTAACAAGGCCTTTCACTTGTGTAATGTTCTCTATTTTCTTCTAATTTCCCACCAGGTCAGAGCAGATAGACCACAGCTTCCGTTCATGTCAATTAGACTGTGCGTCATATCAGTCATACTGTCCAAACATCAGTTGTGTGGAGATGGCGGAAACCTGGTCAAACATTGAGGTTCATAGCTTGATCAGATTTGTGCATCTTAACGGCATATCAGCAACTGAAATCATTGCCAACTTGTCGAGGTGTACGGTGATAACATGTCATGGAAACAGGTTTGGGTTTGGTGTACTGCCTTTGATAACAGCAGCACAGACGTTCAAGATGAGCAGTAATCCAGCCGGCCAAGCACGTCCACCACAGATGGCAATTTGAGCCAAATTGAAAGTTTGATTCAGGAGGACAGACACATTGGAGTTAGTGATATTGCTGATGAACTGAACATCTCAGTAGATACTGTGCACAACATTGTTGATGAGCAATTGGGGTACAGGAAATTGTGCTCACACTGAGTACCGAAGCAACTTACAGAAGTTCACAAAACCAATAGAATGGGATTGTCTCTCGTGCACTTGACGTGGTGCCATGAAGAGGGAGTGCAGTTTCTACAGCATATTGTTACAGATGATGTAACGTGGGTGCAACATGTGACACCATAGACGAAGCAAGTATCCATAACATGGAAACACGCATCGTCCCCCCCTACAAAGAAATTCCAAACAACTCCATAAGCAAAGAAGGTCATGGTGACCATGTTTTGAGACCACAAGGGTGTGCTTCTTGTTCATTTTCTCCCCAAGAGAGATACTGTGACTACTGTCTGCTATTGTGACACATTGAGCCGCTATCCGAGGGCAACGACCTGGGTTGCTGCAAACAGGTGTGGTGTTGTTGCCCGATAACGCCAGGCCACACTCAGCCAACCGCACACATGAGTTGTTACGGTACTACCATTGCGAGGTACTGGACCATCCTCTCTACAACCCTGACCTGGCACCGAGTGATTTTCATCTCTTAGGACCATTGAAGAGGCACCTGAGTGAAAGATTTGCAACCGTCGGTGAAGTTCAGCAAGCCATCATGTCCTGGCTTCAGGCACTTGACACTGATTTCTTTTATGCTGGGATAGATGCCTTGGTGTACCGTTGGAACAAATGCTTAGACAAGTATAAAAGGACTATGTGGAATAATAATTTGTACCAAGGCCATACTATTGACTATACTTGTATGTGCAATTTGAATACATTTACGCAATGACTGGTCTTGTTACATTATTTATTGAACTATCCTTGTACAATGAGGCTTAGGGTTTGGCTACACTTGGGGTTATGGTTAGACTTCAGTTAGGGTTAGGCTGCAATTAGGATTAGGGTTAGGCTATGGCTGAAATTAGGGTTAGTGTTAGTCTGTAATTAGGGTTATGATTAATATTTGGACAAAATATCAGTGTTGACATTGTGACTGTCGACAATCACAATGTCGACATTGTGGATGTTAACATGACATCTGTCGACATTCTGAACATATTGATACCCTGAATGTTGACATTTTGCATGTTGGCACATAAGAAAAATGGGGACATAGATAACAAATATGCAGATTCACAAAAGTAAAAAAAGAGACACAATAAGAGGGATAATAATAACAATATATCTATAAGTTTATACACATTGCATAGTTAGCTCTAATTCTGGTCAGTCATAATAAAACCAAGAATCCCTGTACTGAGAGAACATTCCCAGATGTAGCGCCAGGCTATGTAAATATTGCTATTTACCATTGCAGAAAAGGAAACAATGTTTAAGAATTTAAGACCATTGGTTTACATTTCAAAGCTGTGATGTCGATTAGCGATTATTTACTTAATATCATTGTGAGAGGCGTCTTTCTAATGTTGCCTGCTGGCAGATCTTACTGCTGTTAGTATATGACCCACCACATATATATCACAGGCAGGTGGTAAAGATGAAGTAAAGAAATCTGTTGGGAGGGAGAAGCATTTAATCCAATGATTTAATTAAAGCAAAGACATCTTTCCACAGGTGGTGGATGACAGGACAATTGCTGCAGACAGATATTATGTCTCTGTGGTATAAGATACATCTTGTTTATTCATTTAAATAACATCTAATGCTGGCCATACACTATACAATTATCGGGGCGAACCGCGGATATCGGCCCCGATAATTGTACTGTGTGTGGGGGTGACCAAGATCAAAATATCGATCGGTCTGGCATGCCGAATCGACCAGCATGTCGGACTGATGCGATATTTGCAAGTTTGTAGTCGGCCGCCATTCGGGAGCTATCTGTATGTGTGACAACACACATACAGATAGCTGTGTTCCGTGGATCGGGTAAGGACATTTTTTTGTTTTTAAACACCCATGGATTACTGCGGAGACCAGCGCTGGATGTAGGTGAGTATGAAATCTTTCTTTGCAGGCCCATTTTTTTGGGATATTCTACGTGGAGAAGGGGACAGAACATCTGGTATGGGTAAGTATGTGTGAATGGGTAGGTGTGTGTAATAAACTTATACTGTCACGGTGTGTGTGTTTTGGATTTTTTTACCTATTTATTTTACAGTGAAATTACACGTGCCGCATGTCTACTGGCACTTGTAGTTCCACAAGTGCAAAATGGCAGGCATGCTGGCACTTGTAGTTCCACTGTAAAGTACAATAGTGCTACATTATTTGGCCCCCCTATTACCCCCATACCCACCGCTCCAGGGGTATGGGGATGAGCCCCAGGCTTCAGCGTAAGCCTGTGGTGCTCGGGAGAGGGGGGACCCCTTTTTGGGGGGTACCCGACTCCCCCGAGATCACCGGCTTGTGCTGACCGACTTGGGGTGTAATGCTTTGGACCTGGGGCCCCGGTGATTGGGTCTCCGGGCTGTGGCATTACACCCCGGGCCGTTGGGTCTGGTGCTAGTCTTAAATATAGGGGGTACCACACGTCTTTTTTGCACCCTTTATTTAAAACCAGCACTAGTCCCTGCAGCCTGGTGTTGGTTTCTAAAATACGGTGGAACCTTACACATTTGTTCCCCGTATTTTTAGAAACCACCACTGGCTGGCAAGCCTGGGGCTGGTTTGCCTTTTGGGGGGGGACCTTATGTAATTTTTTTTGTAAATTTTTGCTACTTTTTTTTACAGGTTCAACAAAAACGGGAATTTTTTGGAAATATTCTAGGGACCCCCCTAAAGATGTGTAGACATGGGGGATCACTATGGGTCCCCCATTTATAACTACTGAACGAAGTCGTGGTTTATAATTGCCGTGGCAAGTGCATAAATGCGACTTTGAAGAAAGTGATGCAGAAGAGCATTTAGAATTTTTGGGGGCCGAAAATAACTATGCCCAGCAAATTTGGGGTACTTGAAAATGGGGGTCAGCATATTTTATAGTTGCTAAAGTGCAAATTCTTTTGTCCCTCCCCTGTGAGGGAACAAAAATATGACAGAGCCTGGCAGATTTTTGTTTGAAAAAATCTGTTGGTTGTGTTAAAATATCTGTCAGTGTATGGACAAGATATCTGTTGCTTTTAAATTGGTCTGTCGGTCAGACAGATATTTTTATCTGACAGTGTATGGCCAGCATTAGTTGTTTAGAAACCTTAAAATGTTTAAACAGCTTATGAAGATATGTTTGTCATTTTCTCAAGAGACAATGGAATATTTACATCTGCAGTAATTCCTGTTGTCTTTTTTGTTTTGTTTCAGTGGAAAGTATAACTTATGCTGGGCATACACTGCCAGATAAAATGTCTGTCAGACCGACAGACATTTTATCTTGCTGCCTGCCAGCCGCAGATGTCGCCGGCATACACTGTGAGAGAAATCTCACAGTGTATAGCCCGACATCCGCGCTCCGCCCCCGGGGGAGGAGACATTTCCCTGTTCCTTCCGTAGGAAGGAACACAGGAAATGTCTGTCTGTCGGCCGCGCTGGGCATACACTGCTCGATGCGGCCGACAGTTTCCCGGGTAAATATCGCATCGGACGGGCATGCTGGACAATCCAGCATGCCCGACCGAGCAATATTTAACCCTCGGTCGCCCGCATACACGCTGCAATTATCGCGGCGATCCGCCGATATCGGGCGGATCGTCCCGATAATTGCAGAGTGTATGGCCAGCAATACTGATACAGGCCCATTATCCAAGAATAGGTCTAAATGGTTAATGATTGAAGCAAACACAGATTTAGTTAATTTCTCTTGGCCACTATAAGGTGTTATATATTCTCAATGTATCACACAATATTTTGTTTTTTACTTTCTCCTAGAATATTTTAACATAAGAATTGCTAATTCAGATATTTGAGAAGGGGGTCAAGTTGTTCACACAGCACCATAAGTAAATATTCAATTTTGTCTAGTATTTACTTTGGTGGATGTTTAAGGTTGCACTGTTTTCAGTGTGCACTCGTTTTCATTTACTCTGAATTGTTATTCAATTCAAAGTAATGCTGGCAATGATTATTTACATTTTTTACCTTTATTTCCATTTATTATTTCCTTACAAAGGTTCTCTTCTCTCCAGGGCAGGATTACGGCTTTTGGGGTCCCCAGGGAAACTAAGTTGAGGGGGCCCCCTCCAAACCACACTGAGCCTACCCCCCCACCCCCAAGCCACAAGGACCCTACTGGACAGGCCAGGATTTACATTTATGTTTTGTTTATTTTGTGCTGCTAATAAAACTAGCTGTGGAAACTTGTACCAAGACCCTGGACTGATATACTAATACTTGTCTCCTGCAGGACAAGTTTATCCCACGAGTTGACACCCATACCCTGATCTTACCACACATGGTGGAGAATGCGATCACTACACTTAAATTGCAGTAATAAAATGGAAAATGTGAAATGACAGACACAGACACCTGTTTTTTATTTATTTATATAAAAAATAAATACTGGTATATTGCGAACTTCTTGGTAGTGGCGTAACTAGGGTATTTTGAGCCCAACGCATTTAAAAAATGGAGCGCCCTCCTCCCAAGAATGTGCATGCACGGAAGGCGTGCACCGAAAAATGGGCGTGGTCACTGGAAAATGGGGGCGTGTCAACATGTCACACCACTATTTCTCGTCACTCTGGGAACATTCCTTTCCATTACATATGTACATTAATGCCCCAAGTAGTAGTGCCCCTCTTGCAATGCCCACTGTAGACTGTAGTAGTGCACCTTATGCAATGTCCCCAGTAGCAGTGCCCCTTATGCAGTGCCCCCTGTAGTAGTGCCCCCTATACAGTGCCCCCAATACTGTGCTCCCTGTAGTGCACCTTTATACAGTGCCCCCAGTAATGCACCCTTATACAGTGGCCCTTATGCTGCTCCTCCAGTAATGCCACTTATACAGTGCCCCCAGTAATGCCCCTTACACAGTGCCACCAGTAGTACCACTTACACAGTGCCCCCAGTAATGCCCTTATATAGTGCCCCCAGTAGTAGTTCCCCCTATGCAGTGGCCCCAGTAGTGGTCCCCCTCTGCAGTGCTCCCAGTAGTGTCCCTTATACAGTGCCCTCAGCAGTGGTCTCCTCTATGCAGTGCCCCTTCTACAGTGCATCCAGTAGTGGTCTCTCCTATGCAGAGCTCCCAGTAGTGCCCCTTATACAGTGCTCCCAGTAGTGGACCCCATATGCAGTCCCTCTTATACAGTGCCCCCAGTAGTGTTCTCCCCTATACAGTGCTCCTAGTATTGCCCCTTATACAGTGCCCCCAGTAGTGGTCTCCCCTATGCAGTGCTCCCAGTAGTGCCCCTTATACAGTGCCCCCAGTGGTGGTCCCCACTATGCAGTGCTCCCAGTAGTGCCCCTTATACAGTGCCCCCAGTAGTGGTCCCCTCTATGTAGTGCCCCTTATACAGTGTCCCCAGTAGTAGTCCCCCTATGCAGTGCCCCCAGTAGTGCCCCCCAGTAGTAGCCCCCCCTATGTAGTGTCCCCAGCAGTGTCCCCCCCTATGGAGTACCAGTGCCAATTACATATATACTGAAAGGACAAAGACTCACAAAAAAAAACGACTTACCTGAATCCACGCTCCTGTGCCCACCGCCGTCCACTCCTCCATCCTCCCGGCCCGCTCTGCACTATGGGAGAGACGTCATGACGTCTCTCCCATCACCCACTGCGGGAGCCAGAAGGTGGAGCTCATGAGTTAGCTCCAGTCTGGCACTGGCAGAGGACACAGCAGCCAATGAGACTCTGTCTGACTCTCATTGGCTGCCAAAACAAACACACTGCTGCCAGGTCCGGCGGGGGTATTTATTACTGTGTAGCCACTATGCTGATCAGTGTCCTGGGCTGGTCTGATGGCGCCCAGGGCACGTACCCTGCTAGACTCCCCTTAGATACGCCACTGCTTTTTGGTGGTGTCACTAGCTTAGGGAAGCCAGATTCTGCTTCTCACCTGCACCAAGAGATACCATGGGGGCCATAGTTAAGGCCTTGCTACAGGCTACATTGATTTAGCAGTAAGCCATCAGGATTCAGCAGGAAGCCACCAGGGTACAGCAATTGGCCATTGAGGAGGCCCGGAGGCAATAGTAATTGGATGTAGAGGTGAACTGGGGGTGACCGCACCAAAACTGCAAGCCCTTAAATGAGGTGGTACTAAATCCTAAACTGAGGGAAAACGTTAAGGAACCACACTTTAGACTAGAAATTAATATTGATTACCAATGGTTTTTTTTATTGCTGTAGTAGAAACCCCAGATATACAAGTAATAAGCAGTAAGTTATAAGCAATAGTAAGTAATAAGTAATAAGCTCATAGTAAGCAGTGCTTTTCAACCCTACTGAAAACCGCTGCTACTGTAAACCTGTCTGTGGCAGTTTCCACACTCTGATGATTAAGTGCGTTCCTATATATTCCTATGGAGAATGTTGCAAGTGACCTCTCATTGCTGGTGGAGTCTCAAATGGGACAAGTCATGTCCTTTTATTGAATCACACTCCAGTCAATAACTTCTTGGACCGAAGAACAATGTGTGAGTAATACTTGGACGTCTTGCAATGTATGAGTGATAAATTTGTAAACGAGTGGTTTTGGGAGGTTTTTTCAATAAAGAACTTTAATATTTGGTGTGTGTATGTATTATTTTTATGTTAATATTTTCTTTACAGGTGGACTACAGGTGCCAGTGGGCCCTTGATCTTTACCACTTTGGTACTGAAAGTGCCATCATGCCCTGGCAACGATGTTAAGAACAGCAGCCCACCTCTAAAGAACAATATTATTTTTATTATTATTTATTCTTTACCTCCATACCCACTTCACCACCCCAATGTCTTATTTTTCAAAATCATGTACGATTTTAACAGCTTTTGGCACACAGATTCTAATTATCTGTGCAAGCTTTTAAACCGCTGCAATTTTGTGGCTGGTTCGTCATGGTTTTTCATTGTTTTAGCCCCAAGTTTGAGAATAAACAATACTAATGTGATATACCAACTGGTGCACCACTAGCACCAGGTTCAGCTGTGTTCGGAATGCTTCGGTGGCCGATTTCCCCATAGCTAAGATAGGACACACTGTGATAGAGAGGCAAGCCTGTATTCCCCTTTTGCAGACACAATGACCAGTCAGGAGGGAAAGGTGCAATGCAATTTTATTGTAACCAATCAAAGATTAACAATTGACACAGGAAATGTTTACTATTCGCAGATTGAATGAAATAAATTACACTTTTCAATGTCAAGGTATTTATTTATTACCTCCCCGTCATCTACCGGTGACCCCAGCTGGTAAGCAAGTGTAAACTACAAGAACCTCAATTCTGCAGAACTTTACCTAAAACAAAAGAGAGACCTAAAAATGAAATCTACGGGTCAAGATTGTATCAGTAGTGCACCAGCAGCCTATAGCTTTGTAATACAGTCTGTGATAATGCTTCCTTTTGCTGAGAAAAACGTAGGAAAAACACATGCAGGTTTGCCTTTCATCAGTAATGCACCGGCAGCCTATAGCTTTGAAATACAGTCTGTGTTAATTCCTCCTTTTGCTGAGAAAAATGTGGGAAAAACACATGTAGGTTAGGCTTGTATCAGTAGTGCACCAGCAGAGGTGATCCCTCTTGAAAAAGCCTTCTAGGCGAAACGTGCGTCGGGCACGGGAGCACTTGTGCGCACAGGCACTCAGGATCACACGGCAATCCAGGCTATTCTCCCTCTCCCCGCTGATTGTGTCAGTTAGAGGTATTTCTGTCCTACTCTTTCTTCACCAGACTCTCATCAGCTGCCGGCTTTGTCATTCCCACCCTGCAATACTGCGGCAACAGGGGGGTTACACTGCCCATGCTGACAGCAGAGAGAGTGCTTTCTATACTTCACTGCGCTATTGGACAGGGACTCTCATTCCCAGTCCAATGCAGATGTAAGACTGGCAATAGCAGATCCCTATTCCCTTGTAAATGCACAGACACTTTTTCTAATTAATCTATCATGGGGGCAATTTATGGTTAATGAGGGACGCCTCATATTTATTTTACAATCATAGTACCATCAGGTCCCTGTCATTACTGCCTCCATTAATATAGGCAGTAATTGATTCATTGATGACATCTATGTCCACATTTGTTTTCATTTTCGCCTTCTATACTTTTTATCAAATAATAATGTGTTCTACCAAACAACAATGTATTTATTTATATTAATGTGAATGATGTTATTTCACTTGCTCAAGAGGATCAGCTTCACAATATTTTTTGTGGCTCATTTTTATCTTTGCACTAGTGGAATATTAACAGTTTGCACTTTGCATTGGTTCACCAGTGGAATCAATATTGGATGGTATGACAATAGTCATTGCTCATTTGTGCACATATATGTTTACTGATTTTCTGTGTTTTGATATCCACCTAAGGATCCCTTTCAATTGCACCAGCACTTTGAAATTTTTTGCTGCTAATTTGTATGTCAACACATATTTGTATTTTTTGTTTGATTATATTTGATCACCAATTCATTCATCAATTATTCAATAATGTTACATCTATTTAATGACTAGGATATATCTCTTTAAGGGACACGTTTTGATTGCACTAAGCACTTTGACGTCTCTTGCTGCTAGATCTGTATATAAATATACTGTTATTTTTTTTGACCAAGTTCAATTATTAATCAGTTATTGCTCATGTTTGCAAATACATGTTTACTGACTGTGTTTTCTTGATGCCTATCTAAGGATATCTTTCAATTGCACTAGCACTTTGACGTTTTCTGCTGCTAATGTGTATGTCAACACATATTTATATTCTTTGTTTGACTATATGTATTACCAATTTATTAATCAACTATTAATCAATTTAATATCGTTACATCTATTTAATGACTAGGATATATTTCTTTAAGGGACACGTTTTGATTGCATTAAGCACTCTGACGTCTTTAGCTGCTAAATGTATATATAATATACTGTTATACTTCTCTAACCAAGTTCGATTATTAATTAATTATTCATTGAGTTATTGTTTTCCTAATCTAATTTGATGAATGCATGATGAATCTGAGCTTTATCTTGTTTTAAATTTATCGAAAAATAAAAGTTAATTCTTATTATTTTTGTGATACAGTGTGCCCCAAACAAAGGAGTTACCTTTTTCTTTCCTTCTTGTGGTATACATTACATCAGCATGAATGTACTTTAAAATGGACACTGGCAACAAGCAGTGTATAAAAGTCACTTTACATTAACACCAATACCAGCAAGTGATCAAACATTTCATGGCAAGCAAAATAATAATTAGCATTGACAGCAATAACACAGCGAGCAGTGAACAGCTTTATAGAGTGTTATAACAGATAAAGGGCCACGGAGGGCCACTATCAACCACTTTAGCTAACACACGAGTCAAACAGTAAACAGAGCCAAATACATATCACATGGCATTACATTTAGTTTAAAGAAAGACATAAAATACTTTATACATCACCCACAGTGGCATTGGACATGAGCCGACACCCATAAATCACGTTCCCTCCTGGACATGAGCCAGAGGTTCACAGGAGAGAAATAACCACCAATACAATTCTTGGGGGGACAGAAGAGGTAACCTAACTTTCACTTCCCCCCTATTTTCACACTTTACCTCTTTAAGGCACTATCAATAAGAGGATAAATGGCAGGCTAGTATAAACTGATAAACCCCCTGTGTGGGCCTAAGAGTAGGTACTGGGCACAACTGCATGGCGGCAGCTCCTAGGAGGGGAGAAGGGACCCACTAAAAAAGGCTCGGGACCCACTAGAAGGCACTAAGGGAAGAGGGAGAGGGGGTGTCCCTGCTGGGTGATACTATCTAAAGGCAAGAGCTGCACTCAGGGGAAGAAAGGAGACAAGAGCTTAGCAGACAGGGTGTTCTTACCCCTGGCTGTGGCTGTTTAGCCCCTCCCCCGATGTCCAGGGAAACTCCAGGATGCTAGGCACTGCACCGGAGCTCCCAGCTGCAGACCTCCGGCAGATATTTTCCAAGGGGCAACAGGTGCAAAATCCCTTTCCACAAGGGCTCTGTCTGGCAAACAAACACAGCAGCAGGAGGGGTCCTGAAGCACTCTTCCTCTGGGGCTGTCTTTTCTTCTGCCCGTGCGGGTGCCAGCAGGGTTTTCGGCACTGGCGGGACCTTTTCCTCAGCTGGGGCTTCATCCGCGATGATGGAGCGATGAGACCTCCTTCCCAGGCAGCTCCTCTTCTCTCCCAGCATGCGCAGACTTCCACAAGTGGCGCTCCTGATAACAGACACTTAGGAAGGCAGTCCTTTATTCAGAGGGGGCTTCTTCCAAAGCAGGGTCCTCTATGCAAGTCCCGAGGCAAGCTTCCTCCAGGGTTAATGCGAAGTCAGGTAATTGTAATCCAGGGCAAACAAAGAGGGGTTCCGCACCCCTATTTTTACAGCTCCAAGGGCAATCCACTGAATATCCTTATAGGCAGCACACCAGGTGCAGTATTTGTAATCTAGGGTAACACAGATTACAAATGTAATTTGTATTTTTACATTTGTATTTTTCCCCTATTTTTACAGATCCAAGGGCACTCCACAGCAACTCCTCCCTGACTCAGCACTGACAGCCCTGGGGAGGGTATTTTACAAACTCTTCCATATTCTCCTCCCTGTCGGACCGGCATCTATGAGGACAAAAGCAACAGGCCGCCTACAGGGATCTGTGCCTGGACACCCAGGCTACCAATCAATGGGGCAGGATTTTCCCTCCTAATTGGTTCGCTGACCAAGGGGAATTTTTTACCTCCCTGTTTGCACATGCTCAGTGGGGTTCAGGGAGGGCAGGGTCAGTCAAAGTTCACTGTACTATGTGAATGGGGCTGTTATCTCTATATATAAAAAAATTGTGGGACCCCTATTTGGGAACAAACTTGGGGGTACCACACGAACAATCACAAAGTATAAAACACCAAAGTTTGGTGTTTTGAACTCAGCAAGTATAACAATATAATTAAAGAAAACAATTATAAAAAATGAAATTTTTAAATATGCAATGAGTATACCTTGCCCCAACAGTACAATTCATATTCCAGTCAGATAAAACAATCTATTATTGAAGCCGTCACATAGAGTGCATGATCTAGTGACCTTGATATGCTTTATGAATTTAGGGGTCGAGGCTATATAACAGAACAGTCCATTTAATAATGTTTGTATGATTGATGGATTTTAGATATTGCAGTTCATTACTTGCTCATGAGGGATGTGTGAAAAATGCATTACCCTCAATCTTGTCCAAAAAAAACCCCACGCAATAGATACATGTGCCCTTTTCCAAACACCTCATGAAATTTGAAGTAAATTCTAAAGACAGAAATCTATGTGGGCATTGATTTTTTTCATGGTTACAAAAGGTCTAGATGTCAGGTTATTGACAGAATGCCTTAACAAATTGAATATTTCTTCAAAGAAAAGGCCTTATAAAGCTAAGTATTGTGCACAGGTAGCAAATAATGGTATATAGCTGTTAGAAAGGAGTAATGGGCTAATTCATTCCTGAATTATTAAAACTACAAAACACACATCTTGGTTCCATGAACTCTGCAAATGCAACAGAGATTATGCAAGAAGTTCAATGTATGCTAATCCATTGAGATCATTATCCCGTCGCAGCACAACATAAGGACGCCCACTTTACCTTACACACATCCGTAATATTTAGCAAGACTGTGAAACCATCGGTACTATCGAGTATCATTGCAGCCCATGCACTCTTGCACAAGCTCTGACCTTACTCAGAAATTGCTAACTTCAGTGCACACTATGAGGCCTCAAGCTGCATCACACTGGCTAATTTATGCACGCTCCTGCAATGGCGTTGAAACGCACTGGCATGCCTGCGTTTCGCCGACCACCCCTCCATCACCACCCACAAACGGTACTTTCTGTCAATCACTCTGTGATGGGTCTGCTAGTCACTGCAATTGCAGTTCTGATCACAGTGACAGGATAACGCACGCGCACTGCGATGCATATGCATGCACAGAATGCAACAATCGGCCGATTGCGTGCGTATTAGCAAATGCGATCTTTGCTGAATCAGGTCCTTTGATCCACACAGAACCGTTCTTCACACCACAATCTTACTGCATCAGTGTCACAAGCAGAGGCGGATCTACTGTGAAACCACTGAAGCTTAAGCTTCAGGGCCCCTAACCCAGGAGGGGCCCTGAAGCAGATTTTTTTAATGAGTGAGTTTTTCAACAAAATCGATGGAGTTTTCTAAGTGTGTGTTATTAAAATAAGGTTATTTTAGTGATAGACTCATAAGCCAATGGGTTGAAGTACTTAATATTTACCTTAGAATATGCTCTACAGTAGTGCTGAGTACCCAAAAAGAACCCTGATCAGTACTGGATGGTACACACTCTATCTACAGCTCCGACCAGAGGATGACGAGCGCAGAATAGAGAGCTGCTGTCAGTGTCACTGCTGAGTGCAGTACTGCCAGGTACCACTAGATGCTCCCATCTCCATTTGTGCTGTCCCATCTGCTAGAAGTCGGCCCTGCAGCGCTGACCAAAAACTGAAAGCTGAACTGAGTGAGGGATGGAATGCAGCTCAGAGGTGGGAGCACACAGTGTGGGGGGAGGGACCTGACTCAGGGGGATTCCAGAGATCCCACTCAGGGGGATCAATAGCCTGGATCCTACAGAGGAAGTGAGTAAGTTTTGGTTTTGTCGTGATCTATCTACTGTCTCTCTCCCTCACTCTGTGGGGGGTTTCTACATCTATTAATCTATCTATAGTTTCTCACTCTCTGGGGGGGGTTTCTACATCTATCTATCTATCTATCTATCTTTCAATCGTTCTACTCTCTGGGGGGTTTCTACATATATCTATCTATCTCTCTATCTATCTGTCTATAGTCTCACTCTCTGGGGGTTTATCTATCTATCTATCTATCTATCTAGCTATCTACAGTCTCTTACACTCTGGGGGGTTTCTATATCTATCTATCTATCTATCTATGTACAGTATCTCACTCTCTGTGGGGTTTCTATATATATCTATCTACAGTATCTATCTACAGTTTCTCACTCTCTGGGGGTTTTCTACATCTATCTATCTATCTATCTACAGTGTCCCACTCTCTGTGGGGGTTTCTAAATCTATCTACCTACAGTCTCTTACTCTATGGGGGGTTTCTACATCTATCTATATATCTACAATCTCTCAATCTCTGGGGGGTTTCTATATCAATCTTTCTATCTAGAGTATCTATCTATAGTCTCTCACTCTCTGGGTGGTTTCTCTATCTATCTATCTAAGTGTGGGAGGCCGTCGAGGACTGGGCCCTGCGTCACCGGGCGCGCTCACGTGGTGTGGCGCGTCATCACCAGGCAACACGGTGGGCCAATGAGGGCCCACCACATCATCATTCCCAGAAGGCCATGCGGTGGGGCGTGTGGCCCGGCAAGGAGAGGCATGCGGGAGCTACCGGAGCAGACGGATCATTGCTGGAAGGAGTCCAGGACGCAGATCAGCGGATCAGGTAAGCACTCAGTAAGGCCCCTTCTGCTTACTATATAAGGCAGCACAGCACGGTACCCACTGTACCACCACCGTCCGGCGCTAGGCTGAGGCCATTGTAGTCCTTTTGTTAGGCTGTTGTGCATCACTGTACCCATTGTACCACCACCATCCGGTGCTAGGCTGAGGCCATTGTAGTCCTTTTGTTAGGCTGTTGTGCATCACGATACCCACTGTACCACCACCATCCAGCGCTAGGCTGAGGCCATTGTAGTCCTTTTGTTAAGCTGTTGTGCAGCACGGTACCCACTGTACCACCACCGTCCAGCGCTAGGCCGAGGCCATTGTAGTCCTTTGGTTAGGCTGTTGTGCACCACTGTACTCACTGTATCACCACTGTCCAGCACTAGGCTGAGGCCATTGTAGTCCTTTGTCAGGCCGTTGTGTATCTTTGTTCACCACCATGCGGCGCTAGGCTGCAGGTACTTTCTCAAATGGCAGTACGCTGCAGGTATTGCCTTGATACGGCGCTAGGCCATAGGTATTGTGCACATTTGGTGCTAGGCTGCAGGTATTGCTCTCATGCGGCTGTGCGCTCTTACAGGGGTTGTGACCAGGACCACCCACCCATCAAGGGGAGAAGAGCATACCCGGTGAGCGCATTCTGTGTTCATGTGTTGCGATTATTGTTGTGTGTGTTATCCCCTCTACCCCCCCCCCTTTCTTTTCCCTCCACGGGCATTTCCATTCGGGTTGCACCCTGGTGCCTGGCACGTGGGTGTTACCAGTCTGAGGCCAAAAGTGCCAATGATGACCGTCCTCTAGTCCCCATAAAGCCTGTCCATTAGTCCATGATTGTGGTACCATGGTCCCTCCTAGAGGCTCAGCGTGTCCAACCTATCTTACAGTGTAGACCATCCCAGTGGCATCGAACCAGAGAGACCAGGACCATCGCAAGGAGTATCTTGGTGGCCTGAAGGTGAGAACCACGGGGTGCGAGAGGTAAGTGTCCCGCCACACCTGCACGGTAGCAGGCGCACACAATTGACCACCCTTTGCCCCTCTACAGTGTCTCACTCTCTGGGGGGTTTCTAAATCTATCTATCTACAGTCTCTCACTCTCTGGGGGTTTCTACATATATCTATCTATCTACAGTCTCTCACTCTCTGGGAGGTTTCTACATCTATCTATCTACAGTCTCTCACTCTCTGGGGAGGTTTCTACATCTATCTACAGTATTTCACTCTCTGGGGGGTTTCTACATCTATCTATCTATATATCTATCTAACTACAGTCTCTCACTCTCTGGGGGGTTTCTACATCTATCTATCTAAGTCTCTCTCTCTCTGGTGGAATTTCTATATCTATCCAAGTTTGGTTTTGTATGTGATCTATCTACAGTCTCTCTCTCTCTCTCTCTCTCTCTCTGTTGGGTTTCTACATCTATCTCTCTATTTATCTATCTACAGTCTCTCACTCTTTGGGGGGTTTCTACATCTCTGCCATTTGGGCCTCAAAGTCCTTGCAAACGCAGCAAGGCCCTTTGGATCTTGTTGAATGTTACCCTATTGTTGCTGGTTGCAAAGGGGCCCCATAACAGTTCAAGCTTCAGGGCCCCAAAAATGTAGATCCGCCACTGGTCACAATAGTTTAACATCGCTATTCCATACCTCACAACACTAAATGCAGAAATCTTGGCACGGACACACACCTTCCAAAAAATGACGTGGTTGAGTCCCGTGAGGACCCAGGAGCATGTCTAACACTTCTGAAGCACTTGCTTACCCAAAAATCCTTAAACCTCTGAGGGCACCTCTACATTGCTGTTGACACCAATTCACCACTGCTTTTATGCACAGAGTAATGTTGAGAGACAGATACCTCACAATTTTCCTACAGTCAGGGCGAAGCTCTAACTGGGGAGATGGTGGGACAGTCTGGCCTACCATACCAAAAATAGGACTTTGGGAAGCAAAGATGGAGCATGGAGCCTATGCGCCACCATCTACAGAATAAAACTGTGTCATAATAATTACTTACTAGAAAGCTGTAGACCGTGAAAAGGTCATAAAATCTGTTTAAAGTCAGAACCTTCTCAAAATACTGTAGGGTTAATTCTCAAGTTGACTGATACTGCTATTCGTGTCAATCCAGAAATCTGAATCCACCCAAATTTCATGCATCTGGACAGATCTGAGTCATGGTTTTGGTCTTCCAGTGGTTCGTAATTAGGATTTTTAATACAAATTTCTGGTTTTGTATTGCAAAACATATGATTTTAGTTGTTTTTAAAAACTTGTTCTAATTTTTTTTTTATTATTCAGATCCAAAACCAAACCGAAACCAAAACAATTGAGGGTGGTTTTGCAAAACCAAAACCAAAACACGAAGATAAATCCATATCCAAAACCAAAACACTGGGGTCAGCGCACATCTCTAATATTTTTACACAAGTCCTCCAGTACCCACCTAAGGTAGTGTATCTGGAAATGTATCCAAGTTACAAGTCACATCTCCTTATGCTGGCCATACACGGTGCGATTTTCTGATGTTAAGATGTGTTGTACGATTTCCCTTAAGATTCTTCCCTTGAAATTCACTCTACGATTTGGTCAAATGGTGTACGATTGTACATACAATCATATGATACCGATGCGTTGTTTCCGCTTGCAAATCTTTAATGATACATCATTTTCTGCCAAAAACCTCACAATGAATCTGCTGGAATCTGAATAGGGCAGGGCTTATCTAGGGGGTATAAAAGGCAGCATCCATTTTAGATCTGTGCACACTCTGGGCCTAATTCAGACCAGCTCGCGAGCACAAGCGGGTCGATGTTGCCCAAGTGCGTATGCGCACGACGGAGGCGGCTCCGTCGTGCGCATGCGCGAGACCCGACTAACGATGGCCAAGCCGTCGTTATGGGTCTCGCACCAAAGGTGTCGATGGTGAGTGACGGCACGCCCACCAAAGGGGGCGTGGCTGCCCAGATGGAGGCGTTCCCATGGGAATGCCTACCATCTGGGGCCGTCCCCACTGACATCACTAGTGATGTCAGTGGGAGTGCTTTTGGCTCTGATAGAGCCTAAAGCACTCCAGGGCTTGCGGCAATGAGACCCTACCGCAAGGGTCTCGTCGCACGCCCGATGGTCGCGATGGTCTTGACCATCGCGACCATCATTTTGGCCGCTCGCTATAGCTGTGGGTGGTCACAGCTATGTGAGCAGCCAGGAGGCCGCTCTTAAAAAAGATAAGGACGGCCCTGATTCAGAGTGAGCGCTCTGTTAGAGCATCTGGCTCTAAATCAGGGCCTCTGCTCAGTGACTAGTGAGGCTTGGTTTTATACCCTGCTGAATGTTGTACTTTGCTAGTGTGTTCTGCTTTGTTTTAAGGCTTGCCTTTACAAAGTGTGTGTAGTTTGTTTTCTGATGGATTCCTATCACCATAAGCTTCTGCTAGCCAATGGCTATCTGCAGGGATGTTTCTAGGGGCGCTCTGCCTCAGATCCCTGCTGTGGAACGCTGGCCTCTGAAGCGACCGGAGGCTAAAGAAAGCCTCCGATCGCTTCAGAGGCAAGCATTCCAGAGATGCACTGCACGGGTTACGTCATGACATCACCTGCGACGTGAGGAGCCTGCCCTGCGCACCTGCTGGATCTAGTTAGATCCAGCCAGAGTGAGGCAGAAGCAGCGGGAGTGGGATTGCCTATGCCGATGTTCAGGTAAGTACTGTACTGGGCTGGGACCTGCCTGGGGGCACTGCATATGGGGCCAGCCTGGTGGCTCAGCATAAGGGGCCAGTCTGGGGACACTGCATAAGGGGCCAGCCTGGGGGCACTGCAAAAGGGGCCAGTCTGGGGGCACTGCATAAGGGGCCTGTCTTGGGGAACTGCTTAAGGGGCCAGCCTAGGGGGCACTGCATAAGGGGCCAGCCTGGGGACACTGCATAAGGGGGCCAGTCTGGCGGCACTGCATAAAGGGCCAGCCTGGGGGCACTGCATAGGGGCCAGCCTGGGGGCACTGCATAAGGGGCACTACTTCAGCCTGGGGGCACTGCATAAGGGGCCAGTCTGGGGGCACTACTTAAGCCTGTGGGCATTTCATAAGGGGCCAGCCTGGGAGCACTGCATAAGGGGCACAAATACAGGGGACACTGCATAAAGGGCACAAATACAGCATATGGGGAAAACTACAGGGGGCACTGCATAATGGGCACTTTTGAATGGGAGCCAGTGGGGGAGCAACCTGAGACCTGTTGGGCTAGAATTGTAAGGGAGGGGGCTGGAGTATATTATGTGAATCTTGTGTTTTCAATGTATTTTATGTGGTTCTGGATTTCAAAATGTATTTTATATGGATGTTGTTTTTAAAACAAATTTTATGTGGCTTTGGCTTTTTCAATATATTTTATGTGGAAGTGGCTTGTTTCAGTGTACTTTATCCTAAAGTGGCTTTTTTCAGAGTATTTTATGTTGATCTGGCTTGTTTCAGTATACTTTATGTTAGGGGTATGCACCGTCCACTTTTTGTGTTTTGTCATTGGTCTTGGATCTGGATCTTTCTTCGTGTTTTGGATCTGGATTTTTTTGGAAAAAAGCATAAAAACAGCTAAAATCACAGAATTTGTGGGTTTTTCTGTTCCTATGCTATTATTAACCTCAATAACATTAATTTCCACTCATTTCAGGCCTATTCTGCACACCTCACACCTTACAATATTGTTTCTAGGCCAAAAGCTTGCATTGAGGTAGCTGGATGACTATGCTAAACAACACAAGTGGGTGGTACAAACATGTGGACCATCTAGTAGTGACACTACAGTGGCAGACAGGATGGCAGTTCGAAAAACTAGGCCCCAACAGTACATAATGCAAAGAAAAAAAAGAGGTGCAAGATGGAATTGTCCTTGGGCCGTTTCACCCACCCTTATGTTGTATAAACAGGACATGCACACTTTAACAAACCAATCATTTCAGCGCCAGGGTCTGCCACATGACTGTGGCTGAAATGAATGGTTCGTTTGGGCCCCCACAAAACAATCTGGCAATTAATCTGTCCCTGCACAAACTGGCTCTACGGAGGCAAGATGTCATCCTCATCCTCCTCATCCACCAATTCCTCACCCTCTTCAGTGTTGTGTACATCCTCATCCTCACAGAGTATTAATTTGCCCCCGCTGGAATCCACCACCACATGTCCCTCTGTACTTTCTGGAGGCTGGTCTCCCTGGAATAATTGATAATTAATTTTGATGAACATCATCTTCTCCACATTTTGTGGAAGCCACCACCTTCGCCTTTTGCTGACAAGGTTCCCGGCTGCACTAAACACTCTTTCGGAGTACACACTGGAGGGGGGAAACTTTTTCCTGCCAGTACAGGTACGGACTGTCTGACATGCCTACTTGGATGCTGTCACAAATGTAATCCTCCACCATTCTGTCAATGGTGACAGTATCATATGCAGTGACAGTAGACATGTCAGAAATTGTTGGCAGGTCCTTCAGTCCGGACCAGATGTCCAAAATTGGTCCTGTCTGCCCTGCATCACCACCAGCGGGTTGCTTAGGATACCTAAGTTGTTTCCTGGCAGCCCCAGTTGCGGGAGAAAATGAAGAAGGAGCTGTTGACATGTCACGTTCCGCTTCAGCTGACAGTGTTTCCACCAGCAGGTCTTTGCACCTCTGCAGGCTTGTGTCCACCGGGAAGAGAGATACAACATAGGCTTTAAACCTAGGATCGAGCATGGTGGCCAAAATATAGTGGTCTGATTTCAACAGATTGACCACCCTCGAATCCTGGCAAAGCGAATGAAGGGCTTCATCCACAAGTCCCACATGTCAAGTGGAATCGCTCCGTCTTAGCTCCTCCTTCACTTTCTCTAGCTGCTTCTGCAAAAGCCTGATGAGGGGAATGACCTGACTCAAGCTGGCAGTGTCTGAACTGACTTCACGTGTGGCAAGTTCAAAGGGCTGAAGAACCTTGCACAACATGGAAATCTTTCTCCACTGCTGTTGAGTCAGGTGCATACCTCCTCCTTTGCCTATGTCATAGGTGGATGTATAGGCTTGAATGGCCTTTTGCTACTCCTCCATCCTCTGAAGTATATAGAGGGTTGAGTTCCACTGCCTCACAACCTCTTGCTTCTGGTGGCGGGGCAGGTTCAAGAGTGTTTGCTGGCGCTCCAGTCTTTGTCCACAGCCGGAGAGAAAAATGGCGCTGACGCGGGGACCTTTTATTGAATCCAAAACCTACGAGAATCTGACAGCAGTATGATGATGTTTTGCGTGGCCTTGTGACAGCTAGGACACACCGTTTTTTGAGCGGTTGCCTCTGGCACGCGCATGCTGTCAGCTCTTTACTTTAACCACATATATTTTTGGCTCTTTGCCTCTGACTGCTTAGCCACCCCTGGGCTCAGCAGTCACAGCGGCTGGCATTCTGTGGTCTTTTGAGACCATGCCCCCTTACTGTAATGCCACCCCCCTCACTATGAGACCACGCCTCCTACCCAATGTTACTGCTTCTTGGGGAGGGGGGAGCATTTTGACTATTCGCACTGGGAGCCTCAGACCCTAGAAACAGCCCTGGCTATCTGAGGCTGAAAGGTGAAGGAGTTGAGGAGAGGAGGAGGATGTGGTCGTGCTGGACTTAAGAGTGGCTGACGAGGAGGGAGTGTTGCTCCCATATGCCCCTGCTGATGGAGATTAGGGAGAACAACGCAAATGATTATTGCAACTACCTACGTATTGGTGACGCCACGTTCCAGGAGTTGGGAGTTGTTGCATCTGGTCACCCTCTATATCCAGAGGCAGGACACCAGCATGAGTAGGGCCATTCAGGGTACTTCAAGGTGATTAAACACTCAACACTTTTTTTTTTGGCTGTGAATTTCTTTTTTTTTCTTTTCTTTTCTTCAACATTTTTTAAAATGTAACAAAACCAACATGGCTATATTTTACATTGTAAATATTGCAACTTAACCAACATATAAGCGTAATAAGCGTAAACCATTTTTTTTTTTATAAACCAAACCAACATGGTTTGTATATTATAAAAACTGATGTATCAACCAGTTTGTTGTCGCCCAATAGAAAGCCGGCTGCATGGTATACGGTGTGTCAGATGACGGATTGAACAGGGCAAGAAGCACATGACGCAAGTGCAGATTTTGGCCTCCGGCAAACATCAATCTGCCCTTGAGCCATGGGGTTAGTTACCCTGTCCAAATCGCATCGTCCGCACCGCATACCATGCAGCAGGTATTGGGAGAGAAAAAGCTGGCTGATACTTGAAGATACAATCCTTCTTAAAAGTATTGTACCTTTACAGGAACACACATATATTTATCACAGTAAAAGAAATGGTGTATTAACCAGTTTTATCTCCCCCAATAGATAGCCGGCTGCATGGTATACGGTGTGTCAGATGACGGATTGAACAGGGCAAGAAGCACATGGCGCAAGTGCAGATTGAGGCTCTGGCAAACATCAATCTGCCCTTGCGCCATGCGTTTAGTTGCCCTGTCCAAATCGCATCGTCCACACCGCATACCATACAGCAGGTATTGGGAGAGAAAACCTGGCTGATACTAATATTTTTTTAAAAGAAAAATCAACAAATTGGGGAACCTCCTCATCCTCGGCCAACATGGCTCGATATAGCACCTCAGAAGAGGAGGATGTGGAGCAGTAGGATGTTTCTGGAGAAATGTAAGTGGGAGTGGGTGTGGGTTGGAATGGGGTTGCCCCCATTCTTCCAGTGTCCTGGTATTTTGGTGGTGGATATGAATGGGATGCCATATAGCCGTGGACCATATGGGCCGCAGAGGGGGGTAGAGGCTCTTTGGTCACCCTTGATGTGCTTGCCAGTTGTTTCAGTTTACCCTGCATAATAATATCATATATGAGCCGTTCAGCATGGAGTTGCTGTTCTTCCTCTACTCGGACATTGATCGGGTGGTTTGGCGAGGGCGTGTTTAACCTGTTGCAAGAGTGGATCAGGGTTGGCCAGGTTTCTGCGGGGCGTTCTGGCTCAGGCACTTCTGCACCACTTGCAGGAGGCTGCGTTAACTGTGGGGTCATACTCCGCTCCAAGTCAGGCATAGCAGACTGTAGAGAGAGAAAATATTCATATTAATATACTGTATATTTTTTATTTTTCTTTATTCTAGTTTCCAACAATGGTGGAGGACTGAAAGACAATTGGTGATGATTTTGAAACTGGTGGAATTCCCCAAATTGCGGAGGAGCCATCAATGGCAAACACATATGCATTACCTCGCCTGCCCACAGTGGCTCCTTTTATTTCAATTACAAGGGATTTCACAGTATTGGGCTGATGGCGGTGGTAAATGCGAACTATGAATTTATTTATGTTGATGTGGGAACAAATGGCTGTGCTTCCGATGTTGGATCCTTCAAGCAAACAGAATTTTATGACAGACTTTCCACCAACTGTCTAAAATTGCCAACAACAGCGGTTACGAAACACGGACTGAACTATGTGTTTGTGGCAGATGAGGCATTTGCTCTACATGAGCATTTAATGAAGCCGTATGGACAAAGGTGACTGACCAAAGAGAAAAGCATTTTCAATTATCCGCTATCCAGGGCACGGCGTATAGTTGAAAATGCGTTTTCAATTATGTGTAGTCGGTTCCGTATATTCCATACCGCTAATCACCAAGACATTAATTACTTACAAGATCCAGAGAGGATGGTGGCTCACTCCCTGGGTACTCCAAAGACTCCTCCTCGGGGACCGTGTCCACTAATTGACTTCTAGAGGTTTGCTAGGGCTCAACTTCATGGAGGAACGCCAGAAGATTATAGTACCATAGGGTGCTACTGTACAGGTCATCTGCCCCCACTCCAGATGCCTGTGACTCGCTTTCCTTCCTCCTTCCTTTCACATAAATGGTACGCAGGTTCTGGATCTGCTGTTTCACCCACTTGGGGGTTGCCTTATCATGGTATCTGAGGCTGAAGGTCACCATGTCGTCTATTGCAGCTTTTTTTATTTTTGTTGCTGTATTCCTTTTGTCACAGTGTGCCGGACTCCTGTCATCACTTACCGGGTCCGGCAGCACTGGTTCTCTGATGGGCAGTGGGCGGGGAGATCCCTGCGCCCGCTGTTGACGAAGTTCTCTCTGGCTCCTGGGGGGTCCTCTGGCGAGCAGCAGCAGGGAGATCTCAGTGCCTGTGGCTGTACAACTTCTGGTGTTAGGATATGCACAGATGGCCATTGCTCCTCTAGGGGTGCACGTGCTGTACTGCAGGAGGATTTAAAGGGCTAGTACACTTCTGCATGACCTCACAGGAGGCGCCTCATTCAACCCTGCCTATATAAGGAAGTTCCTGGGATCACTCCTGTGCCAGAGTATAGGCTCCATTACAATACTCCAGCATTCCTGTGCATATCCTGATTAGTGGTTCTGACCACGGCTTGTTCGTGACTCCGATTCTGCTTGACCCCTGGTTCTGCCTTGATATCTGGTCCTGACCTCGGCTATTTCTTGTGACCCATTTACACCTGCTCCCTGGTACCATCTCCTCCATTTGGTTCTGACCCAGCTTGTCGACTATGCTAAAGTCTTCTGCACTCCTACCAAGTTCACCAGCACCTGTATAGGGAAACATAACCTATGTGTCGGACACAGCCAAGTCCATACCTTCTTGCGAGGGTCCCTGGTGAATATCGCCAGCACATTAGACTCCACGCCTCCGAGAGTTTGTGACAGAATACTCTGGCAAAAAACAGGGATGCTGCTGGTAACCAATCACCCCGAGATTTGCTTGAGAACCTACTTGCTAGAGTTGAGAAACAAGAACAAGATCAGGCGCAGATTATGCAGTGTCAGCAGACCTTGATGCTAAAAGGCAGTACCACTCAGCCGGCACCAGTACAATCAGTCCCACCTCCTACGGTGACTGTACAAGCTGCAAGTGCTTCTGCGCCAATACGCATCCCAAATCCTACGAAGTATGATGGGGACTCAAAGGACTGTAGAGGATTCCTGAATCAGTGCTCAATTCAGTTTGATGTTCAAGCAGCAAATTTCCCATCACAAAGGACGAAAGTGGCTTACGTGATCTCGCTGCTGTCTGGTCAGGCTTTGGCGTGGGCTTCTCCTTTATTGGAAAGAAACAATCCTCTGGTTAACAATAGCGCAGAATTCCAAAAGGTTTTCTGAAGGGTCTTCGATGAGCCCGGTCAAGTTTCCTCTGCGGGATCGGCTATACTACAGCTGGGACAAGGCTATCAATCTGCAGGACAGTATGCTGTGCAGTTCCGAATCCTTGCCTCAGAATTGGGGTGGAACAACGAAGCCTTAGTTGCCGCATTCATGCAGGGCCTGTCCGATCAGATCAAAGATGTACTCGCATCCAGGGAATTGCCAACTTCTTTTGATGACTTGATCTCCCTGTGTATCTGGGTGGATCTTTGCCATAGGGAGAGAGCAAAAGAAAAGGAAAATTTTTGTTGGTTTACCTGTAAGCTCGCTCCACATTTCACGGCACCAGTGGAACCTCCAGAAGAGACCATGCATAGATTACCGGGACCTGAATGCTATTACTATCAAGGACCGGTTTCCATTACCGCTGATATTTGAACTGTTCGACCGAATTAAGAGAGCCAAGGTTTTTACCAAGCTAGATCTTCGCCAGGCCTATAATTTAATCAGGATTTGGGCCAGCATTCAATACTCATGATGGTCACTTCGAGTACCTAGTCATGCCTTTTGGGTTAAGCAATGCTCCAACTGTCTTCCAAAAATATATGAATCGCATCTTCAGGGATTTGCTCTATAAATACGTGGTATATTTAGATGACATCCTAATATTCTCAGAAGATGTAACAAGTCATCGCCTGCATGTATGTGAAGTGCTGACACGAAAACGGGCCAACCAGCTGATTTGCAAGCTTGAAAAATGTTCCTTCAAGCAAAAAGAGCTAATGTTTCTGGGATACGTTATTTCTGGTTCCTGCCTTCAGATGGATCCAGCAAAACTAGCTGCCATTACTAACTGGCCTCGCCCTGTTGGGTTGAAAGCAATACAATGATTCCTGGGATTCTGCAATTTTTATCGCCAATTCATCAGAGACTATTCGTCCATAGCAGCCCCAATCACCACGCTCACTACAACAGGACAAGATACTTGAAGATGGTCTCCTGCAGCTGAAGAGGCCCTTGTTCTTTTAAAACAATGCTTCATGTCAGCCCCTATTCTAAGACAACCTGATTGCAATCTGCCTTTCTTCTTAGAGGTGGACGCCTCCACGGTTGGAGTTGGGGTTGTACTGTCATAGAAGGATAATGGGGCAAGTGGTACTCCTGTGGGTTCTTTTCCCGTAAGTTTTCTGCTCTGGAGAGGAATTATGTAGTTGGGGATAAGGAGTTACTAGCCATTAAGCTGGCGTCACAAGAGTGGAGATATCTGCTGGAGGGGGCAAAATTTCCAGTGACAGTTTACACAGATCACAAGAACCTCACTTATCTCTAAACTGTTCATTGCCTGAATTATCGTCAGTCCAGGTGGTCGCTGTTTTTTGAGCGTTTTAACCTGGTTATTACCTATCGTCCAGGTTAAAAGAATGTAAAAGCTGACGCCCTGTCTCAAGCATTCAATTCTGCCCATGAAGATGAAGTGAAGGAAGATAAACCAATGTTAAATCCTGGGTTCTTTGTTGCAGTTACTAAGGTCAAGAACGCACCAGGGAAAACATTTGTAGCACCCAAACTCCAATCTAATCCAGTGGGCCCATTCTTCACGTTTTTCAGGTCATGCAGGTGGGGAAAACTATGGAACTAATCCTTAGGAGTTATTGGTGGCCGACTGTACATCATGATGTTAAGGACTTTGTGGCAGCTTGTACCATCTGTGCTCAGCATAAGGTGCCTCCTCAACTTCCTTCGGGGTCTTTATGTCCACTTTCAGTACCTGATCATCCTTGATCTCATATATCCATGGACTATATAGCAGACCTACCCTCTTTCCAGGGGTTCAATACAATCTGGGTAGTGGTGGACAGGTTCTCCAAGGTCGCTCACTTTGTCCCATTAAAAGGGTTACCATCGGCTCTGAAGTTGGCTGAGACATTTATAAAGGAAATCTTCAAGCTACATGGGCTTCCCAAAGACATTGTTTCAGACCGTGGTGTACAATTTACTTCCAGGTTCTGGAGGGCATTATGTAAAAGCTTTAATATCAACTTGAGTTTTTCATCTGCATACCATCCACAGTGAAATGGTCAAATGGAACGTGTAAATCAAGATTTAGAGAAATTAATTCGGATTTATGTCTCAGCTAATCAAGACGATTGGATCGACTTGTTTGCATGGGCTGAATTTGCTCACAATAATATGTACCACGAATCACCGGGTTACTCTCCATTCTTCATTCAATACGGGCTACATCCCGTGATACCAGAAGTACCTACTTTGTGTAAAGCCTCTTCAAGGTATAAGTGGGTGGCGGACAAGAAGAGAAGGAGGGGCCCTGTGCTGAACCCCGGTGATAATCTGGTTATCCACTAAGCACTTGCGATTAAAGGTTCCCACCATGAAGTTTGCTCCCAGATTCATTGGCCCCTTCCAGATTCTTAAGGTCATCAATCAGGTGGCTGTTCACTTAAAACTTCCTGGTATTCTTAGGGTTCCCAACGTATTCCATACCTCTCTTCTGAAACCATTGGTGATTAATCAATATTCAAGACAATGCAACCCAGTGGATCACCAAGAGGAGTATGAAGTTAAGCAGATTTTAGATTCCAGAATGTTCTGAGGTGCAGTTCAATTCCTGGTGGATACGGGCCGGAAGAACATTGTTGGATTAAGGCTTCGGATGTTAATGCACCTCAACTTCTTTGAAAGTTCCATCAGAAGTTTCCTAACAAGCCATTTGTGGGGTGTTCAATGCCCACCCCTAGAGGGAGGGTAATGTCACAGTGCGCCGGACTCCGGTCATCACTTACCGGGTCTGGCAGCACTGGTTCTCTGACGGGCAGCGGGCACGGAGATCCCTGTGCCCAATGCCGACGAAGTTCTCTCTGGCTCCTGGGGGTCCTCCGGCGAGCGGCAGCAGGGAGATCTTGGCACCTGTGGCTGTACAACTTTTGCTGTTAGGTTATGCGCAGATGGCCACGGCTCCCCTAGTGGCGCGCATGCTGTACTGCAGGAGGATTTAAAGGGCTAGTACACTTCTACTCGACGTCACAAAAGGCGCCTCATTCAAGCCTGTCTATATAAGGAAGTTCCTGGGATCACTCCTGTGCCAGAGTATAGGCTCTATTACCATACTCCAGCGTTCCTGTGCATATTCTGATTATTGGTTCTGACCTCGGCTTGTTTGTGACTCCGATTCTGCATGACCCCTGGTTCTGCCTTGATATCTGGTTCTGACCTCGGCTATTCCTTGTGACCCGTTTACGCCTGCTCCCTGGTACCGTCTCCTCAATTTGGTTCTGACCCGGCTTGTCGACTACGCTAAAGTCTTCTGCACTCCTACCAAGTTCACCAGCACCTGTATAGGGAAACCTAATCTGAGGGCCGTGACCTGTGTGTCAGAAGCAGCCAAGTCCATACCGTCTTGCGAGGGTCCCTGGTGAATACCGCCGGAACATTAGACTCCGCGCCTCAGGAATAGGTCTAGAAAATTCCCTGAATACGGGTTGCATATACAATCCATCCCAGAGTTTGTAACACCTTTGCTTTGAAGAGCCAAAGGCACTCATGGGACCTATACAGCTCCAGGAACCCTGTTATGAAATGGTGCTCCCTTATGCTTGTCATTTCTGTTGCAATAAAAAACAAAAACTGTTTTAATATATATGTTTACTATTGAACTATACAAAAATGTTATGCTTTAACACAGTTTGTTTTTAAATGTTCATCACAGTTTCATTTTTAATGTTGATACAGTTGAGTTCATTATAAATTTTAGATATTTTTAATAAAAACACAAAACAAAATAAGAAAGTTATCTGATTACATTACTCTGCACCAAAGAGAGTCCATTATGCCAAAACAATGGTGTTCCAGGGGAATAATCATTGGTGGCACAGCGGTATAAACAATAATCATTGCTGGCATAGTGGTTTAAACAATGGTGTGCCAGGGAAAAAAGCATTGGTGGCACAGTGGTATAAACAATGATGTGACAGGGGAATAAACATTGGTGGCACAGTGGTATAAACAATGGTGTGCCAGGGGAATAATCATTGCTGGCACAGTGGTTTAAACAATGGTGTGCCAGTTGAATAATCATTGGTGGCACAGTGGTTAACAGTATGTAGAATGAGGTTGTATAGTACAGGTACAGTATATAGTCACTTGCCAATGCTCACAGAAGATGGACACAATGCTGCTGTCTCTTCTCCGTTGCGTCCTCTCTCACAAAATGGAGGAGGGGAGTGGCCAAGGATTTTGCAATTCCTCGTACATCGTACATCGGATTGTAAATCAAGCAAAACTGCTATAATGTGTGTCACATCTTACACGTTAAGTCATAATATTACTGTTTTCCCATAAGATCTACAATGCAGATTTACGCCGACGGGGACGCGCATCATCATTGTAATGGTACAAATAACACACACGATGTACACGAGTGGACGCTAGAATTGATCTAAATTGCCCATATCATGCAAAAAATCACACCATGTATGGGCCGCATTACTGTACTGAACATGCCCTTCCCTGTTCTGTTCTCCAGGCCAAAGGTACCTTAAGATACACTGAACTCTAGATACAGATGCATTCACAATACAGAGTAGGAATGAGCAGGTTCGGATTTCTGAAATCCGAACCCCCAGAGCCCCCCGATCCGAGCCAGGAACCGAGTCCAGCTCTGGTTTTCCCGCCTGACTCAGAACTCAAAACGCAAAACATCATAATCCCACCTTCCGGATTTGACGGGTTTTGAATTCTATAAAAGGTCCCCGCATCGGCGCCATTTCCCACTCCAGCTGTGGACAGTGAAGAGGGAGGGTGGGAGTTAGGGCTGGCTGGGCTGTGTTGTGTTGTGCTGTGCTACTGTTGTCCATAGGGGATGTGGGCCTGATTCAGATTCGATGTTAGCCCACTGCGCATGCACACGCCGGAGCCGGCTCCGACGTGCACATGCACGAGGCCCAGCTAGCGATGGGCAATCCGTCGCTCTGGGTCTCGCACCAAAAGGGGGCGGCTGTCGATTTTGATTGACAGCTCGCACCATTTTGAAGCCATGGCGTGGGGGTGGCTTCACAAACGGAGGCGTTCCCATGCGAACGCCTGCCGTTTCTGGGCGGCCCCACTGACATCTCCAGTGATGTCAGTGGGAGAGCTTCCGGCTCTATTAGAACCAGAAGCTCTCTGGGGCTTGCGGCCATGAGACCCTACCACAAGGGTCTCATTGCAAGCCCGATGGTCACGATGGTCTTGACCATCGCGACCATCATCCTGGTCGCTCACAATAGCTGTGGGTGGTCACCCACAGCTATGCGAGTGGCCAGGAGGCCACGCCAAAAAAAAATGCCCTGATTCAGAGCGAGCGCTCTTTCAGAGCGTCCGACTCTGAATCAGGGCCTGTGTCCACTCCTCCAAAGTCCATAGGGGCTGGATGGGCTGTGTTGTGCTGCTGTAGTCCATAGGGGCTGGCTGGACTGTGTTGTGCTGCTATTGTCCATAGGGGCTGGCTGGACTGTGTTGTGCTGCTGTTGTCCATAGGGGCTGGCTGGGCTGTGCTGTGCAGTCAGTTGTCCATAGGGGCTGTGTCCACTCCAAAAGTCTATAGGGGCTGGCTGGGCTGTGTTGTGCAGTGTCCCATAAAGGCTGTAGTCCTAAAGGAGTGCTGCAGTGTTGTCCAGGGGGGGATCTGTCCATCAGGAATGCTCAACCCATGTGCAAAAAAAACATTTATTTCTGTGTTTGTGAATTGTGTGCACTGTAGCTGCACGTGCATCAACAGTGCCAAACGTGCGCCTGTGTCATAAGTAAAGGGCCGGCTGGCTCATCTCTTAAAGGGTGGTGTAACCCCAAAGTGCGCTCCACAAAAAATAAACAATTCTTTTTTTCTGTGTTTGTGTATGAAATGTATGCGCAATAGCTGCATGTGCATCAACAAAAGAGCAGTGCCAAGCGTGCGCCTGTGTCATAAGTAAAGGGCCATCTGGCTCATCTGTCAAAGGGTAATGTAACCCCCAAAGTGCGCTCCACAAAAAATAAACAATTATTTTTTTCTGTGTTTGTGTATGAAATGTATGCGCAATAGCTGCATGTGCATCAACAAAAGAGCAGTGCCAAGCATGCGCCTGTGTCATAAGTAAAGGGCTGGCTGGCTCATCTGTTAAAGGGTGGTGTAACCCCCAAAGTGCACTCCAAAAAAAAATATCTTCTTTTCTGTGTTGTGAATTGTATGTGCTGTAGCTGCACGTTCATCAACAAAGGAGCAGCGCCAAGCGTGCGCCTCTGTCATGAGTATAGAGCCGTCTGGCTAGTCTGTTAAAGGGTGGTGTAACCCCCAAAGTGCACTCCAAAAAAATTTTTAAATTCTTCTCTTCTGTGTTTGTGTGCACCTTAGCCGCACGTATATATATCAATATAACATAAATGGAGGACAAAACTTTGTCCGATAAAAATAAAATAGGGAAAGATCAAGAACCACTTCCTCCTAGTGCTGAAGCTGCTGCCACTAGTCATGACATAGACGATAAAATGCCATCAACGTTGTCTGCCAAGGTCAATGCCCAATGTCATAGTAGAGGGCATATAAAATCCCAAATGACAAAGTTCAGGAAAATTACCTTAAAAAAACATTTAAATCATCTGAGGAGAAACGTAAACTTGCCAATATGCCATTTACGACACGGAGTGGCAAGGAACGGCTAAGGTCTTTCCCTATGTTCATGACTAGTGGTTCAGCTTCACATGATGATGGAAGCCCTCCTCCCGCTACAAAAATCAAACGAGTTAAGCTGGCAAAAACACAGCGAAGCATTGTGCGTTCTAAGAAGATATCACAAATCCCCAAGGAGAGTCCAAGTGTGGTGGTGGATGCGATGCCTGACCTTCCCAACAGTGGACGGGAAGAGGTGGCTCTTTCCACCATTTGCACAGCCCTCTGCAAGTGCTGGAAGGAGCACCCACAGTCCACTTGCTGATATGCAAATTGAAGATGTCACTGTTGAAGTACAACAGGATGAGGATCCTGATGTAGCTAGCGCTGAGGAGGAAGTTGGCGAGGAGGATTCTGATGGTGATGTGGTTTGTTTAAATCAGGCTCCGGGGGAGACAGTTGTTGTCCGTGGGATGAAAAAGCCCATCACAGTCATGACTGGGCAGAAGACCACCTCTTTGGTCTGGCAATATTTCTATCCGAATCCGGACACACCTGTCTTGCCATATGTACCATATGTAAAGGTGAAATAAGTAGGGGTAGGGACGTTATCCACCTAGGAACATCCTCCCTTATACGTCACCTGCAGCACGTTCATAAAAAGTTACTGTCAAGTTCAGAAACTTTGGCTAAGACCATAAGCAGTCCAGGGACACCTAAATCCCTTTGTCCTGGCCTGCAAACCACACCGTCAACTCTCTCCTCATTAATTTCTTCCTTAGTCAGGATCAGAAGTAGTCCTGCAGGCCATGTCACTGGCATGACTGACTCTCCTATCTGGGATTCCTCCAGAGGATCCTGCATTGATACGCCTACTACTGCCGCTGCTGCTATTGCTGCTGGGAGTCGTTCTTCATCCCAGAGAGGAAGTAGGAACACCACTACTTTTACTAAATAATTGACTCTCCAACAGTCCTTAGCAAGGAGGATAACTGTGGCCTTGTCTGCTATGTTGGTGTTAGATGTGCATCCGGTATCCGCCATTAGTGCAGTGGGATTTAGACAATTGATGGAGGTAGTGTGTCCCTGGTACCAAATCCCATCTAGATTCCACTTCACTAGGCAGGCAATACCGAGACTGTACAAAAACGTCAGAAAAAGTGTCCTCAGTGTCCTAAAAAATGCGGTTGTGCCCAATGTCCATTTATCCACGGATATGTGGAAAAGTGGAACAGGGCAGACTAAGGACTATATGACTGTGACAGCCCACTGGGTAGATGTATCACCTTACGCAGCAACAAAAGCAGCATCACCAGTAGCAGCATCTCAGAAACGCCAGCTCGTTCCAAGGCAGGCTACGCTGTTTATTACCAGTTTCAGTAAAAGGCACACCACCGACAACCTCTTAGAGAAACTGAGGGAAATCATCACCCAGTAGCTTACCCCACTTAGACTCTCCTGGGGATTTGTGATATCTGACAACGCCACCAATATTGTGCGGGCATTACATCTGGGCAAATTCCAGCACGTCCCATGTTTTGTTCACACAATAAATTTGGTGGTGCAGAATTTTCTGAAAAATGACAGGGGTGTGCAGGAGATGCTTTGGGTGGGCCGAAAAATTTCTGGCCACTTTTGCCATTCATCGACTGCGTGCCGAAGGCTGGAGCGCCAGCAAACACTCTTGAACCTGCCCGCCATCACCTGAAGCAAGAGGTTGTGATGCGGTGGAACTCAGCCCTCTATATGCTTCAGAGGATGGAGGAGCAGCAAAAGGTCATTCAAGCCTATACATCCACCTATGACAGGCAAAGGAGGGGGTATGCACCTGACTCCATCGCACTGGAGAATGATTTCCGTGTTGTGCAAGGTTCTCCAGCCCTTCGAACTTGCCACACATGAAGTCAGTTCAAACACTGCCAGCTTGAGTCAGATTATTCCCCTCATCAGGCTTTTGCAGAAGCAGCTAGAGAAAGTGAAGGAGGAGCTAAGACAGAGCGATTCCGCTCGGCATGTAGGACTTGTGGATGAAGCCCTTCATTCGCTTTGCCAGGATTCCAGGGTGGTCAATCTGTTGACATCAGACCACTACATTTTGGCCACCGTGCTCGATCCTAGGTTTAAAGCCTCTCTTTCCGGCCGACACAAGCCTGCAGAGGTGCAAAGACCTGCTGGTGAAAACACTGTCAGCTGAAGTAGAACGTGACACGTCAACAGCTCCTTCTTCATTTTCTCCCGCAACTGGGGCTGCCAGGAAACAACTTAGGTATCCTAAGCAACCTGCTGGCTGTGATGTAGGGCAGGCAGGACCAAGTTTGGACATCTGGTCTGGACTGAAGGACCTGGCAACAATTTCTGACGTGTTGCATATGATACTGTCACCATTGACAGAATGGTTGAGGATTACATCGGTGACAGCATCCAAGTAGGCATGTCAGACAGTCCGTACCTGTACTAGCAGGAAAAAGAGGCAATTTGGAGGCCCCTGTACAAACTGGCTATATTTTATCTAAGTTTCCCCCCCTCCAGTGTGTACTCCGAAAGAGTGTTTAGTGCAGCCGGGAACCTTGTCAGCGAAAGGCATAGGAGGTTTCTTCCACAAAATGTGGAGAAGATGATGTTCATCAAAATGAATTATCAACTCTTCCAGGTAGACCAGCAGAGGGACCTGTGGTGGTGGATTCCAGTGGGGATGAATTAATACTCTGTGAGGATGAGGATGTACACAACACTGAAGAGGGTGAGGAATTGGTGGATGATGAGGATGAGGACGACAACTTGCCTCCGTAGAGCCAGTTTGTGCAGGGACAGATTAATTGCCAGATTGTTTTGTGGGGGCCCAAACGAACCAATCATTTCAGCCACAGTCGTGTGGCAGTCCCTGGCGCTGAAATGATTGGTTTGTTAAAGTGTGCATGTCCTGTTTATACAACATAAGGGTGGGTGGGAGGGCCCAAGGACAATTCCATCTTGCACCTCATTTTTTTCTTTGCATTATGTACTGTTTGGGGCCTAGTTTTTCAAACTGCCATCCTGTCTGCCACTGCAGTGTCACTCCTATGGGCCACGTGTTTTGCCACCCACTTGTGTTGCTCAGCATAGTCATCCAGCTACCTTGATGCAACCTTTTGGCCTAAAAACAATATTGTGAGGTGTTCAGAATAGACTGGAAATTAGTGGAAATTAATGTTATTGAGGTTAATAATTGCATAGGAGCAGAAAAACCCACAAATTCTGTGATTTTAGCTGTTTTTGTGCTTTTTTTTAAAAAAAAATACAGATCCAAAACACAAAACCCAGAACCCAAAACACAGAAGGGTGGTTTTGACAAAACCAATCCAGATTCAAAACACAAATAAAGATCCAGATCCAGATCCAAAACCAAAACACAAAACACGATAAGTGGGCGGTGCACACCCCTAATACAGAGATGTGTATATTTACGCCACTGGATTTAAGGCCAACGCTAAATGATGCCCTATATGTGTAGGATACACCAATGGTTAGCATTATGGGGCTCATTTACAGTTGTACTGCACATGCACACATATCTGCATATTTCCCAGTACAGCCCAGTACTTATTCATTACTATTACGGCTTTAATTTATTAAGTTGCAGTAGTATACTTACATTTCCGATAACCAGCAGCAGGCTAAATAGCAGGGATACACACAGCAAGTGGTCCCAATGCCATAACATTAACTAGCCGCAAGCTGGTCAGCCCAGGGCTGGAAATCCATGGGAAGTCAGGGCCTCAAAACTAAAATGTTTTGTGCTGGCATCCCAGGGCAGGCTTGTTGGTACCTGTAGTCCATCTGTAAAGAACAATATTACTTTCTATCTTTTAAACATTCCAGATTTCCACAAACACTGTGCACTTTTGGACAGTGCTACGTGTAATGACAGGTAATTGCCAGTCACTCGAATAGGAATGAATGGGGAAAGCGGTAATTGGCTGGGAGTGTGGGAACTGGCGATTGTATGGATTATTGGGCCAATGTTCTAAAGTGTTCTCAAGGCAGGTGTTTAGTTGGTTTTCCTCCGGTTTTACCTAAATATGCACTTTTGGTCAGGTTTGCAAATTCGACGGAAAATCAACCAGAAACACAAACACAAAACCGACCTTTAGTATATTTATACAGGGGCAAGCACATATTCTCATATAAATGTTCTCATATAAATGGAAGATCATCAACTCATAATTAAGATGCAGCATGAGCAGTTCCTTTAGATTAGTATGGCAGCCAAAAGCAACCCAATTAATTTGTTAGTATTGCTTATTAGATAATTTCATGTTAATGCTGTAGGCAAATATACCCTTTGATCTACCAGCTGGAGAAGCGTGATCGCCTGTACACTTCCTCCCGGAGATTGATTCTGCCGGACACCGCCAGCCTGCTTCACAGCATCAGGACTGTGGGGACAATATAACTCACACTGACTATGTACAAAGGATCGGTAAGATCCAAATGAGAGAGGTGAAAGAGCTCCTCACTAGACTGTATGAAATTCATTAATACTGCGATACGTTGTGGGCACACATGTCTGGACATTGTATCCCTAAAGGGAGGTTGGGTTAGGTGCTTTACCTGGCATCTTTGGAGACAAGCGTTTACAGACCATCAGCTGTTGAACTATTATTAAACAAGGGCCCTGAATTGGGCTTTTACAAGGCAGACTCTTTTTTTCATTATAGCACCTTATATTTTTATTTTTTATTATCTATTAGGAATAATGGAAAAGTGAAAATTGACTGTATTAGAGTGTATTTTGTGTTATTATACATTGCAAATTATTTTTAAACATAGATGTATTGATGTACATTCTTACTAAATTGATAACATTTTATATGCGCTCCTTGTTATTCTAGAAATATCATTTATGTGTAACTTTACTGGGAATATTACAGATATACTCCATAGAAGCAGCAAGAATACGATACATAAGGAATCATTTTAAAGTGCTTATAATTTGTATGCAACCGATTTATATCTGTTGTTGCTGTAGGCAAATAAACCAATCAGTGGCGCAACTAGGGTATTTGGAGCCCAGGGCATATTGAAAAATGGAGCCCCCCCCCCTCTATGTGCAGCAAAAAATGGGCGTGGTCACAAGGGGCATGGCCACTGAAAATTGGGGCATGTCAACATGACACACACCCCTTTCTTGTCACTGGGAACATTTCTTTCCATATGCACCTTAATGCAATGCCCCTTATACAGTCCCCCCTATACAGTGTCCCCAGTAGTGGTCCCTCTTATGCAGGCCCCCAGTAGTACCCCTTATATAGTACCCCCAGTATGCAATGCCCCCAGTAGTGGTCCCTCTTATGCAGGCCCCCAGTAGTACCCCTTATATAGTACCCCCAGTATGCAATGCCCCCAGTAGTGGTCCCTCTTATGCAGGCCCCCAGTAGTACCCCTTATATAGTACCCCCAGTATGCAATGCCCCCACTAGTGGTCCCTCTTATGCAGGCCCCCAGTAGTACCCCTTATATAGTACCCCCAGTATGCAATGCCCCCAGTAGTGGTCCCTCTTATGCAGGCCCCCAGTAGTGCCCCTTATCAGTACCCCCAGTAGTCGTCCCTCTTATGCAACCCCCATTAGTTCCCCTTATACAGTGCCCCCAATAGTGGTCCCCCTTATACAGTGCCCCCAGTAGTGGTCCCCCTTATGCAGGCCCCCAGTAGTGATCCCCCATACACAGTGCCCCCTGTAGTGGTCCACCTTATGAAGCCCCCTATTAGTTCCCCTTATACAGTGCCCAAGTAGTGATCCCCCATATGCAGAGCCCCTTATACAGTGCCCACCCAGGAGTGATCCCCCTTATGCAGGTCCCCAGCAGTGCCCCATATACAGTGCCCCCAGTAGTTGTCCCCCTTATGCAGGGCCCCAGTAGTTGTCCCCCTTATGCAGGCCCCCAGTAGTTAAACCCCCTATGCAGTGCCCCCTGTAGTGGTTCCCCCTTTTCAGTGCCCCCTGTAGTGGTCTCTCCTATGCAGTGCCCCCAGTAGTAGTCCCCCCTATACAGTGCCCGTTATATAGTGCCCCCAGTAGTAGTCCCCCTCTATGCAGTGCCCCCAGTAGTCCCCCCTCAGTAATGGTCCCCCATGATGCAGTGCCCCCAGTAGTAGTCCCCAGTAGTGGTCCCCCCAATGTAGTGCCCCCAGTAGTAGTCTCCCCCCCAGTAGTAGTCCCTAGTGGTGGTCCCCCCCCGAAGTAGTAGTCCCCCCCCGAAGCAGTGCCCCCAGTAGTAGTCCCCTCCTTAGTAGTAGTGGTCACCCCAATGCAGTGCCCCCAGTAGCCAGTAGTGGTGCCTCCCCCCCCCAGCAGACACACACATAAAAAAAAAGAAAGAAAAAACTACTTACCTGAATCCCCGCTCCTGCTCCCACTGCAGCCATCAGCTCCTCTGTTCTACCGGGCCGGCCCGCTCTGCATTATGGGAGAGACGTCATGATGTCTCTTCCATCACCGATTGCAGGAGCCGGAAGACGGAGCTCATGAGTGAGCTTCAGCCTGGCTCCGGCAGTGGGCGCAGCTGTCAGCTGTCAATGAGAGTCTGTCTGACTCTCATTGACTGCTAATCAGTGGCGGCACCTGCAAAGACTAGGAGGTCCATCGTCCAGAGCGTAGCCCTGCTCCCTGCCTGAACCCGCCCTCTACCCTCCCGCTAGCGCTATTGGGTAAGCTTACCCAATAGCGCCAGCAGCAGAGGACGGCACTTGGCGCATGGAAGCTAGCGCCGGTCAGTTTATATTATTTATTTTAACCTTTTATATAAGGTTATTTTTCTGCAAATATAAGGCATTTTTTGGAATCACATGTAAGATTTATGGTGCAGGGATGTTTTAAAGATATATCTTAATTTGCTTATAAACACATGGAGTATATTTCAATTTCAATTAAAGTTTATTGCATTAAACTTTTTCTCTTTTGTTTGTTTGTTCTGACTTGTCTTACGCACATCACACATATCACATCATTCCATACAATCACAATATATTTTTTAGAACATAAATGACATATTTATATAAAAATAAATTGATAATCAGGAATAATGCAAATATTTATACTAATTTAACCTGATTGACAACATTTAAACACTAGCAGATATAGGAGATCAATTATTGTTTTGTTTACAAAAAAAGCTGTATTTGCTTTCTACAGTGAATGTAAAGTATAAACTTTAATAATTAATAAGTCACTATCAAGTTGTATATGCCAACTCGCAATTTTCGAGTCATCAAACATACACAACATTTCCTCCTGAATCTATATGATGTGAAAAACAAACAAGGACATCAAATCTTTGTACTGCAGCATACTCTTCCAATAAAATAAAACAAAAGTTACTCCACATTTTAAATAAAAACTAATATGCACTTGCACTTAAAAGTTCATCTTCCCCACTCTCATGTTTGTAGCATCACATATTGGTCAACTCTATGAGGATTAATCTCAAAACTGTCCAGAAGTATTATTCAGGGATCGCAGCACACATTTGCTGTGGTCAAACCATTCCGACAGCAGCAACAGTCCCCATAGGTTTCTATAGAGGAAGTGATGGTGTTGTGCTGCTGTAGCAAGGGGCGCCGAGAGGGGGGGAGCGGGTACAGATTACCCGGGTCCGAGCTCCCTGAGGGGCCAGGTGGGGGCCCGGGGTAGCGCCGCCCCCACCCTCACAGACTGAGCAGCAGCCACAGCAGTCTCCTATGCCTATGGGGGGGTGCGATCACACTGATCGCGTCCCCCCTGGCTTTGAGCAGGGCTGAGGTGGCTCAGAGCATCCCCCCTCCCCAGCGGAAGCGGCGCTGCAAAGCTTTTTTTTTTCTTTTTCTCGGGAAGGGTGTGTGGCCACGCCTCCCGCGATTAGGCCATGCCCCCTGTTACCCAGGCCCGCCGCTGCTCTTGGTGGCCTGGCTGTAACCTATGGGCTACACGATGCCAAAATTACCAGGAGAGGGTTCCAGAAAAACCCTTCCCGGCAAAGGCCGCTGTGCATGCGTGGCCTGTATACCACTATGCTCAGGAGTCCCAAGAGGGAGTGAAGAGAATGCTGATGCAGTCTCTTCACTCCGACCTTATCACAGGGATGTGCTCCTTTCATTGCTAATATGGCGCCCAGATCACATTTAGTATGTGGTTATTGATAAATGGGCCTCTTAGTCACATTTTCACAGATAAAAACACTCAGTTAGTAGTTTGTTACACACACATCTGTCACCTGTGCTGGTTGCATCTGTCCTGTCATCCTGCAGCCAACCGCCTGCCAAACAGCACTCTGAATTCTGTCTACTGTACAGTCACCACCACTCCTACTCCTGTTGCCCGCTGCTGCCTGTGGCCTTGCCCCTGACTCAGCCCAGCACCTGACATCAAGTAAGTCCTACTGGTGAAGGCGAACTCTAGAGACTACCGATCATCTGGTGCCTGGGGATGCAGGGCTGCAACCTTCAGGCTACAGTACTCTGTGTACAGTACTTCAGCCACTTCCACGCTTCCTGAAGGCTTCTGTGATCCACTGCTGCATCTAAGAACACACCATTGAGCAGCCATTGGCCATCTGAGTAAGCCTAAGCTTACTCCGAATGGCTGCCAGAACTCCTCTGCCGGGGCCAAGAAATCTACATTGAAAGACACAGCCAATGGCCTAGACTCCCCCGGTTGTCTGGGACATGGACAGTCCCCCAAATGGCCACAACCTGTGAATCATGCTGTGGCTTCTCCAACACTGTGACCATTGCCACAGCTGCATTGCAGCATATGTGCCCTGCGGCTCTGGTGTATGCTCAGACAACCCACTATCAGGGATGTACACAAGCCATTGGGTTTGCGTGCATATCTGAATCAGGGCCTGTATAGTTTATAGAGCTGAGCTTGGTTGTATGATAGGAGTATAATAATGGAAGTGTACGGACAGAATACAAATGATAGTGGACTTATAGGAAACAAATAAAATGATCAGGTATATTTTGAGGGACAATTAAAGCCAAATATGACTGGTATACCTCCCAACATTAGTACACTTAGAGGTAAATTTACTAAGAATCGAGTCTGGTCAAGTTTTTTTTTCCAACTCGATTAGCATCGTCGAAACTCGGGTGATTTGAGGTTCCTGAAACTCACATATTTACTAAGAAGTGAGCTTAGCTGAGAGTGAGTTGGCCGATGGTGAAGCAGATCGAGATATCTCCCCCAAGTAGCAAGTTTTGAAGGAGATTACTCACCTGAGATCGCAGTGTCTTCTCTCTGCCTAACTCTCTCGAACAATCAGGCTGCACATATCAGTGAGATATGTGAAAGCTGCTTGTGTTATACCTGTAAAAAAAGGGTTAAATGTAAAAAATAATGATGATGGGTACCCCCCCAAAAGACATAACCTGCCCGGACCGCTCAGGCATTCCAGGTTCCTAAAAATAAGGGGGAAAAAAAGTTTAGGGTTCCACCGTTATTTAAATATAGGGGGGAAAAAATGCGTAGGGTCCTCATATATTTAAAACCAGCACCGGACCCAAACCAACCAGTGTGTAATGCCACAGCCAGGAGACCCTATCTCTGGGTCTCCATGGCCAAAGCATTAACACCCCAAGCCGGTCAGCCCAAGCCGAGGACTTCAGGGGAGGTGGGAACCCTACCAAGAAGGGATCCCCCCTCTCCAGAAACTCTGGGCTTAGGCTGAAGCCCAGGGCTCTTCCCCACACCCCTGGGCTGTGGGTACGGGGGTAATAATGTGTGAAATAGTTCAAAACAATTGTATTTTAAAGTGGAACTACAGGTGGCAGCATGCCTGCCCTTTGGCACTTGTGGAACTACAAGTGCCAGCAGGCGGCCGGCACCCGTACCTCTACTGTAAAATAAATAGTTAAAAATCACAGTACACACACACTGTCTAAAGTAAAACTTTATTACACACCTACCTACCTCACTCACACATACTGCCAGCTTGTCACGTCCACTTGTCCCGTAGAACACGTTTGAAGTACCTGAAAAAAAAACAATACTCACCTTTTTCCTGGTGCCGGTCTCCGTAGCATCCAGGGGTCTTGGCAAAAAAAAAAAAATGCAACCCGATCCAGACACTTACTTTAGCGGTGTATGTGTGTGACCACATACACTGCTAACCGGCTTCTGACTGATCGGTGTGAACTGTCAGGAGTTGGCTGCCAATCAGCGGCCGCTAACTGTAGAGCAGCCGCTGATTGGCTCCGGCTCCTTACTCACTGACCAGCCCACGTGGGAACTGTCAGGAGCCGGAGCCAATCAGCGGCTGCTCTACAGTTAGCATGCTGGCACCTGTAGTTCCACTGTAAAATACAATAGTTTTTAACTATTTTACACATTATTACCCCGTACCCACAGCCCAGGGGTGCGGGGAAGAGCCCAGGGCTTCAGATCAAGCCTGCGGTTTCGGGATAGGGGGGACCCCTTTTTGGGGGAATCCACACCTCCCCTGAGATCCCTGGCTTGGGTTGACCAGCTTGGGGTGTTAACGCTTTGGCCCTGGAGACTCGGTGATTGAGTCTCCTGGCTGTGGCATTATACCCCGCTTGGTTTGGTCCGAGTGCTGGTTTTAAATATAGGGGGACCGCTACGCATTTTTTTACCCCCTATAACCAGGACTAGCCAAGCAGCCAGGTGCTGGTTCCATAATTACAGGGGAACCCTACACGTTCTTTTCCCCATAATTTTAGGAAGCAGGACTGGCTGAGCAGTCTGTGCTGGTTATGCTTTTGGGGGGGGCCTTAAGTCATTTTTGTTTTTTTAAATTAACCCTTTTTAGACTATTTACAGGCAAAAACATACACGGATCACACTGATCTGTGTATGTTTCTACCAAACTCGCAGCTCACAGGCAGGTGAATTGATTTCACAAATTTTTACAGGAGTATTGTCCGTTCTCGTGAGAGTTTAGAAACTCTCATCTTGGTAAATTCACGAATTCTATCTTCACTAGTGAAAAGTTACTCGAGTTTGGCCGAAGAGAGTTTGCTAACTCTCCAGAATTTTCCATTAGCAAAGGATATTTCTCTCCCGAGTTTCTCATTAGTAAATTTGCGAGTGGAAAAAAATGCCCAAACTCTCCAGAGAATTCTAACTCGACAAAACTCGAATCCTAGTAAATTTACCCCTTAGAATAAGGACTTAATGGGCATGCTTGCACTTCTGAAGTGCTTGGCCACGCTTCCCTAATACAGAACACAAAGTTTTATTGCCACACGCACTGGAGGCACCTGTAAGGTAAATGCCTCCTTCAAGTTGGGGCTGCCCCTCTGTTACTGGGTGGATGAGAGGTATGCACTGGAGAAAAGTGCAAAATCTCAAACCCAAATGTGGAATGAAGGAAAAATTCAGATTGGGATTATTCTATGTCCTTCCTCAGTGAACAGTTTGTGTTTTTCCTGGATTGTGCACCCTGAGAAATGTATATTTGTGTGGTCATTGCTATGTGCAAGGTGGTTTCCTAAGAGCAAAGTGGACTGTTTTGTAACATGCTGTAAAAGCGACGTTAACCTCTTTACCCCTATACTTTTGAGGGCTTTTGTAAGATTTATATTAGAAATAATGGGGGTGGATTAATAGATAGACAGTAAAACAATAGACAATATCTAGATAGACACCAGATGTTTGACAGTCAATAGGTCGACTGGGACAAAATGTCAACAGGGACAAAAAGTCAACAAACTAAATGTCAACATGTAAGATGGCTGACAGGTACAAAAGGTCGACATGGTCAAACGGTCAACATGAAAATGGTCGATCCGTGATTTAATTTTTTTTTATCCCTAATCTTTACCCTAACCCTAACCCTCCCATTGGTGTGTAACCCTAACCCTCCCTCCAGAGCCTAACCCTAACTGTCGGGGTAGGTGCCTGACCCTAACCATCACTTCTAGTGCCTAACGCTTACCCTCCAGTAAGTGCATAATCCTAACCCTCCTTCCTGGTGCCTAACCTTCGGGGTAAGTGTCTAATCCTAACCGTCGGGGTAAGTGCCTAACCCCTCTGGTAAGTGCTTAACCCTAAATCTAACCCTAAAAAACAAAAAAAATAATGTGTCAACCATTTTTGTGTTGATCATTTTCATGTCGACCATATGACCCTGTTGTCCATTTGTACCTACTGACCTTCTTACATGTCGAACTTTAGTGTGTCGATCTGTTGTTCCGGTCGACTTATTGACTGTCTAACATGTGGTGTCTATCTAGACGTTGTCAACCTTTTTACTGTCTATTTATAGTCTGGCACAGAGAAATAATAACTACATATTTTCCCTCATTGTCATGTAGGTGCTTATTGAGTGCAAACTTTAATTTTTATATGCATTATCAAAAGCTGCCTTCAGGTTTCCAGAGCATCTTGTCTTGTTTGCGCTTTTTCATTTCTCCACCCCCTTTACATAGCTGCAGTAATCTATATGGACGGACTTTATTGCGTTCTTTCAAAATGAATGTAAGTTTGACTTATTAATTCTCAATGTTCTCTGTAGAAATTAAAGTAAACTTGACTCACTCCAAATTACTAATAACATCTCTGGCTCATTTATGTTTTACGACTTTCATATTTAAATTTATAAAATGCTCTGTGCCTGAGATAGATTTAATCAAATTAATTTTTTTTATTACAAAATACATTTCTTTAATGATACTGTGATTCTTGGGTTCTGCTTTTTTTTTATAATTGCTAATCCTAAAAGAATTTAATAAAAAGAAAAGACTAATGTGACCATAGTACAAAGTATTCATGTTTATTTCTGTAAAACAAATAGAATTTAAATGCGTTTGACCTTAGTATGAGATTTATAGATTCTATTAAAGCAGACTCTTCAGAGAATTTATGATGACGTCTATCTAGTTGGATATATCACGAAATGTAATCTTCTTGGTTGACCTGAGCTGAGATTAGTTGTAAATGAATTGGTGTTATTGCACTCCTGACTCTCAGTGTTACGGATAGAGATTCTTGTATTTAATCAAGCAAGAGAGGGACCATATGAATAAAAAAACATATTTTGTGAAGTTAGTGTCCAAAATTTAAGAGCAATGCTATAATATAAAAGGTAATTAAGATCATTATAGAAATTGTGGCATGATTTACCACTGGCAGATGTCAAAAGAGATTAACCTTTCAAAGAGCACAGTGGTGGTGGAGCTACAGGGGTGCAGAGTATGTGGGTGCTACAGGGCTTCAGGAGGGACAACAATGCTGGATTTCCCCCTTTCCGAGGCTCCTGTTCTGCTTTTGCGCATGCTAAGAAGAGAACATAGCAGCATCACTGAGCCCCTTCAATGTGATACCTGTTTCCTTCATGAATAAAAGTTCAAAATTAGCAAATAATGATGCACAACTTATCCAAATACTTCTTAATTCATGGAGGTAGTCATTGGGTGATGTTTTAGCAAACTCATTGTTTGCTTCAATAGTGTGAGGAACTTAACTAATAAGCAGGGCTTTAGTCTATAAATGTAAGACTAATGACTTTATTGAAGCAAATAAAATCAAATAAACCGACTTACAGTACATACTCACAATAGGTTCTGCCATATATATAATAATATAATTAAATGTTGTACAGATGTTTGTACAGGAGAAGATGAACAGCCTGCAAGCTAGGTCCTTATAAAATGCATCTACATCCATAGCTACTCTTAATATATATACACTATATGGACAAAAGTATTTGGCCACACCTGTTAATTATAGAATTGAGGTGTTTCAATCAGACCAGTTGCCACAGGTGTATAAAATCAAGCACCTTGCAGTCTCCATTTGCAAACATTTGTGATACAAAATGGGTCGTTCTGAAGAGCTCAGTGACTTCAAGCGTGGTACTGTGATATCCCTGCTGTATATTCCATGGTCAACTGTAAGTGATATTATTAGATTTTCATTCCAACCAATCAACTAGTTGGCTGGTTGGACAGATAATCTTTAGATGTGTGGCCAGCTTTAGGCTTAACCGCAGTACCACACAAGATCCATCCAGCAACACAAGTTGCAACTTAGTGCTGCCCGACTCCAGTCGTGCTAAAAAAAATCAATAAAAGTGTAATTTATATTTTTCTGTGTATGTGTGTGCATGATAGGCTTAACCACAGTACCGCACAAGATCCAGCCAGCAATGCAAATTGCACCCTAGTGCTGCCCGACTCCAGTTGTGATCAATCTGTGCTCTGGGCCCAAGTTCTGGAGCTGAAAAAAAAATAAAATCAATTGTCTTTTTTCTAATAATTGTCTGTGTGTCTGTGCGTGTTAGGCTTAGCCACACAAGATCTAGCAAGTCGGCAACGCAACCTAGTGCTGCCCGACTCCAGTCATGATCATCTGTGCTCTGGGCCCAAGTTCTGGAGCTGAAAAAAAATTAAAATCAATTGTCTTTTTTCCTAATAATTTGTATGTGTATGTTAAGCTTAGCCGCACAAGATCTAGCAAGTCGGAAACGCAACCTAGTGCTGCCCGACTCCAGTCATGATCAATCTGTGCTCTGGGCCCAAATTCTGGAGCTGAAAAAAAATAAAAATCAATTGTCTTTTTTTCTAATAATTGTCTGTGTGTCTGGGCATGTTAGGCTTAGCCGCACAAGATCTAGCAAGTCGGCAACACAACCTAGAGCTGCCCGACTCCAGTCATGATCATTGTGTGCTCTGGGCCCAAGTTCTGGAGCATAAAAAATATAAAAATCAATTGTCTTTTTTTTTGTAAACAAAAATTTGTGTGCGTGCCAGACACACCTGGCTGTCACTGTCATTGGCGTAGGTGCGCAGGGGTGCTGTGCTGTTGTCTGTCAAGGGGCTGCATGAATATTGCAATGAAAACTTTTTTTTTAAGTTATTGGGTTACAAAAATTTGTTTTTTTTTTCATCTTAAACATAGCAGAAATGTTATCCTAACAGCTAATAAAGTTATATTCTCTAAAAAACTAAGCCTATATTTATTTACACACCTATATAGAGTAGTCATCCTAAATTCTAAAACTGTTCTATTCAAAAATCTAAACAAAAGACAGGATAGGCTTCAGAGAACATGAAAAAAGATGCTTTAGGTGCTGAACTTCAAGGGATTTCTCCATCATGTTCTGCAGTGTGGAAAGGTTTTTTTCACAATTTCTATAAAGCACTTCAAAGTTACAGCCTTCAAAGTGTCTGGCTAAGACATCCAGTGATTCTGTCACTGTGTTCTGTAGCCAACTTTATTCCTACCTGAATTGCAAACTGAAATATAGAATAGTAAGCACAGACAACATGGAGGCCTTTGTTATTCCGCTGCCTTCATGCCAACCAATACCTCCCAGACTACACCCACTGGGGGGACCAGGTCTTGATAATGACCATCCCCATCTGTTGCTAGGCCTTCTTCCAAACCATCCATCCTGGACTTCCTGTCCACAAAGGGTGAGCAGGGTACAGAAAGAGGAGCTAGATGTCCCCAATGACATTTTTTTTTTCATCTATAATAGATGATGTGGAGAGATAAGAGCTTCAGATGTTAGAACAGGGGCTCCCACTTATTTGGCTTCCCTCCAGAGAACAGAGCTTTGTTCCTCAGGAAGTGTCTATGCCTGAGCTGATAGGTAGGTAGTCTCTGTTGGTAAACATCCTTCAGGAGATGGCAACCCAAAATAACAACTATAATAATGTGTCCACTGATAACCAGCCTGATCCCTTAACAGCAACATACCCCATATGGCCAATTTATAACATGACACCCAGTTTGCAGCCTCCTCTTCCTTATAACACTAATCCAGTCACCATGGTTGATCAATCATCCATGGGTGATCCACCCAATTTTTGGCCTTCTACATTTCTAACATATTCATTATTCACATATCTTAGAAGTGGACAGTGGAAACAATGGCAATTTGAAGGCCACTTTTTAATGTCCCTGTACAGTTTGAGAAATTCCGTTACAGAACAGAAGGTTTGCAAAGGATTATTTAAGTCAATTGTTTTTTGGAGCACTCTTCATGGTCCCCTTCTGAACAGGATTCTCAAGAAAGACACAACGTAAGGCATTGGCGCCCCCCCTATATTTCAAATAGGGACATAAGACTCATGGGGAAGGGCCAGAGAAGAAATAAGGGAGGCCAGGAGATGCTGGTGATAATAGAAGAAGAAGCTACAAGTGAGAATGATAATAAATGGAAAATTGACAACCCAGAACAGCGCCTGCTGTCCCGTGCTGCTATGTGCCATGGCACAGGTCACACTACAATAGTTACGGCCCTGCCTATAAATCATGGTGGCAGAGAACGCCCATCCCAGCACAATATGATTTCACCTTAATATGATGAAATTCCCTTGTACAGTTTTGCCTAATATACCACATTATTACAATTATGGCAGAAGGGATAATAATACTCTATGTGTAACTGTGTAGAAAAATCAGTGTCCATTTCATCCAATGAGATTCTGTCATTTTCTAGTAGTAAATAAATGAAAGCAAATGTCTGATTGGCTGCTATGGGAAACACCAACTCTTCTTCACAGTTACCTGCAGAAAAGTCTATATAAATATTGCCCACTATATCATATAACATGACACCATTACTGCTTCTCATTGCAGAAGAAGGCTGCACCAAGAGGTTCCTGGAATTAGATAGCTGCAAGGAAGTGTCAGACAAGGTATTATTGTTACTGTTACTTATCTATTACTATTTCCTTACATTCATACTCAGAAGTGTGCAGGGCTGGACTAGCCATCTTGCACTTCTGGCAAATGTCAGAAGGGTCGACGTCCTGATGGGCCGGTCCAGAGTGAAGCTCTGGCCAAGCAGCTCCGCCTCCCGGTGCACTGCTCGGCCAGGATACTGAGAGACAGAGGCATGCGGCAAGGCCACGCCCATGTGTGGCAAGACCACACCTTGCTCGGTAAAGTCAAGCTCTGTCTGGTGATGTCAAGCCTCCTTTTCATAAGCATGCTCAGGTATTCATGCCAGGGCTGGACTGAAGCTTCAATACATTCATGGTAGTGTGTAATAGGTGAGAAAACACATGCATTTCACCATTCTGACTTTGGGGTCATTCAGACCCACTCGCAAGCGGCAGTACGCTCGCAAGTGGGTTGATGTTCCCCACTGCGCATGCGCACGATGGAGGGAGCTCCGTTGTGTGCATGCGCGAGACCCGGACTGCGACAGCCAAGCTGTTGCTCCGGGTCTCGCACCAAAGGGGGCGTGCTGTCGATGTTGATTGACAGCACGCCCCCTTTCGGGGGCGTGCCGGGGGCATGCCTGCCAGACGGAGGCGTTCCCATGGGAACGCCTACCGTCTGAAGCCGGCCCCACTGACATCACTAGTGATGTCAGTGGGAGTGATTTTGGCTCTGATAGAGCCAAAATCACTCCAGGGCTTGTGGCAGGGAGACCCTACCGCAGGGTCTCCGTCGCAAGTCCATCTTTTTGGACGCTCGTATATGCTGTGGGTGGTGACCCACAGCATATACGAGCGTCCAGGAGGACGCTCCATTTTCATGGAAGAGGGCCCTGATTCAGAGCGAGCGGTCTGGTCAGAGCGTCCGGCTCTGAATCAGGCCCTTTATTTCTGTTCCAGTACTTGCTGGCAGTGGTGTTAGTGTGTTTCCAGAGATCCGGCCTGACTGTCAGCGAATACACCTGGCTCAATTTTTACAGCGCACTATAAGTATTTCCCCTCTGTGATTAGTCAGATACAGCTGGAGATATATCCCTGAAAAGCTTATTAGCCAAGTTATAGGTAATTTACTTACATAAATATTAGTTACTGTATGTCCACACAATAATGTAGACAGGGCCAAATGTAATTAGAGATGTGCGCCGACCCCCGTGTTTTGGTTTTGGATCTGGATCTCCCCTGGTTTGGGATCTGTATTGGTTTTCAAAACCTCACCTCCGTGTTTTGTTTTTCGGTTTTGGTTTTGGATCTGGATTTTTTCTTAAAAAATTATAAAAACAGCTAAAGTCACATAAAATGGGCCTGTTTTTGTTCCTACAGTATTATTAACCTCAATAACATTTATTTCCACTCGTTTCCAGTCAATTTTGACCACCTCATAGTTCACAATATTGATTTTTTTCATCTAGTTAAGGGCCAAAAGGTTGCATACAGCTAGCTGGCTCAAAACTGAGTGATAAATAGAGTTGAGGACTGTGCAAAGATGATAGTTAGGGTACCCCTTGAGGATTGAAGAATTAATAGTTGATAGTTGGCGCAGACACTTGCTGAAGTAAGAAGAGTTGATACTTGATAATTGGTGCAGCCACTGTCTGAAGAATTGATAGTTGGCGCAGCCACTGGGTGAAGTAAGAAGAGTTGATACTTGATAATTGGTGCAGCCACTGGCTGAAGAATTGATAGTTGATAGTTAATTGTTGATGCAGCCTCCGGGCTGAGTAGTAGTGGAATACAGAGCTATGATTAGGAAGGAACCAGTCCTGTAACAGCCTTGAGGACTGGAACTCTTGGCAAGTTGCAGCCATTACAGCCTTGAGGGCTGGTGAGCAGTGACGACAGGTGGCCTTTGAGCCGTAAAGCAGGATGCAGCCTTTGGGCCGTGTAGCAGCCTTGAGGGCTGAGAACCCTTGGCTGAATGTCACTGTTGTGTGACTTGCGCCGCTGAGTTGACACAACAAGCAGCAGTTGGTTCAGGAGATGCTGTCTGTGGCCATTATAATTTCTGGACATTCATAAACCATAACATAAAAAATGTCAGGCAGCAATGTCCCAACCAGCACATAATGGAAAGGAAAAAGATGCAAGATGGAATTGGCCTTGGGCCCTCCAACCCACCCTTATGTTGTATATATGAAACAGGACATTCACAGTTTAACAAACCAATCACTTCAGCGACAGGGACTGCCACTTGTGGCTGAAATGATTGGTTTGTTTGTTTGGACCCCCCCTCAAAACAAGCTGCCAATGCGCAGTGGACATTGGTGGCAATGATCCCATACAAAACTGGCTTTACAATACATAAGATTAGATGTTGTCATCGTCATTGTGATCATCATCCCCATCAGTGTGTGCATCCTCCTCTTCTTCACACAATATTAATTCATCCCCGCTGGAATCTACCATTACAGACGCTTCTGTTTTTTTTTTTACTTCAGTGCTGGTAAAGATGTAGAATTTGTAATTAATTTTGATGAACATCATCTTTTCCACATTTTGGGGAAGTAATCTCCTATGACGATCACTGACAAGGTTCCCGCCTGCGCTGAAAACTCTTGCAGAGTACACACTGGAGGGTGGACAACTTAAGTAAAGCGAAGCCAGTTTGTGTAAGGAACTCCAAATTGCCTCTTTTTCCTGCCAGTAGTAAAAGGGACTGAGTGACATGCCTATTTGGATGCTGTCCCTAACATAATCATCCACCATTCTCTGAATGGTGACCGTATCAGACAAAGTCACGGTAGACATGTCACTCATTGTAGACAATTCTTTCAGACCCAACCAGATGTCATTAGGTTTAGCAGAAGGTCTCTTAGGGAAATGTAGTTTTTTCCTGGCAGCTGTAGAAACTGAAGGAGGAGATGCTGCCATGTCATGTTCTGCTTGAGCTGACAATTTTTTTACCACCAGCTCTTTGCATCTTTTCAGATTTTTGCCCGTCAGAAAGAAAGACACAAGGTATGACTTAAACCTAGGATCAAGTATGGTGGCCAAAATATAGTTATCTGATTTCAAGAGATTGACGACCCTTGGATCCTGGTGAAGCGAATGAAGGGCTTGATCTACAAGTCCAACATACTTAGCGGAATCACTCCGTTTCAGCTCCTCCTTCAGTTTCTCCAGCTGCTTTTGCAAAAGTCTGATTAGGGGAATGACCTGACTCAAGCTGGCAGTGTCTGAACTAACTTCACATGTGGCAAGTTCAAAGGGTTTGAGAAACTTGTACAACACGGACATTATTCTCCAGTGTGCTTGACTAAGGTGTATTCCAGCTCCTTTCCCTATGTCATAGGTCATAGTGTAGTGTTGGATGGCCTTTTTCTGCTCCTCCATCCGCTGAAGCATATAGAGGGTAGAATTCCACCTAGTAACTACCTCTTGCTTCAGCTGATGGCAGGGCAAATTCAACAGTATTTGGTAGTACTGCAATCTTCGACACACAGTTGCTGAATGTCGAAAATGTCCAGAAATCTTTCAGGCCACCGGCATCTCCTGCATGTCCCTGTCATTTTTAAAAAAATGTTGCAGCACCAAATTAATTGTGTGAGCAAAACATGGGATGTGTTTGAATTCGCCCATATGTAATGCTCGCACAATATTGGTGGCATTGTCAGAAACCACAAATCCCGAGAAGAGTCCAAGTGGGGTAAGTCATTTTGCAATGATTTCCCTGAGTTTTTCTAAGAAGTTCTCAGTGGTATGCATCTTAGTGAAACTGGTGATGCGCAGAGTAGCCTGCCTCTGAATGAGGTGGCATTTGTTAGATGCTGCTGCTGCTGTTTGCACTGTTGGAGTCAAAACACCTACCCAGTGGGCTGTCACAGTCATGTAATCTTTAGTTTGCCCTTTCCCACTTGTCCACATATCTGTGCACAATGGCATTTCTGAGGACATTAATAAGGTTTTTTTTAATATCCTTGTACAGATTGGGAATTGCTATTCTAGAGAAGTGGAATCTAGAATGGACATGGTAGCAGGGACACAGGACCTCCATTAACTGTGTAAAACCCACTGCATTAATGGCGGATACTGGATTCACATCTAATACCAGCATAGCCATTATGGCGGCAGTAATCCGCTGTGCAACTGGGTGTTTGCTGTCATACTTGTTCGCCAAAGCAAAGGATTGTGTGACAGTCAATTGTTTGGTTGAACTACTAAAAGTACTCTTCTTCCTGGTCCCATTCTGGGATGAAGATCCACTCATAGCAACAGCACCAGCAGGCATGGCACTCAAGGATCCTTCTGAGGAACAACGGATAGGAGAGGATTCAGTCCTTATGATATTGGAAGCAGGACTACTTCCAATCATGAATGAGGATGTTGATGATGATGCAGGTGTAGGTGGTGGATATTGCAGGCACTTGGATCCAGATAGAAGGGAGCAGCTAGGTGACACTGGACTGATTGTTGTTCAGTTTTTTGTCCCCAGTTTCAATACCCTGTCCAATTTGATGAATGCGCTGCAAGTGACATAACAGGGAGGAGGTTCCAAGATGGTTAAGGTCCTTACCTCTACTCACTGTTACATGGCAACTGTTACAAATGGCTTGCAAAGGTTGTCTGGATTTGGGTGGAAATGAGACCACACATGAGATGTGGATTTTTTGGTCCTTTGCCCAGGCATGCCAACAGTGGGATTTTTCCTATCATGGGCAACAACTGTTGGCTGACTTACAGTTTTTACACAAACATCCTTGGTATCAACATCCTCATCATCCTTGTTGTTATCGCCAACTACATAAATATCCTCCTCATCCTCCTCATGCAATTCCACAGAAACATCCTCCATTTATATGTCAGCATGTTGACTTGTGCTGCTCATCCACACATTTGCAGAGGGCACACAAATGGTGGAAGGAGGATCCTCTTCGAGTACAGTATTAGAAAGGTCAAGCTCACACATGGCAACGGCGGAGACACTTGGACTCTCCTCTGGGATTTGTGATTTTTCGGAGCAAACAGTTAGTTCCAGTGTCTTACTCGTCTTAACAATTACATTTTTTTTGTACCTTTCCTATAAGCAGAAGGGCTTAAATCATCACTAGAACCACCAGTCATAAATAAAGACCAAGGCCTTATCCTTTTCTTGCCACTTTGTATAGTGAATGGTATATTGCCAAATTTTTGTTTCTCTAAAGCTAACTCAGCTTTAGATTTTTTTTACTTTAACAGGGTAAAAGTTGATTTTTTTACATGGCCTGACTTAAGCCCTGGCGCATAGGCATTCATAGATTACGTTGACGGCCTTGCATCGTCATCATGACTGCTGCCGGCAGCTACAAGACTGGTATGTGGATCCTGCTCTCCTGTCATGTGACTGTCCTACATACTCACTGCCATCTTACAGCAGTGTCACCAATGCACACAACCAACTACACACACAAAAAATAGGTTTTCTTTTTTCGCACTGGGGGTGTGACTAACACACACACACAAAAAAAAAAAATATTTTTCACACTGGGGGTGTGGCTAGCACGTACACACAATTTTTATTTTATTTTCTCACACTGGGGGTGTGGCTAACACACACACATAAAAAATTGTTTTTATTTTTTTTTCACACTGGGGGCAAAGCAAACCTGAATGAGGCAGCAGCCCCTTGATAAATGAGACACAGGCAGCACAGCACCCCTGCGCACCTATGTTGCTGATTAGTGTGGCTAACACGCACACACATATAATTGTTTTTATTTTTTTCATACTGGGGGTAAAGACCACCCCTGATGGACAGAGCACCCCTTGGACAACACAGCAGCAGCAGCAGCCCCTATGGACAACAGCCAGCCAGCCCCTATGGACAGGACAACAGCCAGCCAGCCCCTATGGAAAAGACAACAGCCAGCCCCTATATGAACAACAGCCAGCCAGCCCTTATGGACAACAGCCAGCCAGTCCCTATGAACAGTACAACAGCCAGCCCCTATGCAGTATACACAGCGTCAGCAACAGCACATTCAATTTCACAGCCACCTCTCTCTTCACTCTCCACAGCCGGAAAAATGGCGGTGATCACGGGACCTTTTATACAATCCAAATCCCACGAGAATCTGACAGCGGGATGATGACATTTTGCCTCGTTTTGAGATCCGAGTCAGGCAGGAAAACCGGAGTCAACTCGGATCGGCCTCGTATCTGGTAAGTTTGGGTGGGTTTAGTTCTCAGGGAACCGAACCCGCTCATCTCTAAAAGTAATAGGATGTGATTTGTCGATATATGCAATTGGATTTAAAGCAGAATTTTTTAATAATAACCTATTCCAGGTTGATTTTGCCTTTAATAAAATTGACGCTTTAAGTCTAGTGGCAAAATCAATGAAAAATCTGCACTTTCGACAAATTGCATATGACATTTATACCAATGTGTTCAAATTATATATTCCACATTATACAGAAACTTTCTGGAGCTTCTGTATGATAGTCAGTGCATTCTCTAGGTGGCATTGCCTATAGGAGTCTATGGGCTTCTTCACACAGAAATCCTCGGAGAGGGAACCAAAGGACGATTGCATAGCGGTGTTACTAAGGGCCATATTCAATTAGAGGCTATGATTTATCGCCGATGACGTCATTTTCGCCTATTTGAATTATCCCCATATTCAATTTCAAAGACTTTTCGCCAGTGCAAAAAGTCTTTGTTAAAAAACGGGGATAACTTTCTCAATGTATTACATGGCGAAAAAAAGTGCAGAATTGGGGTTCAGGGGTGCAGGCTTAAAATAAATAGCATGCAGCCCTGAGGGGTCCCCTAAAAGTAATCTGTGTAAAAAAAATCTAAAACAATCCTCAGGATACCCCAAAAAATAGTAAAAGAAAGTATGCGGCAGGTGTTTTCTTCATTGCGGGTGGTAGCTGCAGGTGCATTTTTGAAGAATTTAAAAAAATGGCTTTAGGGGCTTAAAAAAATGCTTACACCCATTTTCATGTACCCCAAATTTGATGGGCATAGTTTCAAAAAAAAAAAGATAAGTGCTATTCCGCATCCCTTCTTCACAGGCGCATTTATGCACCTGTCGTAGCTATTAAAAAACCTGACTTACCTTCCGCAGGCCAAAACGGGGGTACCCATAGTAATCCCCCATGTCAGGACAACTTTAGGGGGTGTCAGGATGATTTCCAGAAAATTGACAGGACTTTTCCGATACCTTTCTGCTGGGTCCCGTTTTCGCCGGATCCTAATTGAATACTGGAATAAAGCGGGGACGTGCCCGATACTTTATCCCAGAAAAAGCAGCGATGATGGCGAAAAGTCCAACCTTGGACTTTTCACCTGTAATTGAATATCCCCCTATATGTCATGCATGTGATAGGGAATGTGATAAATCGCATAGCAGTGACGTGCGGTGAAGTCAATGTATGGGGAGGCACTGGCTGATTAACCCCCCCCGTATATACTGTATATATAAATATAAAAAAAACAGCGTAGGGTTCCCCTTATTTAACAATTACCAGTACCAGGCTGAACCAGCTAGGGGGATAATGCCATAGCAGGGGGTACACAGTGTGGGGTCCCCCTGCTATCACATTGACCACCCACAAGCTAGTCAGCCCAGTGCTGGGATTCTTCAGAAGTGGGTTCCCAAAAAGATTAAAATTGGGTTCCCACCTTCCGAGCAAGTGTATAATAATATTGTTTTTTACAGGCGCCCTAAAGGTCCCAGCAAGCCTGCCCCAGCATGCCGGCACTTGGAGAACCACAAGTGCCTACATGTCCGGACATTAAAGGCCCGCTGGCACCTGTAGTAAAGAAAATGTAAAATCCTTATACCAATACCTTGATTGTTTAATAAAAGTTTATTATTCAGCGTGTTCACCTGGGGGGCGGCAGCCTTTAAGCTCTTTTACATGGTCGCCGCCTCCCCAGGGCTTCCGGCATCTTCTATCTTCAGGAGTTCTTAGATGCTCCTTCCCCACCAGCCGCTGCCTCGCTTTGGCTTCTATAATCCAGCCTTTTGGCAATGACGCGGCAAGCCAAGATTGGTCGTGGCGGCCATCTTGGATTTCAAAAATGGCTCTGCTGCGCCATGTTTGAAATGGGTAATGGCTCCAGGATCCAGGTCTGCAGCCACAATCTAAGAAGAGTACGCCCTGCCGCTGCCAACGACCACTGCTGTGGCTGCCAATGCCAGCTACTGCCGATGCCCACTATCACCAATGCCCCATTACCCATAACGCCGCTGATGCCAGCTACCATCGATGCCTGCAACGCCGGCAATGACCCACTACCGCCAACTTTGCCCAATACCGATGCCTCCGCCAGTGTTGCCAGGCAGAATCGGTATTGCCCTCTACTGCCGCCCTCACCGCATCAATGCCTGCTACCATCATTACTAATGCCCATCCACTCGAATGTCTGCCCTGCACCCATAGAACTGACAGTGACAGCCGGATACAGACACTGGGCCTGATTCAGAGCCGCTCATAAGCGGCCTCTCGTTCGCTCTGAGCGATGTTCGCACAACTGCGCATGCGTATGGGTTGTAATACGCATGCGCGAACCAGTCATTGCGGTCGGAAATTGTGTGCTCGCAAAATAGCGAATTCCTGCTAATTTGAGTGACAGAATGAGGCGTGGGTGGTAACAGGGGAAGGTGCTTGAAAACAGGGAGTGGAGATCTGAACGCAGGCGTGCCAAACGGTCAAAACGGGCATTTTAAGGGTGTGCATAATTAACAAAGCAGCGTCATCGACCACGTCACTTGGTTGTCTTTTAGCCTGAACTGCTCGCATGATTGCGGTAGGAAAATGCTACCACAAGCACTGCGAGCAGTTCAGATGCCTTTCGATGTACTCGATTAATCTAATAAATAGCAGAGATGACGTAGGATGCGAGCGGCCAGGGGGCGTTTTTTTAAAAATAGCGAGCGCATGTTTCGTTCGCTCGTTCAGACATAGAGGTGTCAACAGACCGCAAAGAGCGAGTGCTCTATTTAAATATCCGGCCCCTTTTTCTGAACGAGCGAGCGCAAATAGCGTCCGGCTCTGAATCAGGCCCACTGTCAGTGCTGGATCTGATACTGCCCAGTGCCCAATCACATCTGCTTCAGTGACAGGGGCGTGCTTTGATGTGGGATGAAAGCACATCCCTGTCACTGAGGCATTTCTATAGGTGCTATTTTTCAATGGGCTCTTACTGCCTGCGGCTTGGACCCGCCCCCGCTTCCTATCTTTTACTATACTCAGCAGGAGGCACCACTCTCGGCACCTCCTAAACACATTTTACACTGTAAAATTATTAGAATAATATAAAGCAGATACTTTTGACACAGAATATGTGTCATAAGTATCTTCTTTGTATTATTTTAACCATTAATGACAGGGGAGACTCTGCCTCCCCTGACCTCATGTCCCTGCCGCATAGTATATGCAATATGTGGTACATCCCATCCTATGAGAGATGTATCAAACCTTCTAAAGACTGTAGGAGTACAGAAGTGGAGAAGTTGCCCATTGCAACCAATCAGCTTGTACCTATCATTTTATGGAGTGTACTGGATAAATGCTAGCTAGAAGCTCATTGGTTGCTATGGACAACTTTTCCACTTCTCAACCCTTTAGAAGGTTTAATACATAGGAGAAAGATTTCTTCCCTTCTCTCCCCAATTTGCTGTATAAGAAAAGCACATAGCTGTCAGCATAACAGGCAGCACACTGGGGTATATGTATCACTGTGAGACTGCCTACTTCCGTACCTCTCATGTTTATCACTGTTTATCATGGCAGTAATGATGTTCTTATCACACTGACTCCTCACTCATTTATCACAGTGACAACTAAGCAATACCCAGCCACCATGGAGACATAAGGCCTGATTCAGTAAGGATCGCTATTGCGATCCCAGCTGCGATTACGCACGCAGTCTCACTGCGAATATATGCTAATGATTGCAATCGCAATGCCATCGCAGCCTAACATAAAGACGCCCACTTTACCTTACACACATCCGTAATACTTTGCAAGTCTGCAAAACCATCGGTATCATCGAGTACAATCGGAGCCTCACGCACACTTGCACAAGGTCTGACCTTACTCAAAAATTACTAAACTCAGTGCACGCAGTAAAAACCCAAGCTGCGTATGGCATAGCAGTGGCTAATTTATGCACACCCCTGTAACGGCGTTCAAACGCACTGGAACGCCTGCAGTTCATCGACCATCCCCCTATCATCACCCCCAAATGCTCACTTCCTGTCAATCACTCTGCAATGGCTCTGTGTATTCATTGCAATCGTGGTCCGATCGTGGTGGAGTCTTCGCACACATGCACTGCGAAGCATACACATTCGCAAAGCGCAACAATCGGCCGATTGCGTATGTAATCGCAGTTGCGATCAATAATGAATCAGGCCCAGAGTCCAGAACTGTAATAGTTACTGACCGATCTAGAGGTCCCCGTTATTCTCTGAGCATGTACTGGGCCTGAGTGTACAGAGTGTCATGTGACTTGGCACGCCGAGAGGGGCTTTTGGCCGTGATTAGAGCAAAGATGTATAAGGGCACATCTGTAACTAGAGATGGACCCCCTTTCTCCTCTGAGTATGTGCTGGGACTGGTGCATGCCTGTAACTAGAGATGTGTGCAGACCCCCATTCTCCTCTGAACATGTGCTGGACCTGTTGCATGCCTGTAACAAAACATGTGTGCAGAATCCGATTCTGCTAAGCATGTGCTGGGCCTGGTGCATGCATGTAAATACAGATGTGCACAGGCTCCTGTCTTGCTCTGAGCATGTGCTGGGCCTGGTGCACGCATGTAACTAGTCATGTGCACAGAACCCCTGTTCTCCTCTGGTCATGTGCTGGGCCGGGTGCATGCCTGTAACTGGAAGTTAGATTTTTTTTAAAGTTTTCAATTATGAAAATATGTGGTAGATATAACTTATATTATATTTCTGGGGGTGCTACAATAACCCCATTCTTTTTATAAAAGTCCAGCTAGCTCCAATAATTATATATTTCAGCCTGTACCTCCTGTCGCTGTCATCCTGAGATGGCGCTAATAGAAAAGGCATCATGTCGGACTGTTGGTAAATGCAGTGACGTGCGGTGAGGTAAATGGCTGGAGAGGCACTGGCTAGTATCAGAGCCAGATTTACAGACACATATATGAACCAGAGGGTTCGGACATTATACAAAGGTGCAGCAGTATATAGTGCTGGAAATTTGGTGTGTTTTGATCACGGATGTGCGGAAAAAGTAGACAAGAGAGCTAGTACCTCACCTGCCATACACTTTTTACTTCACAGTATTGACTATAAAAATTAATAGAATAATACACAGAAGATATTTATAATATTTTCTTTACATTTTTCTTATACTTTTTATAGTCACAACTCTGGAGTATATTGAAGTATGACAGGAAAGGCTCTGCCTCACCTGACTGCACATCACAGGGCAGAGACCTGGGGGTAAATTTACTGAAGTGAGAGTTTTTAGAAGAGGAGATGTTGCCAATATCAACCAATCAGATTCTACTTAACATTTAACTAGCACCTTCTAGAAGATAATAGCTAGAATCTGACTGGTTGCTATGGGCAACATTTCCACTTTAGTAAATATACCCCCAGGTCTCTATCCTGTGCCAAATACACCCTCTGTCTCTCCTACACCACAGTCTATATATAGCTTTGTATGTAACAATACAGGAGCTGTGTAAGTCATGGTAGGTCCTCTTTAATAATGATACATAGACCATGTTATGTAAAGTTAGTGACTATACGGTACACACCTTACCCCTCATGGTCTGTTTCTCTAGGTATCTTGCAAACCAGAGGCTGGCCGCTGATTGGAATGCCAGATTGTCCGGTTTACACCACTCATCAAGAAGTTCTGGTAGGTGAAGGCAGACCCGCCAAGAGCCACGCCAGGCCTGGGTAAATAAGGTGGCGTGGCCTAATTGTGGCGGTGTGGACACACCCCCTTAGGTAAATATAAACATCCACAGTTTTGCAGCACCACGAAGTGGCACTGCATGCTGGCGAGGGGGGCGCAACGAGCCCCCTCAGCCCAGCTTATAACCAGTGGGTGGCGCGATTAGCTTGATTGCTCCCCCCACAGGCATAGGAGACTGCTGTGGCTGCTTCTTAGCAGCCGCGAGCAGTCTCCCAGTGCAGCCCAGCACACAGCAGCATGTGCTAGGCTGCTGTGATGTAAGAGGGGTGGAACGGTGCCGGACCCGGGCCCCCGCCAGGCCCCTCCAGCAAGCTTGGGCCCAGGTAATTAGTACCCACTCCCCCCTCTCTGTGCCCCTGTGTGAAGGACACCCTGTGGCACAGAATGCAGCACAGAACATTTGTGACTCAGGAAGAACTGGATGAGGTGTGTAACACAGTACAATGAGTGTTGGAGTTATGTGTATACAGGTGCGGTGTATGGCAGAGTTATGTACACCCCAACTCCCTTATCAACAATGAGCAGTGTAACATTTCATGTATCTGAGGAAAAGCATTTCATTCCGATGTAACAATCTTTTCAGTCCCTGTTAGTTACAGTATGCTAATACCCAAATTCATCTGAGGATGAATTGTTTCTGGAAAAGCCATTTATACGGCCAATTCTCTACCCACAGGGTATTTATTCAGAGTACGATGAAGAGCTGAGATAGAATCCCACTTACAGATAGGCTGTGCTTCCTTGTTTTATCAGTGTAAGGTGGGGAATTCTCTGCATGTGAACTTGGCAACACAGTAGCACAATGTATAGTATTGTTGTCTCACACGTCTGGGGATATTAGTTTGATTCCTGACCAGCCCAATATCAACATCATAACTGCTGCCATTGTGGTGTTAACATTCAGAATGTCGACTTTGTAAATGTCAACCTGCATGGACTATATCCCTTCTGTGACATGTTATATCTCAGGCTCTGCTATAGGCAGAAATACATTATTTTATAGAGCATCTGACAAACTGTTAGCTGATTATGACTCTCAAACTCACTTGTGTGGCCACTAGGTGATGAGAGACGATGGTCATCCTGCATGGAGGAGAGAGCAAAAACTCCACCATGGCTGGGCGATAAGAGAATATCCTGGGCGTCCAATCCCATCTTGTCATCTGTGTGACCCTCTTCAGCAGCCCAGAGTCCCCTCCTGCTCACTGCTCTAGAGCTGCTACATCTAGAGGAGGAAGAAAATATCTTGAGAGCAACATGGGGAGACATAGAGGGTGATAGTGAGAGGCAGAGGGTGGCAGTGGCTGACTGGAGAGGCAGAGGGTGGTAGGGCTAGGTAGCGGGTGGATGGAAGAGACAGTGGGTGTCAGGTGGAGAGTGGGGAGGCATGGGTGGCAGTGGGTGACAGTGAGAGGCAGAGGATGTCAGTGAGAGGCATTAGGTGTGTGTATTATTGCATTATAATTACTAGGGGTGAGCGGGTTCGGATTTCTGAAATCCGAACCCCCCCCAAGCTCCCCGATCCGAGGCCGTTCCGAGTCAGGCTCAACTTTTCCCGCCTGACTTGGATCTGAAATCGAGGCAAAACGTCATCATCCCACCTTCCGGGTCTCGCGGGTTTTGGATTCTATATAAGGTAACCACGTCGGTGCCATTTTCTCACTCGACTGTGGACAGTGAAGAGGGAGGGTGGGAGTTAGGGCTGGCTGGGCTGTGTAGTGTAGTGTAGTGTAGTGTTGTGCTGTGCTGTGCTGTTGTTGTCCATAGGGGCTGTGAGCCTGATTCAGAGCCGCTCGTAAGCAGCAGTACGCTCGTTCCAAGCGATGTTTGCCCATCTGCGCATGCGTACGGTTTTTAATACGCATACGCGAACCAGTCAGTGCGGACGAAAATCATTTGGTCGCTATATAGCGAATGCCTGCTATTTTGAAAGACATGAGGAGGCGTATGTGGGTGGTAACAGGGGAAGGTGCTTGAAAACGGGGAGTGGAGATCAGAACGCAGGCGTGCTTAAAGGTCAAAATGGGCGTTTTATGGGTGTGCATAATTAATACAGCAGCATCACTGACCACGTCACTGGGTTATTTTATAGCCAGAACTGCTCGCAAATTTGTGGTAGCAAAAACCAACCACAAGAATAGCGAGCAGTTCATACGCTGGGCGATGTACTCGACTAATCTAATAAATAGCGAACATGACGTATGATGCGAGCGGCCAGGGGGCGTCTTTTTCAAAATTACAACCGCAAGTTTTGTTCGCTCGTTCAGACATAGAGGAGTCAACAGACCGCAAAGAGCAAACGGTTCATTTGAATAGCCACCCCTTTTTGTTGAACGAACGACCACAAATAGCGACCGGCTCTGAATCAGGCCCTGTGTCCACTCCTCCAAAGTCCATAGGGGCTGGCTGTGTTGTGCTGTGCTGCTGTTGTCCATAGGGGCTGTGTCCACTCCTCCAAAGTCCATAGGGGCTGGCTGTACTGTGTTGTGCAGTCAGTTGTCCATAGGGGCTGTGTCCACTCCAAAGTCCTGTGCAGTGTCCCAGTCCTAAAAGGGTGCTGTAGTGTTGTCCAGGGGGTGCTCTGTCCATCAGGGGTGCTCCCCCAGAGTGCAAAAAAAATAAATATTTTTTCTGTGTTTGTGAATTGTGTGCGCAGTAGCCGCACGTGCATCAACAAAGTAGCGCCAAGCGTGCGCCTGTGTCATAAGAAAAGGGCCGGCTGGCTTGACCGTTAAAGGGTGCTGTAACCCCCAAAGTGCACTCCAAACCAAATAAAAAAATATTTTCTGTGTTTGTGAATTGTGTGCACTGTGGCTGCACGTGCATCAACAAAGGAGCAGCGCCAAGCGTGCGCCTGTGTCCCATAAGTAAAGGGCCGGCTGGCTTGTCCATTAAAGGGTGATGTAACCCTCAAAGTGCGCTCCACAAAGAATAAAAAATTCTCCTTTTTTTCTGTCTTTGTGAATTATGTGGGCTGTAGCTGCACCTGCATCCTCAAAGCAGCAGCAACAAGCGTGCATCTGTCTGTTAAAGGGTGGTGTAACCCCCAAAGTGTGCTCCACAAAGAATAAAAAAAAAAAAAAATTTCTGTCTTTGTGAATTGTGTGGGCTGTAACTGCACCTGCATCCTCAAAGCAACAGCGACATGCGTGCATCTGTCTGTTAAAGGGTGGTGTAACCCCCAACGTGCACTCCAACAAAAATTAAATATTTTCTTCTGTGTTTGTGAATTGCCTGCACTGTACGTGCATCCTCAAAGCAGCAGCACCAAGCGTGCGTCTGTCTGTTAAAGGGTGATGTAACCCCCAAAGTGCAATCCAACAAAAATAAAACATTTTCTTCTGTGTTTGTGAATTGCCTGCACTGTACGTGCATCCTCAAAGCAGCAGTGCCAAGCATGCGTCTGTCTGTTAAAGGGTGGTGTAACCCCCAAAGTGCACTCCAACAAAAATAAAATATTTTCTTCTGTGTTTGTGAATTGTGTGCATTGTACGTGCATCCTCAAAGCAACAGCACCAAGCGTGCATCTGTCTGTTAAAGGGTGGTGTAACCCCCAAAGTGCACTCCAACAAAATATTTTCTTCTGTGTTTGTGAATTGTCTGCACTGTACGTGCATCCTCAAAGCAGCAGCGACAAGCGTGCATCTGTCTGTTAAAGGGTGGTATAACCCTCAAAGTGCGCTCCACAAAGAATAAAAAATTCTTTTTTTTCTGTCTTTGAGAATTGTGTGGGCTATAGCCGCACCTGCATCCTCAAAGCAGCAGCGCCAAGCGTGCGTCTGTCTGTTAAAGGGTGGTGTAACCCTCAAAGTGCGCTCCACAAAGAATAAAAAAATATATTTTTTTCTGTCTTTGTAAATTGTGTGCACTGTAGCTGCACGTGCATCAACAAAGGAGCAGCGCCAAGCGTGCGCCTGTGTCCCATAAGTAAAGAGCCGGCTGGCTCATTTTTTAAAGGGTGGTGTAACCCCCAAAGTACACTAGTCTGCAACAAAAATAAAAAATTATTTTCTGTGTTTGTGTGCGCCTTAGCCGCACGTATATATCAATATAACATAAATGGAGGACCAAACTTTCTCCGATAAAAATAAAATAGGGAAAGATCAAGAACCACTTCCTCCTAGTGCTGAAGCTGCTGCCACTAGTCATGACATAGACGATAACATGCCATCAACGTCGTCTGCCAAGGTCGATGCCCAATGTTATAGTAGAGGGCACATACAATCCCAAATTACTAAGTTCAGAAAAATGACCTTAAAAAAACCCATTTAAATCATCTGAGGAGAAACGTAAACTTGCCAATATGCCATTTACAACACGGAGTGGCAAGGAACGGCTAAGTTCTTTCCCTATGCTCATGACTAGTGGTTCAGCTTCAAATGACGATGGAAGCCCTCCTCCCGCTAAAAAAATCAATCGAGTTAAGCTGGCAAAAGCACAGCGAAGAACTGTGCTTTCTAAGAAGATATCACAAATCCCCAAGGAGAGTCCAAGTGTGGTGGCGGTTGCGATGCCTGACCTTCCCAGCACTGGACGGGAAGAGGTGGCTCTTTCCACATTTTGCACGCCCCCTGCAAGTGCTGAAAGGAGCACCCACAGTCCACTTGCTGTTATGCAAATTGAAGATGTCACTGTTGAAGTACAACAGGATGAGGATACTGGTGTAGCTGGCGCTGAGGAGGAAGTTGGCGAGGAGGATTCTGATGGTGATGTGGTTTGTTTAAATCAGGCTCCAGGGGAGACAGCTGTTGTCCGTGGGATGAAAAAGCCCATCACGGTCATGCCTGGGCAGAATACCAAACATTCCACCTCTTTGGTCTGGCAATATTTCTATCCAAATCAGGACAACAACTGTCTTGCCATATGTACCATATGTAAAGGTGAAATAAGTAGGGGTAGGGACGTTAACCACCTAGGAACATCCTCTAGGAACATCCTCCCTTATACGGCACCTGCAGCTCATTCATAAAAGTTACTGTCAAGTTCAGAAACTTTGGCTAAGACCATAAGCAGTCCAGGGACACCTAAATCCCATTGTTCTGTTGTATCTAAGCGCCTGCAAACCACACCGTCAACTCACTCCTCGTCAATTTCCTCCTTAGTCAATATCGGAAGTAGTCCTGCAGGCCATGTCACTGGCATAACTGACTCTCCGGAGGATCCTGCATTGCTACACCTACTGCTGCCGCTGCTGCTGTTGCTGCTGCTGGGAGTCATTCATCATCCCAGAGAGGAAGTAGGAACACCACTAATTTTACTAAACAATTGACCCTCCAACAGTCCTTAGCAAGGAGGATTAAGTACGACAGCAGTCATCCTGAAGCAAAGCGTATAACTGAGGCCTTGACTGCTATGTTGGTGTTAGACGTGCGTCCGGTATCTGCCATTAGTGCAGTGGGATTTAGACAATTGATGGAGGTAGTGTGTCCCCGGTTCCAAATCCTGACTAGATTCCACTTCACTAGGCAGGCGATACCTAGACTGTACAGAAACGTCAGAAAAAGTGTCCTCAGTGTCATGAAAAATGCGGTTGTACCCAATGTCCACTTAACCACGGACATGTGGACAAGTGGAACAGGGCAGACTAAGGACTATATGACCGTGACAGCCCACTGGGTAGATGTATCACCTTACGCAGCAACAACAGCAGCATCACCAGTAGCAGCATCTCAGAAATGCCAGCTCGTTCCAAGGCAGGCTACGCTGTGTATCACCGGTTTCAGTAAGAGGCACACCGCCAATAACCTCTTAGAGAAACTGAGGGAAATCATCGCCCAGTGGCTTACCCCACTTAGACTCTCCAGGGGATTTGTGATATCTGACAACGCCACTAATATTGTGCGGGCATTACATCTGGGCAAATTCCAGCACATCCCATGTTTTGCTCACACAATAAACTTGGTGGTGCAGAATTTTCTGAAAAGCGACAGGGGCATGCAGGAGATGCTTTGGGTGGCCCGAAAAATTTCTGACCACTTTCGCCATTCAGCGACTGCGTGCCGAATACTGGAGCGCTGGCAAACACTCTTGAACCTGCCCCACCATCACCTGAAGCAAGAGGTTGTGACACGGTGGAACTCAACCCTCTATATGCTTCAGAGGATGGAGGAGCAGCAAAAGGCCATTCAAGCCTATACATCCACCTATGACATAGGCAAAGGAGGGGGTATGCACCTGACTCAAGCACAGTGGAGAATGATTTCCGTGTCGTGCAAGGTTCTCCAGCCCTTCGAACTTGCCACATGTGAAGTCAGTTCAGACACTGCCAGCTTGAGTCAGGTCATTCCCCTCATCAGGCTTTTGCAGAAGCAGCTGGAGAAAATGAAGGAGGAGCTAAGAAGGAGAGATTCCGCTCGGCATGTGGGACTTGTGGATGAAGCCCTTCATTCGCTTTGCCAGGATTCCAGGGTGGTCAATCTGTTGAAATCAGACCACTACATCTTGGCCACCGTGCTCGATCCTAGGTTTAAAGCCTATGTGGTGTCTCTCTTTCCGGCCGACACAAGCCTGCAGAAGTGCAAAGACCTGCTGGTGAAAACACTGTCAGCTGAAGCGGAACGTGACACGTCAACAGCTCCTTCTTCATTTTCTCCCGCAACTGGGGCTGCCAGGTAAAATGTTAGGTACCCTAAGCAACCCGCTGGCGGTGATGCAGGGCAGGCAGGACCAAGTTTGGACATCTGGTCCATACTGAAGGACCTGGCAACAATTTCTGACATGTCTACTGTCACTACATATGATACTGTCACCATTGACAGAATGGTGGAGGATTACATCGGTGACAGCATCCAAGTAGGCATGTCAGACAGTCCGTACCTGTACTGGCAGGAAAAGGAGGCAATTTGGAGGCCCCTGTACAAACTGGCTCTATTTTACCTGAGTTGCCCCCCCTCCAGTGTGTACTCCGAAAGAGTGTCTAGTGCAGCCGGGAACCTTGTCAGCGAAAGGCGTAGGAGGTTGCTTCCACAAAATGTGGAGAAGATGATGTTCATAAAATGGAATTATCAACTCTTCCAGGGAGACCAGCCTCAAGAATGTACAGAGGGACCTGTGGTGGTGGATTCCAGCTGTCACGGCCAGGGTATTTCAGCATGGCGCTAGGCGAGTGTTACCTGTGAGGTCATTGTGGCACGGGCTGTCTGGTGGTGGAGCTGGTGTCTGGCGGGGGGCTTTGGCTGCGCGCGTTGTTATGCAGGCCTGTTGTCACTCTGCGCTGGTAAGGCCTGGCGGCGTCTCCGTTCCATTTGGCATGGGCGCCGCCATCTTGCCTTCTGGCCATGTGATGCGGCTGGCCAATCCTGGTGAGTCACATGTTCCCTCCGGCCAGTAACAGCACGGCATGGGGTATTTAGGAAGGGTCAGTGCCTTCCTTCTTTGCCAGTGCAACGTGTATCTCAGCCTAGTTGAGAGGGAGTTCTCTGTGCTTTCCTGTTCCTGTGAATTCGCTGTCTGCCAGTCTGCCTGTCAGCTCCTAGCTCCCACTGGACTACCCCGCTTCCACCATCACCCTTGCCCATACCTGAGTGCCTGAGCCTGCTGACATCCTGCGCTTCAGTTCACTACCTGCAAACCTGGCTTGTTTATTTTCAGTTCACTATCTGCAAACTTGGCTTGATTATTTTCAGTTTCACTACCTGCACACCTGGACAGCTCTAATTGTTTCTACTTGGACATTAACCCTTTTGCTCCCACCACAGAACTCTTGTGCACATTTATATATTCCTGGACTTTTATTTACTGCCACATTATATGTCTACTCAAGCACTTATTAAAGATCACAGTTTTATTTTCAAATCTGCTTCTGTGATCGCTCCTGCTACCACCCCGGGTCCACAAACAACCCAGAACATAACAGTTTGCACTGGCCCCATGGAGCCGGCCACGGATCAGGAGTCAGGAGTGGATTTGTTCAGGTGCATTTCTGGTCGTTTAGAAAATCTGGAAAACATGCAGCATCAGATGGCTCAATTTCTGCAAGAGATGTCCAAGCGACAGGATAGTTTGCAAACTTCCTTTTCTACCCCTGAAGTACCAGCATCTACATCCGCATCAGCGTCTGGGAATACAGGAGGCAGATCATCTCCCCGCTTGCATCTTCCTTTACCAAGTACATTTGACGGCAATCCTAAACTCTGCCGAGGATTCCTAAATCAGTGTGACATACATTTTACCCTGCAGCCTGACAACTTTCTAACTGCAAGAACTAAAGTGGTCTCTCTGTTATCCGGCCAGGCCTTGGAATGGGCTTTCCCACTCTGGGAGCGCTCAGATCCGCTGCTGGATAATTACGCAGGCTTTGTGTCATCCTTCAGGAGGATTTTCGATGAACCTGGGCGTACTGTATCAGCATAATCAAACATCATGACACTGAGACAAGGGGTCCGTCCTGTCAGTCAATATGCCGTGCAATTTAAAATTTTAGCATCAGAGCTCAAATGGAATGAGGAAGCCCTCACCTCGGCCTTCTGGCATGGGTTGTCAGACCGACTAAAGGATGATCTAGTCACTCGAGAGCTTCCTACTAATCTGAACGACATGATTTCGTTGTGTATCAAAGTTGACCTATGCTTCAGGGAACGTCAGGCTGAAAAAAACAGAACTGAACGGCAAAGGTCATTTACCCCATCCATTTCTACCCGACCCATTCCTTCTCCTACTGAAGAGGAGCCTATGCAGGTGAATCATACACATCTCTCAAAAGAAGAACGTCAGAGAAGAATGCAAAAGAACCTCTGTCTGTACTGCGGAGAGTCCGGTCACCTGCTGATCTCCTGCCCCCGTAAACCGGGAAATGCCAAATCCTAACTGACCCTGGAGACATCAAGTTAGGAGTTATGAACCTGTCTCCAAAAATTAAAGATTTCACGATTACCCTGCCTTTGATCTTAAACCCAAACCTGTCTTTGCTACTGCTCTACTTGACTCGGGAGCAGCCGGAAATTTCATAACGTCTAGTTTCATAGATAAATTTCAGATTCCTTGTTTGTCTCTCAACCATGCCATCTCTCTGACTTCTATAGACGGACGTCCTCTAACTAACGGGATAGTCACCAGAGAGACTCAACCAGTATTGGTCCGAATTGGAGCACTTCATTCTGAGTCCTTAAAATTCCTGGTGATATCAGAGGCCTCTCAAGAAGTGGTTCTTGGTCTACCCTGGTTACGTCAACATAATCCCAGGATTGATTGGAGTTCTATGCAGATTCTGTCATGGGGTATGGACTGTCAGAAATCCTGTCTTCCAAAAATTCGACCTGTGAGAAAGACAGTTCCATTAGTTTCTTCTGCCATTCCCAAGGAATATCAGATGTTCGCCGATGTGTTCTCTGAGCAACAAGCAAATATCTTACCCCCTCATAGGGAATGGGACTGTCCAATTGAATTGATACCTGATAAGATACCACCTCGTGGTCGTACCTATCCGCTGTCCTTGCCTGAGACTCAAGCCATGACCGAGTACATCCGGGACAACCTGGCAAAGGGGTTCATTTGCCCCTCTACTTCACCTGCCGGAGCTGGGTTTTTCTTCGTTGGCAAGAAGGACGGTGGTCTAAGACCATGTATCGATTATCGAGGCCTTAATGACATTACTGTAAAGAATCGATACCCTCTTCCCCTGATTACTGAGTTGTTTGATAGGGTCAAGGGCTCTGTCATTTTTTCTAAATTAGATCTGAGAGGGGCTTACAACCTCATTCGTATCCGAGCTGGCGATGAATGGAAGATCGCTTTTAATACCAGAGATGGACATTTTGAGTATTTAGTAATGCCTTTTGGATTGTGTAACGCCCCTGCTGTCTTTCAAAGTTTCGTTAATGAGATTTTCCGGGATCTGTTATATGTTTCGGTTGTTGTCTATCTGGATGACATACTGATTTTTTCACCCTCTGTGGCTAAACATCAAGAACATGTTAAAGAAGTTCTGACCCGTTTGAGAGAAAACCACCTTTACTGCAAACTGGAGAAGTGCGTCTTTGGAGTGCCTAGTGTACCTTTTCTCGGCTATGTAATATCTGGCTCCAGTTTAGAAATGGACCCCAAGAAGGTACAAGCAATTCTGGATTGGACCCGACCTCAGACACTGAAGGCCATCCAGAGATTGTTGGGCTTCGCCAATTATTATAGACGCTTCATTAAGGGATTTTCTACACTGCTGGCTCCCATTACAGCCTTGACCCGCAAAGGTGCTAATCCTGCCCAATGGTCACCTGAGGCAGAGTCTGCCTTTCATCTTCTAAAACAGGCCTTTATCTCAGCACCAGTTCTTCGACAACCAGATCTGGGCAGGCCTTTTTTGTTGGAGGTGGACGCATCATCTGAAGCTGTGGGAGCAGTCTTGTCTCAACGTTATGAGGACAACCGAGTCCATCCGTGTGGGTTCTTTTCTAAAAAATTCTCACCTGCCGAAAGGAACTACGCCATAGGTGAGCAAGAACTACTAGCTGTAAAGTTGGCGTTGAAGGAATGGAGATATTTGCTAGAAGCCGCCAAGTTTCCATTTACTGTATTTACGGACCATAGAAATCTCCTATTTCTCAAAAACCTCCAATGTGTGAGTCCACGTTTGGCCCGCTGGGCAATATTCTTTGCCAGATTTCAGTTCACCCTGACCTTCCGGTCTGGAGCACTTAATCAGAAGGCTGATGCCCTATCGAGATCTCTCCTCTGTGATGATCAATCTGAAAATCAAAGCAATACCCCTGTCTTGGAATCAAGAGTTTTTGCCTCATTACAAGTTCAGCCTCCTACGGGAAAATCATTTTTGGCCCCGGAATTAAGGAAGCAGCTTCTCACTTGGCCACATTCCTCTCGCTTCGCAGGGCACTCAGGCACTCGGAAGACCTTGGAGTTCCTGAAAAGACACTATTGGTGGCCTTCTATGAAGGCAGATATAATGGAGTTCATCTCTTCCTGCTACTCCTGTGCCCAGCATAAATCATCACGACAAGCTCCAGCTGGGGAATTGCTTCCATTACCTACTCCATCACGTCCATGGACGCATCTCTCCATGGATTTCGTCACAGACCTGCCAGTCTCTCAAGGTTTCAACACTATCTGGGTTGCAATAGACCAATTTTCTAAGATGGTCCACTATATACCGTTGAAGAAGTTACCTTCTGCCCCTGACCTGGCACAGTTGTTTGTCCAACACATATTTCGTCTACATGGCCTTCCTGCTGAAATTGTCTCTGACCGTGGTGTGCAGTTTACTGCAAAATTCTGGAGGGCTTTGTGTTCTGTTCTTCAAGTGAAGTTAAACTTTTCCACGGCCTACCATCCGCAAAGCAACGGCTCCACCGAGAGAGTTAATCAAGATCTAGAGACTTTCTTAAGAATTTTTATGTCATCTTCCCAGGACAATTGGGCTGCCTTGCTGCTGTGGGCTGAGTTTGCACATAATGCTTCCTACCACTCGTCAACTAACCAAACGCCATTTCAGGTTGTATATGGCCTTCATCCTCGTGTTCCCGAATTTTGAAGCCTGCCTGTTTTCGATGTTCCGGCCGTGGAGGACACGGTGCGGAATTTTGCTGCTATCTGGACTCAAGTACGGTCTGATTTGTTGAAGGCATCCTCTCGCTATAAGAAGCGTAGAATAGTTCCATGCATGCAAGTTGGAAGCCAGGTCTGGTTATCCACCCGGAATCTTCGTCTGAGGGTTCCTTCTATGAAATTTGCACCACGCTTCATCGGTCCCTTCTCCATAACAGAAGTCATTAATCCAGTGGCCTATCGTCTACAGTTACCCCCATACCTAAAAATCCCTAATTCCTCCCATATTTCCTTATTGAAGCCCCTGGTCCTGAATAAATTCCATAGTGCTCTACCTGCTTCTCCTCGAGTCCAGACGGAGAGAGGAGTTGAGTTTGAGGTCGCCCAGATCTTGGACTCTCGTCTACGCAGAGGTCATCTACAGTATTTGCTGGACTGGAGAGGTTACGGTCCAGAGGAACGTTGCTGGACCGATGCTCGTGATGTCCACGCTCCCATGCTCATCAGGAGATTCCATTCTGCCCATCCGGAGAAGCCTGGTGAGTGTCCTGAGGCCACCCCAAAAGGGGGGGGTACTGTCACGGCCAGGGTATTTCAGCATGGCGCTAGGCGAGTGTTACCTGTGAGGTCATTGTGGCGCGGGCTGTCTGGTGGCGGAGCTGGTGTCTGGCGGGGGGCTTTGGCTGCGCGCATTGTTATGCGGGCCTGTTGTCACTCTGCTCTGGTAAGGCCTGGCGGTGTCTCCGTTCCATTTGGCATGGGCGCCGCCATCTTGCCTTCTGGCCATGTGATGCGGCTGGCCAATCCTGGTGAGTCACATGTTCCCTCCGGCCAGTAACAGCACGGCATGGGGTATTTAGGAAGGGTCAGTGCCTTCCTTCTTTGCCAGTGCAACGTGTATCTCAGCCTAGCTGAGAGGGAGTTCTCTGTGCTTTCCTGTTCCTGTGAATTTGCTGTCTGCCAGTCTGCCTGTCAGCTCCTAGCTCCCACTGGACTACCCTGCTTCCACCATCACCCTTGCCCATACCTGAGTGCCTGAGCCTGCTGACATCCTGCGCTTCAGTTCACTACCTGCAAACCTGGCTTGTTTATTTTCAGTTCACTATCTGCAAACCTGGCTTGATTATTTTCAGTTTCACTACCTGCACACCTGGACAGCTCTAATTGTTTCTACTTGGACATTAACCCTTTTGCTCCCACCACAGAACTCTTGTGCACATTTCTATATTCCTGGACTTTTATTTACTGCCACATTATATGACTACTCAAGCACTTATTAAAGATCCTAGTTTTATTTTCAAATCTGCTTCTGTGATCGCTCCTGCTACCACCCCGGGTCCACAAACAACCCAGAACATAACACCAGTGGGGACGAATTAATATTCTGTGAGGATGAGGATGTACACAACACTGAAGAGGGTGAGGAATCGGTGGATGAGGAGGATGAGGACGACATCTTGCCTCCGTAGAGCCAGTTTGTGCAGGGACAGATTAATTGTCAGCTTGTTTTGTGGGGGCCCAAACAAACCAATCATTTCAGCCACAGTCGTGTGGCAGACCCTGGTGCTGAAATGATTGGTTTGCTAAAGTGTGCATGTCCTGTTTATACAACATAAGGGTGGGTGGGAGGGCCCAAGGACAATTCCATCTTGCACCTCTTTTTTTTCTTTGCATTATGTACAGTTTGGGGCCTAGTTTTTCAAACTGCCATCCTGTCTGCCACTGCAGTGTCACTCCTAGATGGGCCACGTGTTTGTGCCGCCCACTCGTGTCGCTTAGCATAGTCATCCAGCTACCTCGGTGCAACCTTTTGGACATAAAAACACTATTGTGAGGTGTTCAGAATAGACTGGAAATGAGTGGAAATTAATGTTATTGAGGTTAATAATAGCATAGGAGCAGAAAAACCCACAAATTCTGTGATTTTAGCTGTTTTTATGCTTTTTTTAAAAAAAAATACAGATCCAAAACACAAAACCCAGAACCTAAAACACGGAAGGGTGGTTTTGGCAAAACCAATCCAGATCCAAAACACGAAGAAAGATCCAGATCCAAAACCAAAACACAAAACACGAAAAGTGGCCGGTGCACACCCCTATTAATTACCAATATATTTGTGCCTCATCATATGTGTCTTTTCATCTTAGCTCAATCTTTGTGCTTAACTGTCATCATGTATCATCTCATTTTATATATCAGTATACGTGCCTAATTATCATAGCCCAGTTCATGTGTTTAATTGTTATAGCCCACAGGTTACTAAACTAAAGATTATAAGGATTAAATGTTATTCAAATTTAAGGGCATCAACAATTGAGCAAGCATAATAAGTGTTAATGAGATCCTACTGTATGTGAAACACAGTGCCATTATATGCATGAGATATTCAGTGCAGTTAGTTTTGGGATAGGCTGCTTGTACTGAACCTTGGTGTGTATATCTTTTTCCGGCTTAGAATTTTTATTCAGAATTGTTCATTAAATGTAATTAATTAGGATTGGTGTATATTCCTGGAGGTCAGTGAGTGACCTTTATGAAATTTACCAGGGGGTGTTTAAGAAATGTTCACCCATATCCATATATTTGTCATGATTGCACGTGATTTTAAGATAAATTTACTGTTACTTAAAATGTATATTTAGAAACTGAACAAAAAAGAAAATAATGGAGAGCGCTAGACAGAGGTAAATAGTTTAATAATCAATACCCTTAATATAACATAATATTAAAAAACTGACAATTATAAACATATATAGCAGTCAAAATACATGAATCCCGGATACATGAACCACCTGGAATCTTTTATGAGAGAATTATCATATGTTGTAGCAGAAGGTAGCATGCACCAAACAATTTATGCAGACATACAGGGGTATTCAATATGGGTGCGATAACATTGTTTTTGCGTTAATATCACAATTATGATGTCATTATCGCAGGTTTTAGTTTTACACCGTATTCAATTTCAAAGACTTTTCGCAGGTTAGAAAAGTCTTTGATAAAAAACGGGGATAACTTTTCACCACTGAATAGGTGGCGAAAAAAAGTGCAGAATTGGAGTTTAGGGGTGCAGGCTTAAAAAAAATAGCCTGCACCCTTCAGAATGACCCCTTGAAACGATCTGTGTCAAAAAAAAAAAAAAAATCGGGACACCCCAAAAAAGCACTTTGAATTTGGGGGCCAAAAAAAAAAATGTTGGGGAACAAAGTTAAAAAATAGCGAACTTGACTCTGGGGGGGTCCCCAAGTATGCCTCAGGTGTTTTTTTAATTGCAGCTCCTTGCGCAAGTGGGTTTTTCACAATTTTTTCAAGTCTCTTTTGCAACTTTAAAATATGCTGACCCCCATTTTCAAGTACCCCAAATTTGCTGAGCATAGTTATTTTTCGCAAAAAAAAATTCTAAATGCTCTTCTGCACCACTTTCTTCAAAGTCGCATTTATGCACTTGCAGCGGCTATTAGAAACCCCGACTTCCTTCAGGAGTTAAAAATGGGGTACCTATAGTGATCCCCCATGTCTAGACATCATTATGGGGGTCCCTAGAATATTTTCCGAAAATTCCCGTTTTTGTTAACCTTTAAAAAAAAAATTAAAAAAATTTAGAAAAAAAATGACATAAGGTCCCCCCCCCAATAGCCAAACCAGCCCCAGGCTAGCCAGCCAGTGGTGGTTTCTAAAATTACGGGGAACAAAATGTGTAGGGTTCCACCGTATTTTAGAAACCAACACCAGGCTGCAGGGACTAGTGCTGGTTTTAAATATAGGGGGCAAAAACGACGTGAGGTACCCCCTATATTTAAGACCAGCACCAGACCCAACTGACCGGGGTGCAATGCCACAGCCCGGAGACCCAATCACCGCGGCTCCAGGTCCAAAGCATTACACCCCAAGTCGGTCAGCGCAAACTGGTGATCTCGGGGGAGTCGGGGACCCCCCAATAAAGGGTCCCCCCTCTCCCAAGCACCACAGGCTTACGCTGAAGCCTGGGGCTCATCCCCATACCCCTGGAGCGGTGGGTATGGGGGTAATAGGGGGGCCAAATAATGTAAGACTATTGTACTTTACAGTGGAACTACAAGTGCCAGCATGCCTGCCATTTTGCACTTGTGGAACGACAGGTGCCAGCAGACATGCAGCACCTGTAATTTCACTGTAAAATAAATAGTTAAAAAAAGACAAAACACACACACCGTGCCCAGTATAAGTTTATTACATACACATACTTACCTATACCAGATGTTCGGTCCCCTTGTCAAGTAGAAATCCATGGTAGCTGGCCCTGCAAGAAAGATTTCATACTCACCAACATCCAGCGCTGGTCTCCACAGTAATCCATGGGTGTTTTAAAACAAAAAAACGTGTTACCCGATCCACGCTACAAGCTATCTGTATGTGTGTTGTCACACATACAGATAGCTCCCGAATGGCCGCTGCCAGCACTTCATGGGGCATTGCAGTCCTGAGAGCCAATCAGCGGCCGCGCTGACTGTAGCGCGGCCGCTGATAGGCTCCGGAACTGACAGTTCCCACGTGGGTGAGTCAGCCCAAGTGGGAACTGTCAGTTGCCGGAGCCAATCAGTGGGCGCTCTACAGTGAGCGCTGCCGCTGATTGGCTGACGGGACTGCAATGCCCCGTGAGGTGCCATCAGCGGCCATTCGGGAGCTATCTGTATGTGTTACAACACACATACATATAGCTTGTAGCGTGGATCGGGTAACACGTTTTTTTATTTTAAAACACCCATGGATTACTGCGGAGACCAGCGCTGGATGTAGGTGAGTATGAAATCTTTCTTGCAGGGCCAGCTACCATGGATTTCTACTTGACAAGGGGACCGAACATCTGGTATAAGTAAGTATGTGTGAATGGGTATGTGTATGTAATAAACTTATACTGGGCACGGTGTGTGTGTTTTGTCTTTTTTTAACTATTTATTTTACAGTGAAATTACAGGTGTCGCATGCCTGCTGGCACTTGTAGTTCCACAAGTGCAAAATGGCAGGCATGCTGGCACTTGTAGTTCCACTGTAAATTACAATAGTCTTACATTATTTGGCCCCCCTATTGCCCCCATACCCAACGCTCCAGGAGTATAGGGGAGGAGCCACAGGCTTCAGCGTAAGCCTGTGGTGCTTGGGAGAGGGGGGACCCTTTTTTGGGGGGTCCCCAACTCCCCCGAGATCACCGGCTTGCGCTGACCGACTTGGGGTGTAATGCTTTGGACCTGGAGCCCCGGTGATTGGGTCTCCGGCCTGTGGCATTACACCCCGGTCGGTTGGGTCTGGTGCTGGTCTTAAATATAGGGGTACCCCACGTCGTTTTTGCCCCCTATATTTAAAACCAGCACTAGTCCCTGCAGCCTGGTGTTGGTTTCTAAAATACGGTGGAACCCTACACATTTATTTACCCGTATTTTTAGAAACCACCACTGGCTGGCAAGCCTGGGGCTGGTTTGGCTATTGGGGGGGGGGACCTTATGTCATTTTTTTTCTAAATTTTTACAGATTTTTTTTAAAGGTTAACAAAAACGGGAATTTTCGGGAAATATTCTAGGGACCCCCCTAATGATGTCTAGATATGGGGGATCACTATGGGTACCCCCATTTTTAACTCCTGAAGGAAGTCAGGGTTTCTAATAGCGGCAGCAGGAAAAAAAAGCTGGCAAAGCGATTTAAAAACCCGACTTTCTTTTGCAGGCAAAAACGGGGTTACCCATAGTGATCCCCCATGTCTGGACATCTTTAGGGGGATTCCAGGCATGTTTCCTGAAAATTCCCAATTTTTTCCTTAAATGGGGTCAAGGGTCATTTTTAAAAAAAACAGGGATAATTTTTCAAATCACTATAGCAAGTGAAAAAAATGCAGAATAGGGGTTTGGGGGTGTAGGCTTATAAAAAATAGCCTGTAGTTATGGGAATGTCCCCTTAAAAGGAAATGTTTAAAAAAAAAATGTCCCCAAAAAATCGGGACACCATTAAAAAAAAAAAAAAAATTGGGGGGGTTAAAAAAAAAAAATGAGGTAAAAAAATTACCAAACTAACAAAATTATTTCTGTTGGGGTCCCCAAGTATGGGGCAGGTGTTTTATTCATTGCGCAAAGTAGCGGCAGGTGCATTTTTGCAGAATTTTGAAAAATTACCTTTAGGGACTTAAAAATATGCTAGTACCCATTTTCATGTACCCCAAATTTGATGGGACCACTTAAAAAAACTAAAAAAAAACCTAAGTGCTCTTCTGCATCACTTCTTCAATGTCGGGAAAAAAAACACATGCGCAGCTATTTAAAAACCCCGACTTTCTTCTGCAGGCAAAAACGGGGGTATCCACAGTGAACCCTGAGGTCTGGACATCTTTAGGGGGCTCCTACAATTATTTCCAGAAATTTCCAGTTTTTTTTCGCCGATCCAAGTATCGCCGGGTCCAGTTTTCAGCGATTTCAAATTGAATACAGAGATATGCGGGAGCGCGCCCGATACTTTAACGCAGGTAAAATCTCCGATATGAAACGTAAACTTCAACAGTGAAGTTTACGTTTCATATTGAATACCCCTCATAAAGTTAGTAGCAAAGCATCTCATACATTCCACATAGGAACTGAAGAACGTTAGTAAATCAGACTGTTAGTGGACAGAAGGCTTGCATGCATAAAGTCATTCCAGCTGGAGAAAGCTAATCACTTAAGATAATATTGCAATAAGCGTCTTGTGCAAATGGCAATTAACAGTGAGATCTTACCACCTTTGTATGGTAGCTGGCGTCCAAGCACACTGACAGGGTGGTATCTGCTGCTACTCCCAGCTTGTATGATATAAACGGAAGGCCAACCAAAGCTGATAAATAGATGCCTAAGGCCACTGTTGTACAAGTGGCCAAAAGAGGTAAAATTCAGGGGAGAAAGTCCAAATGGGCCGCTCTGGGAAGGGTGATGTGTACCCGCGTGTCCACTGTGTGCTGGCCGTTTAGAGTGCAAGCGGCAGAAAGGCCAGGACGGAGGTCCACGTGGCAGCTCCAATAGGTATGACCCAGGTGGCTGTGATGCCGCAGTGTGTCCGCTCTATGCTCAACGGAGCAGAGGGAATGGAGACAGTAGGAGGGGAATGATAGATGTAATCCAGGCGGCTGGGATGCTGCAGCGTGTCCGTCTCTATGTTTGCCGGAGCAGTGAGAGCAAAGCCAGCTGGAGGTGAGTGTGCAGCCAATCAGGTGGTGTCTGTGACCAGGACTCAAGGGAAACACCTGACGCATTTCTCAGCCAATCAGAGGGGCCGTTTCTTCAGAGGTGACTTGTGTCTCAAGAAATGTTCTATTTATACTCATCAGTAATGGTAAGTGATAACACATGACATAATTTAGATCAGTTAGCTTGTCAGCTTATGTTAGTAACTGGGATAGACAAGAAATTCAAGAAACTTTAAACAATTTAATACATAGTGTATAAAATAATATTAGAAACTTCTTATTAAAAGAATTATTAATTGGAAATCAATAACACCAATAATAGTAATGAAATAAAATATAATAATATAAAATAGAATAAAATAAAATAAAATGGACACCCATAAAACAGGATTTTGCTAAGGATTATTATATATAATATATTATACAATACAATACAATACAATCTTCAGTCAATTGACAGAGGATAATAATAATAATTATATTCTCACTTAGATTGAGATATCATTATCATATTATTTATATATATATATCTCCAAACATATTCTATTCCACTAAAAGAAAATAAGTGGTTAATCAAATATATTGTGAACCGTATACGAGAGCCACTAACGATCACATCAATATCTATAATTTACTCAACTGATAAGTGTAATCTTTGCCGTACCCAACCAAAGACACATAACACACAACACAGTTGTGTGTATAATATAACGGACTACACTAATACCCCATAACCTGAGGACCTGATAGATACAACATAGATGGTAGACCCAACATATTCACCGAATGGTGAAACATGAAAATGTATGTATACATATACATGCATATATGAATGCATATATGTATAATAATATACCAATATATTAACATATCAATACATCGATATATCAATACATTAATGGTGGTATGCATGTGAATCAGAAATTGATGCAAAAAGAACTGACAGAAAATAAATAAAAAACTAGCACACAATCTATAGAAAAGATCCAATGGGGACCAATGGGGAACCTAAGTGTCGCCATCTAATCTACTCTATAATACAGTAACATGCTTGGAGAGTTGAAAATATAGAGATTTAAAAATGATTTAATTTGACTGTATCATTCAAACCGAAAGGCATCAAAGTCTCCAACTGGAAAATCCAGAAGGCTTCTCTTCTACATAACCTACGAAACCTATCACCTCCTCTGGGTGTATTCGGAATTTGTTCCACGGCTAAAACCGAGAGACCATCTAGATTTCCTTTGTGGCACAAGACTACATGTCTAGATAGACTATGGTTTTTAATGCCATTAAGTATATTACACCTATGTTCAGAAAACCTAACATGTAAGGGTCGTGTGGTCCTACCCACATACTGGATTCCACATTTACATTGGATAACATAAATAATATTTGTGGATTTACAATTCATAAAATTACTAATACTAAATTTATTCTTGTTATGAAAATAAATTATTTCTGTAGCTTTATTTTTAGAGAATTTGCAAGTAATACATCTTGTTCCACTACACTTAAAAAATCCAAGTGGTTTAGGGGGTAGACAGGGGATAATAGTCGTAATATGGTCTCTCGGTTCTCCCCGAAACAAACTCGGGGCTAGATGTTGCTTGAGATTAGATGCCCTTCTAAAAACAACTCTCTGTTGGCCATCTAGGATGGAACTAAGAATCCTATCTGCTTTTAAGAGTGAAATATTCTTTGAAACTATCTTTTTTATAGCATAAACTGATGTATTATACTGAGTAATAAAGGGTATTACTTCTTTCTTATTTACTTGATCGATAATGGATTCTGAATGTTTGGATCTATCAGAAAGTATTTTAGTCCTATCTATGTCAGTGACCTCATGTAGTACTCTATCCAGCAGGCTGTGTGGATATCCTTGTTTCAGGAAAGTGTCATACAATCCTTGAGCTTGGACTTGAAACATTTCTAATGTAGAACAATTCCTCCTAATATGGAGGAACTGGCCTTTGGGGACGTTATTCTTCCAAGGGAGATATTGTCCACTTGCATAATTTAGATAATTCCCACAGTCGACTGGTTTAGTATATGAGGAGGTCATGACTTGATTGTTTACTATTGTCAGCGTGATATCCAGAAAGTTAAGTGATGTGGAACTAAAAGTGCTAATAAACTTAAGCCCAAACGTATTAGTATTGAGGTGTTTAGTGAAAGAATCGATGGAACTAGAATCCCCATCCCAAACAAAAAACAAATCATCAATATATCTCCCATAGAGGACCAGGTGCGCCCCAAACTTGCTCCCCCACACATAGTGATCCTCGAATCTAGCCATGTATAGGTTTGCAAAACTCAGGGCGAACCTGGTCCCCATGGCCATCCCCCGTGTCTGAAGAAAAAAACGTGAATCAAAAGAAAAATAATTATGTTCTAAAATAAACCTGATACTATCTAGAATGAAGTGCCGTGATGCTTTAGTTACTGTGAAATCTAAATCTAAATAATAATTAATGGCAAGAAGGCCTAATTCATGTGGTATATTCGTATATAATGATTCGACATCACAGGTGAAAAGATGATATGAGTCTTTCCATTCAATTGTATTTATAAGATTCAAAAAATGTGTCGTATCTTTTATGTATGATGGTAAAGACACCACGTACTTCTGTAAATAGGTATCGACAAAAAAAGAAAGATTACTAGTGAGGGACCCAATGCCAGAAATTATAGGATGCCCAGGTGGATTAGTGAGTGTTTTGTGAATTTTGGGCAAATGATAATAAATAGGAGTGATCGGGTGAGGAGTATAAAGAAAATCAAACATCTCTCTGGATATCACGCTGCAGGACAAAGCATCATCCAATAGATCTCTAAGTTCCATCCTATAGCCATCAGTCGGATCATGCAAAAGGCTAGAATAAAAGGACTGATTCCCTAACTGTCTAAAGGCTTCTGCAATATAGTCCTTAGTGTTTTATATTACCAACCCACCGCCTTTATTGGCTTGTTTATTAGTCAGGTTCTTATCTTTAGTCAGTCTCTTAAGAGCCGTTCTCTCTAATTTGTTTAAATTATCGGTCAGATTGGTATCTTCAGCTTTTATACAGAGATTTCTGAAATCTTCCATAGTCGTACTGTAAAAACTCTCTATGAATGGTCCACGATGCTGTAACGGATAAAAATTAGAAGGTTTTTTCAAAGAAATACAGTTATTCTGATTTATATTGTAAACCTGTTCTGGGCTGTTAGAAATCTCTATATCATCTTCCAGACAAGCATGTGAAAATTCACTGTTTTCTTTACCCAAAGACTCTAAAATATCTAATGTAGTTTTATCACCATCGTCTAAGACAATTGGAAATCCTTCCAACTGCCTATTCTTTAGTGTTTTAAGGGCAAAAAAAACGTTTTCGACTGAGGGTTCTCACATACCTATTTAGGTCTATGAAAAGTGTGTATAGATTGGGTTTTTTGGCCGGAGCAAACTTCAATCCTGGTCCTCTATGGGAGATATATCGATGATTTGTTTTTTGTTTGGGATGGGGATTCTAGTTTTATCGATTCTTTCACTAAACACCTCAATACTAATACGTCTGGGCTTAAGTTTATTAGCACTTTTAGTTCCACATCACTTAACATTCTGGATATCACGCTGACAATAGTAAACAATCAAGTCATGACCTCCTCATATACTAAACCAGTCGACTGTGGGAATTATCTAAATTATGCAAGTGGACAATATCTCCCTTGGAAGAATAACGTCCCCAAAGGCCAGTTCATCCGTATTAATAGGAATTGTTCTACATTAGAAACGTTTCAAGTCCAAGCTCAAGGATTGTATGACACTTTCCTGAAACAAGGATATCCACACAGCCTGCTGGATAGAGTACTATATGAGGTCACTGACATAGATAGGACTAAAATACTTTCTGATAGATCCAAACATTCAGAATCCATTATCGATCAAGTAAATAAGAAAGAAGTAATACCCTTTATTACTCAGTATAATACATCAGTTTATGCTATAAAAAAGATAGTTTCAAAGAATATTTCACTCTTAAAAGCAGATAGGATTCTTAGTTCCATCCTAGATGGCCAACAGAGAGGTGTTTTTAGAAGGGCATCTAATCTCAAGCAACATCTAGCCCCGAGTTTGTTTCGGGGAGAACCGAGAGACCATATTACGACTATTATCCCCTGGCTACCCCCTAAACCACTTGGATTTTTTAAGTGTAGTGGAACAAGATGTATTACTTGCAAATTCTCTAAAAATAAAGCTACAGAAATAATTTATTTTCATAACAATAAATTTAGTATTAGTAATTTTATGAATTGTAAATCCACATATATTATTTATGTTATCCAATGTAAATGTGGAATCCAGTATGTGGGTAGGACCACACGACCCTTACATGTTAGGTTTTCTGAACATAGGTGTAATATACTTAATGGCATTAAAAACCATAGTCTATCTAGACATGTAGTCTTGTGCCACAAAGGAGATCTAGATGGTCTCTCGGTTTTAGCCGTGGAACAAATTCCGAATACACCCAGAGGAGGTGATAGGTTTCGTAGGTTATGTAGAAGAGAAGCCTTCTGGATTTTCCAGTTGGAGACTTTGATGCCTTTCGGTTTGAATGATACAGTCGAATTAAATCATTTTTAAATCTCTATATTTTCAACTCTCCAAGCATGTTACTGTATTATAGAGTAGATTAGATGGCGACACTTTGGTCCCCATTGGCCCCCATTGGATCTTTTCTATAGATTGTGTGCTAGTTTTTTATTTATTTTCTGTCAGTTCTTTTTGCATCAATTTCTGATTCACATGCATACCACCATTAATGTATTGATATATCGATGTATTGATATGTTAATATATTGGTATATTATACATATATGCATTCATATATGCATGTATATGTATACATACATTTTCATGTTTCACCATTCGGTGAATATGTTGGGTCTACCATCTATGTTGTATCTATCAGGTCCTCAGGTTATGGGGTATTAGTGTAGTCCGTTATATTATACACACAACTGTGTTGTGTGTTATGTGTCTTTGGTTGGGTACGGCAAAGATTACACTTATCAGTTGAGTAAATTATAGATATTGATGTGATTGTTAGTGGATCTCATATGTGGTTCACAATATATTTGATTAACCACTTATTTTCTTTTAGTGGAATAGAATACGTTGGGAGATATATATATAAATAATATGATAATGATATCTCAATCTAAGTGAGAATATAATTATTATTATTATTATTATTATTATTATCCTCTGTCAATTGACTGAAGATTGTATTGTATTGTATTATATAATATATAATCCTTAGCAAAATCCTGTTTTATGGGTGTCCATTTTATTTTATTTTATCTTATTATATTTTATTTCATTACTATTATTGGTGTTATTGATTTCCAATTAATAATTATTTTAATAAGACATTTTTAATATTATTTTATACACTATGTATTAAATTGTTTAAAGTTTCTTGAATTTCTTGTCTATCCCAGTTACTAACATAAGCTGACAAGCTAACTGATCTAAATTATCTCATGTGTTATCACTTACCATTACTGATGAGTATAAATAGAACATTTCTTGAGACACAAGTCACCTCTGATGAAACGGTCCCTCTGATTGGCCGAGAAACGCGTCAGGTGTTTCCCTTGAGTCCTGGTCACAGACACCACCTGATTGGCTGCGAACTCACCTCCAGCTGGCTTTGCTCTCACTGCTCCGGCGAGCATAGAGACGGACACGCTGCAGCATCCCAGCCGCCTGGATTACATCCATCATTACCCTCCTACTGTCTCCATTCCCTCTGCTCCGTTGAGCATAGAGTGGACACGCTGCGGCATCACAGCCGCCTGGGACATACCTATCGGAGCTGCCATGTGGACCTCCGTCCTGGCCTTTCTGCCGCTTGCACTCTAAACGGCCAGCACACAGTGGACACGTGGGTACACATCAGCCTTCCCAGAGTGGCCCATTTGGACTTTCTCCCCTGAATTTTACCTCTTTTGACCGCTTGTACCACAGTGGCCTTAGGCATCTATTTATCAGCTTTGGTTGGCCTTCCGTTTATATCATACAAGCTGGGAGTAGCAGCAGATACCACCCTGTCAGTGTGCTGGGACGCCGGCTACCATACAAAGGTGGTAAGATCTCACTGTTAATTGTCATTTGCAAAAGACGCTTATTGCAATATTATCTTGAGTGATTAGCTTTCTCCAGCTGGAATGACTTTATGCATGCAAGCCTTCTGTCCACTAACAGTCTGGTTTACTAACGTTCTTCAGTTCCTATGTGGAATGTATGAGATGCTTTGCTACTAACTTTATGTCTGCATAAATTGTTTGGTGCATGCTACCTTTTGCTACAATATATGATAATTCTCTCATAAAAGATTCCAGGTGGTTCATGTATCCGGGATTCATGTATTTTGACTGCTATATATATTTATAATTGTCAGTTTTTTAATATTATGTTATATTAAGCGTATTGATTATTAAACTATTTACCTCTGTCTAGCGCTCTCCATTATTTTCTTTTTTGTTCATTTTTTATTCGGGAACCAGCAATCCCGATTTTTCTTGGGTCGAGCAGCACGACAGAGGTAATTTATATCGATTAATTGTCTTTAAATTACATGTGTTTGTAATTTTATTCTGGGATAGCAAGAAATTCTTGACTAACAGATAAATTTGTGATTTTTGTTTTGGACACCTATTTGTCTTAGCGCTTGGTAGATCCATTTTCCCTTTCCTTTCCCCCCCCCTCCCCCCCCTTTTTTTTCTCTTGGCATATATTTAGAAACTAACATTTGTGACCTAGACTGAGTATCACTCTTTTTAGAGGGTAAACCATTAAAAGTTAAGATTCATACTACCATTAATAATTTTCATAAGAGTGCCCCAAAAAGACTGTTTTTGTTTTATTTGCTCTCCGCAACACATTTTTTTCTATGTGTACAACACAAATTCTTTGGGTGCACCACCAACATAGAGTCATCCATTGCCTATTTTGAGACAGACTAGTACGTTGGTTTATTTGAAATTAACCTTTATTCAAGTTTCCTATAATTCTCTACTGGTGCAGGGTCACATTCCAGATTTACAGGAGTAAGGTGGAGGCCAGTGGATTAGGTGAAGGATAATCTGGTTAGAGGAGATGGATGAGGAAGGAAGGTGTAGAGGAAGCAATTTGGAGCAATGCAAAGTGAAGGGACATAAACAGTTGAGCCATTTTCATTTTTTTTTCTTACTGTGTACTCATTCAGATGCAGAGTCGCAGTAGTGATGTCAGATGCGGAGTCGCAGTAGTGATGTCAGATGCGGAGTCGCAGTAGTGATGTTAGATGCGGAGTCGCAGTAGTGATGTCAGATGCGGAGTCGCAGTAGTGATGTCAGATGCGGAGTCGCAGTAGTGATGTCAGATGCGGAGTCACAGTAGTAATGTCAGATGTCAGATGCAGAGTCGCAGTAGTGATGTCAGATGCAGAGTCGCAGTAGTAATGTCAGATGTCAGATGCAGAGTCGCAGTAGTAATGTCAGATGCAAAGTCGCAGTGGTGATGTCAGATACAGAGTCGCAGTAGTGATGTCAGATACAGAGTGGCAGTAGTGATGTCTAGAGAAGAGCGGGTCCGGTTGTCTGAGAACTGGACCCACCCGAACTTCCAGATCCGAGGTGAGAACCGAGCTAGGCTTTTCCCACCTGACTCAGATCTGAAAACGAGGCAAAATGCGTCATCCTCCTGCTGTTGGAGTCTCATGGGTTTTGGATTTAATAAAGGTCCCCGCAATCGGTGTAATTTCACTCCGGCTGTAGAGAGAGAAGCTAGCAGACGTAGTCAGTCACTGTCAGTCACTCAGTGTGTGTCCAGTTGGGGTCTTGACCTGAAGGCTGCTGCTGTGTTGTACATAAAGGGGCTTAGGCTGCAGTATATAAAGGGGGGCTTCATTCAGTGGGTGCTGCAGCTGTTGTGTCACTTGTCCTGTCAATTAACTGTGGCTGCTGCTGTGTTTTTGTCCTGTGGATCAGGCTAGGGCTGCAGTCCATAAAGTGGTGCTGTGTTGTCCAGGGGGGGTGTCAAGTAGGGGAGCTCTTCCCCAGTTTTAAAAAAAAATAAGTGTTTTTTTTGTGTGTGTGCGTTAGCAACTTAGCTGCGCATATATTGTACAGTGACACTGCCGCAGTTTATCGTCCATGTATTTGTGACTCTGCATGTGGTCTGTCCGCACTCGGCAGGGGTGCTTTGTCGTCCATAAAGAAGGGGTGCTGTCAGTGTTGTTCATCGAGGGGCTGCTGCCTCATTCAGGGGTGCTTTTCCCCAGTGTCAAACTAAATAAAAGTGCTTTTGTGTGTTTGTGTGTGTGTGTGTGTGTGTGCACATTAGCAACTTAGCTGCGCTATTATTGTACGGTGACACTGCCGCAGTTTATCGTCCACTTATTTATGACTCTGCAGGTGGTGCTGTCTGTGTTGTACATCAAGGGGCTGCTGCCTCATTCAGGGGTGCTCTTTGCCAGTCTAAAAAAAATAAAAGTGAAATCAAATTAATATCAATCCATAGCTGTGCTATTATTGTTTGGTGACACTGCTGGCCAGACCGCAGTTATCGTCCATGTATTGTTACACTATAAGTGGTAGCGCAGTGTGCTATTCTTATTCATAAATAATTAATCTTGTGACACTGTAAGTAGTAGTGCAGTCTAATATTTTACTTTTTACTTCTTTCCTCAATTGTGAATAAATGGTTAGTCTACATGCCGACTACAAGACCTCAACAATGTGCTAAACAACATGCGTTACATATAAAACATAATGACATCACTGTAAGTAGCAGCACAGTGTGTTATTCTTATTCATAAATAATTAATCTTGTGACACTTACAGGGGTATTCAATATGGAGCGAAAAGTCTTTTTTTGCGATAATTTCGCAAAAAATGAGGTCATTTTCGCTGGTTTTGGTTTTACACTGTATTCAATTGCAAAGACTTTTCGCAGGTTCGAAAAGTCTTTGAAAAAAAACGGGGATAACTTTTCACCACTGTATAGGTGGCGAAAAAAAGTGCAGAATTGGGGTTTAGGGGTACAGGCTTAAAAAAAATAGCCTGCACCCCTGGGAATGACATTTTAAAAATAATTGTGTCAAAAAAAGTTTTACAAAAAAATAGGGACACCCCAAAAAATGTATTTCAAAATTGGGGTTAAAAAAAAAAAAGGGAAAAAAGTGTTTAAAAATAGGGAATAGGTTCAGGGCTATTCTGCAAGTATGCGGCAGGTGTATTCTAGAATAGGCTATTAGCGGCAGGTGCATAGTTGCAGAATTTTTTAAAACTTACTTCAGGGACATAAAAATATGCTAGTACCCATTTTCATGTACCCCAACTTTGATGGGACCACTTAAAAAAATGAAAAAAATAAGCTAAGTGCTCTTCTGCAACACTTCTTCAATGTCGGGAAAAAACACCTGCTGCGGCTATTTAAATCCCCGACTTTCATTTGCAGGCTAAAACAGGGGTACCCATATTGATCCCCCATGTTTTTACAACTTTAGGGGGGTCCTACAATTTATTCAAGGAAAAATTCATTTTTTTACGCAGATCCCACTTCGCACCTTCCCGTTTTCGTAGGTTTCATATTGAATACGGGGATAAAGCGGGCGCGCACCCGATACTTTATCCCTGGAAAATCTCCGATGTGGAGCGAAAAGTCCAGCACGGACTTTTCGCTCCCATATTGAATACCCCTCTAAGTGGTAGTGCAGTGTGTTCTTATTCATAAATAACTAATCTTGTAACACTAAGGAGCTGATTCAGACCCGCTCGCTGCTGGAGGCAATTCGCAGGTCTAAAGGGTGGTTTTTTTTTTTTGTGACTGGCCTCCTGGCCACTCGCTAAGCTTGGGCTGAAGCCCGGGGCTCTTCCCCACACCTCTGGGCTGTGGGTATGGGGGTAATAATGTGTTAGTTATAAATTATTGTATTTTACAGTGGAACTATGGGTGCCAGCATATATGCCCTTTGGCACTTGTGGATCTACAAGTGCCAGCAGGCGGCCAACACCCGTACCTCCACTGTGAAATTGTTAAAAAAAGACAGTACACACACACCGTCTAAAGTAAAACTTTATTACACACTGACCTACCTCACTCTCACATACCTGTGCCAGCTGGTTGGTCCACTTCTCCCATGAAAAATCCATTTGGAGTACCTAAGTTACCTTGTTTCAGAAACACTGAAATTTTGTTTCTACCAGCTCTACGACTGTTTACACTATAGACAGATATCAGGAGCAATCAAGATGAGCGGGTGCTCATGCAACATAACCTGGTGTCATGTGCGTGTGCTTCTCACCACTAGTGGGTACAGAACAGTGAAAGAAAGAGAGAGCATCTAAGAGCAAGAAGACATGATCCTCTCATATACATGTGTTTTAGCTTCATTGGAGGTAATTTGCACAGCAGACCGAACCGGAAGTTACATTATGAGTTGATGAGGAGTATGAGCAGTACAGGGTGGGGGGATAGGTGTTCCTAGTGGCTACCATTTTTGTGCCGACCATTTTTGTGTCAACATTTTGACCCTGTCAGCTATTTGTACCTGTCGACCTTTTTACATGTCGACCTTTAGTGTCGACCTTTTGTTCCTGTCAACCTATTGTCTGTCTAACATCATGGGCGGGATGTAATAGAGATCGAGTCTGCTGGATGTGCCGAACTGGCTTTGCCATGTAAATGACTACAACTTTAAAAAAACGATTGAGATCAGTGTGCATCCCGCACCTCCGGCAGACTCGATCTCTATTACATCCCACCCCTGGTGTCTATCTAGACTACTGTCTATCTCTTATACCACACCCGTTCCTAGTATAGGGTAGACACAAGATATGCCTACAACATTCTTGCCGACTTTCATTAATCCTCCTTCATATGCAAGTGATGGAGGACGGGGCAATTTAAAGTGCGTCATCATGGCCCTGACTTCTGCTGCACAATGCCATTAATAATTATCACACACACTCCCACCCTTTTTACTAGGAAGTGGACAGGACGTGGGAGTCTGCTGGACTTTCTGGGTACAGAAAATATGCCTTACGCTAATGGTGATAAGAGAAAACAAGATTTTGATTTACAGAACACAATACAATAATTAAATAAAGTGGCAGTGTGGGGATTATAGACAGATAAATAGATAGATATTCTGGGGTATTTTAGCTTGGTAGAGGGTTCAGTGGTGCAGTGTCTAGGTGCATTATATCCCCATAAGATCCCTACACGCAGCTTTTCAGGTTAAATGAAAATAAATGTAGCTTTACTGTCAGCATTCAGGAACAAAATAATAAACAACCTAGCCCCTGGGTAGGCACTACCTCACTTCTTGGCCCCTCTCAATAATGGGCAGCTAGTCTGCAAGCATAATACAGTCATAGGGCCTGATTCAGTAGTGAAATGTTGAATGCAGATTCCTGATGGTCGGGAATCTGCGCAGGCACCCAGTACGGGTCCTGCGTGTCCACACGCAGAGCGGCAGCAGACTGTCAGTGATTGACAGACTGCAGCCATCTTTGGGTGGGAAGGGGCAGCAATGGCCTCCGTTTCCTGAAACTGAGGCGTGTCGCTGCCATTTGGGGGGAGGGAAGAGGCCAGGATCTCCATCGCCTGATGGAGATTTCCTTGCCTCTTTATCTCATCTGAGGCAGCCAGCTTGCGTGACTCCATGGGTCACTTAGCCAGCCAATGTTCTCACAAATTATCTGATGCTGCATTGTACAAGGCAGCTCAGATAAGTAATGCATGCAGGAGGTGTGATGCCTCCTGCTGCATTACCATAATTGCAAGGACAGAATTGCAAAGCTGCATGCGTGTAGCTTTGCAATTCCATCCTTAGCTGAATCAGGCCTATAGTCTTTAATCCTGTCTCTCACAGGTATGGACACAGCCCCCTGACCTGTCTCGTCTGCCACAAAGTCATATAAAGTTTATCTTGTGGTCCTTCCTGCACTGCATGAAAGGATTTACACTGGCACCCTGGCCTGCAGCTTGTCGGCTACCACTTTACAAAACAAAGATATTTTGTGGTCCTCCCTGTCCCCTGCAGGTCTCTCTCACTAGCCTGGTTTGGCACACTTGGCTCTATAGCTGCCACAGTGCCATTTGGACTCTCCACAGGCAGCCTGACTGGCTTCCATAACCCCACCTGGGCTGTATACAGACTTGGCTGCCTCAGTCCTACCTTGGACTGAATCCACTGGGCAGCCATTAGATGTGGTCACGCCTCATTTTTCTTCCATGTGTACGCAGGACCTCCCAGCCCCACACAGAATACATGGCTCACTATCGCCACCTAGCTTGGAATTGGCACACATCTCCCTTCCCCAGCTCACAACCCCTGGGTTGAGTGATTTTGGCTGAGGCATTTTTATGGTAAAGTCCCTCTTCAATTTTCACATCAGGGCCCTTCACCGCATCCAAGATCATCCAGACTCATCGTTTTGCCATTTTCCTCACTTTATGGTACTTTATATGCTTCTGTAAATTGCCCAGCAGTTGTGCGACAATAACTTGAACTTTTGCAATAATTTTCTCCATTTTAACATATCAAATAAAAGCCTTTTACCTGTGGTCACACCTCCTTTTTGTTCCCTGTGTAAGCAGGTCCCAGGAGGAGCAGCCAGGTTGGCACAGTGGGAGGCATGCGAGGGGTGTGGAGCAGCATAGGGGGGGCGGTGTGAGGGGCGTAGTATGGCATAGGGATTACCAACAAGCGGGGGGCATGGCTATGATGGCATGATTAAGCGCAAATAGCATCATCGGCCATAGAGGGTTCACTTTACTCAGGAAGTAGTCGATACCAGGTGGACGTGGATCAGCCTCCGGGAGACTTGAATGCTCTACCACACGGCCAAGAGCAGCACCCAAGATTCAGGAGCCTTCCGGACATTCCTGGGGAGTAGGCAAGTATGTGTAGGGATTAAGGGATTACTGATTGATGGAGGATAAGGGGCTACAAAAAAAGGTGAGAGTGAGAGGCAATTAATGAAAATATGAACTAGATTGTTGTCATTGTTTTTGTGATGGCTGAACATGGTTAGGACTACAAGATGCACTAACAAAACTCTTAGAGCTATATGTGCAAATGCTAGGAGCTTTGGATATAAAATTTCAAAACTGCAATATTGACCAGGGATGATCTGGATATTGTGGTTATTACATCATTAGTCATATCCTTGATACTCTCATCAGCTGGACCTAGGTGACTTGTCCATGAGTATCTGTCCACGTACCCTTTCCCCCATCCTTACCCTAATACCCTAACGCTAATATCCAAACATCCTTAACCCCTGACCCTATGAAACCTTTAACCCTTTTACCTTAACACTAACTCCTAACTCAAATACCGTAGCTCTAATGCACAAAACAACCTTAACCCCCGACTTTAACAAACCCCTAATCCTAATACCCTAACTTCCTAGCATTAACCTCTAATACCTTAACCTTAATACCCAAACAACCCTTAACCACTAACAACCTACTTTAAACCCCAACACTAACCTAACCCATCCCTAACCCAAAAAGTGCAGACTAGATGGGCCATATGGTTCTTATCTGCTGTCAAATTCTATGTTTCTATGTAATGATATATGATTGAAAGGGTGCTGATTATATAGGATGATGAGTTAATGAGTGATGGAGGATGAGGAGTTAATAATTGATGGATGAATGTGAACCTTTAAAAAAGCAAAAAGGACATATTTTTTGGTTGTGCAACCTAATGAATGCGCACACCTACAGACTGCAACTACATACTGCTCTAATTGGTGCCACTTATCAGAAATAGTATCCAAAAATGTCACAAGTGTGTCAAAAGAAATTACAATGTATTTATTTTTCTGTTTCTTTACTTGTTTATTGAGTATTTAAATTTATTCCTGTTCCTTATTTTTCGTGTGTAAGAAAAGACATGAAATATATTGTAACAAGCATTAATAAAAGTTGCTGTGTGTCCTCCTTATTGCCAAGAGCGTCATAATACCTGTCATCTGTCTTGTACTTGTCACATTACCAATGAGTTTACATTTCAGTCTCAGGTCTTTCACAGCTGTTACTTGAAGACACAGAAAACACAACACGGTCCATTAGGTTACAAATACAGAGAGTCTGCTGACAGAAGGCAATTTGCAGGATGTGCATATCTCTGATCAACATAGATCATTGCTTTTACTTCTCACTTTACTAGCAGGTGGGCCTGCCCCTCCTATAAAATCTCTTTGGGCATTTTTGCTCCTACACGGTACTTCTCATATAATCAACAATCTGCCAATTTCAATCATCAATGCCCCAGTATCCTCTGTAACCCCTGTATATTTGGGTTGGATTTGCATCATTTCTAAGGGCTTGATGGAGAGCTAACAAATGCCTGTTTGCGGAGCATGTTTGCATTTTTCCACACTGTGCATGCTTCAGAATTCGGTCGTAGGCGAGAACGAGCAATGCAGAGTCACACACATTTCACCTGCAACTAAGGCTTCACTGGGCTGTAATAAGGTGTTCTCATATAGGCAGAGACCATAGAGGGCATGGGGATGTACAGTAACTGCAGGCTATGCAGGGTTGGAAGGAAGTGTAATTTTCCTTTTTGTAGTCAAATGGTGATTGTGAAATCAAACTAATGGCCTGATTAAAAGATGGACGCAAATGCCATCGAGCGCAGATCAGGCAGCGATCAGCCTTTGGCGTAAGTCTAAGCTGCCGCAGACACGCAGAGGGCTCTCCTGCTGCAAGCAAGACTGCAGTGGTTAATTTATGGACTCCCAGTATACAGTGTTTAAACAGTCTGACACACCTGCGTTTTTCTCACCATCCCGTTATCTCCCCCAAACGCTGACTCACTCACTTTACGAATTAATCCTCTGTGCGAGCGTATTCGCAATTCGATCACTGGGCGTGCACAGTACCACTTATATACATGCACAATGGCCAACAATTGTCCATTCTCCGTCAATATCAGCATTGCGTCCATTTCTGAATAAAGCCCTAACTGCGTAGATAGATACGTGCAACTCTGCTAAAAGATGTATATTAAGTTATTTGCATGCAGTGCTGGTGCTATTACAGCTGATTTACATTTAGCTCTGTATCAGTATTTAGTGAACCTCAGCGCTACAAATACAATGTCATAAAAAGTATTTAAATGTTGCACCAACACAGATCGTTGTAGTAACAGATTTTTGAACAAGTTACTCTCTTTTTCTTTTCTTTTACTGTTGAATCTGTATATGTGTAACAGATGGGTAAACTGCATACTGACAATAAGCTGAGATTGTGCATATGGTCTGAAATGTACCCAGGATTTCAAAGCTGGTGTTCCAGCTGTAGCCCCAAGTGTGTCTCCCCTCCTGCACGTCAGTCTTTCTCGGTTCATCAGTCATCCAGCAGCGGCATCAACGCGTTTCGGAGTACATCTCCTTTTTCAAGATGTGCTACTGCTCAACAAAGGTCCCAAATGTATATCAATCCTGTTGCTGTTTGTTCCTATCCCTCCGGATTTGTGAACTGCTGTTAGGCATTCCTGTTTAATTAAGTCTGCTCTGTCCATTGTAATCTTTTCTGTGCCACACATTACTTATATAAACTCATTTAAAAGGAGTGCATGACTATAAAAGTTGTCCTTATTAATATACAAACGGGGTCACTTATTTAAACATACATAAAAGGAGAGGACTTCTATATCTTCAAATACAGCAGCATAGTTTTGAACAGTGTATTCTAGGATGGTACAAAGGCCCTGATTCAGAGCTCGCTTTGAATCAGGGCATTTTTTTTTTTTTTGGAGCGGCCTCCCACAGCTATTGCAAGCGGCCAGGATGATGGTCGCGATGGTCAAGACCATCACGACCATCGGGCTTGCGACAAGACCCTTGTGGTAAGGTCTTGTGGCCGCAAGCCCCAGAGAGCTTCTGGCTCTAATAGAGCCGGAAGCTCTCCCACTGACATCACTGGTGATGTCAGTGGGGCCGCCCACAAACGGCAGGTGTTCGCATGGGAACGCCTTAATTTGTGAAGCCACCCCCACGCCACGCCTCCAAAACGGTGCGAGCTGTCGATCAAAATTGACAGCCGCCCTCTTTTGGTGCGAGACCCGGAGCGACGGAGTGCCCGTCGCTAGCCGGGTCTCGTGCATGCGCATGTCGGAGCCGTCTCCAGCGTGCGCATGTGCAGTGGCCTAACATCGACTTGCTTGCTTGCGAGCGGATCTCAATCAGGCCCAAAGACCGAAGCATAGTGTTTAACAAAAGTACTAGGTCATCTTAAATATACAACATAAAACAGATATAGTACAATTAATCTTTACATGTTAAACAATATGACAAAATGGATGAAAAAAAGCAGCACATATTGTCATTGTCATATTGTGTCATTCCCAATTATGAGTCTCTCTAAAGTGCAGTAACACACTGCGCTTATCATATCCCTTTTTGATATTCCAAACGTGTTTTATGATACGTTCTTTAAGGGCTCTACCTGTTTTACCTATGTATTGACTACCACAGGTAAATTCAAGTAGATAGATCACATTCTGATGTGTTATAAAATCTGTAACCTCTTAAGTTTTTTATGTTATATTCGATTTGTATTCTGTAATTTTCTTTTCTGTTTTATAGTTCCTATACATATTGTAAACTCTACACCAGTGGAAGCTCTTTGGTATAATCATTTTATGTTCCTTTGGACCTGAAAGTGTGCTCTTTACCAGAAGATTCCTTAAGTTCTCTGCTTTGCGTTGTACAGTATATTATTTCAAAATCGTATCTCTATTGAGGACTCCCCGATGTATCTTAATTATTTTTTCCAAATGTTTATGCTGTGTTTTATATCTGGTAATTTAATGTAATTTATTCTGGTCCGTATTTGAGTTCTTTTTTTTTCTTTTAGGAGCTAGGGATCTATCCATCTCCTTACTTTTGATCAGTGCCTGATCCACCAATTCTGGATTATAACCTGTATAGGTGAATAGTTTTTTTGACCACTTTTCTTTCATATACATCTAGATCAGAACAATTCCATTGAAGTCTTTGAAATTTCCTATTCGGTATGTTTCTGATACAATTATGATGGTGATTACTTTTATGATTCAGTAGGTTTTGTATAATTTTTTGTCAATTTTTTACCCTTTTCTATATATATATATATATATATATATATATATATATATACAGTCAGGTGCATAAATATTGGGACATTGACAGAATTTTTATATTTTGGCCTCTATTTACCACTACAATGGCTTTGAAATGAAACAAATAAGATGTGTTTTAACTGCAGACTTTCAGATTTAATTTGAGGGTAATTACAACCAAATCAGGTGAACGGTGTGTGCCTCCCACTTTTTAAGGGGTCAAAAGTAATGGGACAAACTAAACAATCCTAAATCTAACTTTCACTTTTTAATACTTTGTTGCAAATCCATTGAAGGCAATTACAGCCTGAAGTCTGGAACGCATAGACATCACCAGACGCTGGGTTTCATCCCTGGTGATGCTCTGCCAGGCCTCTACTGCAAATGTCTTCAGTTCCTGCTTGTTCTTGGGGCATTTTCCCTTCAGTTTTGTCTTCATCAAGTGAAATGCATGCTCAATCGGATTCAGGTCAGGGGATTGACTTGGCCATTGCATAACATTTCACTTTTTAGCCTTAAAAAACTCTTTGGTTGCTTTTGCAGTATGCTTCGGGTCATTGTCCATCTGCACTGTGAAGCGCCGTCCAATGAGTTCTGAAGCATTTGACTGAATATGAGCATATAATATTGCCCGAAACACTTCAGAATTCATTCTGCTGCTTTTGTCAGCAGTCACATCATCAATAAATACAAGGGAACCAGTTCCATTGGCAGCCATACAAGCCCACGCCATGACACTACAACCACCACTGATGAGGTGGTATGTTTTGGATCATGAGCAGTTCCTTTCCTTCTCTTCTCTTCCCATCACTCTGGTACAAGTTGATCTTTGTCTCATCTGTCCATAGGATGTTGTTCCAGAACTATAATGGCTTTTATAGATGTTGTTTGGCAAACTCTAATCTGGTCTTCCTGTTTTTGTGGCTCACCAATGGTTTGCATCTTGTGGTGAACCCTCTATATTCACTCTTGTGAAGTCTTCTCTTGATTGTTGACTAGGTAGACACATATACATCTACCTCCTGGAGAGTGTTCTTGATTTGGCCAACTGTTGTGAAGGGGTTTTTCTTCACCAGGGAAATAATTATTTTGTCATCCACCACAGTTGTTTTCTGTGGTCTTCTGGGTCTTTTGGTGTTGCAGAGCTCTCCGGTGTGTTCTTTCTTTTTAAGAATGTTCCAAACAGTTGATTTGGCCACACCTAATGCTTTTGCTATCTCTCTGATGGGTTTGTTTTGATTTTCCAGCCTAATGGTGGCTTGCTTCACTGATTGTGACAGCTCTTTGGATCTCATATTGAGAGTTGACAGCAACTGATTCCAAATGCAAATGTCACACCTAGAGTCAACTCCAAACCTTTTACCTGCTTAATTGATAATGAAATAATGAATAAATAGCCCACACCTGTCCATGAAATAGCTTTTGAGTTGATAGTCCCATTACTTTTGGCCCCTTAAAAAGTGGGAGGCACATATTGAAACTGTTGTAATTCCTACACTGTTCACCTGATTTGGATGTAATTACCCTCAAATTAAATCTGAAAGTCTGCAGTTGAAGCACATCTTGTTTGTTTCATTTCAAAGCCATTGTGGTGGTGAATAGAGGCCAAAATCTGAAAATTCTGTCAATGTCCCAATATTTATGGACCTGACTGTATATATATAGAGTAAGGTCCAAAAATTTACAATTCCTTATATTAAAAGTTAGCTCTATATTTATTTTTTTAGAGTTAAGATAAGTGCAGCATTGATTCAAAGAAGTTTAATCTCCTTTCCAAATGAAATAGATATCATCTATATATCTTGTCTAAAAACCTAGCGCATGGCCCACCCATAGTGAAGATATTCCCAGTGCGATATGAAAAGGTTGGCATAACAGCAGCTTACAAATACGGAGGGATAGGAACAAACAGGATTGGTATAATGTCGTACCTTTGTTGAGCAGCAGCACATCTTCAAAACGAGATCTTCTCCAAAATGCATGGGAAGACACACTTGAGGCTGCAGACGGGACACCAGTTCTAAAATCCCGTGTACATTTCAGACCATATGTGCAGCCTCAGCTTATTGTCGGTACACAGTTTACCCATCTGTTATACACTTGTGTAATTTATTTGAATATTTAGTCCTATTTTGGGGACAAATAAATATATTTTTATTACAATTGTAGCCTGCTTTTCTCCCTTTCCTATATGCATGAATTTTCTCATATCCAGGAGAATCCATTTGGAGAGACTTAAAATTCCCTGTTAAAGAAGTCCAATGTGATCCAGGTGCCTGATTATCAGTGAAGGTTACACAGACCAGGTAACATAAAGAAACCTTTATGAGAACAGCCTAATACATGTATATGTGAGTGTCTAAATTTTATATGGGAAAGAAATAAAAAAGGATTTCGGTACATCGCATCACTTGCAGTTGACTGTGTCCTACCGCAAGCACAGCAAGCACATATGTGTATAATATGGTACACTACTGTGGGACATTTTAGGAATACTAAATACTATGGTACACTACTGTGGTGTTAGGAATACTAAATACTATGGTACACTACTGTGGTGTTAGGAATACTAAATACTATGGTACACTACTATGGTGTTAGGAATACTAAATACTATGGTACACTACTGTTGGGTTAGGAATACTAAATACTATGGTACAGTACTGTGGGGTTAGGAATACTAAATACTTTGGTAAACTACTGTGGGGTGAGTAATACTAAATACTAAGGGTACACTACTGTGGGGTGTATAATACTAAATACTATGGTACACTACTGTGGGGTGAGTAATACTAAATACTATGGTACACTACTGTGGGGTGAGTAATACTAAATACTATGGTACACTACTATTGGGTTAGGAATATTAAATACTATGGTACTCTACTGTGGGGTTAGGAATACTAAATACTATGGTACACTACTGTGTGGTTAGTAATACTAAATACTATGGTACACTACTGTGGGGTGAGTAATACTAAATACTATGGTACACTACTGTGGGACATTTTAGGAATACTAAATACTATGGTACAGTACTGTGGAGTTAGGAATACTAAATACTATGGTCAGGCCCGCTGAGAGCCGTGGCGGGCCCGGGTAATAGGGGGCATGGCCTAATCGCGGGAGGCGTGCCCACGTCCCATCCCCGAAAAAAAAAAAGATTTCTGGATGCTGCGCGCTGGGGAGGGGGCGCTCTGGGCCCCCTCAGACCTGCTCATAGCCAGGGGGGGCGCGATCAGTGTGATCGCTCCCCCCCACAGGCATAAGAGACTGCTGTGGCTGCTGCTCAGCAGCCACAAGCAGTCTCCACTGCAGCTCAGCACACGCTGTGTGCTGGGCTGCTGTGAGGGAGGGGGAGGGGCACTGGATCCGGGCCCCCGCCGGACCCCTCAGGAAGCCTGGGCCCCGGTAATCTGTACCTGCTCCCCCCCCCCTCTCGGCGCCCCTGATTATGGTACACTACTGTGGGGTTAGGAATACTAAATACTATGGTAAACTACTGTGGGGTGAGTAATATTAAATACTATGGTACACTACTGTGGGGTGAGTAATATTAAACACTATGGTACACTACTGTGGGGTGAGTAATACTAAATACTATGGTACACTACTGTGGGGTTAGTAATACTAAATACTATGGTACACTACTGTGGGGTGAGTAATATTAAATACTATGGTACACTACTGTGGGGTGAGTAATACTAAATACTATGGTACACTACTGTGGGGTTAGGAATACTAAATACTATGGTACACTACTGTGGGATTAGTAATACTAAATACTATGGTACACTACTGTGGGGTGAGTAATACTAAATACTATGGTACACTACTGTGGGGTGAGTAATACTAAATACTATGGTACACTACTGTGGGGTTAGGAATACTAAATACTATGGTACACTACTGTGGGGTGAGTAATATTAAATACTATGGTACACTACTGTGGGGTGAGTAATATTAAACACTATGGTACACTACTGTGGGGTGAGTAATACTAAATACTATGGTACACTACTGTGGGGTGAGTAATACTAAATACTATGGTACACTACTGTGGGGTGAGTAATACTAAATACTATGGTACACTACTGTGGGGTTAGGAATACTAAATACTATGGTACACTACTGTGGGGTGAGTAATATTAAATACTATGGTACACTACTGTGGGGTGAGTAATATTAAACACTATGGTACACTACTGTGGGGTGAGTAATACTAAATACTATGGTACACTACTGTGGGGTGAGTAATACTAAATACTATGGTACACTACTGTGGGGTTAGTAATACTAAATACTATGGTACACTACTGTTGGGTTAGGAATACTAAATACTATGGTACACTACTGTGGGGTTAGGAATACTAAATACTATGGTACACTACTGTGGGATTAGTAATACTAAATACTATGGTACACTACTGTGGGGTGAGTAATACTAAATACTATGGTACACTACTGTGGGGTTAGGAATACTAAATACTACCGTACACTATTGTGGGGTTAGGAATACTAAATACTATGGTAAACTACTGTGGGGTTAGTAATACTAAATACTATGGTACACTACTGTGGGGTTAGGAATACTAAATACTACCGTACACTATTGTGGGGTTAGGAATACTAAATACTATGGTACACTACTGTGGGGTGAGTAATACTAAATACTATGGTACACTATTGTGGGGTTAGTAATACTAAATACTATGGTACACTACTGTAGGACATTTTAGGAATACTAAATACTATGGTACACTACTGTGGGGTTAGTAATACTAAATATAATGGTACACTACTGTGGGGTTAGTAATACTAAATACTATGGTACACTACTGTGGGGTGAGTAATACTAAATACTATGGTACACTACTGTGGGGTTAGGAATACTAAATACTATCGTACACTATTGTGGGGTTAGGAATACTAAATACTATGGTAAACTACTGTGGGGTTAGTAATACTAAATACTATGGTACACTACTGTGGGGTGAGTAATACTAAATACTATGGTACACTACTGTGGGGTTAATAATACTAAATGCTATGGTACACTACTGTTGGACATTTTAGGAATACTAAATACTATGGTACACTAGTGTGGGGTTAGTAATACTAAATACAATGGTACACTACTGTGGGGTTAGTAATACTAAATACTATGGTACACTACTGTGGGACATTTTAGGAACAGTGGTTTTTACTGTTTGATTTGCAATGGGCGCCATCAACACTAGTTTTTTCGCACTATTTTAGGAATGAAAGCTGAAACCTGAAAGCGGGGCACAAAAGCACAGGGAAATGTAGGAAGAATTAGGAAAGAGTCACAAACTACCAAAAATAAGTTGTTTTTCAACGTGTTTCTGAAATCCGAACCCCCCCGATCCGAGTCGTATCCGAGTCAGGCTCGACTTTTCCCGCCTGACTCGGAACTGAAATCGAGGCAAAACGTCATCATCCCGCCTTCCGGATCTCGCGGGTTTTGGATTCTATAAAAGGTCCTCTCGTGGGTTTTGGATTCTATAAAAGGTCCCCGCATCGGCGCCATTTCTCACTCCGGCTGTGGACAGTGAAGAGGGAGGGTGGGAGCTAGGGCTGGCTGGGCTGTGTTGTGCTGCTGTTGTCCATAGGGGCTGTGACCACTCAGTCTATAGGGGCTGATTGGGCTGAGTTGTGCTGCTGTTGTCCATAGGGGCTGGCTGGGCTGTGTTGTGCTGCTGTCATAGGGGCTGGCTGGGCTGTGTTGTGCAGTCAGTTGTCCATAGGGGCTGTGTCCACTCCAAAGTCTATAGGGGCTGGCTGGACTGTGTTGTGCAGTGTCCCATAAAGGCTGTAGTCCTAGAGGGGTGCTGTAGTGTTGTCCAGGGGGTGATCTGTGCATCAGGGGTGCTCCCCCAAAGTGCACTCCAAAAATAAATATTTTTTTTTTCTGTTTGTGAATTGTGTGCGCAGTAGCCGCACATGCATCAACAAAGTAACGCCAAGTGTGCGCCTTTGTCATAAGTAAAGAGCCGGCTGCCTTGACAGTTAAAGGGTGCTGTAACCCCAAAAGTGCACTCCAAACAATATAAAAAAATATTTTCTGTGTTTGTGTATTGTGTGCACTGTGGGCCTGATTCAGAGCTGGACGCTATTTGTGCTCGCTCGTTTCGAAAAAGGGTCCGGCTATTTAAATTGAGCGCTCGCTCTTTGCGGTCTGTTGACGCCTCTATGTCTGAGCGAGCGAACGAAGTATGCGCTGGCTATTGTGTAAAGACGCCCCCTGGTCGCTCGCATCCTACGTCATCTCCACTATTTATTTGATTAATCGAGTACATCGAAAGGCATCTGAACTGCTCGCAGTGCTTGTGGTTGGATTTTCCTACCGCAATCATGCGAACAGTTTAGGCTAAGAGTCAACCAAGTGACGTGGTCGATGACGCTGCTTTGTTAATTATGCACACCCTTAAAACGCCCGTTTCGACCGTTTTGATCTCCACTCCCCGTTTTCAAGCACCTTCCCCCGTTACCACCCACAAACGCCTCATTCTGTCACTCAAATTAGCAGGCATTCGCTATTTTGCGAGCACACACTTTCCGACCGCAATGACTGGTTCGTGCATGCGTATTACAACCCATACGCATGCGCAGTTGTGCGAACATCGCTCGGAGCGAACGAGCGGCCGCTTCCGAGCGGCTCTGAATCAGGCCCAGTGGCCGCACGTGCACCAACAAAGTAGCGCCAAGCGTGCACCTGTGTCATAAGTAAAGGGCCGGCTGGCTCATCTGTTAAAGTGTGGTCTAACCCCCAAAGTGCACTCCAAACAAAATAAAAAAATATTTTCTGTGTTTGTGAATTGTGTGCACTGTGGCCGCACGTGCATCAACAAAGTAGCGCCAAGCGTGCGCCTGTGTCATAAGTAAAGGGCTGGCTGGCTCGTCTGTTAAAGGGTGGTGTAACCCCCAAAGTGCACTCCAAACAAAATAAAAAAATATTTTCTCTGTTTGTGAATTGTGTGCACTGTGGCTGCACGTGCATCAAAAAAGGAGCAGCACCAAGCGTGCGCCAGTGTCCCATAAGTCTGTTAAAGGGTGGTGTAACCCCCAAAGTGCACTCCACAAAAAATAAACAAATTTTTTTTCTGTGTTTGTGTGCGAAATGTATGCGCAGTAGCCACACGTGCATCAACACAGCAGCAGTGCCAAGCATGCGCCTGTGTCCCATAAGTCTGTTAAAGGGTGGTGTAACCCCCAAAGTGCGCCTGTGTCGTAAGTCAAGGGGCATTTGGTCCGGACTGAAGGACGTGCCAACAATGTCAATTTCTGACATGTCTACTGTCACTGCATATGATACTGTCACCACTGACAGAATGGTGGAGGAATTATTTTCTGTGTTTGTGAATTGTGTGCACTGTGGCTGCACGTGCATCAACAAAGGAGCAGCGCCAAGTGTGCGCCTGTGTCATAAGTAAAGGGCCGGATGGCTTGTCCGTTAAAGGGTGCTGTAACCCCCAAAGTGCACTCCAAAAAAAACAAAAAATTCTTTTTTTTCTGTCTTTGTGATTGTGTGGGCTGTAGCTGCATCTGCATCCTTAAAGCAACAGCGACAAGCGTGCGTCTGTCTGTTAAAGGGTGGTGTAACCCCCAAAGTGCGCTCCAACCAAAATAAAATAATCTTTTTTTCTGTGTTTGTGTGTGAAATGTATGCACAGTAGCCGCACCTGCATCCTCAAAGCAACAGCGACAAGCGTGCGTCTGTTTGTTAAAGGATTACGTCGGTGACAGCATCCAAGTAGGCATGTCAGACAGTCCGTACCTGTGCTGGCAGGAAAAAGAGGCAATTTGGAGGCCCCTGTACAAACTGGCTCTATTTTACCTGAGTTGCCCCCCCCTCCAGTGTGTACTCAGAAAGTGTGTTTAGTGCAGCCGGGAACCTTGTCAGCGAAAGGCATAGGAGGTTGCTTCCACAAAATGTGGAGAAGATGATGCTCATAAAAATGAATTATCAACTCTTCCAGGGAGACCAGCCTCCAGAACGTACAGAGGGACCTGTGGTGGTGGATTCCAGCGGGAACGAATTAATATTCTGTGAGGATGAGGATGTACACAACACTGAAGAGGGTGAGGAATCAGTGGATGAGGAGGATGAGGACGACATCTTGCCTCCGTAGAGCCAGTTTGTGCAGGGACAGATTAATTGCCAGCTTGTTTTGTAGGGGCCCAAATGAACCAATCATTTCAGCCACAGTCGTGTGGCAGACCCTGGCGCTGAAATGATTGGTTTGTTAAAGTGAGCATGTCCTGTTTATACAACATAAGGGTGGGTGGAAGTGCCCAAGGACAATTCCATCTTGCACCTCATTTTTTTCTTTGCATTATGTACTGTTTGGAGCCTAGTATTTCAAAATGCCATCCTGTCTGCCACTGCAGTGTCACTCCTAGATGGGCCACGTGTTTGTGCCGCCCACTTGTGTCGCTTAGCATAGTCATCCAGCTACCTCGGTGCAACCTTTTGGACATAGAAACACTATTGTGAGGTGTGAGGTGTTCAGAATAGACTGGAAATGAGTGGAAATTAAGGTTATTGAGGTTAATAATAGCATAGGAGCAGAAAAACCCACAAATTCTGTGATTTTAGCTGTTTTTATCCTTTTTTAAAAAAAAATACAGATCCAAAACACAAAACCCAGAACCCAAAACACGGAAGGGTGGTTTTGGCAAAACCAATCCAGATCCAAAACACGAAGAAAGATCCAGATCCAAAACCAAAACGCAAAACACGAAAAGTGGCCAGAACACATCCCTAGTTGAAATCCATGATTGTGACAGAAACCCAAACAGTAGCAATGTTGAATTTACAGAAATACTACAAGATACTGCAGCAAGTATTGAAACAAGTAAAGAGTGTGAAACTCAGGATGATAATGCAGACGACGTAGAGAAGAGTGATACATTATTAAATAAAGATGCATTTGACAAAAACTATAGAGGAAAATCCTGAAGAAAGTGTTCAGTGTATAGTAAACAAATATCATCCAGATCAGGGAGATTTCCCATTAGACATCACAGACAGTAAAACAAAAGATTTAACTTAGTACACTATGAAAACAAAGGGCGGTGTAATCATTTAAGGATACTGGATTTAAACCTCTATACGCTCCTGCCTATACCTTCTAAATCCTGCCTATACCCTCTAAATCCTGCCTATACCTTCTAAGATTGACGCTATTTGCATACGCAGTCATACAGTAAATAAATGCCTACAGACTTTGAGAAATGTGTTTCCAACACACAAAGGTTATTATTCAACATAAAAACAGTAGGTTACATGCTGTGATCTAAAGACAATTTAGTGCAAAGAAATCATACAGACCCAAGGTACAGTTATACATACGCACGCGCACTGGGACCAGTTACCGGCATCAACAAGAAACCTCCATCATCAGCATCAGCAAGAAGACTCCAGATTGGAGTCGGTACACACATTTATACCCTTACAGGGATAAGCAACACAATAGAAAAGTTTGGCATGGTTCCTTTGGTTCCCAGTACGCGTGCATCTGTTACAGGACATTTAACAGGTTGATTCAAATGGACACAGATCAGCCTCTGACAGCCTTTTATCTCCTTTTTCCCGCCGCATGCAAATCTAAGCTGCTAATATTACAAAGTACATTTTAGTGTTTTAACTCTCTACAGTCCATAAGTTGAGAATGCATGTTGCGATCTTCTCACCGATGATACCGAAAAGCTGTTGAGACAGAGTAGATCAGTACAACACTAAACACGGTTTGCTTATCATGTACTAAACCTTAGATATCAAAATAGTCTTAATTTCACAACATTAGTAAGAAATGGATAAACCTTGAATATTACACTTTGAAGCTATGGAACCTTTTATGTGAGTGTGCAGTGTATAAGTATGAGGGGTTTGGGAAAAGACGCTAGTTAGTTATATGTAACTTAGGGAAGATGCGTACACATGAAGACATGCGTACACATAATAAACAGCGTTCGCCTGCAGGATTTTATGCATTCGCTAATGTGCATCATGTTAACAGCGCAACTGTGTGTATTTAATGTGTGTACGGGATATGGTGAAATATGCGATCGCATGATGCTAATAATAATAGCATCGCCGTATGTACTTAACTGTGAGTTTCTCTAAAATGGCGCTGGGCGGCCATTCGCCAAATGGCGTCGTGCGGATCTCATTTTCTAAGATGGTGTCTTGTGGCCATTCGCAAGATGGCGTCGTTCCAATCTAATTTTAAACTGATTCTGTCTCAGCCAATTATCCAGGTTCGACACATTCATCATGCATGGCTTTGCTATACTCCATACCACTAAATTGAACAGTGCATACAGTGAGCCATGTTGGCTCTTTGCTGACCTTAGCACTTACACATATAATGCAACATGGATGACCGGTATGAGAGATTAGCATCATTTAACTTGCAGAATAAGTACTCATGAAAAATCCCAACAGCACTTTAATGATTGCATTGTACTTCAACACTGGCGAATGTATGGCATTGTTAATGAAGAAAAGGAAAAAGAAATACTAAAAGTAAATAAACTTTTGGAGACAAATGTTGGATCGACTTATTAATGTGATGTTAACAATGTCAATGTGTAATCTTCCTCTCAGAGGGCAGAGGGAAGTTTTCGGAGATATTAGTAGCGGAAATTTCTGTCAATTGTTGAAGTATGACCCTTTTTTGAAGCAGCTAATTAGTATGCCTAAAGGCTCTGTTCAAGATGAAATTATTGAAATACTGTCCAAAAATATAGAAAATAAATTGTTAATTGTTAATGAAATCATTTTTCTAAGGGTAGTGGGTGAGAGGAAATGGGAAGGCAATATATACGTCCTCTTCACATGTCTCTCCCAGGTGTTGGCGAGACCTACCCCAGGGCGCGGAGTCTAGTCCACTCGATGTATTCACCATTGACCCCCTCCAAGCGGAATGTGGGTTTCGCTGCACCAAGTGAACAGGTCACGACCCCTGAGGTAGGTACCTGGAGAAAACACAGAGATAGATATGGGAGGACTATATAAACACTGATGTGCAAGGATGATGCTCCAAAGACTGATATGTGAGTTGCACTGGTAATCAGCACCTGGTATGGGATGCTGAATAACGATGGTTATCAGTTGGTATAAGACACTGAGAATCGATGGTAGTAAGCACTTGGAATGAGACACTGAGAATCAATGGAAATCGATAGTTGGTATGAGATGCTGAATGGTGATGGTAATCGATAGTTGGTATGAGATGCTGAATGGCAATGGTAATCGATAGTTGATATGAGGTGCTGAGTGGCGATGATAGCCAGTACTGAGAAGCGATGGTAGTCAGCACTTGGAATGAGACACTGAGAATAGTAATCAATACTTGGTATGAGATACTGAATGGCAACACAGTGGAGATACTTTGTGGAAAACACCAAAGAACATAATCACTGGAACAGCAAAGTTGAACAGCAGTTTCCTGTTCCTGGAGTCAGATTTAAATACCCTTAGGTAGCTGGTCATTGGATCAGGGGATCAGCTGAGTGACCACAGGACTACCATTGGGAGAGACTAGTCAGGTGATATGGACCAACATGGCTGCGCCCATGCCCGGCACCCTGGGAACCAGGACACATGCACTGAAGCCCTAGCAGACCCCGGGGAGAATACTCAGTCACCACCTCCACTCCCAGCGACTGAACACCTAAGCCCAAGGACGCCAGCGCGGAGGTGAGTAGCGGCCGATCCAAGGGCCTCATTCAGACCCGCTCACGAGCGCAGGACGCTCGCAAGCGGGTTGATGTTCCCCCACTGCGCATGCGCACGATGGAGGGAGCTCCGTCGTGCGCATGCGTGAGACCCGGTGAGCGTCGGGCTCTCCATTGCTCTGGGTCTCGCACCAAAGGGGGCGTGCTGTCGATGTTGATTGACAGCACGCCCCCTTTGGTGGGCGTGCCGGGGGCATGCCTGCCAGATGGAGGCGTTCCCCTGGGAACGCCTACCATCTGAAGCCGGCCCGACTGACATCGCTAGTGATGTCAGTGGGAGTGATTTTGGCTCTGAGAGAGCCAAAATCACTCCAGGGCTTGCGGCAGCGAGACCCTACAGGAGGGTCTCCGTCGCAAGCCCGATGGTCGTGATGGTCAAGACCATCGCTACCATCATCATGGACGCTGGCATATGCTGTAGGTGGTCACCCACAGCTATGCGAGCGGCCAGGAGGCCGCTCCATTTTCATGGAGGAGGGCACTGATTCAGAGCGAGCGCTCTGGTCAGAGCGTTCGGCTCTGAATCAGGCCCCAAGGCCGCATCCTGACAGTACCCCCCCTCTTTCAGGGTAGACTTCGGACACAAAGGAAGTGCACAAAAAAAAAAACTCGAAACTTGAGACTAGAAAAAACTTGAAGCAAAAGATTCCAGGAAAAAAATTTAAAAAAATGTAAGACAATGAGGAACTTGTACTGTAGATTTACCAATCTTCAGCAAAATTTCAAGAACTCAAAACTTTAAGACATCCAAAAAAAAAATTCAGACTTGGTATGAAGAACTTGTAGATTTACCAATCTTCAGTTGATATCTAGTATGAACAGATGGATTTTTCTTCTGAACAGTCGTAGTTCTCAAAAGGTAACTCCTAAGGGAATACATGGCTCGGAAGGATAGGCTCAGACAACAGAGGATCCTCAGAAAATGGAACATTGCTTAGTGTAGGATCAAATTCTGACTCCAAGTCCATATCTAATGGAAGAATTGATATGACTAGAATCATGGAAGACTCTGGAGAGGAACAGAGGGAAGCTGATAGTGTCAGATTGTTGGTTCTTAATATTGTTACAAGTCGCGGTCACGACTTGTCTCCCTCTAGCAGTTTACCTTCTCATGACGCTGCTGTTTCGGTTCCCTCAGTTGCTAGGCAATCTGCGCGCCACAGAAGGTCACATGTTATCCATGGCACGGCATGATTGGTTCCTCCTATATGTGCATGCTGGCCTTTTGCTGCCTCGCCATCTATAGCATTCCTGTAGGGTCTCTCGGCTCAGCTGCATGGTCAGCATTCTGTATCTCCTCGTGGTATCGAGATCTGGTTGAATTGCCTTGCCACAGGCTCCCAAGCCTCTCCGTCGGCTCCCTAGCCGCACCAGCAGCTTCTGTACTGCCACCGGCTCACCAGCCTCACTGTCGGCTCCCTAGCTGTACCAGCAGCTTCCATTCTGTCACAGGCTCACCAGCCTCTCCAATGACTGCTCAGCCACACCAGCAACTTCCGTGCTGCCACCAGTTCACCAGCCACTACATTGGCTTCCCAACCACACCAGCAGATTCCGTGCTGCCACCGGCTCACCAGCCACTACATCGGCTTCCCAGCCATACCAGCAGCTTCCATGCTGCCACCATCTCCCAAGCCACTCCATCGGCTTCCCAGCCGCGCCAGCAGCTTCCGTGCTGCCATCGGCTCTCAAAGCCGAATTGCAAGAACACAAACTTGTGTACCAGCTCTCAAAGCTGCATTTCAAGTACACCCACTTGTGTACCGGCTCTCTAGCCACACCATCGGCTCTCAAAGTCGCACCACAAATACACCCACTTGTGTACTGGCTCTCAAGCCACACCATCAGCTCTCAAAGCCGCATGTCAAGTATACCCACTTGTGTACAGACTCCCTAGTCACACCATTGGCTCTCAAAGCTGCATTACAAGTACTCCAACTTGAGTATCAGCTCTCAAGCCACATCATCGGCTCTCAAACCTGCATCTAAAGTACACCCACTTGTGCAGAAGCTCCCTAGCCGCACCATCAGCTCTCAAAGCCACATCTCAAATAAACCAACTCCTGCTAATGGCTCAAAGCCGCACCATCAGCACCTTAGCCGCTCAAAGCTACACCATCAACTCACTTACTTCTGCTATTGGCTTCTGCTGCACCACCGGTTCCAAAGCCGCATCATCAGCTCTCAAAGCTGCACCACTTGTACACAATTCCTGATTCCAGCTCTTGCCACATCATTGGATTCTAAGCTGCATCATCGGCTCACAAAGCCACACCACTTGTACCCAAACTTCGGCTCCTGGCTCTCAGCTGCACCATCGACTCCCAAGTCGCTTCATCAGCTCTTAAGCTGCATCATCTGCTCCCAAGTTGAAACACTGACTGTACCTATTCCTGCTGTTCTTCTCATAATTGGATCCCATAGTACATTTGTGTGAACTGCTACAACCCAGAGTATTAAGACCATGTTGCCACCTAAGTACCGGTGATCGTTTATAAGTCTAAGGGAACAATGGGTGGCTGTTAGTGGCGAAAAACCTTACTAGCTTGGGTTCTAGGGGTTTCACACGGAGTGAGCTTTGGGATTCATAACAAATATTCCTTTGAGACTTGTTTTTTTGGACTGATTGATCCTGTATCGTACAATCTGGAGAAGTGAGTAAAGTGTTGTATCTGAGTTTAATATCTGAGGATGGTGAACTTGCACTAGAAATGTTGTCAGAGGAGGTACCAGAAGGCGGACATGAGGGAGAACAGTGTCTATAGAGAGCCTCACTAAAAGCCCTCAGATTAGAAAGTATATGGTCTCTGGACTCTGAGTGGATTAGCCCACTCTAACGCCTTTCCTCTGAAGTTCGGAAGAAGGAATTAAAAAAGGTTGAAGGTTGTAATACCGCATGAAGGATCAGCTCCCATTAAGGCCATATATTGTTCAAGTAGTGCTTTATATTGAGTCGTTTCCATCAAAAACAAAGTACGCTGGAGCGTTCAATTAACCCTGGGAAGTAGAATTATGCTCAGGAGCAGGAATAGATACTGGAGTTGGCCACAGTTGAAGAAGCTCTGGAACAGCTGAGTGGAAGTAAATTGACACTAGAAATATAGTACTGTAGCTGTTGAAGCTAGGGAAGACAAACCTTGGTGGGTATCAGAATTGGTAGAATCCAACGACAGGGTAGAGTTAGTGTTACACAAACCGTCATTCTTCGAGATGATATGCTCAGAAGATGACTCCTTGTCAAAAGAGATGTCAATTAATTTAAACAAGCCGTCCACATCAATAAGCTTGACCCCAAGACTCACTGCTTTCACTTAAATGGATTCTCCACTGTCGCGACCAGTAATAAAAGTAGTTGGTCTTTCTGCTAATATTTCTAGTAAACTTGCCCCCATAGCTCTCTATTAATAATTTGGCTTCATCATTCTTAATAGATTTCAAGGGGTAAATTTACTAAGAATCGGGATTGACCCGATTTGCAATGTGATTAATTTCGGTAGAATTCGCCGGAACTCGGGTGATTTTTTCCCTTTTTTTTTCAAAATTTACCAACAAGCAATTTGAGGCTAAACGAGTTTGCCGATGGTGATGTAGGTCGAGATTCTCGGGTGATTTGTAAGCAAACTCTAGTGAGTTATCTCACCCGAGATTGCAGTGATTTCTCTCTGCACAACTCTCCCTAGCAAGCAGCCTGCACATATCAGTGAGATATGTATAAGCTGCTTGTGTTGTACCTCTAAAAAACGGGTTAGGGCCATATTAAATTTGGAGCGAAAAGCAGTTTTCGACAAAACTTTTTCGCCGATGACGTCATTGCCAATTTCATTTATCCCATATTCAATTTCCCTGACTTTTCGCCTGTGCGAAGAGTTTGTGCATTGTAACAAGCGGAAAAGTATCGGCAATGGATGCCCGGCAGAACAAAAGCGCAGAATTGGGGTTTTGGGGTGCAAACTTGCGGGGACCACCCTAAACCCTCTTTACACCCCCTTGATGCTAACTGCTTCAAAAAATTACACAAAGGGCACCCAAAAAAAATCACTTTGAAAAAATGGGCGAAAAAAGTTCTGGTACAAATGCAAAAACTAGTGAAATAGCCTCTGGGGGTGTCTGGAAGTATGGGGGATGTTTGTTTTTATTGCAGGTGCTTGCTGAAGGTGTGTTTTTTTGTGCACTTTAAAGCTTTATTTTAGTGACTTTGAAATTTGCTTGCACCCATTTTCATGTACCATAAATTTGATGGGAATACTTATTTACCCCCCCAAAAATTGCAAAAATGTATTCTTCTTTACTTGCTCAATGATGCAAAATAGTGCCTATTGAGACCATTTAAAAACCCCAAATACCTTTAGCAGGGCTATTTGGGGGTACCCATAGTGATCCCCCATGTCAGGGCATCTTTAGGAGGGTGCTAGGATGATTTCCCAAAAATTGACAGGACTTTTCCGATAGTTACCTTTCCGCCGGGTAATTGTTTTTCACGGATCTAAATTGAATACGGGGATAAGCGGGCACGCACCCAATACTTTATCCCAGGAAAAAACTGTGATGATGGAGAAAAGTCCGACCTCAGACTTTTCGCCTGAAATTGATAACAAAATAAAATAAAAAAATGACGAGGCCTCCCCCCAAAAGACTAACCAGCCCTGTATTTGCCAGACAGTCCTGGTTCTTAAAATTACAGGGAACAAAATGTGCAGGGTTCCACTGCAATTTAACATGCTGACCGCACACAGCCAATCAGCTAGCTGCTCCGACGGAGATGCCCGCTGATTGGGTGGCGGCTCCTTTAATGAAGGGGCACAAGTGTGCCCCGGTCATTCGCGCAGAGTAAAGCTACGTGGAAACACATATCTCTTCCCAGTCCGGCTTGGATTCGGGAGCACCCTTTTTTTGTTTTTACCCCATGTATGCCTTGGAGAAGAGGACGTGAACTACGCATAGGTGAGGTGAGTATGGATTTTTTGATAGGTATCCCTATGGATTACTTTGGATACTAGGTGAGTATGTGTGATAGTGAGTGTACATGTATGTTATAATAAAATTTGACTTTCACTGTGTATGTTGTGTTTTTTCCGTATTGCCTTGGTTGTGGAACTACAAGTACCAGTGGGCCCGTAATGCCCTGAATGCTGGCATTTGTGGTTCTCCACATACCAGCATGCAGGAGAGGCTTGCTGGTACGTGTAGTTCCACAACTAAAGACAATATTTAACCATTTATTTTACACTACACACTAACACTATCAACCCAGCACCCACCGCCCTAGAGTGCCGGGGACAGCCCCGGGCTATCAGCCTAGGTCAGGGGGACCTAGAGAGGGATCCCTGGCCTGGGCTGACTAGCAGTCAGGGCTGATACTGCGGCTGGGGGGCCTGGTGAAAGGGCACCCCTGGCTGTGGCATCAGTCCCCCCGCTAGAAAGGGTCTGGAGCTGGTTTTAAATATAGGGGTAAAGTCACACCAATTTTTTTCTCCCTATAGTTATGGCCAGGGTTTCTCAGCATGGTACCCGCCGGGTATTACCTGTGAGGTCGTTGTGGCAGGGGGTCTCTGGCAGCGGTGCTGGTGTTTGGCGAGGGGCATTGGCTGCACGTGGCTCTGTGCGGGCACATTGTTACTAGGCCTGGTGAGGTCTGGCAGTGTTTCCGTTCCGTTGGCATAAGCACCTCCATCTTGCCTGCGGCCATGTGATTCCGGCCGTCCAATCCTGGTAGATCATGTGCTCATTTCAGCCAGTCACAGCGCGGCACTGAGTATTTAGGAAGGTCCAGAGCCTTCCTTCCTTTGCCAGTGCAACGTGTTTCTCAGCTGCAGCTGAGAGAGAGTACCTGTGCCTTATCTGCCTGCCTGTCGGTTACGCTACTAGCCTGAACCTTGCCTGCTCCAACCTGCTGGACTTACCCTGCACCCTCCATATACCTTCTTACCTGCCTGAGTACCTGAACCTGATGTTTCCTTGCACCTTGCTTCATTTCACCGCCAGCTGGACTTCACTGCCTCTGTCTGTATCAGTTACAGCTCACCAAACCTGCATTCACTTACAGCTCATCAAGCCTGCATTTTGTTACAGCTCATCATACCACCATTCTGTTTTAGCTCACCATACTTATAATGGACTGTTCTTGCCTGTCACTATCTGGACATTTGTTCATTAACCCTCACTACAGTTATCAAGTGTACTTTAGTGCTATACCTGGACTTTTTGTTTGCCATTCCCATGTCTTCTCAGTCACTTATTAAAAACCCCACTTTTTCATTTAACTCTGCTCCTGTGTCTGCTTCTATCACCACCCTGGGTCCACAACAAATTCAGAACCTCACAGTTTGCACTGGCCCCATGGATCCGGCCACGGAACAGGAGTCTGGAGTGGATTTATTTTGCTGTATTGCTGGTCGTTTAGAAAACCTGGAAGTTATGCGACATCAAATGGCCCAGTTCCTACAGGAGATGTCTAAATGCCAAGATACTCTGCAAATCTCATTAATCACCCCTGGGGTACCAGCAACTTCACCTCCTCCTGTGCCTGGTAATACAGGGACCAGGGTATCCCCTTGTCTACATCTACCCATGCCAAGCAAATTTGACGGCAATCCTAAGCTCTGTCATGGTTTTTTAAAGCAGTGCGATATACACTTTACGTTACAGCCTGATAACTTCCCCACCGCTAGAACCAAAGTGGCAAACATCGTGTCCTTGCTGACCGGCTCTGGATTGGGCTTCCCCACTCTGGGAGCGTTCAGACTCACTGCTGGATAATTATACAGACTTTGTATCTTCAATCAGGAGGATTTTCAATGAACCTGGATGCACAGTGTCAGCATCGTCCAGCATCATGACCCTGAGACAAGGAACCTGTCCTATCAGCCAATATGCTGTACAGTTTAAAATTTTGGCATCAGAGGTTAAGTGGAATGAGGAGGCCCTCACCTCAGCCTTTTGGCATGGTCTGTCCGACCGATTAAAAGATGATCTGATTACTCGTGAGCTTCCTACCAATGTAAATGATATGATCTCACTCTGCAACAAAATTGATCTACGCTTCAGAGAACGTCAGGCTGAAAAGCACAGAACTGACCGGCATTTATGTCTCCCTTGCCTACCCATCCACCCCATCCTCCTATAGATGAGGAGCCCATGCAGGTGAACCAAACCCATCTCTCCAAAGAGGAAAGTCAGAGAAGGATGTTAAAAAACCTCTGTCTGTACTGCGGAGATTCGGGTCACCTGGTGGCCTCCTGCTCCCGCAAGTTGGGAAATGCCCGTTCCTAACTGACCTTGGGGACATCAAGTTAGGAGTTATTTGCCTGTCCCCAAATACTAAAGATTTCATGATTTCCTTAGCTTTGAATCTCAAGCCCAACCCTGTCTTTGTCTCTGCTCTATTAGACTCTGGAGCAGCCGGAAACTTCATGACTTCCAGCCTAGTTAATAACTACAGATTCCTTGTTCCTCTCTCAAGCAAGTAATTTCAATGACTTCTGTAGATGAACATTCTCTAGCTAAAGGAGTGGTCACCAAGGAAACTCAACCAGTATTAGTTCGAGTTGGGGCACTCCACTCTGAGTCTTTAAAGTTCTTAGTGATACCAGAGGCTTCTCAAGAAATCATTTTAGGACTACCCTGGTTACGCCAACATAATCCCAGGATAGACTGGTGCTCAATGCAAATTCTGTCATGGGGATCTAACTGTCAGAAATCCTGTCTACCCAAAATACGACCTGTAAGAAAGACAGCTTCGTTACCATCTCCAGCTATACCTGTGGAGTACCAGATGTTCTCTGATGTTTTTTCCGAGCATCGGGTGAACGTCTTACCTCCCCACAGAGAATGGGACTGTTCTATCGAGTTGCTGCCTGACAAGATGCCACCCAGTGGTCGCACCTATCCTCTATCTGTGCCTGAGACTCAAGCCATGTACATCCAGGGCAACCTAGTAAAGGGGTTTATTTGACCTTCCAACTCTCCCACTGGAGCTGGCTTCTTTTTTGTTGGCAAGAAAGACGGAGGCCTAAGACCTTGTATAGATTACCGGGGCATCAATGATATAACAATTAAGAATCGGTATCCTCTTCCCCTGATCACAGAATTGTTTGACAGAGTTAAAGGGTCAATCATATTCTCTAAACTGGATCTGAGAGGAGCTTATAATCTCATCCGCATTCGTGCGGGCGATGAATGGAAGACCGCCTTTAATACTAGAGATGGACACTTTGAATACCTTCTGATGCCCTTTGGTTTGTGCAATGCCCCTGTCGTGTTTCAGTGCTTTGTTAATGAGATTTTCCGGGACCTCTTGTACGTCTCGGTTGTAGTTTAACTGGACGATATATTGATTTTTTCATCATCTGTAACAAAACATCATGAACATATGACGGAAGTATTGTCCCGTCTGAGAAAGAACCACCTTTATTGCAAACTAGAGAAATGTGTCTTTGGGGTTCCCAGTGTACCATACCTTGTTACCTTGGTTACATCATCTCTGGCTCCAGCCTAGAAATGGACCCCAAGAAGGTGCAGGCAATTTTGGATTGGTCCCGTCCTCAAACTTTGAAAGCCATCCAGAGATTTCTTGGGTTCGCCAACTACTACAGACGTTTTATTAAAGGATTTTCATCATTGTTGGCTCCCATTACTGCATTGACCCGAAAAGACGATAACCCTGCCCAATGGTCACCTGAGGCAGAGACTGCCTTCCAACTTTTAAAACAGGCGTTTATTTCAGCTCCAGTCTTACGACAACCAGATCTGGATAGGCCGTTTCTAGTGGAGGTGGATGCGTCATCAGAGGCCGTGGGTGCAGTTCTCTCCCAGCGTTATGATGATAATCGAGTTCATCCCTGCGGGTTCATCTCTAAAAAGTTTTCCCCTGCCGAAAGAAATTACGCCATTGGTGAACAAGAACTTCTAGCAGTAAAATTAGCTTTAAAAGAATGGAGATACCTGCTGGAAGGGGCCAAGTTTCCCTTCACTGTCTTCACGGACCATAGAAATCTTCTCTTCCTCAAGAATCTTCAGTGCGTGAGTCCTCGTTTGGCCCAATGGGCAATATTTTTTGCTCGGTTCCAGTTCACCCTGACCTTCCGGTCTGGAGCCGTTAATCAAAAGGCAGATGCCCTGTCCAGATCTTTCCTCTGCGATAACAAGTCAGAGAATCAACAAGATGCCCCTGTTTTGGAGTTAAGAGTCTTTGCCACCGTATGGTTACAGCCTCCTACAGGGAAATCCTTTGTGGCCCCGGAGTTAAGGAAGCAGCTCCTCACCTGGGCTCATTCCTCTCGCTTTGCAGGTCACCCAGGTACTCGGAAGACCTAGTCGTTTTTAAAGAGAGGCTATTGGTGGAAATCCATGAAAGCAGACGTGTTGGAATTTATTTCTTCATGTTCTTCGTGTGCCCAGCATAAATATTCATGTCAGGCACCAGCTGGTGAGTTATTGCCACTGCCTATTCCATAGCGTCCATGGACGCATCTTTCCATGGACTTTGTGACAGATCTGCCGAACTCTCAAGGGTTCACTACCATCTGGGTCATAGTAGACCAATTCTCTAAAATGGTTCATTACATACCACTAAAGAAATTGCCTTCTGCTCCTGACTTGGCTCACTTGTTCATTCAACATATTTTCTGCTGAGATAGTGTCTGACCGTGGTGTTCAGTTCACAGCAAAATTTTGGAGAGCCTTATGTTCTGTATTGCAAGTGAAGCTTAATTTTTCTGCGGCTTATCACCCACAAAGCAACGGTTCCACTGAGAGGGTTAATCAAGATCTGGAGACCTTCCTGAGGATTTTTATGACATCTTCCCAAGATAATTGGTCTTTATTGCTGCCATGGGCTGAATTTGCGCATAACGCCTCCTACCACTCTTCCACGAACCAAACACCATTCCAAGTGTTCTACAGCCTACATCCACGGGTCCCTGAATTTCAGAGTCTGCCCGTCTTTGACGTCCCAGCTGTAGAAGACACTTTACGGAGATTTGCTTCAATCTGGTCTCAAGTTCATTCTGACCTGGAGAAGGCATCCTCCCTTTACAAATTTCAAGCTGATAAGAGACGTAGGAAAGTACCATATATGCGAGTTGGAGACCAGGTCTGGTTGTCCACCTGGAACCTATGACTTCGAGTGCCATCCATGAAATTTGCTCCACACTTCATCGGGCCCTTCTCCATCATAGAGGTCATTAACCTCGTGGCTTATCGCCATCAGCTACCCCCTTATCTGAAAATCCCCAATTCCTTTCATGTCTCCCTGTTGAAACCTCTGGTGCTAAACAAGTTCCACAGAGTCCTGCCTGCTTCTACCCATGTCCAGACTGAGAGGGGCATAGAGTTTGAGGTCTCCCAGGTCTTGAATTCTGGTCTCCGCAGAGGACATTTGCAGTACATAATAGACTGGAGGGGCTATGGCCCAGAGGAACGTTGTTGGACCGATGCCCGAGATGTCCATGCTCCTGCACTCATCAAGAGGTTCCATGCTGCCCATCCGGAGAAGCCTGGTGAGTGTCCCGGGGTCACCCATAAGGGGGGGTACTGTCACGGCCAGGGTTTCGTGGCATGGTACCCATTGGGTATTACCTGTGAGGTCGTTGTGGTGGGGGGTCTCTGGCAGCGGTGCTGGTGTTTGGCGAGGGGCATTGGCTGCACATGGTCCTGTGCGGGCACATTGTCACTAGGCCTGGTGAGGTCTGGTGGTGTTTCCGTTTCATTGGCATGGGCGCCGCCATCTTGCCTGTGGCCATGTGATCCCAGCTGTCCAATCCTGGTAGGTCATGTGCTCATTCCAGCCAGTCACAGTGCGGCACTGAGTATTTAGGAAGTTCTAGAGCCTTCCTTCCTTTGCCAGTGCAACGTGTTTCTCAGCTGCAGCTGAGAGAGAGTACCTGTGCCTTATCTGCCTGCCTGTCGGTTACGCTACTAGCCTGAACCTTGCCTGCTCCAACCTGCTGGACTTACCCTGCACCCTCCATATACCTTCTTACCTGCCTGAGTACCTGAACCTGATGTTTCCTTGCACCTTGCTTCATTTCACCCCCAGCTGGACTTCACTGCCTCTGTCTGTATCAGTTACAGCTCACCAAACCTGCATTCACTTACAGCTCATCAAGCCTGCATTTTGTTACAGCTCATCATACCACCATTCTGTTTTAGCTCACCATACTTATGCTGGACTGTTCTTGCCTGTCACTATCTGGACATTTATTCATTAACCCTAACTACAGTTATCAAGTGTACTTTAGTGCTATACCTGGACTTTTTGTTTGCCATTCCTATGTCTTCTCAGTCACTTATTAAAAACCCCACTTTTTCATTTAAGTCTGCTACTGTGTCTGCTTTTATCACCACCCTGGGTCCACAACAAATTCAGAACCTCACACCTATATTTAAAACCAGCTCTGTCCCTGCTGCCTGGTGGTGGTTCTTAAATTACAGCAGAACACTACACATTTTGTTCCCTGTAATTTTAAGAACCAGGACTGGCTGGCAAGTCCGGGACTGGTTAGTCTTTTGAGGGGGACCTCACGTCATTTTTTTTTTAGAAAAGTAACCCTATTTTAACCATTTCCAGAAATAAACATACAAAAATCACAATGATTTGTGTATGTTTCTGACCATTGCGCAGCTCAGGGGGTTGAGAAATTGAAAAGTGATTTGGACAGAGGGCCTGATTCAGACCTGCCGCTCGCAAGCGGGTCAATAGTGGCCCAGTGCACATGGGCAAAAACCCGGATAGCAACGGGCAAACCGTCGCTCCGGGTCTCGTACCAAAGGGGGCATGCTGTCGATGTTGAGTGACAGCACGCCCCCTTTGGTGGGCGTGCCGGGGGCATGGCTGCCCAGACGGAGGCGTTCCCATGGGAACGCTTACCGTCTGGGGCCGGCCCCACTGACATCACAAGTGATGTCAGTGGGAGTGCTTTCGGCTCTGTTTGAGCCGAAAGCACTCCAGGGCTTGCGGCAACAAGACCCTACCACAAGGGTCTCATCGCAAGCCCGATGGTCTTGACCATCGTGACCATCTTCCTGGCCGCTCGCTATAGCTGTGGGTGGTCACCCACAGCTATATGAGCGGCCAGGGGGCTGCTCTAAAAATCAAGAAGGATGGCCCTGATTCAGAGCGAGCGCTCTGTCAGAGCGTCCGGCTCTGAATCAGGCCCAGAGTTTGCTCCTATCCCACCTGAGCTTGTCATCCCAATTCTTGGTAAATTTGAGAGATGTATGTTTTAGGTGAAAAGTACTTCAGATTTGGCCAGATTGTGATTTGATTCAAGATTGCTATCTCACCCGAGTTTTACGAGTGAAATGAGAGAAATCTTTCTTTCTAAGTCACCCAACTTTTGCCTTTAGTAAATTTGCAAGCAGGAAAAAAAATTAATAAATCACCCGAGATGGTCATCTCGACCTATGTCGATTCTTAGTAAATTTACCCCCAAGACTCCAGTGATTACAAAGGTTAAACCTTCCATGCAATTATCTGCTCCTTGAGGAATTTGCTTGATATAATAAACTTTAGGAGTAAGCTTCTGAGAAATAGAAACTTGTGAAGTGCATTCAATAGTGGACAAAGAAAAATCCCCACCAGGAATAGGCAGACTACTTGAAGCTTCCTCTTGGGGTGTGAAACTTGAAACTTCTTCTTGTTGTGAGAAACTTGAGACCCCCTCCTGGGGTACGAGACTTAAAACCCCCTCCTGGGGTGAGAAACTTGAGACCCCCTCTTGGAGTATGAGACTTGAGGTCCTCTCAGGGGGTGTGAGAGTTGAAACCCCATGCTGGGATATGGGACTTGAAACCCCCTCCTAGGGTACGAAACTGAAACTCCATCCTGGGGTTAAAAACTTGAGACCCCCTCCTGGGGTGAGAAACTAGAAACCCCCCTCCTGGGGTATGAAACTTGAAACCCCCTGCTGGAGTTAGAGACTTGAAACCCCCTAATGGGGCAAAGGACTAAAAGAAACTTTATCTGGATTGTGACTGGCAAAGGAAGAGCGACATGTCACACTGGCTTTAGGTGGTTGAAATATTCTCCCTAAGTTTTCCAGACGAGAGTGGAAGCATTTTGTAACAGGACCCCAGTCATAAACTCGGACCTTGTCCTGCAGGGAAGATGTTACCTCCTTGCTCAAAACAGAAGGAAGAGAAGCTGCAGAAGGTTGCGGGCTGGAACCAAGAGTGTGGACATTGGAAGTTTTACAGTAATTATCCTTTCTGGGTTGACGAAGGAGACAATCCTTAATAAAGTGATCCACATTTCCACAATATAAGCAGAGAAAAAAGTTCCCGGTTCTGCCTCAGTAAGCTTCGGGCTACAATGTCTCACTTTATCTTGTGTGAAAGGAGACTCAGTAGAAACAGGGGCAGCACTAGAAAACTCTGGAAAAATGTGAAAACATTTAGGGACAAGATCTTTAAGTTGCACTAGGAGTTGATACAAACTGGTAAACTGCACCAGGGTACTGATATTAGAGAACTCAAAAGCCAGAGGACCACTGGAAGATTGAGCTGTATATTCAGAAAGATTCTGTGGTCGGAGTTGAAATTACTCGAGAAAATGGTTCATGCGGAAAGTGCACAGGAGGGTTTACAGGTGGAACTTGAAATTAAGCTGGATACAAAGGGACAACAATGGAATGAATGGATCTCAACTGAGAAAAAAATTATTGTAACTGTTGACCCATGAGTTGCTGGGCTGCCTCTTGCATGGTGACACGAAGGTGTAAATCTTGAAAATCTGCTTCACCCTGGAACCCGGTGGCTTGCATGCATGTTGGCTGTTCAAACTGTCACGTCCGAATGTATATAGACTTCAACTGCAGGAACTTGGGCCGGTGGGCTACGGGTAGTGGGTGAGTTGAAAAGGGAAGGCAATCTATACGTCCTTTTCATATGTTTCTATCAAGTGTTGGTGAGACCTATCCCAGGGCGCGGAGTCTAGTCCACTTGATGGTATTCACCATTAACCCCTTTGGGCGGGATGTGGGTTTCGCTGCACCAAGTGAACAGGTTGCGGCCCCTGAGGCAGGTACCTGAAGAAAACACAGAGATAGATATGGGAGGACTATATAAACACTGATGAGCAAGGATGATGCTCCAAAAACTGATATGGGAGTTGCACTGGTAATCAGCACCTGGTATGGGATGCTGAATAGCAATGGTTATCAGGATTTAGTATAAGACACTGAGAATCGATGGTAGTCAGCACTTGGAATGAGACACTGAAAATTGATGGTAATCGATAGTTAGTATGAGATGCTGAATCGCTATGGTAATCGATAGTTGTTATGAGATGGTGAATGGCGATGGTAATCGATAGTGATATGAGGTGCTGAGTGGCGATGGTAGCCAGTACTGAGAATCGATGGTAGTCAGCACCTGGAATGAGACACTGAGAATCGATGGTAATTGTCACTTGGAATGAGACACTGAGAATCAATGGTAAATGAGATGCTGAATGGCGATGGTAACCAGCACTTGATATGAAACACTGGGATTGATGGTAGTCGGTACTTGATATGAAATACTGGGAACCGAAGGTAGTCAGCACTAGGTATGAATAGCTGAACAATGGGGATAGTCATAAGGATGGTTCGCTGGGAAGGAATACTGCGGAGCCTGAGACGCAGTCACAGTAGAAACCACTATAGGAGCAAAGTGCCTGATTCAGACCCGCTCACAAGTGCTATGTGCTCGCAAGCGTGTTGATTGCTAGGCGGTGCGTGTGCTAGCCCCGGAGCGAGCAAGAAATCACTTGCTCTGGCGCTCACATCCAAAAGGGGCGGCTGTCAATGTTGATCGTCAGCTCGCCCCATTTGGTAGGCGGGTCAGGGGGGGTGGCTTGCCAAATGGAGGCATTTCCGAAGGAACGCCTGCCATTTGGGGGCGGCCCCACGAGTGATGTCAGTAGTGAGCTTCCGGCTCTATTAGAGCTAGAAGCTCACTGGGGCTTATGGCAACGAGACACTACCACAAGGGTCTCGTCGCAAGCCTGATGGTCGCGACCATCGCAACCATCACCTGGCCGCTCGCAAAAGCTGTGGGTGGTCACCCACAGCTATGCGAGCGGCCAGGAAGCCGGATTTAAAAAAACATGTGGCCGCCCTGATTCAGAGCGAGCGCACACTTTTTGCGTGCGGCTCTGAATCAGGCCCAAAGTAAACACAGGGATGCAGCTAGACAGCTAATTAGTAATCAGCTTGAAGGCTGACACATGTAACACAGCTTTAGAGCACACTGAAAGACAACACAGGAACTGTTACATGAAACACTGGAGTTCTATGAGAGAGCTGAAGTAACTCGCTAAGAGTTAGCATGGGAGCTAATACAAGTAACACTGGAGGTCAGCGTGAAGGCTGAAACAACACACTGGAGATACTTCGTGGAAACCACCAGAGAGCATAACAATCACTGGAACAGCAAAGTTGAACAGCAATTTCCTGTTCCTGGAGTCAGACTTAAATACCCTTAGGTAGCTGGTCATTGGATCAGGGGTATCAGCTGAGTGAGTGCAGGACTACCATTGGGAGAGACTAGTCAGGTGATATGGACCAACATGGCTGCACCCATGCCCGGCACCCTGGGAACCTGGATGCATGCACGGAAGCCCTAGCAGACCCTGGGGAGAATACTCAGTTACCACTCACCTCCACTCCCAGTGACTGAACACCTAAGCCCAAGGACGCCAGTGCAGAGGTAAGTAGTGGCTGATCCCAGGCTGCACCCTGACACTCAGAACCAGTGACAGGAATGGGGAACTCAGAACAAGCAACCACAGAGGCTGGACCACCCTTGAACCCACACTACAGCACACAAGCCTGGAACTGGAATCAGAAGCCGGAATTCAGGGTGGAGAAAAAAAAGGTACGATACCTCGGACCTCCTACTAAACCAGCCAAGCGAACTGGGAAACTGCAACCCTCCACCCCCCTGGAACCAGACCCTTGAAACTCAGGAACAGCCCCAGTATAGGAACTAAGAACAGGAGAAACCAGCCACAGTAATAGCCTTTGAAGATTAGACAGAGGGACTGAATAAAAGTCCAGATAAGCAATGGATGGCGGAGACACACTCTTGGAGATAACCACAGTAGATAGAAGCCAGCGGGTGCTGACAGGCATGCAGAAGTCTGCCGTGTAAAGCACTGGTGGGACTGGCAGATGAACTGGCACTTGTTGAGACTGCACACAAATGAGTCTGGAAGATGTACTGATGTTTTCTGAAACTGAGTACAGGTAAGGCTGGCAGGTGATCCGATGCTTGCGGAGACTGAGCACAGGTAAGACTGGCAGGTGAGCCAATGCTTGCGGAGACTGATCACAGGTAAGGCTGGCAGGTGAGCTGATGCTTACGGAGACTGAGCACAGGTAAGGCTGGCAGGTGATCCGATGCTTGTGGAAACTGAGCACAGGTAAGGCTGGCAGGTGAGCCGAAGCTTGCTGAGACTGCGCACAAGTGGCCAACTTTAGATAAATGGTGGCAATGCTGCAGAAAGTTCATGCTAGCATCTGGAGTGTTGGCCAAAGGCAGGCAAAAGAGGCGCTGAACTCAGGTAGATAACAGGAGCACTGGCCCTGGCCTGAATACCGGCAGATCACCATAGGTCAAAGAGCACATCCACTGAAAAGTGAGTTGTTCTGCCCCTGGCTGAGTCTTAGGTACTGGTTGTCATTTGATAAAGCCAGTAGTGCCCTATTGCATGAGGCTAAGACCCCGATGTACAACAGTACAACTTTCTTTGGCCATAATATCAAACATTGGGCCATGTTGTCTGACTTGGTATCTCTGACTCAGAGATTGGCTGTTACATTACTTTAATAAGATTATGTCTAACATTTTGGTCCTCAAGGAATGATTCTCTTACCATTTTGAGATTTCAGTATAAGGACATAAAGAAGGCACTTACAAAGAATACTGTAATTCTTCTCAGCAAAAATGAAGATGAATGTAATGAAGCCGATACTTAGCACTACAAACTATAAATACCATAGTTTTTTTCAGATAGTACTTCAAAAAAAGTTTCTTGAAACAGTCAATTGTTTCTAAATTTCTACAAGAAATACACTTAGAAAATGCTACAAAATTAATTTGCAATGCACCAAAATCATTGTGTTGTTAAGAAACAATATGAAGAAGCAAAAATATTGCTTGAAACATGTCTGAAAAGTGGAACATGAAGGCCAAGCTTGCATCAAAAAGGAGACTCAGGGGTAAATTTACTAAGATTTGTGTTGTCCGAGATTGCTAGCTCGGGTGAAAATATCACTTTTTTGCAAATCGGGAATTTACTATCATTAAACTCGGGTGATTTTATCATCTTTTGGGGGTAAAATCGGGTGAGTTAATGCCGCAAATTCGTCTGTTTTCTTTACTAGAAATTAATTCACCATCGGCTCAAATTGGAAGTACTTTTCATTAATTTCTGCTTATATCGGGAATTTACCATTATTCGTTTTGCTATATTCGGACGTTTTTACAGCCAAATCGGGGAGTCAATAGAAGTTTCAAATGCACCACCTCCTGAGCTGTGAGTTGCCATCAAACATGCACAAATCAGTGTGATTTGTGTATGTTTAATAATGAATAGTGTGTTTTTAGGGTTAATTTTCATGGAAAAAATTATGTGGGGCTCCCCCAAAAGCCTAACCAGCCCCGGGCTGGTCAGCCAGTCATGGTTCCGAAAATTACGGGGAACAAAACGTGTAGGGTTCCACCTGGCTGCAGGGCCAGTGCTGGTTTTAAATATAGGGGAGAAAATTGCGTAGGGGTCCCCCAATATTTCAAACCAGCACTGGACCCAAACCGACTGGGGTCTAATGCCACAGCCAGAAGACCCTATTACCGGGTCTCCATAGCCAAAGCATTCTGACCCCAAGCCAGTCAGGCCAAGCCGGGGATATCAGGGGAGGTGGGGACCCTGCAAAAAAGGGGTCCCCCCTCTCCCAAAACCCAGGCTTGGTCTGAAGCATGGGGCTCTTACCTCCACTCCTGGAGCGGTGGTTATGGGGGTAATAAAGTGTTAAATAGCTGGTGCTGGTTCCTGAATTACAGTGGAACCCTACTCGTTTTGTTCCCCGTAATTTTCTGAACAAGGACTGGCTGACCAGTCCGTGGCTGGTTAGGCTTTTGGGGGGGGACCTCACGTCAATTTTTTCAAATAAATCAACCCTTACAATATTAAAAAAAAGAAGCAAGCAGCCTGCACATATTTCACTGATATGTGCAGGCTGCTTGATCGGGATAGAAAGTCAGGCAGGGAACTCAGGACTTCAACGCGGACAGGCTCAATCAAATACACCATCAAACATAATGATCCTGTCAAAACCAGGAGCATGATATATTCCCGATTTTTAAAGTGAAAAAAACTGTTTTTGATCGATCCTATACGAATTGAAAAACGGAACAAACAGGAATCTTAGTAAATTGCCCCTCAGAGTACAAAAACAGTTGGATGAGTTACGTGAAGATGAAAGACTGAATGATGCAGAAAGATCCTTTAAAGTGACAATTTTCTATGGTTGTTTAGATATAATTGTGGGAAAACTGTCTAATCATTTAAGGGTATGCATTCAGCATCCCGGCGGTCTGGATGCCGCCGTTTACCTTACCGGTGCCAGAATACCAATGTCAGTCAGAATCCCAGTGCTGGCATCCCGACCGCCAGGATGCAGAAGGTCAGTAACGGGGTGGGGGGGAGGGTTAGGTTTAGGGGTTAGGCACTAGGGGAAGGGTTAGATACTAAAGGGGGAGGGGGAGGTTAGGTTTAGGCAATCGGCGGCAGGTTAGGTTCATGGCACCAGGGAGGGAGGGTTAGGGTCAGGAGAGGGGTAAGGTTAGCATACCAACCACCAAGTGTCGGTATGTTAACCCTGTCGGGATCCAGGCATTGGGATTCTGGGCCTGATTCAGACCTGCTCGCGAGCGCTGAGCGCTTGCAAGCGGGTCGATGTTGGCCCAGTGCACATGCGCACGACGGAGGCGCCTCCGTCGTGCGCATGCGTGAGACTCGGATAGCGACGGGCAAGCCGTCACTCTGGGTCTCGCTACAAAGGGGGCGTGCTGTCGATGTTGAGTGACAGCACGCCCCCTTTGGTGGGCGTGCTGTCATGGGAACGCCTACCGTCTGGGGTCGGCCCCACTGACGTCACAAGTGATATCAGTGGGAGTGCTTTCGGCTTTCGGCATTAAAAGTAACTTTTAATTTGTCTATTAAAATATTAGCCAGCAAAATATGAAGTGCAAAAATGGTGTCAAAGAGCTATCGTGTAAAACCATACTAACATATACTTAAAATATTGCGTCCACTCTTTGTCCTATAGTGATACTTTAAATGTCCAGTATACACTGTGACAGGATGCTAATGTTTATATTCACGTAATGTTATCACCCTTTTTTTCAATATCCAGTTGATAATTATTCTAAATAGGTGCAGACTGGTATTATTCCAGTCCTAATTATCCTCAGGATGGCACTGAAGTATTTACTGTTATTAATAGAGATGTGCGCCGACCCTCGTGTTTTTGTTTTGGATCTGGATCTCCCCTGGTTTTGTGTCTGAATCTGGTTTTGGATTTTTTTCCTTGGTGTAAAATGGGCCTTTTTTTTGTTCCTACAGTATTAATAACCTCAATAACATTTATTTCCACTCATTTCCAGTAAATTTTGGTTACCTCACAATATTGATTTTTTTTCATCTAGTTAAAGGGCCAAAAGGTTGCATCCAGCTTGCTGGCTCAAAACTGATTGATATTATTATTAATAGAGTTGAGGACTGTGCAAAGATGATGGTTGGGATACCCTTGAGGATTGAAGGCATGGGCCTTCATAGAGGACAAGGAAGTTGACGGCCTTGCATTATCATGATGACTGCTGGCGGCTGCTACAACATGTGGCTCTTGGCCTTGCTCTCCTGTCATGTGACAGCCTTCCATATTTTCTGTGGTCTTGAAGCAGTGTCACAAGCAATAGTGTAGCCAAGGTGCGGTTACAAAATTCACACACGTGCAGTCGTGCGCACACAGAAAAAAAAAAATATACAAAAGACACTATTTTTTTTTCGGGTCCAGAACTTGGGCCCAGAGCACAGATCAGTGACAATTGGAGTTGAGCAGCACTAGGTTGCGTTGCTGTATCTTGTGTGGCTAAGTCTAACACGCACACACACAGAAAATAAATAGACAAAAGACACTATTTTTTGGGGGGGTTTCGGGTCCAGAACTTGGGCCCAGAGCACAGATTGATGATGACTGGAGTCGGGTAGCACTAGGTTGCGTTACCGACGTTCTAGATCTTGTGCGGCTAAGCCTAACACGCACAGACACACAGACAATTATTAGAAAAGAAAACAATTGATTTTTATTTTTTTTCAGCTCCAGAACACAGATTGATGATGACTGGAGTCGGGCAGCACTAAGTTGCAACTTGCATTGCTGGCTGGATCTTGTGCGGTACTGCAGTTAAGCCTAACATGCACGCACACACACACACAGAAAAATATAAAAGACACTTTGATTTTTTTTGTTTTTAGCCCGACTGGATTTGGGATGGATCTTGTGTGGTACTGCGGTTAAGCTTAACATACACGCGCACACACACACACAGAAAAATCTAAAAGACACTTTGATTGATTTTTTTTTTTACTATATATATATTTTTGGGGGGAGTACAGAACTTGGGCCCAGATGGACACAGCACAAGCCCAGATGTATCTGCAGTTCTGCACCATCCCAGATGGACACAGCAGACATGAATGGATCAGCACTCACCAGCCCAGGACACAGCAGATAGCACCGGCATCTCTCCCAACCCTACACTACCCACCCTCCCTGTTCAGTCTCCACAGCCGGAGTGAAATGGCATCCGTCGCGTGGTCCCTTAAATACTACATTGATCATAGAGATGAAAGCTCGCGGACCGCAAGATTTCATCTCTATGGTTTGGCCTCGATTTGAGAGATCCGAGTAAGGTGGGAAACTCCGAGCCTGCTTGGATCCCACTCGGTTATGCTAAATTCGGGTGGGTTCGGATCTCTGGAATCCGAACCCGCTCATCTCTAGTTATTAATTGTATGGAAAAAATTCACCTTCATAATATAGACATCCTCTCCCCATTTATTAGGGAATGAATAAATGATTCTACAGTCTGTATCAGTGGGGATTTATAATCTTTAGTCCAAAATTCCACATTTATTATTTCAAACACAATGGCCCCATTCCTCATGATATATTAATCCATGTGTTTTAAGAAAAATCCCTATCTGTCATACAGGATTAATTCTATTCGCACCAATAGTTTCTAATTTTAACTGTATATATTTGGATTTATTCAAAGTTTTATTCTGGCATGTGGGCTACATTTATCGCCATCTGGCAGTGTGTGATGCACCTAATAATAAGCTGGCAGATCAGTGGTTAACCTCCACAGTCCGTGGTTAATCTGATTTGTCATTCATAAGTGACTGGTAAACCGTGATTTGTAAACCTCATCAGCTATAATAGTACTGAAGTTCTATACTCTGTTTATTCTCCAGACGTCTAATAGAGACATTGTCATTGGTGTTGCTGTGGTACAAATTAGAAATATTGTAACAGTTGTCGGAATATCAGAGCTCTTTTCACATTTTACATTATTTCTCAATGTGAGCCCTTATACACTGCCAGATGGTGCTGAACGTAGCCCACATGCCAGAATAAAAATGTGAATAAATACAAATATATACCGTTTGGGACACATTTAAAATTAGAAACTATTGGTGCGAATAGGTCTTGAAAAAGCTCCCTGGAAGAGTGAAACATGTCGACATAGAGGGGGCAGATTCGCTTGTGACTGCATTTGCACCGATCATAAACACGCCTGGACCAGCATATGCAACCATTACATTTGGCTGAAAGAAATCTTCATCACCATTTACAGAGATTAATCACACATTAAAGGAGCACCTAGCGGAAGAGAGGCCGCCTAATTCAATCACGCTGAGGTCTCCCAAGACGGACCGCAATTACAAGCAGACAGCAGTGCAGTTATTTTAGGATTTGTATGGTGAGATCCCAACATTGTTGCTATTATCAGCATAAGCATATGCAAAGGTTATAGCTCCACTTTGCCATCTGTGGACGTTTGAGAACTTATACAGCTAAATCTTTTTCTTACACTAGGAGATCATATCTCCTTTTACCATTTGGATATTATATGTGGTTACAGAGATGTCCATGGAGACTTAAAAAAGCAAGTCACAAGCGATTTAATTATGTATACCATGGGTTGTGAATAAATCTGTATAATTCGTTTTTGAGAAGCCTTGAAGTCTTTTATTCAAACAAACGATATGCAGGTGTTTATTACCAGAATACCTATAGTCCAGTGGTACTGGTCAAGTGGTACTTGCTAATTGGACTAGCAGCTCAAAAGTGTATTTTCTACTTGTGAGATTAGCGCAAGGACTAGTTGCTGTTTATTCAACAACTAGAATTCTTTTTCATTGTTTTACACGATAGCACTTTGACACCATTTTTGCACTTCATATTTCGCTGGCTAATATTTTAATAGACAAATTAATAGTTAATTTTTATTGTATTTGTTTTCATATTTTCTTGGGACACCGCAACTAGGACTCCCTAATAGCATGATCTTATATATGATTAGTGCATGAGTGGCCCTTGTTGGAACAGTTTTCTTCCTTTTGTAGACATTATTAGAATGTGTTCCGCTGCAAAACAAGCGCATTGGGCAAGTATGATTGTAGCATCATAGTGGGCCTGGTTACATCAATCCTGCATTCTGGGACCCCTACAGAGGTATCCACATCCACCGCTCTCAGCCCCCTTGGCTGCAGCATCTGAAATACTAAGGCAACGTTCTAATGTACAATAGGAGAGTGATTGCAAAATAATCCCTTTGATATGAGAATTGAGCCGGAGATGTATCAAACCTTCAAGAGAGATAATGTGGTGAAGTTTCTCATAGCAACCAATCAGCTCCTGTCATTACATAGGCTGTACTGGATTAATGATAGCTAGAAGCTGATTTGTTGCTTTGGGTAACTTCTCCACTTTATCTCTCCCCACTGTATCTCTCTCCAAAGCTTGATACCTTTCCCCCTCAATCTCTGTATACATATAGCAATAAGTGTGCGCCATTAGCAGCCAGGCCAGCTGTACAGGGATGCGCGAAGTGAAGACCAGCTGTTCACCACCCAAGTCAGCAGCACAGTCCAAAATTTAAAAAGGGGAGCCACACCAACTGCCAGTGAGGTTGGCAGTTAGTGTGTGTCGAAGCTGAATAATTGGCTGAGACAAGATCAGTTTAAAATTGAAGCGTGCGCGACGCCATCTTGCAAATGGTAGCTAGACTCCATTTTAGAAACAAGAATCTGCAAGACGCCATTTTGTGACCAGCATCATTTCAAGTTACAACTCAGGAGCTAAGAACAGATGGCAATGTTTTTGTTAATCTACCAAGGGCAACTGGAAGAACAAGCTTTCTGAGTAAAAGTAAATAGAATAGACAATGAGTATTTTTACATACAAATTGGGAATCCCTGGATGCAGATAAAGTATAGTTGTGGCAATTGTAATATAATCCAGGCATTGATCTACACAATTGGATTTGTCTGAATCCTAAACAGGTCTTAGCCCCACACACAGACAGGATGGCCCCCAACTTCACAGCTTGATTCACAGTTCACACAAGAGTCTGGGAGAACAAAATAGTTTTTTTCCTTTGAACACAGGACAGGTGGGGGCCTGCTGACAGAGGGCATGTGGAACTACAATGCTCAGCAATCCACACTGCTGGATGTTCACTTCGTGTATGAGAAATTATGCACTTAAATCTCACCCATTAATAACTAGCGTCCTTATATCAAACCCCGAATACCCACACATTACATATTCACACATAAGGTTCAATAAGCTCTAAAGTGTATGATCTAAGTTGGTTCAGTTAGTTAAATGCTGAGAAATAAAGATATTTGATAACTAAGGTATTATACATGCTAAACAAGTCGTGTTTGGAGTTGTACTGATGCGTATTCTTTTTACAGTATTCCGGTGTTATCGGTAAGGAGATCGCATCATGCATTCTCGAGTTATGGATCGCAGAGCCTACAAGCAACAAAATGTATATTTTAGGAACAGCTGTTAGGATGTTGCAGGGGGCGTGAAGAGGAAGATCCCCAGCTGTTAGAGGCAGGGAGAGTCTGTTTGAACCAGCCTGTTAAATGTGCTGTAACAGATGCTTCTCCCCTGGGAACCAATGATATCAGCAACAAACTTCTCTATTGTCCTGTTTATTCTGGGGGGGTATAAATATGAGTGCACGAACGCTAGTTCTCAGTCTTCATGCTGAACGCTGTATGACTAGGGGTCTCTTGCTGATGCCTATCTCCGGGTCCGGAAGCGCCTGCGTATGTATACTGTACTTGGAGTCTGTATAATTTCCTTTTGCGCCTAAATTGTGTCTTGATCAATTGCGTGTAACTGTCTGAACTTTTATCTGAATATCACTTGTGCTTTGGAACCACAGATTCCACGTCTAAGTCTTTATTTATGGTATGACTGCGTACGCAAATTAGCGTCATCCTTAGAGGTTTATAGGAAGGGTTTTAGAAGGTACAGGCAGGGGTATATAGAGGTTCATTTTAATATCAACAGATGGGGGCTCGTCGAGAGAAGTCACTTACCTACTCACACGGCACATACGGCTATCGATGTCTCAGCAAAGGGTGGAGTGGCCACATGCAGGGTTTTCCTGCAACCGCTTTGTGCTGAAAAATCACTATCCGTTTTCGTGTGAGCCAAGGAAGCTGACTAGAATCTAGGGACAAGAAAGGAAAAAGTTTGTTTTCCTTTGTTGATAGAACCTAACGCTTAGAGGGATGCCGCAGTATTGAGTACACGGCTGAGACGCATTTTTGCATATGCAGTTTAATAAAGTAATTATACGGTTGTGCGGTAGTTGCATTATTGTGTATTCGGCTGGTCGCACAATAGCGTATACGTATTTCCGGTTGTGCTGCCACGTGTTTGAAGAACAAAGCCATTGAGGTTTATATTTTTTTTCTATTACCAATATCTGGGTTAACGTGTATTTTTCTGCGCAGGAAAAAAGTGTGTAACAGTGAATATTTGTTGAACAAAGTTAAGGGTATCGTATGATCCTTAAAGGCTAGGTGCAAGGGTTAGTCTAGCCGCTCGGTAAGCAGCTTTACCGTTCTATACACAGTAGCAGGTGTACATGTTGTCTTTGTTGTAGAGAGGTGCGTTAGAGTAGCCGACATATAAACTCTCATAGGTGTGGAAGTCGCCTTACTAAATCTTATCCGGGTGTGGAAGTTGCCTTTTTCAAATCTTATCCAGGTGTGGAAGTTGCCTTACTAAATCTTATCCAGGTGTGCGGGCGCTGCCGACTTAAATCGTCCACAGGTAAGTGAAAGTGTCTTGATTGTCTTTCACCGGTCTAAATCTTTATTGAAAAGCGTAGGAGTTGTCTCAGAATGGGAGCCACGCAAACAGTAGAGATGTTAGGCAATGATGTGCTGCTAATGGAGGCGCCGATCGGATCGGCCCATCGTATCATGCATACCATGTACGGTACTTATGCAATAAGGTATTGTGATTTATGGTTTAATATGACGAGGAAGAGTGTTAGACCGTTTCCCAGAATTGGTAGTTTTGATAAGGATGTATTAGACAATGTCCGGGATCACATCAGTTTGATGCGCTCCCGAGAGAAAAAGATTAAATATTTTGAATTTTTAAAACTGTGGCAGCATGAAGGGGATGCGTGGCTTAAAAATGTGCAAACGACGCAAACTAGCGTCGTGAGCACATTGCCAGAAAATACATCAGCGACGCTGAATTGCAATACGGGCGAGCCGCAAAATAGTGCACACGTGCGGCAAGGTAGCATCGTGGAGAGTATTGCCAGCAGTTCACGCTCACCTCCCCCACCTTATGTGGATGGAGGTGCAAGTACAGTTACCAAAAATACTCATAAAAATGTAACAAGCAACTTGTACCCTCTCTTAAGCAACTATAAAGAAAATGTTCATGATGCGGATGATGAGCCTATTGTAATGTCTGCCATTTCCCATGCTGTGCAGATGATAGATGCTGCATCACCACAATCACAAGTGGTGCCGCCATCTCCATCGGTAACAGCAAGGGAAGTGTTAATGCACTCTGCACCAGTAGAGGAAGTTGTTAATACCATACGTAGCAGCAGCAGATTAAACCCCCAGCCAGGTAACCAGGTCAGAGGTAGCAACGCTGCCGGTCTGCATCCCATTCGGACAATAACTGTTCCAAATGGAAATGCAGACGCGAACGGTATAGTGCCCACGAGGGAAGTAGTAATGCATTGTCCTTGGACAAGAGCAGAACTAAGGGCCTGATTCAGACCCACTCGCAAGCGGCTGTCCGCTCGCAAGTGGGTCGATGTTGTGCACTGTGCATGCGCACGACGGCGGGAGCTCCGTCGTGCGCATGCGCCAGACGCGACGAGCGAAGGACTTTCCTTCGCTCGTTGTGTCTGATCAAAGGGGGCGTGCTGTCGATGTTGATTGACAGCACGCCCCCTTTGGTGGGCATGCCTCCCAGACGGGGGCGTTCCCAAGGGAACGCCTACCGTCAGAAGCCGGCCCACTGACATCACTAGTGATGTCAGTGGGAGTGATTTTGGCTCTGATAGAGCCAAAATCACTCCGGGCCTTGTGGTTGAAAAACTCAACCGCAGGCTCCAGCTCGCAGTGGCGATGGTCGCGATGGTCAAGACCATCGCGGCCATCAAACTGCACGCTCGTATAGGCTGTGGGTGGTGACCCACAGCTATACAAGTGTCCAGGAGGACGCTCCATAATTATGGAGGACGGCCCTCATTCAGAGCGTGCGCTCTGCTCAGAGCGTACGGCTCTGGATGAGGGCCTAAATTCCATCATAAATGATTTCCACGATCCCAAAAATGGAATTAGCCAAATGTCAAAGATTTTTGAGAAATTTGGGTAGTTCACATGAGCCGACTAATAAAGATTGGCGTCTGGTGTTAAGGGCCTGTCTACCATGCAATACCGACGTGACAAAATTTATCACGGATTGTGTATTGGATGGTGACGTTCCCTTAACAGACCAAGTAAACCAAGGTAACATTTCCCAAATTGTAACTCAATTGGGTATATATTTTCCAGTAGTAGTTAACTGGAACAAAATTTTCACCATTAAACAGAAAGAGAGTGAGACTGCAGAAGATTATTGCGATCGGGCTCTGCAGGCTATCACCCAGTACACTGGGATAGAAGATATTAAAGATAGCACTCACCACAGGGGAATGATAGTCACGGTACTCATGGAAGGTCTGAGAGACGACTTAAAGAACACCACACAGGAACACGAGTTTTCCATGGGTTCATAGGTAACCCCAGTATCTTCTCCCAGGCCTTATATGACTGTTTACAATCTTTTCAACCTGCCAATGTATCTGTTCTAATGTAAAATGTGGACGATTTATTGTTGTATTTTAGGTCATGTTTAAATGATATTAAACTGTTGTGCTTTATCTCCCACTCATAGGACACAAGGTTGCTAAGGATAAACGGCAGCCATGCCAGGCTGAGGTCGACTACTCGGAATACTATTCAACCCAGTGGCCCAGGCATTATTTAGAGCAGTAGCTATTAATAACTAGATTTAATTGCAGGAACCTGTATGCAGATACTATGGACCTCATTCAGAGTTGGTCGTTGCGGCCGCATGGTCGTACACATACGATGTTTTTCTTTCTGCGCCTGCGCACGGCTAGCAATGCGCATGTGCATACGAGCTCTACCGATCACAAATACTGTCGGTTGTAGGGCTTCCGACACGGAAGCGGATTGCTAAATTTGATTGACAGGAAAGGCCGATTGTGGGAGTATACGGGGGTGGTGGTCTGGAAACGGAGGCGTTCTTCGGCGTTTCCAGGCGTTTTAGGGGAGTGCATAAATTACCTGCTTCGTACGACCAAGAATTGCGGATGCATGAAAACGTCACTCTACGAACAGGCTGATCGTCCAGGCTAAGGTAGGCAAGAAGCGTCTGTAAACCACAACAGTACAATCGTTAATCTGATGTTACCTGTGATGTTTCGATTTGGAACCACACAAACCAAGCAGCTAAGATTGCTGCATTGTAACTATTAACACTGCTAATTACCTTCTAACTCATTTCACTTGCGTGTGCATTAGGGAATTCATTACCAAAATATTTCTTTGTGCTTTTTAAACAGTTTTTTTCACAAACACTTTTTAAAACATCTAGCATTGTGTTTTGCGTCGTAGCCTTTTCAGATACCACACTGTTTAAACCTTGTATACATTGATATAGGTAAAGATAGACATTTTTGGGTTTAAATTTTTTTTATTTTTGTGAAATTTGCCTTTCATCACAATGTCAAGAATAATTGTTTAGGCAACATTTGTATATAATTAAAATAAATAAATTAAAATAATAAATTAAATTTTGGGTTAAAAAAAAAAAGCTTGAGACATTGGTGACCAGAAATATGGGGACTGGACAACATGTGAGGGAGGAGATATCCAGGGCTACTTGCGTCGTTTGGGCCGGCTTGGAGGAAGAGGTAAGCTATGGACATCCGACTGGCGTGTAACACGCCGACTGGCCTGGCCAGAGGTAGATGGGATTTCCTCTGGCCTAGGCATAGGGCTCTCCATACTTGCGGGGGTGGCTGTTGGGCTGCCAGAGGTGGTGGTCCTGGGAGGAAGGGAGTCTCGCTCCATCATGGCAGGTGGGTTGGCCTGCTCCTGGGTATTGGCCAAACGATCTAGGGCCCCAGCAATGGTCTCCAGGGCCACCGCCACCCTCACCAGAGTGGTCTCCATCCTCAGAAGAACACATATGTTCTCTTGAGTTTGGGAGACCAACCTGGTGAGGAGAGGCACTGCTCGGTCTGATGTTTGCCCTGGAGTCGACTCCACAGGGTCCCCAGTTGGAGTACTTGGATCCTCCCCTGCAGAGTCCCTATCTGTGCTGGACCCAGACCTGACCTCAGGGCAGGCACTACCTCCTCTGAGTCTGGAATATAAAATTAAAAATTTTATTTGTTTTTCCACACAAAAAAAAACAGAGACGTTTCAGCGTTATACTTTTTGCCTTACAAAATTAAATTACCTTCTTGCACATGTGGAGCGTTGAAGTCGGCCATGTCAGTGTCCATAGTGGACACGCCGACTATCTCCTCTTCCGTCACACATCCCTGAGCCAACGTCTCCAACCTTGTCAAAGCCAGCTCCTCAGGGATGGGACCACCACCTGTCCCCGCAGCATGGTCCACCCTACTCCGTAGCTTCCTCTTCAGTTGGTATTTGAAATCCGTCCAGCTGTCAATGTTATTTTTGAAAAATTAAGTGTTATTTTTTAGAAATAAGATCAAGCTTTGGCCTTCAGTACACTCACAATATAATTTTCTTACCGTTTTTTTACGACTTTCTGCGTTCTACAGAAAAAAAAAGGGCATTTTCCCTCCAGCACACTGCAGCAAAAACAAAAATACTTGAATCCTACATGATAATAGAAATTCAGAGGTATTGGTTTACATACATTTGCAAATATATGAATAAGCGCTGGGCCAAACGTCAAGGCTCCTCTATACCAGCGTCCCTAACATTATGGGGTTCACGTTCGAGACGCAGGGAACCCCAAAAGAATCCAGCCAAGGACCATCCCCAGGGCATCACACGAATAATGGAAAAAAGGGTGAAAGTGAAGTGTAAAGTATAGTTGTGTAAAGATAAATCAATAAGTGTTAATGGTAAGGGGTTAAAATGACATAAATAATAGACAAACAAATAGAAAGGTGATAAAAAAATATCTATGTGAATTAAGTGGTGATGCCCTGAAAAAAGGCCTAGCCAGAGCAACCTTGGGGGCCCCACACCCAAACGCTCACCCCAAAATAATTGTTGCTACCTAATAGTAGCACCCACTCTGGGTCATATAATTACAAATTAATGTACTGCATAATAACAGTACATGTATAAGCTGAGAGCAGACTCACCTAGAAGGTACCCCAGAAACCTCCTAATGGCACTATTCAGACCAACACATCCTCCCAATGCTGGCTCCTTTCATGCCTCACAGAACTGCAAACAAAGAGTATGGTGGTAAACCAATACCTCTGAATTTCTATTATCATGTAGGATTCAAGTATTTTTGTTTTTGCTGCAGTGTGCTGGAGGGAAAATCCCCTTTTTTTTCTGTAGCTCAGTGTAAACCCCACCCTTTACGAGCACCTGTGCAATGTCATTAAGTTGATGTGAGCGACGTGAACCCCATGATGTTAGGGATGCTGGTATAGAGGAGCCTTGACGTTTGGCCCAGCACTTATTCATATATTTACAAATGTATGTAAACCAATACCTCTGAATTTCTATTATCATGTAGGATTCAAGTATTTTTGCTTTTGCTGCAGTGTGTTGGAGGGAAAATCCCCTTTTTTTTCTGTAGCTCAGTGTAAACCCCACCCTTTACGAGCACCTGTGCAATGTCATTAAGTTGATGTGAGCGACCACCATACTCTTTGTTTGCAGTTCTGTGAGGCATGAAAGGAGCCAGCATTGGGAGGATGTGTTGGTCTGAATAGTGCCATTAGGAGGTTTCTGGGGTACCTTCTAGGTGAGTCTGCTCTCAGCTTATACATGTACTGTTATTATGCAGTACATTAATTTGTAATTATATGACCCAGAGTGGGTGCTACTATTAGGTAGCAACAATTATTTTGGGGTGAGCGTTTGGGCGTGGGGCCCCCAAGGTTGCTCTGGCTGGGCCTTTTTTCAGGGCATCACCACTTAATTCACATAGATATTTTTTTATCACCTATTTGTTTGTCTATTATTTATGTCATTTTAACCCCTTACCATTAACACTTATTGATTTATCTTTACACAACTATACTTTACACTTCACTTTCACCCTTTTTTCCATTATTCGTGTGATGCCCTGGGGATGGTCCTTGGCTGGATTCTTTTGAGGTTCCCTGCGTCTCGGACGTGAACCCCATAATGTTAGGGACGCTGGTATAGAGGAGCCTTGACGTTTGGCCCAGCGCTTATTCATATATTTGCAAATGTATGTAAACCAATACCTCTGAATTTCTATTATCATGTAGGATTCAAGTATTTTTGTTTTTGCTGCAGTGTGCTGGAGGGAAAATCCCCTTTTTTTTCTGTAGCTCAGTGTAAACCCCACCCTTTATGAGCACCTGTGCAATGTCATTAAGTTGATGTGAGCAACCACCATACTCTTTGTTTGACTTTCTGTGTTCTGTAGGTTGTCCCCACAGCATTAACAGCCCTGGATATCTCCACCCAAATCCTGTCTTTGGCTCCAGCCCCCATATTTCTGGGTGCATTGACTAGGTTCTCCATTGTCATGGTCACCGATGTCTCAAGCTCGATCCGCAAAAATGGAGGGTTTCTTGGCCTTGACCTGCTAGGGCCCGCCTCCTCCTCCTCTACTACTGGACTTTGATTCCCAGCACCTTCAAAAATTAGAAAAATAGTAAAAAATTTTAACAATTGTATGGGAAATATGACCAGTTCTTGTGTTGTGTAAAATATGTGATTGGAACTTACCTGGCTCAGTTGGCCTCTGCTCACCATGCTCCTCACTTGCCATTCTGCTAACCTGTGAGAGAGCATGAAGAATACTGCTTCTGCAGACTTTTTTATAGATGTGATCGCATCCCTGGATTGGTTACCCGTGCATCCTTATTTCCCTAACTACAAATGCACACCTTTCTTGCATTCCCTAATCACTGCGTGGGTTGGGCTAGATGTGATCGCATCCCTGGATTGGTTACCCGTGCATCCCTATTTGCCTAACTACAAATGCACACCTTTCCTGCATTCCCTTATCCATGCGTGGGTTGGGCTAGATGTGAGCGCATCCCTGGATTAGTTACCCGTGCATCCCTATTTGCCTAACTACAAATGCACACCTTTCCTGCATTCCCTAATCACTGCGTGGGTTGGGCTAGATGTGATCGCATCCCTGGATTGGTTACCCGTGCATCCCTATTTGCCTACGTACAATGCACACCTTTCCTGCATTCCCTAATCACTGCGTGGGTTGGGCTAGATGTGATCGCATCCCTGGATTGGTTACCCGTGCATTCCTATTTGCCTACGTACAATGCCCACCTTTCCTGCATTCCCTAATCACTGCGTGGGTTGGGCTAGATGTGATCGCATCCCTGGATTGGTTACCCGTGCATCCCTATTTGCCTACGTACAATGCACACCTTTCCTGCATTCCCTAATCACTGCGTGGGTTGGGCTAGATGTGAGCGCATCCCTGGATTGGTTACCCGTGCATCCCTATTTGCCTAACTACAAATGCACACCTTTCCTGCATGTTTCAATAATTGCTGTTTGGTTTCTTTATTTAAGACAAAGCCAAATTTTCCCTTACTTGTGGGTTGTAGTTGGAGTGTTTGGTGGTGCAGGAGGTGTTGGATAATAGTAAAATAATTAGAATTTGATTGCGAGGTGCTTGTGTCTGTGGTTTGTGAGGTGTTTTTTTTAAGTCGATTGCGAGGTGCTTGTGTGTGTAGTTTGTGAGGTGTTTGTTTGACGTTGATTGCGAGGTGCTTGTGTGTATAGTTTGTTAGGTGTTTGTTTGAAATTGATTGCGAGGTGCTTGTGTGTGTAGTTTGTGAGGTGTTTGTTTGAAGTTGATTGCGAGGTGCTTGTGTGTGTGTAGTTTGTGAGGTGTTTGTTTGAAGTTGATTGCGAGGTGCTTCTGTGTGTAGTTTGTGAAGTGTTTGAAGTTAATTGCGAGGTGCTTGTGTGTGTAGTTTGTGAGGTGTTTGTTTGAAGTTGATTGGGAGGTGCTTGTGTGTGTAGTTTGTGAGGTGTTTGTTTGATTTTGATTGCGAGGTGCTTGTGTGTGTGTGTAGTTTGTGAGGTGTTTGTTTGAAGTTGATTGCGAGGTGCTTGTGTGTGTAGTTTGTGAGGTGTTTGTTTGATTTTGATTGCGAGGTGCTTTTGTGTGTGTTTGTTTTTGTGTGTGTTTTTGTGTGTGTGTTTGTTTTTGTGTGTGTGTTTGTTTTTTGTGTGTGTTTTTGTGTGTGTGTTTGTTTTTGTGTGTTTTTGTGTGTGTGTTTTTGTGTGTGTGCTTTTGTGTGTGTGTGTGTGTTTGTTTTTGTGTGTGTTTTTGTGTGTGTGTTTGTTTTTGTGTGTTTGTTTTTTTGTGTTTTTTTGTGTGTTGGTGTTTGTTTTTGTGTGTTTTTGTGTGGTGTTGGTTTTTGTGTGATCCTTTTTTGGGGGGGTTGTGTTTTTTTTTTTTGGTTTAGTCAAATTTGATTGCTTTGGATTTTGCAAAACATCGTTAGTTTTTGGGCTTGTTCCGTTTTTTTTTTGTTTGTTGCCCGGACTTTTGTCTTCCTAAATCCAATGTTATTTGACGAATCAAGTAAGTGTGCCAGCATACTGCATTTTGTTTGTTTTTATTTTTGGATCATCAATGTGAATCTTCGTTTTTTTATGTTTTTTAATCTAATTTTTATTTTAATTATTTCTTAAAGGTGTTTAACACTCCTTTTTGGTCTGGAATCAGGTAAGTGTCTATTTTTTAAAACATACACTTATTTTGTAGTTTAATCTATGTTTGAAAACAAAGTTTTTGAGGAATATTGTTTTTTGTTCTATTTTTAACTTCTAATTTGGTACATTTAACAACAATTCATATTTGCTAGATAAAAAATTAAGCATGGTTTTAACACTAAAAGTAGTAATATTGGTTTGTCCTTAATAAAATGTTTTATTTTTATTTTTCCCTCTCATTTTTAAAATGAACAACAAATACACATGTAGTGATTTCCGAAGATGGCACCGCCCGACCCTGTAAGAATATGCCCCATTATTATAAAGCTAAGTATTTTTGCACAAAATTTCACAATACACTATGGAGAACCAATTAAAAATATAAATTTAACTTTACAGAGCGATGTTGGACAGCTAATAGTGGCCATTTTGACCCCCACCAACCTTCCTCAGCCTTCTCCTGGGTGTAGGCATAGGAGGTGTGCAAGGGCCAAGATATATAGAACACCTGTCACCCTTATTGGAATGCCTGATGATGTGGTTGTTACCACTTATCGCCTGCCTACTAATATTATCCTAGACACTCTTTCAATAATAAAGAATGATCTAGAAAGTAAGATTAACATTCCTACAGCAATCTCACCACTTACACAGTTGTTGGCGGTGTTACATTTCTGCACCTCAGGGTCCTTCTAAACCACTGTGGGGCTTGTGGGTGGCCTCTCCCAGCCCTCATTTTCACGGATCCTGAGGCGTGTGCTAGATGCATTTTTCAATCATCTAGCACATTTTATTAGTATTCCTTTGGATACGGAAGCCCTTGATGTGGTAAAGCAGAAGTTCTTTAAAATTGCAGGCTTTCCACACGTCATAGGGGTAGTGGATGGCACTCACATAGCACTTCAGCCCCCTGCATGAAGGGAACAAATATATAGGAACCGCAAATATTTCCATTCCCTAAATGTAATGGTGCTATGTGATGCCTCCCTCCAGATCCTCTCCATGAATGCGAAATTCCCAGGCTGCAGCCATGATGCATATGTGATCCAGCATTCAGGGATTTGGCCAAACTTAAGCACACTGCAAGCTGGTGACGCGTGGATTCTTGGTAAGTAAAAATCCAGTATGTCTTTCTAGTAATAGTGTAAACAGGTTCTCATGTTAAATGTATATCTTTTGGTGTCCCATTTCCATCAGGTGACAGTGGATATCCTTGCACGCCCTGGCTGCTGACTCCTTATTTGACTCCCACACCAGGGCCCCAAACTCAGTATAATTCCGCATTTACTGCCACCAGGCAGGTGGTGGAGCACTGTATCGGCCTTTTAAAGGGCCGTTTCCGGTGTCTCCATCACTCTGGTGGTGCACACATGTACTCGCCGGATATGGTTTCTCGCATTGTGGTCCTGTGTGGGATTTTCCACAACATTGCAATAAGGAGTCGAGTACCCATGCAGCCAGAGGAGGCCTTGCCAGAGGATGGACCCCCGGAGGAAGGTGTTGTGATGCTGTCAGGGGGGGGCAGACGCAATGATGTTGTTTTACATTTTTTTTTAGGTATGCATATTTACATTTTTTTTTAAAGAAAATACAATTTTGCTAAATGTATTTTAATGTGGCCCATTTTCTTTGTTTTCTTTTCCAACCAACAAAATCACAACACTTTCCAAAACATGGATAAAAAATGGAACCCATTGGCAATACCCTGTATGTTTTTGGACTACTAACACATTTTGCATGGATATCCCCCAACATGTTTAGTTAATTTGCCTTTTGTTTTAGTAATTGTTATGTTTTCCATTCCAAAATCAGTTTGTATTTTACTAAACTTGTTTAGGTTTGACTAAGCCAGATGTTTAATTTGCCCAAACCATTCGGACATTTGTTATGTATGAATCTGTTATGTTTTTATTTTTACCATTAAAAGCCTGTTGGCAACATGTTTGTTATGTAATAAATGTTTTAAATGATGCAAAAATTATTTTTGCTTATTTTTTAGAGAAATTTGTAAGTCATTTTGAGGTGTATAATGTATGCCAAACTATAATTGACAAATAAACAACATTACTGCAAATTTTCCTAAGGTTTAATAATACATGTTTTAAGTTCTTACACTATGGAAAGGCACCCACCTTTGTTCAAAATTTTGCCCATGCAGAATTACACCCATTAATGTTTGGCAAAAAAGAGGACAAATGTTGGAAATAACACAACTTTTATTTTTTTTAATACAAATGTCATAAAAATGTAACCGAAAAAACATAAAAAAAAAACTACACAAAACTCCAAACGCCCCACTATTCTTTGGAGGCAGCAATAAGTAGCCCGATGTCTCACGCAGCTCCTCCCGAATATCCCTCAGGATGTGGGTTAGGTCTGTTGAAAAATTGTTACAAATGCGGATTAAATACTTCATTACAATTAGAAACATTTGAACATTACACATTATTCAATGTACCAAAAAGTGCACGTATTCACTTCTAGAATGTTGTTGATAAACAAAAAAAAATTTTTTTTTGACCTATAAAAAACATCGCTTTGCCTAAGTACATTAGTACATTTTAAACACAGTGTACACAACATCAACAAGGGTAGTCTGGTTCCTAGCACCTTGGCAAGTTTGGTGACATGTATTTGGACATTGTAAGATACTAATCCAAATGTAATCATTAGTTCCTCAAACTACAAAAATTGTTTAAATAAAAAAATAAAAAAATTTTGAGGACCACAAAACAAAAAAAAAGGGCCAGACAATAAACATAAGGTTGTAAGTCTGAAAAATAGCATTACTGCGCAATGATTTTAAACATTCATCCAGCAAATTAAAAAAAAAAAAAAAAACAAAGACATGGCTAACAACACCCCAAAAAACTAAAAACAAAAAAACATACCCTGAGAGTGATCAGATACACCCACAGATGGTGCAGGCGAAGCTTCGGGGGAGGGTGAATATTCTGGAGTGGGGGGAATGGTGGAAGGGGAAATGGAGGCGGAAAGATCACAGGGTGGGGATATTTGGGACATTTGGGATGAGTGGGCAGGGGAGGGAGGCAGACTTGGGGAGGATTGGAACAGGGAGGGAGGGTTACTGCAGGAGTATGGTGGTGGGGAGGGAGATCTGGGTTGAGGAGATGCAGGTGTGGGCTGCTGGTTTGAAGCTTGTCTTCTCTGTCGCCGTGCCCCTCTCTGTCTCCGCTGGGCTTCTAAAATGTACACATAAAACATAAAGTTTTGAAATTCGTTTACACAATACAAGTACACATTCTGTACAATAGGGACAACATACAGGAGGGTTTTTTAACATTGACTAAAATAAGTGGCAAAGGAACATACATTTTAACAGTCCACTAATTAATACTTAAAAACAACGCATACTTACGTCTGCGTATATGCAAACGTGATTTCCTGAGGAGCGCTGACGACCGGCGGCCCAGGTCCGACCAGTGACGCTCTAATTGAGCAAGATTTCGGCAAAAGCCCACTGATCGGAGGGCTCGCCTCCGCATAGGCGGCCTGTTTTGCCCTATTTGTAATAGGCTGCACAGCCTGGGTCTATGATGTTCACCAGGACAAGCAGCTCTCTCCTGGTAAACGCTGCGGCTCTCATGATGGCAATGGGCGTTTTTACAGAAAACATGAAATATACATGGGGTAGAAAAAATATGATTGGCTAAAATATTTACACTTTCATCAAAAACACCACTATTGGCCAATCCTTTAATCATGTGTGCCGAAAAATAAGGTGACATTTGATTGGAATTGCACACTGTGTGTTGTAGCCAAACATAAGAGTGCAAATGATCCTAACGCAAAATGCACATGCATTTATAAAGTTAACACAATTAGCAAACGGACATTCACAGTTAATACACCTTACTTTGGCCCTGATTCAGACCCGGACGCAAGTGGCCGTTCGTACGTTCGGCGCACGTGCCGAATTATGTTAATTTAAGCGCTCGCACGTAATTTCGAACGCAGCTAAACTTCCTCCCCAAAGTCAACCGACCCCTCCTCTAGCTAACGAGCGAGCAAAATAGCGAGCGTACATCCCCAATGTGGCTTGCAGGGAACGCACGCACAAGTACAAACCGGAAGTGGGCCTGTCAAATTCCGATTACCTGCTCGTTCATTCTGCCTACCTCCTTCAATCGTATCATGCCAATCAATATATAAATTAGCTTAATTGCTCTTCACATGTGTTCGTTTTTTTGTTTTTGTTTTTCAATAAACTTTACTCTTGTCCATGTTTTTGTTTACCCGCAGAATACGTACGGTTTAAACAATGGTTTTCTTTTGCCAAAATACATGTTTGAGCCAATTATCCATTTGTTTTCCGTGTTTTTACTAGGGGTGAGCGGGTTCGGTTTTACTCGGATTTACTCGGATCTTTAAACAGCATTTTATTGGCTATCGCCTATCATGTGTTTTGGATAGCCAATATAATAAATCCGAATTTGCGGTAAAGTCACGATAAGAACCGAGTAAATCCAAGTAAAACCGAGCCTGCACATCCCTAGTTTTTACCCACGCATATTTTACTGGGTTCATTTCTTTATTTAAATTAGCTTACGCATGTCACTGCATCAAGCCTATCATAACTCACAATAGATTTTTTGGCCTGTAGAACACATGACTCATACACTAACCAATAGAATGGTTCCTGTTAATTTCCCAACTACATTAGCCAATCAAAATAATTTTCTGGTCTTTATTAAAACTGTTTTATTAAAAATACACCATTGCCATCATGAGAGCCTCTGCATTCACCAAGCGAGAGCTTCTGGTTCTTACAGAGGTGATGGACAGGCGTATCACCAGCCAGCCTTCCCCCATCAGCAATCGGGAGAAGCGTGCCGCCTATGCGGAGGTTCGCGGCCGCCTGCGTTCCTTCGGCTCACGCCGACAGATCGGCCAGTTGGAGCGCAGGTGGTCCGACCTTCAACGGCGGACGCCCCGCTTGCTGGCATGTTTTCGCCAGCGGATAGCGGAAAGTAAGTTATGTTTTGTTTGGTTTTCCTGTTTATCTTTGTGGCCCTATCTGCGTGTGCATGTTTTCTTGTTTGACCTGTTTCTTTTTTTCACTCATATCTGCGTGTGCATGTTTTCTTGTTTGGCCTGTTTCTTTTTTTCACTCATATCTGCGTGTGCATGTTTTCTTGTTTGGCCTATTTCTTTTTTTCACTCATATCTGCGTGTGCATGTTTTCTTGTTTGGTCTGTTTCTTTTTTCACTCATATCTGCGTGTGCATGTTTTCTTGTTTGGCCTGTTTCTTTTTTTCACTCATATCTGCGTGTGCATGTTTTCTTGTTTGGCCTGTTTCTTTTTTTCACTCATATCTGTGTGTGCATGTTTTCTTATTTGGCCTGTTTCTTTTTTACACTCATATCTGCGCGTGCATGTTTTCCTTTTTGTTTGTTCAACAATTAGCGTTTAGCAAGGTGATGTTCTAAACTAACCTCAATTTGTTTCCTATCATTTAGGGGCCGAGCGAAGACTACGGCGTCATCGCCGACAAAGACGTCGCCCTCGTCCCCTCTCCCCAGCCAAACCTCCTCTCCCCCAAATTCCCAAAATTCCCCCTCCACCCCAGCCTGCCCATACCCCGTCGCCCATCCCTCTTGGCGATTTCCCCTCCATCCCAATTCCCCCTCCCCTCAACCCACCCCTCTCATGACCACCCCATCTCCCGAGTCAGTCATTACCCCCCCACCTCCTTGGAAATTGTGCCCACCTCTGAGGAGGACGATGGAGTGGTTTCGGGGCCAGCCGTCATTCACAACGGTATGTTTCCCTTTTATTCTTTTTTTGGAAGAAAAATGTGTTGATGTAATCCTTTGTCTGTGCCTTTTCCTTTTTTTATTATTTTTAAAGGTTGGTTATATATCTGTTTGTATTTACATTTCACAGTTTTTTTCCCCATACACATATCCCACATGTCAAAACAGTCAAACTTGTATCTCTGGTTTACGGTTGCCAGATTTTTAAGGTTTTTTTTATTTTTTTATTTGTTTATTTGTTTATTGTTCAAGGTTTTTTTTTTAATGTGGTTTTTGAAACACTATTGTCACTTTTTGCTAAGTCTATTTTGCTTGAGTAGTTTTTTAGATTCATAAATTATGGATTCATTTTAGTAAGCACCACAATTTTATAACCCACAGAGGACCAGAGGCGTTTGGCGGACCTAGCCGGGTGTGTCCAACTGATGCGGGGGCATGTGATCGGCCTGCTGGTGGTCCTGGATAGGATGTCGGGGATCCTGTGCCCCTAATTTTTTTATTTTTACCCTGAATTATTTTTCTAAAATAAAATTTTACATTTTGAATAGTCTCATTCCTTGTCTGAAAATCTTAGATTGTTTAAACTTACATAAGTAGACTATTGCAGCAAGTATTTGAAACTAATGTAACTAAGATTGTGTTATGCTGATTTTTTAAAGCAGGCACATGAAACACCTAACACTAACAATAGGTTTGGAGAGTTACCAGATTTTTTGGGGGGGTTTGTTTTAATTTAAATTTTAAAATTTTTAGGTAAACCTGCTTAGGCCGAGATTCAAAAACATACTGATTCTACATAATACCTTTTGGTGTTGGTTTTTACCCACAAAGCATAGTTAAAAAATGAGCAAATTGACACATTACAGGATTAGCCATTAAGCAACTTTTCCTTGGGTGAACCTGCTTACACTTGCTTGTAATGTCGAAAAGAATTGTTTTGTTTCAAATAACCAAAAATGTATTCACCAAAAAATAAAAACACAGAGTGTTGGGTCACAAACAATACACACAGTGATAACAAACTGAAAAAAACAGCAAACACCATAATAAAATTAAGCGAAAAATCAAGAACTGGTTGACGAATGAGCATGCCAACATGATTCCACAAATGTTGCGTTTCCAAATTGGGTCCAGAATATATATCCAATGTGGCCCCATGAAGTCATTTTTGGGGAGCAGGAAGTAGTCATCATTTCATTCCAAAATATTATGAAATAAAACACAAGATGGGAAATAAAAAACCGATTAATTTGATTGAAAAATAATTTCCTTTCAACATTGTGTCAAATAACTTATTTTGTGCCAATAATTACCTAAAGAATCTGGCCACCACATCATCGCATATGGCCCCCCCACATACTGACCTCCGACCAACCTCGGGGGGCCATCCTCAGGCAAGGCATCCTCTGGCTGCATTGGGACACCACTCCTTATGGTGATGTTGTGAAATATCCCACACTGGACCACAATTTTCTAAACCATATCCGGCAAATACATGAGCTTGCCACCAGAGCGGTGGAGGCATCTGAATCGGCCTTTTAAAAGGCCGATACAGTGCTCCACCACTTGCCTGGTGGCTGTAAGTGCGGAATTAAAATCACTTTGTGGGCCTGATGTGGGAGCCAAATAAGGAGTGAGCAGCCAGGGCGTGCAAGGGTAGCCACTGTCTCCTGTGAAAAAGAAGTGACAACATCAGGATCACTCTGTATCAAGCTTTGCATTGGTATCTACTAAAGGTCTCCACTTACCCAGAAGCCACGCATCACCAGCTTGTAGGTTGTTTAATTTTTGCCAAATCCCTGATTGCCGGATGACGAATGAGTCATGTGCACTCCCGGGTAATTTTGCATTCAGGGACAGGATCTGGAGGGAGGCATCACATACCACCATTACATTCAGTGAGTGATAGTGTTTTCGGTTCCTAAAAATGGCCTCCAGCCATGCTGGAGGCTGAAGTGGTATGTGAGTACCATCCACAAGCCCTATGATGTGTGGGAAGCCAGCTATTTGGTAAAACTTGGCCTTGGCCACACTAAGGGAACCCATATCCAAAGGCATTTTAATAAAATGATTTAGGTGCTTGAAAAGGGCCTCCATCACTGCCCTCAGGATCCTTGAAAAGGAGGATTGGGAGATTCCCGCAACTATTCCCACCGTGGTTTGAAAGGATCCTGAGGCACAGAAATGTAACACCGCCATAAATTGCATAAGTGGTGGTATTGCTGTAGGACTGTCAATTTGCCACTCCAGATCACTCTCTATTAATGAGAGAGTGTCTATGATGATTTGGGGCGGAAGACGGTAGCGCCTTAACACCTCATCACCAGGCATTCCAAAAAGGGTGACACGTGTTCTATATATCTGGGGCCTTGCACGCCTACGATGCCTACGCCTGGGACGAGATTGAGGTTGGTCGGCTTCTGGGAGCATGGCCACAACAATCCGACCAAGATCAACCTGAAATGGCAAGAATTGAAGTTAAGGTTTGTTTCCCCCAAAAAAGACAGAAAAATATTTATCTTTATGATACAATCCAAAGATGCTTACATGCCGGGGTATTGTCATGATTTCCCAAACCTAAAATTCAACACACCATAAAAAAGGACAAAATTTGGGTTGGCCATTTTGTAAGCTTGATTTTGTAAAAGGCACTAAAATAAAGGGGATAAACACACATTTCTACAAAGAGCAAACCGACATTGCGCCGACTTCCACAATTTGTGCCCCAAACAACAACCCAGATAGTGAACGGTAAATATCTAGCAATTTAACTAGAGAAATCAAGCCGACAAAAATGCGCTAATTAGTTCGCAATTTAACTAGAGAAATCAAGCCGACAAAAATGCGCTAATTAGTTCTGTCAGTAATGTCCACAAAAGATGCGTAAAAAAAGTCCTGAACATTTAACAAACAAGTGAAAATCCAAACTTACCAATACACGATATAGAAGTCACAGAACAAAAAGGTCGTTGGGGCAGAGCCAAAATAAACCTACAAAAGGAGAAAAAATAAAAATTGTTGGTACCAAAAAAACAGAAAAGGATAGCCAAATTTTACAAAAGGATGACGGTAAAAAAACTTACCAAAAAAATACACCACACCTAAAAGAACCACACCAAAAAATGCGAACGGAAAGTTAAAAACCCCCAAAAAACGCAGAAAACAAATCACAAAACACCGCCAAATACAACTCCCGCCAACAATCCACTCCGACCAACGTAACCTCCAACAAACAACACCCGCCACCTAGACTCGAGTCGGCCAAAGCCATAAATAGTGTTTCTTTTCCCGCTCAAATTAAGGACGGATCATAGGAACACACAATCAATGATGCGGCCGAATTATAAGGACGCATGTATAAATACGTCACGACCAAAAAAAAACTGTCTGGTGTATTTCTTGTTTTGACCAGAAAAATGGCTACAGACCAGCCACACAATGGCAAAGAGGCGGCCGGTAAGTATTTCTGGCATTTCTATTCAAGGATTATTTTGAGCCAGAATATAGTGAAAGTTTGACAGCTAAAATTTAACAATTTTATTGTAAATAGGTGTTGAGGATGACATGGAAGAGGCTGCTGGGCCCAGTATTCCCGCCAAAGCTGGGAAAAAGAAAAGGCAGCCACAATTCACAAGAAAGGAGATGGAGGTTTTGGTTCAGAAGTGTGTGGACATCCTGCCACAGGCAGACAGGAATATGGGTGTAAGCCAGAAGTGGAGAATGTGGGAGGAGATAGCCAGTGCTGTCAATAGGGTGGGTGATTATGTCCGTCTAGCCCGGGATGTCAAACGGCGGTAAGTAAAAACTTGACCAACACAAATAAAAAGGGTCAAATAATGCAGGAATAATGCCTACTTTTTCACCCACAGATGGCAAGACTTCAAAAATCACCTGAAGCAAAAAATGGCTGACAGGCTAGGCATGCAAGGGGGACAGGTGGGGGTCCCACCCCTGTGTCATTGGAGTTTAATGATTTGGAAGAGCTGGCACAGGAGTGTGTGCAGGATGTGGAGGTGTTTGGCGTGTCCAACATGGATAAGGACATGCCAGACTTTGCGGCTCCTCATGTTGTCCCAGGTAAATGTTGTGATGTAACCAACTCTGAAATGTTATTGTGACAATATGTAAATTCTAATGTTCCTCTTTTCTCTTTTTTCACACAGAGACACAGGCGGATGAGTCTGCTCCAGAGGGGAGCCTTGGCCGCAGAATTTCTGCTGGCTCTGCAGGGGAGGAACCAGTACATCCAGCTGAGGACCCTGTAGAAGCCAGTCCTGGGCAATCCCCCTCGCAGGCAGTGGCACTCCTCACAGAACTCAATTTCAAATCGGATTCCCATACGGAGATTCTGCAGAGGATGGACGCCAGTCTGCAACGGGTGGCTGAGGCCCTGGAGCAAAATGCTGCGGCCAACGTGACCATTGGTCAGGCCCTGGCTGAAAATACCAGGGCCAACATCCGAATCGCCAATGCCCTGGAGCAGCTTGTTCGCCAGCACATGGTGGAGCCGACCTCCCTTCCTGCCGGAACATCAGGATCCTCCACCTCTGGCACAACAACAGCCATTCCTCCAAATGTGCCTAGCCCTGTGCCTAGTCCAGAGGCCACAACATCTGCCTCTGGACAGGCCAGCCAGAGGACATCCCGGACCTGGTCTGGCGCCCACCCTACCCCAGCCAAACGGGGAAAGAAACGATGACAGCACTGGCTACTTTTCCCACACTCCTTCTGTGCTTGCCCCATATTCCTTTCTGGCCAAAACTTCCCTCTCCTTTCTTGTGAATTGTTTTTTTTATTTTTTTATTTTTTGTACCAAAATTATCATTTATAAAAGACAAAATGTACCAAATATTAGTGGGTAACAATGACCCCAAACTTGTACGTGAAAATGCACATGATTTGTTTAAAAATGTGTTTTGAAAATAAAACCTACAAATTGTTCTCAACTGTATTGTGACATTAATTGAAAATTGGTCTCTAGTTAATCCTGTACCACAAGGAAAAAACGAAATCTTAGCTTTGGATTTCCAAAAAATAAAGGGTTAAAAAAAAATGTGACTTTAAGGAACACTTTGTTAAAAAAAAAAAAAAAACTCAAGCCCAATGCAAAAGGTTACAATACACACAAACATGATGACAATATTGTTACAATATCAAAAAACACTAACAAAATTGTAAAATACGTTCCTACAAAAAAACGCTAATTGATTGTGTAATCCTGAAATTAGCAGCAGAGATTTTCAGCTGCGTACGGTTTTGTGCTATCCCAAAGAAAATAAAAAAAATAAAAAAACACATTACAAGCTGGTTAGCTGGTTTGCAATCCAAAGTTGATTGTTTTTCTGACAAGCCGTGATAAATCGATGAAACATCGAGGAGGCCCGGGCCAGAGGACAAGGCCATCGCCATTGTGGTCGAGTAATCCAGACCCCAAGCTGTGCGAGCAGTTTGAACGGAAAGAGGATCAGCCAGTGACGTATGACTTGGTACGAACCCATTTGACGTTCGCCAAGCCTGCGTTTTTCCATCTCCAACCCCGTCAACGCCCAAAAACGGCCTGTTCTGTCAATCACATTTGACATGTCACTTCCTGTTCGCAATTTGCCGAACGAGTGACAAAAAGCTCGCAATCTGCCATACGCACATGCGCAGTGTTACGCATGCGCGGTTTCTCAACATCGGAACGCAACGAGCGGCTCTGAATGAGGGCCTTTGTTTTTAAGATTGTGTGAAAAAATAAGAACGGAGAAAACAAACACGAAATGAACAATAAAGTTTATTGACACATGAGAAAAAACTCGTTTTAAATAACAGCAAGAGTTAAACAGATAATTGCCAACAAGCTAATAACAAGCTGATCGATAGTCCATGTAAACATGACATGTGACCATCAAAACAGCACATACGGCCGCAAACATCAGAACATAATTAGCATACAGCGACTGACAGCGCCTGGCTACGATTGACTCGTTCGTTCAGATCAGTCGGTAGCTAGAGGAGGTGCAGTGCTAACGAATGGGCGTCAGTTTGTTTACGATCGCCCTGCCGTACGATCGGATTTTGCGGTCGTTGGTCGTACGACCGTGCGGCCGCAACGACCGACTCTGAATGACGTCCTATATCCCTAGAATTATTAAAAAATGATGGGGGGACTTATTTTACAGGTGACGTTTCCAAGAACATGTGAAAGGTGATGGGTAACAACACTAAGATTATCCCAGACTGTCTTTTCCTTTATTTGCCCCCCTTGGAGATACTGTTCAATCAGACAGCCTCATGTGAAAATATGATAATGAGGTTACTGTGCAGGGTCTCACGAAGATGAATGAGAATAACCAAAATTGAAAGTGTTATTAACGAACATGTCTAATGCAAACTGTCATGATGTCAAATCTGGAGAATTTGTTATGATCCAAATTTTTTTTAGCTCAGGTTGTTTGACTGATCGGTGGAAAGGTCCGTATCTGACGAAACAACATCCTCAAAGGGTGGCCGGGGAAGATACGTGGGTCCATTCCACTCACTATAGGGAGGTTAACCAACCGGTGGAGATACAAGGCAGAGACAAGGCCGATAACGTGGACCTGTCGATTGCGAGCTTGTGCCGGAAGGATTAAAAAGGTGACGGTGAGATATCTGAGCTAAAGAAATGTGTAGATCAGTGCTTCCAGCAATGGAGTGGTCTGCTGTGGTCATCCTAGTTCTTTTTCTTTCCAGAGTTTTGTCGTGATGATCTGTTTGGGGATACTCAGTGTCTGTGATGGAGGACCGATTGAGGAAATGGGAGCTGATGGCAGTGCTGATGGAGTGGAGTCAGGAGGAGTGAAATGCCAATCAGGGGAGTGTCTGACCAATTTTAGTATTGTAATTGTTATGTTATTTGGGAAAAATACTTCCAGAAGTTATGACCCTCACACATGTTGAAATGCTGGGTATACATAAAAACATACCATCACTCTATCTTCACACACAATATGAACACAGAGGCAAAAGAAATATGATGCGTCCGGTGTGTTCCTATTGTGTTGAAGTGTGGAAAATGTAAAAACAGAGTAAAACTAAAGAATGAAAATATGATAGTGGCCAGTATGAATAAAGAGGTAAATACAGAACTGCATTACAACCCAGAGCTAGGAAATACCATCATTTAATGTATTATATTTAGCCATGCATAAAAAAATGTATTATTGAAATGTTGTTTTTTTTTTTTTTTTTTAAAACACCCCAAATAATGTAAAGTCTAATTTCCCCTTCAAGACTGCTTTTATAAGACTGGTGCATCCCCACACCTTTCACATGATCTTCCAAGATCCGCGGTGTGCGTATAATAGTAGTTTTATGTCCCCACCCAGAGACACATTATTGATGGATAAAGAACCACCTTGTGCCATCCCATAATAACACCAAAATAATATGTAAATGTAAGCCTAAATTAAATTCTAATAGCAGATTGTGATAGCATGTTGTTTGCTATCAAAGGGTGGACTGTCGAAGCTGAATAATTGGCTGAGACAAGATCAGTTTAAAATTGAAGCGTGTGCGACGCCATCTTGCAAATGGCAGCTAGACTCCATTTTAGAAACAAGAATCTGCAAGACGCCATTTTGTGACCAGCGTCATTTCAAGTTACAACTCAGGAGCTAAGAACAGATGGCAATGTTTTTGTTAATCTACCAAGGGCAACTGGAAGAACAAGCTTTCTGAGTAAAAGTAAATAGAATAGACAATGGGTATTTTTACATACAAATTGGGAATCCCTGGATGCAGATAAAATATAGTTGTGGCAATTGTAATATAATCCAGGCATTGATCTACACAATTGGATTTGTCTGAATCCTAAACAGGTCTTAGCCCCACACACAGACAGGATGGCCCCAACTTCACAGCTTGATTCACAGTTCACACAAGAGTCTGGGAGAACAAAAGAGTTTTTTTTCCTTTGAACACAGGACAGGTGGGGGCCTGCTGACAGAGGGCATGTGGAACTACAATGCTCAGCAATCCACACTGCTGGATGTTCACTTCGTGTATGAGAAATTATGCACTTAAATCTCACCCATTAATAACTAGCGTCCTTATATCAAACCCCGAATACCCACACATTACATATTCACACATAAGGTTCAATAAGCTCTAAAGTGTATGATTTAAGTTGGTTCAGTTAGTTAAATGCTGAGAAATAAAGATATTTGATAACTAAGGTATTATACATGCTAAACAAGTCGTGTTTGGAGTTGTACTGATGCGTATTCTTTTTACAGTATTCCGGTGTGAGGAGATCGCATCATGCATTCTCGAGTTATGGATCGCAGAGCCTACAAGCAACAATATGTATATTTTAGGAACAGCTGTTAGGATGTTGTAGGGTGCGTGAAGAGGAAGATCCCCAGCTGTTAGAGGCAGGGAGAGTCTGTTTGAACCAGCCTGTTAAATGTGCTGTAACAGACGCTTCTCCCCTGGGAACCAATGATATCAGCAACAGACTTCCCTATTGTCCTGTTTATTCTGGGGGGGTATGAATATGAGTGCACGAACACTGGTTCTCAGTCTTCATGCTGAATGCTGTATGACTAGGGGTCTCTTGCTGATGCCTATCTCCGGGTCCGGAAGCGCCTGCGTATGTATACTGTACTTGGGGTCTGTATAATTTCCTTTTGCGCCTAAATTGTGTCTTGATCAATTGCATGTAACTGTCTGAACTTTTACCTGAATATCACTTGTGCTTTGGAACCACAGATTCCACGTCTAAGTCTTTATTTATGGTATGACTGCGTACGCAAATTAGCATCATCCTTAGAGGTTTATAGGAAGGGTTTTAGAAGGTACAGGCAGGGGTATATAAAGGTTCATTTTAATATCAACATGTGGTTCCCCTATTTGAATTCTGGAGCCGCCACTGCTAGATAGTAGGGAGTGCTGCTGCTTCTTTTTTTTTATTGAGACTGTGACTCACAATATGTTGGTTAAAACCTTCCATAACATTGAGCGATGTGAATGGGGAATACTTTCAACACTTGCTGTGACTTCCTCATGTTTCTCTTAGACCAAGGTATGTTTTTTTCAAATTTTACTAAATTACGTCAATTACTTTAAATGTTGTAAAAAAAACCTTGGTGCCAATTGCGAGTGATACACCCTTTGCCTAAAAGAAATGGCTTGAAATGGGTGCTGCTGAGTGACTGTAGGAGCGTGCAATCACCTGTACACACTGAGCGATGTAGGCGATTTGTAGTTACAAAACTGCAAATCGGGCAGACATCGTTCCAGTGTGTACCCAGCTTATATAAAAGTTTATAAAGCCTGGGAGAGAAAGTTGTTAGCAGATACTCATGTATGGGGAGTAGTATACTATATAGGGTACATAGCACTTGTATAAAAGAAATTCGGAAACCCAAATCAAGCAAGCGATTTGAATAGGTGGTTGCAAGTTACCAAGTCAAATACTCTTTCTGCATCTAAAGAAAGTTGATATTTGGGAACCACCTGCAGAGAGTATCTAATAGTTTGCATTACCGACTTAACTTTCCTGATGTTTGTCACAGAGCTACGCCCCAGGATGAAGCAAGTCTGATCAGAATTATTAATAGAAGTAAGGAAGAATATGTTTAAGTCTATTGGCCAGAATTTAGTAAAAATCTTGTAATTGGTGTTGAGAAGGGATATGAGGCAGTATGAAGGTTTTGGTAGCACACGTATAAAAAATGGTAGGGTGCCATCTGATAAGATAGATTTAAAAAAATATTGTTAAGGCATCTAAGATCCTAGGTAGAAGGAGCTTATAAAATTTCCAACTATACTGTAGCTATCAGGCCCTGGAAATCATAACTTAGCCAAAGTAACCGGGTCCAGCGGTGTCACATTGTAGCCATTCGTGCACTCTCTGGTAATTTCTGGCATACCCGAAACCTGCGCTAGCACTAGTGTTTACCCTGCTGGTAGTTCCCACTGTGGTGGAGCAGGGGCATGGCCATCTTGGATTTTCTCACATGACTACATCTGCCAAAAGGATTCCAGCTAGTATGAGTATATAGTGACGGCGTTCGGTTTGAGCAATGCCCCAACTGTGTTCAGAACTTTCCGAGACCTGCTCTACATCAATATTGTCTATTTAGATGACATTCTAATTGTCACTCTAATTGTCAGGGTCTTAGCCCCAGTTACCAGCTCCAGCAGTGCTGCCTGACTGCCCTTCGGGCCCTCTCTGGTAGCTTCTGGCATTCCTGAGACCTCAGCTGGCACTACTGCTGCATCACAATTGGTAGATGCTGCAAGGTGTCAAATCTAGTTTGGGTTGGAAGTTAAGTGTTGATATTTGCATCTTCTATGAGAATCCTGATAGTGGACTGACCATGCAATTCTTCTAAGTGTATGCTGTATCTGAAAAGAACCTGGATGGAAAAGCCTACACATAAGTTGGTGTCAAGATTTGTGCACTTGAATTAACCCGTTGATTGCCAGTAGTGCTACAGTGTAATCACTGAAATAATGCAAGTATAGTGAAAAAACTTTTACTATTTATAGCACAAAATTGTCAACAGGTGGAGATATCAATGTTTGTCCCTGAATATTCGCAGTAGTATGGGTGGATAAAACAATGTCAATGAACAGCCAGCCAGCAGTGTTAGTAAAGCTGCTGGGTATATGAACTGGAAGTGGTCAGATGTTTTCAGAGAGCAGCGTCCTGCACCTCTGAAATAACCCCTTCTTACCCACTGATGGTCTCAAAAAGTCAATCTGGTTTCGCTCAACCCCCAATCTCGACCTGGTCCCCGGGAGTGCTGGCGAGAGGTGGATCTTTCATAAGGAGCTCTTAAAGTCCCCAGTTCCAGTATGTGTTGATACACACACCGGTATGGTGCCGTGGTGACCTCCTCAGACTTCTGTGTGCTTATTCTAGCGATATTTTGTTCTGCTGATACTGAGAAACAGCCATTTGCTTCTATCCGCTAATGTTAGAGGCGTATCTATTGGATGGACAGTCTGAGTAGAGTAATCTTGTGTATCCTTGTAGCAGCCTCCTGGCATGCCTGATGTTTACCCTCATGTCAGTTCCCATGGCAGGAGAACATGGGTGCAGCAATCTTGGATTTGTCCACATGACTACAATCTGCCAACCTGATTCCAGCAGCTGCACTCACAAGCATGACCTGCTAAGACAACAGGCACTGGGAGCACCCTATGTAAACCATCTTCTGTGTCCAGCTCATTGACAGAACAACTCTCTTCTCCCTGAGAACAGTCTCTTTGCTGAAGTGGCATCCAGCTCCATTCCAGTATCTGTATTTGACTCAGCTTCCAGCGTCCTGCACTTAAACCTTTCAGAAGTATTTGACTCAGCTTCCAAAGGGCGGGATGTACTAAACGGAAAATGCAGTAAAAACCCCGTTTTCGGGGTTTTACCGCATTTTCCGTATGTATCATCACCTGGCTGCCGGATCTCCGATGCAGAGGGTAACGCCATATTTTGCTGGCATTACCCTATAGAAGCTTATGGGCTTCTACTGCATCGCGCTGCTATGAGGGATCCGATCGCATCCCTCCCAGCATGCCCCGCGGCTGCGCAGTCACTCTGCACATGCGCAGATGGACTCCCGGGTCATAAACCCAGAAATGCATGGCACATCGCAAAGGACAGTTTTATCGGAAGAGCTGTCCTTTGTGCTACTGATCACATATGTTAGTGCATATGCGATCAGAAGGAATGCGAAGCATGGCGGGATGTACTCCGCAAGGTTAGTACATCCCGCCCAATATCTTCCAGTGTCCTGCACTCACAAAGTGCATCTTATATTTGACTCTTGCAATAATGCAAATGAAGCAGGTGGTATATGACACCCCCTGCTGCATTGCAATCCCAGCACTGCAACGGAGGTCGCAGGCTGGGGCCACAATCGCCACCATAGGTGGTCGATTGTCGTGATGGAGGACGGCGCTGGATGTACAGCTGAGTAAGCTTACTCAGGCTGGCTGGCTTGCTAGCCCAGAAGATTGCGTACATCCACGCAGTCTCTGGGCTGGCCACTCCTGAAAAACGCAGTGGATACGCCCTCCATTTTCTGGAACGCCGGCAGTCCTCGCACCGCCCCTTAAATGCCTCTGCCAGACAATTCCATCCTGTTCTTTCTGGCAGTAGACACCTCATCAGTCGGTGTAGGAGCGGTCCAGTCGGAAGCTGCATCTCTGCGGGTTCTTTTCTCAGACATTTCTGCCTGCAAAAAGGAATTATGCCACAGAATTCAAAGAATTGCTCGCTATGGAAATGACATTTGAAGAGCGAGGCACTTGTTCAAAGGGGCACGTTATCCAATTACCATTTACACGGACCATCAAAGTTTCCTATTGTCAGCTCAATGCATGAATCTGCGTCAAGCCCAATGGTCATTATTCTTCTGACGATTTGACATCTAAGTGATATTTATTCAGGTTCCAAGAATAGCAAAAGCGGATTGTCACGATTCCCAAGGTTTGTGTGTGTGTGTGAAGTACTCAAAATACTTGAATAAGATTAATTACTGCTGTCAGGTGAAATTAAATAATGATTTATTAGCAAACAAGGGTTACACATGAATGCAGAAATTGTCAGATTTAAACAGAACAGTACAGGAGTAATGCAGATGGATGATCACTGAACATAGATAAAGTTCTGTTTGTTGATGTAGATGAGCAATCACTGAGTTCAGAATGGGAATATTAACAGGCAATGAGAATACAGGTATACTGGCTGGACCCGGACTGGATACACACACTAAAATCCAAGCAAATGCACTGCAAAACAGGTACAGATGGAGTGAGGTAGACGTAGTAATTGCTGAAAAGTCCAGAGGAATTGGAATACAAATAAACAAAGTCCTGGTCAGTTGGTGCAAGGTAAGAAATAATAATGTACTTGATTACTGACACAGAGAGGCAGGAGAAAACCTTGGTTGCAGTGAGCCAGGATCCAAAGTGATAACAGGCAGAGGTAATCTGGAAATGGTAAACCTGGAGCACAATCACAGAGGTAGACTAGATGACCTGGCACTGATTGCTCAGTTCTGAGGAAATATAAAGCAAGTTCCCAGTGCAACCAACAGCTGCTTGATTAGGCAATCAGGTCTGCAATCAAAGACTACCCAGGGTGGAATGGGTTAGACAGGCCTCAGGCAAAGAGTGACACCAGAGGCAAGGAGTAGGAACTGCACAGACTGTGACATTACCCCCTCCCTAAGGAGCGGATTCCAGATGCTCCACAAGTTATTTCTTTCTCCTCTTCCAAGAACCTTTAGACACTTTTAGGGATGTCTAAATTTTTTCAGAGGAGAAGACGTGACTTGGTAATACAGGACCCCCAAGTACAAGGCCAGAATCCTCCACAAATTCACTTTCAGAGTCAGAGTCCAAATCCATAGTTTGCAGCAACTATCAATGACTTCCTCGGGTAACATCAGGACCAGATAGCATATTTACAGAATCTGAATGCACCAAACGGTCAGAAGAAAAATTTAATGAAGTATAGCCAATTCTCATAGAAATTTGTGACTGTTGTACAGGCTCTGCTGGCTTAGAACTGTAGCATTTTGGAGATGTTGTAAAACCAGATGGACACTTGGAAGATTGGACTGCCAAAGGACACCCAGAGGACTGAGCAACAGGTAAATCAAACTTCTGAAATACAGCATCACAGAAGGCTAGGGGGATTTTGAAGCATTGGATCTTTTGATTCCATTAATGGATTGTCCCACTCCAAGGCTTCCCCTCTGAAGGCTAGAAGAAGATAGCCCACTATCCAAACTGGAGTGACAGAGCCTGAGGTTCGTTCTTGAAAGTAACTGATGCATTGGCGCACTAAAGTGCTAAACTGGTCAATATCCCCATCGAAGCAAATAGATTGCTGGGGTATTATCTGGACTCTCAGGGACTTGAAACTGAACCTCAAACGACTCTGGAAGGGTAGCAGACTCAGATGACTGATTGGGCAGGTGACATTGGTTGGTCTGGAATCTCAGATAGCACAGCAGAAACCCTGGATGTCTCTGGCTGGGCAGAAACCTCGGACGGCCAAGACTGGCCAGAAACCTTGGACAGCCCCGGCTGGGCAGGAACCTTGGCACTGAGTTCTGGTGTACCATGAATCTCGAACGATGGAGAATTACAACTGCCGGAAGACAAAAGAACAATTAGAGTACTTTGACAGGTGGCTGACGAGGCAGCACCCAAAACACTGGATAAACCCTCATGCCCAAAGGCAAGAGCAGAATTCAGGTCCTCATGCCTGAAGGCAAGGGCAGGTGGGTCCTTATGCCCGAAGGCAAGGGCAATACTGTTGAGATTGGCAGCCTGCTGATAAGATGGCTCTTCCAAATATACAGGCAGCTGAGAGTCCCGACTGGAATTGACTTTGTGCTCAGAACCCCCTCTAGAGGCTGGACCCTTGAAACCCCCTCCTGGGGATGGACCCTCAAAACCCCCTCCTGGGGCTGGACCATGTCGGGAACCCTAGGTGACTGGTTGACTCTGGAAAAAAAAGTAGAAAGAGCAGCACATGGACTGGTGACTGACACTGCGGAACTCATAACAATAGGTGAAACCTCATGCCCAGAGGCAAGGGTAGATGGGACCTCATGTCCGAAGGCAAGGGCAGATGGAACCTCATGCCCAAAGGCAAGGGCTGAACTACAAAGTGACACAGGTATGGCAGCATACTGAAGGGATGACACTTGCATAGAAGCAGACAAATAAGAGAGTCCCCAACTGGGATGGGAAAGCCACTTGAAGCCCCTTCCTGGGGAACGGTACTAGGACTGGTAAGTCCCTCCTGGGGCACAGCACTGGGAAATCCTTCCTAGGAATGGCCCTCAGAACCCCCTCTGTGGACACAGCACACAGAGACCCCTCCTGGGGCTGAACGCTCAGAGGCCCTTCCAGGCCTATAGCACTGTAAACCTCTTCTAAGGCTGAGGCACTAGAGACCCCTCTTTGGACTTTGGCTTTTGAGATCCCTTCTGGAGCTTTAGCACTCTTGCAAGGTGAATCAGGCTACAAATTTCTTATAGAAGTGGCAGGCAGAAGTCCCTTCTTGGTAACAAACAAGCTTCAGACCCCTACTTGGGGCTGGAAATTCGGAACCCCCACTTGGGTCTGGAAATGCAAAACCCCCACTTGGGGCAACAGGCTCGGGACCCCTACTTGGGGCTGGTCATTCTGAATCCTCACCTATAATTTTGGCACTGGAAACCTCTCTTGAAGTTGGCACCGACATCCCTTCCTGGGGCTTTAACTCTAGTAATCCCTTCTGGAACTTTGGCACAAATGAAGTGGCAGGCAGAAGTCCCTTCTTGGTAACAAACAAGCTTCAGACCCCTACTTGGGGCTGGAAATTCGGAACCCCCACTTGGGTCTGGAAATGCAAAACCCCCACTTGGGGCAACAGGCTCGAGACCCCTACTTGGGGCTGGTCATTCTGAATCCTCACCTATAATTTTGGCACTGGAGACCTCTCTTGAAGTTGGCACCGACATCCCTTCCTGGGGCTTTGACTCTAGTAATCCCTTCTGGAACTTTGGCACAAATGACCCCTCTTGGGGTTATTCCTTTCATGTGAGGCATATCGGGCTCAGACCTCCTTTCAGGGGCAGCACACAAAAGTCCCTCCTAGAGACTAGCAGATTTGGAAGTCCCAGATGGAATAGAGACTGGAACCACAGGACTGAGGACACATGGGACTGGGGATTGTACCCCAACACAAGAAACTTGGGTTGGCACTCTAACACTGGTAACTTTGGCAACACAGGGCTAGACTGTACAGAAGCAAGACTCACAGCAGAGTTTTGAACACCATTCTTAGGCTTGCGAGTGGGACACCACTGAGTAGAATGTCCTGACCCACCGCAATAGAAACAAAGGGGGTCATTCAGAGTCGGTCGCAAGCGACTCGATGTTGCCCCACTGGGCATGCACACGATGGAGCCGGCTCCGTCGTGCGCATGTGCGAGACCCGGCTAGCAACGGACGCTCCGTCGCTAGGGGTCTCGCAGCAGACGGGGCGAGCTGTCGATGGTGAGTGACAGCTCGCCCCGTTTGGGAGGCGGGCAGGGGGCGTGCCTGCCCAAATGGAGGCATTCCCGCCAGAACACTTGCCGTTTGGGGGTGGCCCTACTGACATCATTGCTGATGTCAGTGGGGAGCTTCCTGCTCGATCAGAGCAGGAAGCTCCCTGGGGCTTACGAGTGCCCAGACCCAACCTTAGGGTCTGGTCATAAGCCCCGAGACCATCGCGACCATCACCCATGTCGGTCGCTAGAGCTGCGGGTGTTAACCCACAGCTTAGCGATCGACAAGGAGGCGGTCGTTCAGGATGCAAGCTGCCGTCCTGATTCAGAGCGACCGCTTGCAACTAACGACCGCCTCTGAATGAGATCCAAAGTCTGTTATTTCTTTGATAATTTAGTTCTGCTTCAGAGAGACTGGGTTGTGAGAAACTCCGAAACTTGCCGTTGCTCTGAACAGAGGAAGAATGTCCAGTGTTCAGGGTTTCAAATTTACAGAATTTTTGCCAACAACATTTTGATGGGATCTGGTAGTCTCCCCCAAAAAAATCAGGTAGTACAAAAAGTATCTCAGTTGACTAGGTTTGCAACTGAATCAGTTTTCCTCTGAAATCAGCCAGCAGTGTTCAGTCCATGAATTGCATCAGCTCAGGTGACAGAGGGTTAACTTGTAATGAAGACATTTTATGGCACGTTGTAATTAACCTTAAAGCTTCAGCACATGTTTTTTAAGGCCAGGTCATACTGTCACGATTCCCAAGGTTTGTGTGTGTGTGTGAAGTACTCAAAATACTTGAATAAGGTTAATTACTGCTGTCAGGTGAAATTAAATAATGATTTATTAGCAAACAATGGTTAATCATGAGTGCAGGAATTATCAGATTTAAACAGAAGAGTACAGAAGTAATGCAGATGGATGATCACTGAACATAGACAAAGCTCTGTTTGTTGATGTAGATGAGCAATCACAGAGTTCAGAATGGGAATATTAAAAGGCAATGAGAATACAGGTATACTGGCTAAAGTCCACACACTAAAGTCCAAGGTAGCAAATGCAGTGCAAAACAGGTACAGATGGGGTGAGGTAGATGCAGGGGTGTATCTAACCATTGGCCAGGATGGCACTCCCCAGGGGTGCCAGCCAGCCACCAGCAGCCAAGGGGTGGTCTACCCCAGGGGCAGAACTAGCGGCAGTGCACTGTGGTGCAGGGACCCATAGCCGCCGCTGAACCAACTGCTTGTCGAGCCGGGCCCCACAAGTGTAGGGCAAACTGCAGTGAGAGCGGTCTGCCCTATACAGTAGCAAACACACAGCTGCCAGACTGTGGAGGGAGCTGGACTCACTCATGAGCTCCACCTTCTGGCTCCCTACGCAGCGGGTGATGGGTGACGTATCTCCCATAATGCACAGCAGAACAGGCCAGGAGGAGCAGACAGCGGCGGTCACGTCAGTAGCAGGGATTCAGGTAAGTTGTTTTTTTTTCCTTGTGTGTTAGCCTGGCATGGGGGGGCTACTAGTGGGCACTGTATAGCTGGTGGCCGCTACTGGGGGCACTTTATGGGGGGGTGGCCACTACTGGGGCACTGTATAAGGGGGACTACTACTGGGGGCACTGCAGCATAGGGGGGGACTACTACTGGGGGCAATGCAGCATAGGGGGGACTACTACTGGGGGCAATGCAGCATAGGGGGGACTACTACTGGGGGCAATGCAGCATAGGGGGGACTACTACTGGGGCAATGCAGCATAGAGGGGACTACTACTGGGGGCAATGCAGCATAGAGGGGACTGGGGGCAATGCAGCATAGAGGGGACTACTACTGGGGGCAATGCAGCATAGAGGGGACTACTACTGGGGGCACTGTATAGTGGGGACTACTACTGGGAGCAATGCAGCATAAGGGGGACTACTGGGGGGCACTGTATAGGGGGGACTACTACTGGGGGCAATGCAGCATAAGGGGGACTACTGGGGGGCACTGTATAGGGGGGACTACTACTGGGGGCAATGCAGCATAGGGGGGACTACTACTGGAGGCACTGCAGCATAGGGGGGACTACTACTGGGGGCACTGCAGCATCGGGGGGGACTACTACTGGGGGCAATGCAGCATAGGGGGGGACTACTACTGGGGGCAATGCAGCATAGGGGGGGACTACTACTGGGGGCAATGCAGCACAGGGGGGAATACTACTGGGGGCAATGCAGCATAGAGGGGACTGGGGGCAATGCAGCATAGAGGGGACTACTACTGGGGGCAATGCAGCATAGAGGGGACTACTACTGGGGGCACTGTATAGTGGGGACTACTACTGGGGGCAATGCAGCATAAGGGGGACTACTGGGGGGCACTGTATAGGGGGGACTACTACTGGGGGCACTGCAGCATAGAGGGGACTACTACTGGAGGCACTGCAGCATCGGGGGGGACTACTACTGGGGGCACTGCAGCATCGGGGGGGACTACTACTGGGGGCAATGCAGCATAGGGGGGGACTACTACTGGGGGCAATGCAGCATAGGGGTGGACTACTACTGGGGGCAATGCAGCACAGGGGGGACTACTACTGGGGGCAATGCAGCATAGAGGGGACTACTACTAGGGGCAATGTAGCATAGAGGGTACTGGGGGCAATGCAACATAGAGGGGACTACTACTGGGGACAATTCAGCATATGGGGGGACTACTACTGGGGGCACTGTATATGGGGGACTACTACTGGGGGCACTGCAGCATAGGATTACTACTGGGGGCACTGCAGCATAGGGGGGACTACTACTGGGGGCACTGCAGCATAGGGGGGATTACTACTAGGGGCACTGTATAAGGGGGGACTACTGGGGGCAATGCAGCATAGGGGGGACTACTACTGGGGGCAATGCAGCAAAGGGGGACTACTACTGGGGCAATGCAGCATAGGGGGGGACTACTACTGGGGGCAATGCAGCATAGGGGGAGACTACTACTGGGGGCAATGCAGCATAGGGGGGACTACTACTGAGGGTAATGCAGCATAGAGGGGACTACTACTGGGGGCAATGCAGCATAGAGGGGACTGAGGGCAATGCAGCATAGAGGGGACTACTACTGGGGGCAATGCAGCATAGAGGGGACTACTACTGGGGGCACTGTATAGTGGGGACTACTACTGGGGGCAATGCAGCATAAGGGGGACTACTGGGGGGCACTGTATAGGGGGGACTACTACTGGGGGCAATGCAGCATAGGGGGGCTACTACTGGGGGCACTGCAGCATAGGGGGGACTACTACTGGGGGCACTGTAGCATAGGGGGGACTACTACTGGGGGCACTGCAGCATAGGGGGGACTACTACTGGGGGCAATGCAGCATAGGGGGGACTACTACTGGGGGTAATGCAGCATAGAGGGGACTACTACTGGAGGCAATGCAGCATAGAGGGGACTGGGGGCAATGCAGCATAGAGGGGACTACTACTGGGGGCAATGCAGCATAGAGGGGACTACTACTGGGGGCACTGTATAGTTGGGACTACTACTGGGGGCAATGCAGCATAAGGGGGACTACTGGGGGGCACTGTATAGGGGGGACTACTACTGGGGGCAATGCAGCATAGGGGGGCTACTACTGGGGGCACTGCAGCATAGGGGGGACTACTACTGGGGGCACTGTAGCATAGGGGGGACTACTACTGGGGGCAATGCAGCATAGGGGGGTACTACTACTGGGGGCAATGCAGCATAGGGGGGGACTACTACTGGGGGCAATGCAGCATAGGGGAGGACTACTTCTGGGGGCAATGCAGCATAGGGGGGACTACTACTGGGGGCAATGCAGCATAGAGGGGACTACTACTAGGGGCAATGTAGCATAGAGGGTACTGGGGGCAATGCAACATAGAGGGGACTACTACTGGGGACAATTAGGCATATGGGGGGACTACTACTGGGGGCACTGTATATGGGGGACTACTACTGGGGGCACTGCAGCATAGGGGGGACTACTACTGGGGGCACTGCAGCATAGGGGGGATTACTACTGGGTCACTGTATAAGGGGGGACTACTGGGGGCAATGCAGCAGAGGGGGGATTACTACTGGGGGCACTGTATAGGGGAGGACTACTACTGGGTGCAAAGCAGCATAGGGGGGACTACTATTGGGGGCAATGCATAGCGAGGACTACTACTGGGGGCAATGCATATGGGGATTACTACTGGGGGCACTGCATAGGGGGTTGGCCAGTACTGGGGGGCACTGCATAGGGGGGACTACCACTGGGTAGACATAGTAATTGCTGTTAAATCCAGAGGAATTGGAATACAAATAAACAAAGTCCTGGTCAGTTGCTGCAAGGTAAAGCTGGCCATACACGGGACAATTTTTAACATGATTTTGGCAGTTTCTACAGGTTGGACAGACCAATCGTTTGCAAATAGTTGTATTTTGAATCTTCTGCGACCGCGATGAGCATCCCCGCTGTTGTATAGTTGGATCGCAGATCAGATGGTTTTGCAGAGAGATCTCAACTGATCATGTACGATGTGATACACTTCTATGCATCTTATCCTATGATCTTAATGATCAATCGTACACCACTTGACCACATCTTATGAAGAATTTCAAGGGAAGAATTTCAAGGGAAATTGTACAACTGATCTTACCAACTTTGAATCGCACCGTGTATGGGGGCCTTTAGAAATAATAATGTCCTTGATTACTCGCACAGGGAAGCAGGAGAAAACCTTGGTTGCAGTGAGCCAGGATCCAAAGTGATAACAGGCAGATAATATGGAAATGGTAAATCTGGCACACAGAGGTAGACTAGATGACCTGGCACTGATTGCTCAGTTCTGAGGAAATATAAAGCTAGTTCTTAGGTGCAACCAACAGCTGCTTGATTAGGCAATCAGGTCTGCAATCAAAGACTAGCCAAGGTGGAATGGGCTAGACAGGCCACAGGCAAAGAGTGACACCAGAGGCAAGGAGGAGGAACTGCACAGACCGTGACACTGATGCTTTATCATGTTGAGGATGACGGTTCCGCAGCCTTCGAGCAACATCATATTAACAATCCTTTATGCATTGCTGCTCCTACTCCAGCCATCACCAGTTTTCCGTGGAAAACATAAAGAATTACTTCTATGGGCTCAGAAAACCATCTGCGTGCCTGGATACCCACTATGTCTTCAACAGCTTAAACTTACTCAGAAGACTAATGGCTGCCTGATCAGCATTCAATGTTTCCAATGTTTCCAGTTTTGTGAGTGGAAGATGTGAGATGCTTTCAGTGGGCGTCTCTAAGTACTGGGCTATGAGTGAGTCATTAGCATATTTTTGCAATCGCGATCTGTGAGATTGCAGCTGCGATGGCATTTGCATCCACATGTGAATCCCCATTGTTCTAGATTTGCTGGGTATGTGGGAATTTCTAAGACACAAGAATTCATTTTCTGGAATTAATGGTGCTAATCCTTCTTCTTGATGTGAAACAATTTGTGCTCAGCAATAAAGCTCTATACGGTACAGACAATCTGTGAGGTGATTGGGGACACTAATGGTTGCCCTTTATACCCTGCTTTTCCTTATCTGCAAGTTGACACCAGACCTTTACCAATAAATTAACACATTCTTGTTACATTGGTGTTACGCATCCTTATTTTAGCTACAGTTACAGCACTTACAACATATTCCCAATGCATAGCATCATCATATCTAGAAGGTTTCAGTGAGCACATCTGACACAATTTTTTGTTATTGACCAAACTAGGAGATTGACTTTTCCTATTGGGTCTGCAGCTCCTGAAATACTCCCTATCTGAGAGGGTGTATTCTCCCAAATTCATTACTCACTAGTGCATACTGCTGTGGACTCTCTACAATGACCTGCATAACATGATCCCAAAAGTCAGATTTCTGGGATGTATTAATAGGATCCTGAGAGTAGAGGGTTTATAGAAGTCATGTAAACTATCAATTATACAGTAGATTTTCCAGTGGAATTAACTAGATCATCAAGTAAGGCAGCAATATGGGAACCTCCCCTCTCCCCCCTCAAAACATTACAAAGCAATAAACTGTGTTCATTACCATGATAAAAAAATAAATAAATTTACCAGCTGACATAAACTTAGGCCCATATTCAATTGAAGCGAAAAGCCGAGATCCGTGAAAAAGTATCGCCGATTGCGACTTTTCCCCAGGCGGAAACTTATATCCATATTCAATTGCAAACACCTTTCGCGTACGCGAAAACGCAATGCAATGTAATAGGTGAAAAAGAATCACCTCTGAATAGGTGGAGAAAAAAAGTGCAAAATTGCTATTTTGGGTGTGCAAAGGTGGGAAAACCACTCAGCACCCTTGGGACAGCCCCCAAAAGGATAACTGCGTAAAAAAAAAAGTGAGGAACATCCCAAAAAATCACATTGAAAATGGGGTGAAAAAGTGCAAAGTAGGGGCACAGACTTAAAAACTAGCGAAATAGACTTTTTGGGGGTCTGCAAGTATGGGTGAAGTGTCTTTTGGATTGCAGGTGTTTGCTGGAGGTGCATTTTTTACGTTTCTTATATCTTCACTTTAGCGACTTTTAAACATGCTTGCACCCATTTTCAAGTACCCCAAATTTGACAGGACTACTTATTTTCATCAAAAAAACTGCTTAATGCTATTCTTCACCACTTGTGCAAAGACGCTAATTAAAAGAAATTGACACACCTTCAGTACCCCAAATAGCATTATTAGGGCTATTCGGGGGCATGTACATTGATCCTAAATGTTAGTGCATCTTCTAGGGGGTGTCAGGTTGATTTCCCCAATCCGCATTTTTCGCATAGTTTGCATTTGCCGGGTTGCATTTTTGTGTGTTTTGGAATTGAATAGGGCGAATCGTGGGTACACGCACGATAAGTTTCCGCAGCTAAAATACGTGATGTAGGCGAAAAGTACGGCAGGCGAAACTTTATCGCGTGTGCGAAACTATTTGAATACGGACCTTAGCCTGAAGTGCAAAAAGTCAGATAAATGCCTAGTATCATGTAGGACCCCCTCTAGTCCGGCGAAGTACAGCAACTCCATGTGACATTGATTCCACAAGTGTACAGAAGACCTCTGGAGTGATGATGAACCATGCTATCTGGATAGCTTCCCACAGCTCTCTGATATTTGTAGGTGCAGGATCCTTGGTGCCAATAGACCTGTCCACCACGTCCCATAAATGCTTGATTTGGTTCATGTCAGGCAAACATGGTGGCCACACCATTCGTTGGAGCTCTCCAGAAAGCTCCTTGAACCAATTCTGGACAACTTGGGTCCAATGATATGGTGCATTCTGGAATATTCCATCATTGTGGAGGTACATGAAGTCCATGAAGGGCTGCAAATAGTCATTAAACAATGCAACGTAGCAGTTACCGGTCAATGACATGTTCATGCAGACCAGCGGACCCAACTCATTTCATGTGAACACACCCCATTATGGAACCACCACTAGCCTGCACGGTGCCTTGTTAATAACTGGGGTCCATGGACTGATTGGGTCTACATCACACCCAAACCCTACCATCAGCCCCAAAAACTGGAACCGTGACTCATCGGAACACGCCACGTTACCAGTCCTCCAGGGTCCAAATAGCAATGTCACAAGCACAGGGGAGGTGCTGTGTTTGGCGTCATAGTGTTAACATGGGCACTCTGGTGGGTCTTTTGCTCCAATATCCCATGGAAGTTAAAGAATGCTGCATGACCTGCTGGATATGCATCTGGTACTTCCTGCATTGAATGTTGCATGTCTGTTACCACAGATAATTCTGGCCAGATGGCGCTGGTCAGCACCTATGGTCGGCAACTGTGCTGTCCACGGTGGGGGTAATGCCATCCATGAGGTATTCCCGGTACACACTAGACACCATAGATCAAGGAATGTTGAATGTCCGCACAATTTTGGAAGTGGAATGTCCCATCCGTCAGGCACCCACTATCATGCCCCGTTTGAACTCTGATAATTCATGTCGCTTTACCATGAGCATTTTAGCCGGTGTTCAAACTGACTGACAAGATGTTAGATTACAACTGATGCATGTCTGGGCATTTCCAAGGCGTCACAGTATGTTGGCACCACCTAAAATTACCTTTACATCTTGCTATCCAATGAGTTTTGCCACTTCAGTGTGTAATCAAGTTGTGCAGTCACCTGGTAAAAGTATGCATTACATATATCATAACTATTTTTATGTGCTAACATAGGGGAAGACTTAAATGTTTGATATGCAGAACAATTCCAGATCTTCTAGTTGGGTAAGATTCATGATAATAAATCATCTGCAGATTTCAGCATTGACATAAATTTTAAGGACATTGTCAAACTGACTGGGATTCAATGTGGTCCAAAACGATAAGGTAATATAAATGAGAGAACATATTATGAGTGGCAGACTAATATGAATAATCAAGCTCTATAGGGTGATGGACTCGCCACACATCCAGGAGGTCCACTCATCTCATAAGATACCCAATTTAGTTAGATGAGTATGAGTGGGTATTTCCTATCCAAATATAATGATACTACCAAATTAAAGTCCCTATCAAGTATCCATTTTGAGTCCAAAAGGGGATAGAGAAGAATAAATGCTGAAATCAGGAATCACAGGTGGTCGGGGCATAAATGTTGCATAATGTATACTGAATCCCATCTATAGATATATCCAATATGATATAGCAGCCAGAGCTATTGGTATCAGTAGAATTTAGTCCATAATTAATTCCCTTGTGTATCAAGTAATTTAAATCTGAGCATATTGAGATTTAGATGTTCCGAGCGGGATAATTGGGTCTCCTGGAGAAATACAGTTTTCAGTTTACCAAGATACAGACCTGTCTGTTTAACTGGATAATGTATCACCCGCGCATTTCATGAACACAATTTAACATTCAACATCTTGTCTAGGCAAGAAAATCAGAACACTGCAGCCATTCCCCCTATTTCCATGGCCCACTCCCTCCCCTCCAGCGACACCAGACAAGCATACACTGATAATATCCTCACAAAACTGGTAAAAGGAAGAGAATAAAAAATATATATATATATCAGGAACATAAACGAGTAAAGCAGTATAAGGGGTACATTTTACTAAGATTCGAGTTTGGTCGAGTTAGCAGTCTCTAGAGAGTTTGCTAATTTTTTTTGCAACTCGTAAATTTACTAACGTCAAACTCAGGAGAGAATTATTGTTTGCTACAGCACTCTGTAGAGTTAGCAAAGACGCTTCATTTCACCATCGGCCAAACTTGCAAACCTTTTCCCTAGTAAAGACAGGATTCAAGAATAATCGAGTTTTATAACACTCACGATAACTGACAAAGCTCGTGTCCAAATTCGGGAAACCAATTCACCTGCCTGTGAGCTGTGAGTTATGCAGAAACATACACAGATCATTGTGATTGGTGTATGTTTCTGCCTGTAGATAGCCAACAAAAGGGTTAAATGTTAGAAAGAAAAATTACATGGGGTTCCCCCAAAAAGCATAACCAGCCCTGGGCTCCTGAGCCAGTACTGGTTCTAAAAATATGGGGGACAAAATGTGTAGGGTCCCCCCCCCCCCATATTTTATGATCCACCACTGGACTCTGTGAGTCAATCCTGGTTTAAAAATACGGGGAAAAATTATGTGTGGCTCCCCATATTTTTAAAACCAGCACTGGGCTCAAAGTAGCCGGAGCATAATGCCACAGCCAGGGGATCCTTTCACCGGGTAACCCCGGCCAAAGCATTAACACCCCAAACTAGTCTGACAGGCAGGGGATACCAGGGGAGGTGGTATTAGATGTGCGCCTGATAGTCGCCATTAGTGCAGTGGGTTTTAGACAGTAAATTGAGGTCCTCTGTCCCTGCTACCAAATCCCATCTAGGTTCCACTTCCCAATAAAGGGGTACCCACTATCCTGAGCACCCCAGGCCTATTATTAATGTTAATAATAGATGTATGCTATTGTTTTTAACAATGAGACTACAGGTGCCAGCATGCCTGGCCAATGGCACTTGTGGAACTATAAGTGCCAGCAGACAGCTGGCACCGGTAACCCCACTGTAAAAAAAAATAGAAACAAAAACTGTCAAATAGTATAAAGTTAGTATAATGTTATTGCACACAAAACACACACATACATACTTACCTTCTCCCCAGTGATCAGTCCCCTTGTCCAGTAGAAATCCACAGTTATCCCTAAAAAAATAATTACTCACCTACCTCCAGGTGCCAGTCGGTCCTCTTCTCCAGTAGAATCCCAGCCCGACAAAACAAAAAACGAATAACACGACCCACGGACACTGAAGAGATGTATGTGTTTCCACATACATCTCTTCCCCTGCAAATGCACGAGACCTAGTGGGTTACATCAGTTGCCGGGCCGCAAGCCAATCAGAGGTCACTCTAGAGTAAGTGGCCGCTGATTGGCTGTGAACCACATGTTTGTTGATTGGCAGCTACTCAGGAGCCCAAGGCTGGTTATGCCCAAATAACTTATTTTCTGATATGTGCAGGCTGCATGTTCGGGTGTCTTTGGCTGCGGTCAGACACAGGGAACTCGCCAGAGAAAACTCGATCTCATTCACCATTGAAAAACTTGATTCAGCCAAACTCAATTCTAAGTAAATTTGTGAGTTTCATTTTACAAAACTCTCCCGAATCTCAGCGAATCTCAGAGTGTTTGTTCTCGACCAAACTTGGGACACACACGATTCTTAGTAAATTTACCCCTTAGAGTGGAATGAAGGAAAGGTACAAATACAGAAATGTTTGTATGTAAAATATACATTGAAGAATTATGATAAGTAACAAGTATGAGGTTAAAACTTTTGCGTTGAGTTGATTACTGATTGTGAAGGTAATAACAATGGCAGAACTAGTAAACTATATTTTTGTCAGCAGCATAAAGTGAAATTAAAATATGCAAAAGATTCTTGCGTAAATCCTTGAACATCAGTGTCCAGTATAATATAATAAAATAACAGTAGAATAACATAACATAGGGACTTACAATAAACCTCAGTCTGGCAATCTAAAGAGATGTGAGCAAAAGAGCAGGAAAAGTAACATGAGAATCCTCAGGGACAATTATGAAAGAAGAGGAGGGGTCGTCTTCTTTCATAATTGTCTATGGTAGAGGGAGCTGTTGCCTCGGATTCTTCTTGGAGATATGCTTTGGTGTCAGCTGCCAAAGTAAAGTAATTTGGCCCTTGTTCCATGAAGAAATGTAACTGCTCCACAGGAGGGGCAAGTATGGGCCAAAGGTGGTCATGGTGTACTTGGGCCGCATGGATGGTGAACAGGCCACAGCAGCTTGTCTCATCAGGAAGCCCAGTGTTGACAGTGGAGAGCCCTGTCACAGGTCCGGGGGCCACAGATGATGCAGTGGTGGCAGCAGGAATTGCAATGCACCCAGTGGAACAGTCGGTGATGAAGAAATAGCAGTGGCGTAACTAGGGTATTTGGAGCCCAGGGCAAATTTGAAAAGGGAGCCCCCCCCCAATGTGCGCGCTCCGAAGGCGCGCGCGTCAAAAAATGGGCGTGGTCACTTAAAAATGGGGTGTGTCAACATGACACACCCCTTTATTTTCAAACTGAACATTCCTATCCATATGCACCTTAACCCCAGTAGTACCCCCAGCATGCAGTTGTGGTCCCTCTCATGCAGGCCCATAGTAGTGCCCCTTATACAGTATCCCCAGTAGTGGTCCCTCTTATACAGCCCCCAATTAGTTCCCCTTACTCAGTACCCCCAGTAGTGGCCCCCCCAAATGCAGTGCCCCACGTAGTGTTCCCCCTTATGCAGTGCCCCCAGTAGCAGTCCCCACAATGCAGTGCGCCCAGTAGCGGTATCCCCTTATGCAGTGCCCTTTTATATAGTGCCCCCAACAGTAGTCCCCCCCATGCAGTTTTCCCAGTAGTGGTCCCCTTATGCAGGCACCCTGTAGTGATCCCCCCTATCTAGTGCCCCCTGTAGTGGTCCCCGCAGTGTCCCTAGCAGTAAGCCCCTTATATAGTGCCCCCAGCAGTAGTGTCCCCCCCTCCCATGCAGTGCCCCCAGTAGTGGTCCCCCTGATGCAGGCTCCCAGTAGTGACCCCCCCCCCTATCCAGTGGTCCCTGTAGTGGCCCTTCCTATTATTGCCCCCATTAGTGGTCCCCCGAGTGCAGTGCCTCTAGTAATACTAGGCCCCTTTTAGAATGCCCCCAGTGGTAGTCCCCAGTAGAGTAGTCCCCAGTAGAGTAGCCCCCCCCCAGTAGAGGTCCTCCCACTGGCACCCCCAGTAGATGTCCCCCCCAGTAGATGTCCCCCCCAGTAGTAGCCAACCCCTCCCCCGTTCTGCACATAGGTTTAAAAAGAAATAAATATATATAAAAATATACTTACCTGATTCCACGCTGCTCCTGTCCACGATGCCGATGCCGCTCCCGCCCTCCAGTCCGCCCGGGCTGGCGCGCTCAGCATTATGGGACTGACGTCATGACGTCAGTCCCATTACCCACTGCAGGAGCCGGACGGAAGTCCGGCTCTTGCAGTGGGTGCTGCAGCAGTCAATGAGAGTCTATCTGACTCTCATTGGCTGCTGTTTAACACACGCATCGCCGCCAGCGCTGGCGGCGATGCGTGTGTTATGCACAGCCTGAGCCCGCCTCCTGGCGCTATTGGGCAAGCGCTCAGGGGGAGGGAACGGGCTCAGGCGTGCAGCACAGGACCGGCGCTGGAAGCCTAGCGCCGGTTCTGTGCAAATGTGTAGCGCTGACAGCACTCATTGCGGTCGGCGCTACACTGGCTAACTAGGGCGGGCGGACCGGTACCGTGGCCGGCGGCGCCCCCCCCCGCACCGCCGGTCCAACGGCGCCCAGAGCACGAACCCCGCTCGCCCTGCCCTAGTTACGCCACTGAGAAATAGTGCCGGTGCCATGTCAAGCCACACTCCAGCAGTATGTCTTTGGAGTGTGGGAGGAAAGCAGAGCACCCTAAGGAAATCTCATGCAAACATGAGTTGAAGATGCAAATACCACACAGATAAGACACCAGAGCTGTGAGGTACCAATACTAACCACTGTGCCACCTTAAAATGAAAGCCTCCTTTCCTTTCCACAATCTTATCCTTTCATGTAGGCTTTCATGTAACTTGTAATATAAGTGCATTCCTTTACAAGAAAATACAAATAAAAATTAAAGCTAGAGGCTTTTTTGGTAGTCTCTTATGGGCCTATTATGTGAACAGATCCATCTGTCTCCTGATTAATTCAGTTCCTCTTAAATTTAACAACAACGTCTGGTATTCTTTATTTTTACTCTACCAGTAACATTTGTTAAAATATCTTTCAAGAGAAAGTAAAGTCACAATTTAAGATTAATGCACATAAACACTGTGTATTACAGCAGGTAGTCATGTTAGGAGTGAGGTGCTTCTCTAAGGTGCCCACACACATACCGACTTGCTCCCAATCAGCCAATGTACACGATTTCCCCTGAACTCTCCCTGAACTCTCCCCAGGCAGTCGTGGTCACGATTTGGAGTTAAAAATGTCCAATCTGACTTAAGATCTATCGTGCAGCCAGTGCATTGTATCCCAGATTGGCTAATCTGCCCTACAGCACGGCAGATCTGAAGATGCGATGTACGACGAGCGGGGACGCGCATCGGCATCGTGATCAAGTGTAGAAACTCACGATTTGGCCATTTTTTACATGCTCTGTCATCACAATTCATCGAAATCGGCCAAATTGGATGAAAAGTCGGTATGTGTGTGGGCACCTTTAACAGAGCAGTCACCCAGTGACTGGGGGATAAATATTTCATACCTTCTAAAGAGTGCAGCCAATCAGTTGCAAGATAACATTTAGTATATGCTGTAAAATGATAGGTAGAAGCCAGAGGCGTCACCGGGTCTAGCGACACCCGGTGCGCACTTTGAATCCCCTTCGCATGGCCTTACGTAAAGGGAGCGTGGCCTCACAGGAAATCCCTCCAGCGGTGTGTCCAGCATCCCCGATGTTGCTGGGCTGCCCCGGAGACTGTGCCTGCCCTGCACTGTTGGGTCCTCCTCTGTGACAGGAGCCGAGTGCTGAAGGAGAATGTCACACTGCAGTACCCCTCCGATGGTGACTCCTGGTGCGGCCCGCACCCCCATAGCGACACCACTGGTAGAAGCTTAGCTGATTGATTTCTATGGGCAACTTCTCCACGCTTTAGAAGGTTTGATACATCTTCTCTGGTAGCTTTGCAGATTTGCAATGTGTAGACTGGTTGTCATATACAGATAGGGACAGTGATATCACAGCAACTCAAACTTCTGAAGTCTAAGTTTTTGATTTGTATCAAATGAATACATAAGGTAGGGTTGGACATAGGAAGCCCAACATCGAATGGCTGCCGTGCTTCTGACACCAAATCACACTGTGCAGTGGCTAGTTGCAAATGCATCCAAACCACTAAGTTGTATAATCATCTATGGTTATACTGGGCATAATCCATATGAAGAATGCAGTTGCAGCTGTGACTGCAATTTTTTGCGGCGTTGCGGCTGTGAAAATATGCAAAGTCTAGTTTAAGCCCTCTCCTTGTGTACTAGCATTCGCCGGAATGTGCCAGCACTGAGACACCCATATCCAATGTCTGTGCACAGTGTAATTCTGCTTTATACAATACAAGGTAGTGAGTGGACATAAAAACTGTCTTCATGAGCCTGTAATTTGTGTGTGTGAAGCAATTGCATAGAATTTGACAGCAGATAAGAATCAGTTGGCCCATCTAGTGTGCCCTTTTTTTTTAAACCTTTTGGTAACTTCAACCCTATTTGATCCTTAGGCCTTTGTAAGGATATTATTGTGCCTATCCCAAGCATATTTATATTGCTCTACTCTCTTAGCCTCTACCACCTCTGATGGGAGGCTATTCTATTTATCCACTACTCTTTCCCTGAAATAATTTTTCCTCAAATTTCCTTTAAACTTACCTCCCTCCAGTATCAGTGCATGTCCTCATGTTCTAGTACTTCTCTTCTTTTGAAGAATGTCTCCCTCCTGCACTTTGTTAAAACCATGATATATTTGAAAGTTTCTATCATGTCCCCTTTCCCTTCTCTGCTCCAAACTATACATATACATATTAAGGGGTCTATCTACTAAGCATTGACTGGAGATAAAGTGAATGGAGGTAAGGTACCAGCCAATCAGCTCCTAACTGCCATGTCACAGGCTGTGTTTTAAAAATGAGTTAGGAGCTGATTGGCTCGTACCTTATCTCCGTTCACTTTATCTCCATCCAAGGCTTAGTAAATAGACCCCAAAGATCTTTCAGTCTTTCCTGGTAAGTTTTCTGTTGTAGGCCATGCACCATTTAAGTTGCCCTTCTTTGTACAACATTGCTCAGAGTGTATCTATAGAGCTATATAGGAGTTAGTTTTACATGAGAAATGGGAGTAACTGTGCATGGGGAAACAACAGCTTCATAAATCTGGATTGTACAGGAGAAGAAAGCCCTTTTTGAAAATACTCACATTAAAGTCAGACTACAGATTGCCCAAAGACATGTGGGAGACATGAGAATGTGGACGAAGACCAAAATTAAACTCTTCGGCCACAACAATAAGTGCTTTTCCTAGCATAAAGCTAACACTGCACTTTACATCCTACAGTGAAGATGTGGCAGTATCATGCTATGCAGGGACTGGAAAGCTCATACAAATAGATGGGAAATGGACAGAGCAAAGTACAGGGGAATCCCGGGGAAAGCTGCTGCAGTCTACAAGAGCACTTGCACTTAAATGATTTATCTTTCAACATGACAATGACCCAAAGTATACAGCAAAAGCAGCACTGAAGTGGTTTAAAAAAGATTAATGTCTTGTCAAGTGGCTTTGTCAGTGCTCTGACCAACTGAGTATATGTGGCAACATTTAAAAAGTGCTGATGGAACTTGTGCAATTTTGCCAAAAATGTGTTCAAATTCCAGTGACTAGATGTGCAAAACTGATAGACACTTACCAGGTTTGGACTGGCCCACAGGGGTACAGGAGAAATCCCAGGTGGGCCCCAGTGCCTAAGGGCTCCACCCCTCCTCTAGGGGTCAGGTTGCAGACTGTGGACTCAAATTATACATTGTTACTCTACTAAAGGGTTAGTTACCTGGTGGAGCGTGGTTTAATATGAGTGATGGTTCTTTTCTATGGAAGATTTAAGAGGTGGGCAATACTGACACACCCCTGCCACTCCTTTTATTGGGTGTTGACTTTGACATAACAAACACTGTTCCTGCCAGTGATTGGAACAGCTTTGTAACTCTGTACTTATTCTCTAGTGGAGAAGAAATAGTTAATGCAGGTCCCCAGCTGTGGACAGGAGAGGGCGTGGCTTAGCATCAGCCATAAATAGGAGGGGGTTATGTGCCTGATCCTGAGTTGGACACAGCTCATCATACGGCAGCAAATAGTGAGTTTTTGCAAACTGTGAATTTACACATTTTTGTGTATCTCCTGCTGATTATAAGTCGGACAGATCTTGTTATAAATCCAGAACATTATACTGCATACATCAGTATATATATATATATATATATATATATATATATATATATAATATATATATATATATATAAAAAGGGACCCAGTACAAGCACTGTACTAGCTATGTTCCCTGCAGGCTATGTACTCTGTAATGGTTGTCCAAGCATCTGTAGTGGCTGGGCACGCCCACTCTGGTGGCTACCACACCTTTCAGCAAGGGGCCCTAGGACTGCACTCTCCTCTTGGGACCTTTATGCCCCAGTCTGACACTGACACTAACCCAAATAGATTTAAAGCTATAACTGTTGGAAAATGTGGTTTACTAAGTTTTAACTTTTAGATGGTGAATACTAATGCAATCATTTATTTTCAGGGTTTGACAAATGGTTGGATTCAATATTTTTTCTTTTGCTACATTATCGAGTACTTTGTGTTAATTAGTGGAAATAAATCCATCATGGTTCCATGTTGTAGCATAACAAAATGTGAATAAGTCCAAGGGGGTGAATACCTTTTAAAGCCACTGTATATACCTTTCTGCAAAAAGCACCCATGTCCATGGACTAGATACCATGATTAAGGAGGTATGAGTGCTGGTAATTTATGCACATGAGATACTGACTATAGTAAATAAGAATTTTGTACATTATGAAGTGACATGGGTTGTGCACTTCTTATGCTGGCCAGTCAAAACTTCTAAGGTTGCCTTCTGGAAGGAGGGTGCAGTGTAATGGGTAAGATGCATGGTTGGAGAAGATCTGTGTGGTTTTGGCATATAATAGGTGTGCCCGAATTTACATAGATTTTCAATACAAGGATGTTAGGACATATACATTCATTTATATTGTCATTTTTATCCTTTTTCTGCCAGGGATCTATGGCAACAATTTTGACATGAAAAACAAAGAAAGAATTCCTTCTGGGCGCTAGGAGATTGTCGTGGTAATTATAATATTTTTAGGTAAATGTCACTCGCTACCACTTGGAGAAGTTGACCCTCCTATGTTATGTAATGTACACAAAAAAAGGGAAAAGTTGTAAAGCGCTGATCTCACCTTAAATATTAATCAGTGATATATAATATTTGTAAGGAAACTTTAATGTTGTCAATACGCACAATCAGCTTAAATGACTCAATAATATCCCTAAAAACAAATACTTAAATATAATATCTAAAAATCATATATAATTCATATACCAAAATAATTGAAATAAAAACCAGGAATTGTAGCAGGGAAGTTTGTTATGGAATGTCAAGCTGGCAGTCAAAGCATATAGGTCCGGCATCCATGCAGTTAATAAGCGTTAGTAGTAAGACAGCAATAGTTTTTATTGCTGGCAAAGTTTATACAATCTCATATACTTTACGTAGTCACAAAACCATCTCACGTGTTGATCAGACATCAGACACTGAGGAGTTGTTTCGTACATATAACGATGTGCAGTGTAAGGAGAGGAACTTATTCCTTTTGGGGTTCCTAATTGTAATAGTCCAGTCACTAAGGTTAGTACCGTAATGATGTTGCCGCTATTTCTTACCTTTAGCGGTCTTCTCACACATCCAAGGGAAATGTAACTCACTGTGCACAGCGTCCCGGCTTAGTTATTAACTTTGTATCCTTTTCAGCGTGCCGCTTCTTCTAATATAAACCGCGGCAGAGTGTTTACTCGTGCCGGCTTTTCTGCTTTCTGGTGTGACGTCAGGGGGCATGGCTTTACACGTTTCTCGGCTATGTGCCATTTCATCAAAAGCAACTAGCCATCCTCCAGTTCATCCTTTTAACTGGCTTCTAGCCAATCGGCAATTTCTTTCTAAGAGGACATAATTAGTAAATGAAAACTGTTGTAATGCAGTTAATAATAAAATTGGTATATCTTATGTCAAGAGTATAATGAACTTTTATGAATAAGTAAAAATATAAGAATATAAGAGAATATATTTAAAACCCATTATTAGCTTGTAAACAATATATATTTTAATGAGTATTATTTTACCACATAAAACCTAGGTAACATGTCAGATTTTTTTTACCATACAAAGAAACCTTTTAACTCGGGATAAGATGCACTCCTGTAAGCAGATACGTATATGGATACATATATATAGTAACACCATTGGCAAATAAATAGATCATATTAAATGTTACTAATCATATACAATTTAAAAAAATAATATGTCAGAAGATTATCTTATTTGATAATAAGATTTTTTATTATATTCTTCTAGAATCTTTTTGTCCAACTCCAAACCAATTAACTTGATGGAATAGTGGAATCCTGAATGTAACAATACATATTGGTTATAAAATCTTATAGTTAGGTGGATAATATTTCTTGTGTTTATGGAGTTATTGTTTCACATACATAGAGAATGCACCTTCAGGTCGTAATTTTGAACTAATCATACCAGATATATTTTCCTTTTGACAGGATAAAGACATAGAAGAAACACGATTTTTCCCTATAAACCATTCCTGTTTGTTTATTATCCTCACATGTAAGGGCTACAGAGTGTATATACCGGAAAAATGTTGGGACCTATGTTTCCCCTAGAGTGAATCTAAGACCTCCAAATACCCCCAGTTAACCTATATCTAATGTGTTATATAACAGAAAATATATTTAAAATAAAAATTGTTGAGTTCTATAGTATCGTTTAAGGGATTAGAGTATTTAGTCTAAAAATCCAGAAGGCCTCCTTTCTGCATAGCCTCTGAAACCTGTCACCCCCTCTTTTTGTAATTTTAATCTTTTCAATTGCATTCACTTTAACATTTTTCCGACTGCCTTCTGGGCAAGAGGAAAATTGTCTTGGGACATTATGTGTTTGTAGACCCCTTAAGATACCTTGTCTATGTTCTAGAAATCGTGTATCAGTGTGCGAATAGTACAGCCTACATATTGTAGGCCACATCCACATTTAATAACATATACAACAAACTCAGACTGACAATTCATAAAGCTTTCAATTTGAAATGTTTATTTGTTGGAATATAATGTCACTATATTTTTCCTATGATCCGCATGACCACAGGTACGGCAGTTGTTTTTTCCACACTTGAAAAAATATTTAGGTTTTGGTGGTAACCAAGTTAGTCTTGGATCCTTCTGCTTATCAGTACCTCTATGTTTCAAAGCACTGGGATCTAGGAAATGTTTAAGACTGTTTGATTTCATAAATACTACTCTATCTACTTTAACCAGTGCATGTGCTAGAAATCTATACATTTTCAGTACTGTCATATATTTTTCTTTGATTTTTCTAATATTATTTGCAGACGAAATGTACTGAGTCAGAAATGCTAAACTTCTATTTTCAGGTTCTTGTTTTCTTAAAGGAATCTTTTTCTTTATAAGGGTATTTCTTTCTATTTCTCTTATCTTATTTAGGGTTAAATCCAAAACATTCTGGGGGTAACCCTTTTCCATAAAGACAATATACGAAAAAATGCCAGCGCTAATACCTATTGTATGTCGTTATAAAAACTTCATATATAGTACCCAATGAAAAGTCAGCCCTCTACAGTGGGGAAACTGGAAAGTCCCCAACAGAGAAGTAGCAATGTGAAAGAAAATAGTGGGCGCTAATCAAGGTAATTATAAAAGGATATTTAATGAAAGGCAATAGGAGTAAACTCCAAGGAATAAAATAAATGTAAAATTACATAGGTAGTGTATTGAGAGACAAATATGGTGAGTAAAAAACAATGACTAATATGAAAAATAAAAAACAAAAAATATTAAATATATCAAAAAAATAAATAAAATTTGCAATCAAGAATAAAAATAAAAATAAACAATATATAAATAAAATAAATGATAATGAATACACAATGTATGCAAACACAAATATGAATCCGCATGCACCACTGATCATATGGTGCTGCACATAAATCCACATATAAATATCATATCACAGAGCAATTGCCGTATGATAGACACAAATGTATCCAAATATTACGTAAATCAAGATCCTAGAACCACTTGGTAAAAAAAAGGATTCCAAGAAATGTATATACTTTTGAATGTGGTAATGTTCCTGTTAAAAAAGTATATTTTCACAAGCCAGAAGTTTCCCTGGAACAGGATATAAGTAAATTGTAGCTCGTTTGTATATATCAGTCCCAATTAGAGCTATAAATAAATCCAACGGGAACAATGTTGGTTGGAGGCTGTGGAGTAGCAGCGTGGGCTGTCAGATGGGAGGTAGTTAAACCACATGCATGTGTATTTTTAGAAAATGTCCCGCTCAGTTTTCTACCCTGAAAATGTCTCTTCCATTTAGACCAAGTGCTGCATGGCCCACGAGGCGGCAGTGGTAATTACCAGTGTAGTGGTCAGAAGAACCGGGACCCACGATCAGGGGAAGCAGCAGCCCATACGCTCTTGAGCCTCTCCACAGCGGGCACTTGTAACGCGTTTCTCCGCCTAGAAGCCCATCAGCGGTTTCGTCAGACAGTGTGACTCACAGACCCGGCAGCCGCTATAAATACCAACTTCAATTGAACGGTAACAGGTGTTTTGTCCGAACTTCATGTAGCGCATGTGCGCAGTGTCTCCTCAGTTAGTGATAGAGGTATTCTCCACATTTCTGATGCACATGCGTATTTAGATGTCACATCGGACTCCATTCTTGATATATAAGGCAGCCACTTTTTAAAGATAGCAACATTATATTTATAAGCTAATTAGTAAAGATGTTTACAAAGTAACCAATTGTGCAAATGGCAACATTGTTTTTGTGTATTCACTACTACTATCTATCATTGAATCTAATATAGATAGTACTCTTAACACATAAAATCTAAATGTATAACAATATTAATGAAAATAAAAATAATACTTATTAAAATAAAAATACAAATAGAATAAGGAAAAAATATATATGTAGACAAATATAATAATAATAAGAAACAGATACAAATAGCCATCTACTTATCTCTCATGATATTAAAGATACTGGAACACACAATACTGACCCCGAAAAATCTATTTTATAAATAGATACCTATACATTTAGATCCAAGAGAAAATTCGTAAACAAAAGTGTTGCAGAACTCATATCTCTTAGGTTGAATGTATTTTTACTCTATTAGGATGAATAAAGCTCATTCTTATGGCTCGTTAACATTCCAATTGGACCCATACTCCGGCCCCTATAAACCATAGACTATAAATAGTATATAAAAAATAAATATCAGAATATAAACCATTATAACCCAAAAAATTATTAAAAAGGTAAAGAAATAGAGAAATCAAATCAATGAAGAATCCAAATCCATAAAAGATATATATTATATGCAGTATGTAACCCCAAAGCCCACCAACCAATACTAAGAGGTGGATATCTATATCACCATAGGTCAACCATTGGCCAACATAGAGTAAACTAGCCTATATTATTGAGTTCCACTGTGTCGTTAAGACCTTGTGGAAAAAGGGTTTTGAGTCGAAATATCCAGTAAGCCTCTTGTTTACATAAACCATTAAATCTATCGCCCCCTCTCTTAGTTGGTTTGACATGATCTATCGCTTTAACCAGAATGTTCTTTAGCCCTTCACCTTGACAGATAGTAACATGTTTAGAAAGTGGATGTGTCCTAATATTCTTAACAAAATTTCTTCTATGTTCCATGAACCTAGTATGTAGAGATCTGGTTGTGCGTACTACATACTGTAGGCCACAACCACATTCCACTACATAAATTACATAGGTGGACTTACAATTTAGGAAATCTTTAATATGAAATGTTTCTTTCGAAACATATGACATGAAATGGGTGGTTTTCCTCTCTGTATGTTTGCATGTAGTACAACCGATACCCCCACATCTATGGAAACCTGGAGGTTTCGGAGGGAGCCAATTAAGAGTATTCATAGAATTATTGTCACTTCTTCTAAAATGACTAGGAGCTAATCTGTTTTTAAGATTTTCTGATTTTTTAAACATTACTGTTTTACTAGGTATTATACATGGACCTATATGTGCATCCAGCTGTAATAGTGGAAGATTTCTATTTATTATTTTCTTGATCTCCCCAGCATAAGAGTTACAAGTAGTAACAAATGTCATGGTCCTTTCTTTTGACTCCTCACTCCCTTTTTTCCTCTGCATAATATTGGCTGTATCTAACTCATTGACATCGTTAAGTGCTTTATCAAGTAAATTTGTAGGGTATCCCTGCTCAGAGAAAGATGTATAAAGAGACATAGCTTGTTTCTCGAATTCCTCCGGTTTAGAACAGTTCCTTTTGATACGAAGGAATTGCCCTTTAGGAATATTGTTTTTCCAAGCTTGTAGATGATTACTCCTATAATTCAAATACCTACTCTGATCAACCTCTTTTATATAAGTTTTAGTCGCAACATCACCATCTGCCCCAATATATAGTGTAATATCTAGATAATTAATAGAAGTGGAACTAATAGTGCTCGTGAACTTCAACCCAAATGAATTGTGATTCAAATCATCCAAATATAATTGCAGTGAAACTAAATCCCCATCCCAGACAAAAAACAAATCATCAATATATCTGCCATAGAGAACCAGATTCACCCCGAGCTGCCGACCCCACACATGTTGTTCTTCGAACCGACCCATGTATAGGTTGGCAAAACTCGGGGCAAACCTGGTTCCCATGGCAGTCCCCAATCATTGTAAATAAAACCGTGAATCAAAAGTGAAGTAATTGTGTTTAAGAATATATTTGATACATAAAAGAACAAAATTACAAAGTGATTCTGTGATATTTGGATCGTTCTTGAGATAATGCTCAACTGCTTTTATTCCACCCTCATGTGGAATGTTCGAATAAAGGGATTCAACGTCACAAGTGGCAAAAATATAACTACTTCTCCATTCAATACCCTTGACAAGATGTAAAAAATGTGATGTATCTTTAATAAATGACCGTAGTGATTTAACATGTGATTGTAAGAATGTGTCCACAAAATAAGACAAATTATTTGTCAGTGAACCAACACCCGAAATTATAGGTCTACCAGGTGGGGAATATAGTGTCTTGTGAATCTTTGGGAGAAAGTAAAAAGTGGGTATTAAGGGATGTGTATTAAACAAAAATTTAAAAATTTCTTTATCAATCACCCCATCACCAAGTGCATTATCCAACAAATTCCTCAGCTCCTTCTGAAAAGGGATGGTGGGGTCGCCATCCAACGCCACATACTGTGAAACATTTAACAGTTGCCTATGTTCTTCCTGTATATAGTCTGTTGTGTTCATTATGACAACCCCACCGCCCTTATCAGCCAGTTTAATGGTGACGTTGGGATCCTCCCTAAGGGCCCTCATTGCTTGCCTTTCGTCCCTGGACAAATTATCCCTCAAATGTTCTTTATGCGCTTTTTCACAGAGAGTTCTAAACTCCTCCAAGGTGGATTGATAAAAACTTTCAATGTACGGACCTCTATATTGTAAAGGATAAAAATCAGACTTCTGTCTAAAACTTTTGGAAAAGCCACCATTGATATCAAACACCTGTGACAATTTAGGAGTCCCACCCAGGGAACTGGATTCGGTGTCCAATGATTCTAGAATGTCCAGGGCCTCCCCATCGTATGTGTCCAAAACAATGGGGGAGCCTACTATATTTTGTTTTTTCATACCTTTGATGGCAAAAAATCTTTTTCTACTCAGGGTACGGACATAGCGATTAAGGTCAACAAAAAGGTTGAACATGTTAGGTTTTGAAGCTGGGGCAAAATTCATCCCCTTACTTAAAAGTTTTAAATCTGCCTCACTAAGTGTTTTTGATGATAAATTATAAACTCCTTTCTCTCCTAGTATATGCGTATATTTTTGTTTTTGCTTAGATTTTGATCTCCCTCCTCTAGTTCCTCTCCTTCCTTTTCCCTTCCTCTTTTTAGGGCCCAGTTGTGATGGAAACCCCCTGGGGTGGTCTCGGAATCTGTGACTGTCCCCAAAAAAAGACTGATTTTCTAGTGGGCTATATTTCCTCTGTTTAGCCAATGGTCTCAGCTCACTTCTCCTATCTGGTGTATTAGACAGGCTAGGTGATTTATCATAATGACTCAGAGGTTCAAATCTATTGGTTTGTGCATACCTACCTAAAGACATATCTTGCCCTCTCCAGCTATTCCTCCTATTCGGGAAATTATTAGCAGCTTTATTCATAAACCTGCCCCTTTTATGGTTATCAAACCTGGGTTGATGTTTCTTAAAGCTAAAGCCACCACCCATGCCTCTATTGTGTTCCCGAGAGCTATCCCTAAGTGAGGAAATAAATTCATCCCTCCTCACTCTGTTAAAGCTTCTAGTTTGTCCACGCTCGTAGTCAGTTCTATCCCGACTCATTTTGTTTTCTTTTTGTTGAATTAGGGATTGTTCAAAACTTTCTATATTCTTATTCACTTTAAAATCTCGCTCTGAAAAACCCTTTTCATCTGTAAAGTTTTTAAGGAGTTCAGTAATTCTTTCAATTTCCTTTTGTGTATCGTTTACTTTGATTTCTCTATGTCTTATCAAAAGTTTCATAAGATTCTTAGAACAATTATCTAAAATTGTGTTCCATTCCTCTGTAAATTTTTCATCATCTTTAAAAGTAGATGTTTTTAATATTCTTAAACCTCTTGGGATGAGATCAGCATCCATATATTTCTGCAGAGTGATCTGATCCCACCAATGTCTAGTTTCATTTAGGCAGAGATTTTCCAATTTGTTAAACAGTTTCTGCATATCTGCCCCTCCCTCGTCTCTTTCTACCACTATCATAGGGTCCAAACCCTTCAAATAAGCTTCCCTTCTGCCCATTCTTTCTGTAACACATGTTAATAAAGACATAGCCTAGGGATAAAAGCTGCCTGCGACCAGTAAAAAATAGACAATATACGAAAAAATGCAAGCGCTAATACCTATTGTATGTCGTTATAAAAACTTCATATATAGTACCCAATGAAAAGTCAGCCCTCTACAGTGGGGAAACTGGAAAATCCCCAACAGAGAAGTAGCAATGTGAAATAAAATAGTGGGCGCTAATCAAGGTAATTATAAAAGGATATTTAATGAAAGGCAATAGGAGTAAACTCCAAGGAATAAAATAAACGTAAAATTACATAGGTAGTGTATTGAGAGACAAATATGGTGAGTAAAAAACAATGACTAATATGAAAAATAAAAAATTAAAAATATTAAATATATAAAAAAAATAAATAAAATATGCAATCAAGAATAAAAATAAAAATAAACAATATATAAATAAAATAAATGAATATGAATACACAATGTATGCAAACACAAATATGAATCCGCATGCACCACTGATCATATGGTGCTGCACATAAATCCACATAGAAATATCATATCACAGAGCAATTGCCGTATGATAGACACAAATGTATCCAAATATTACGTAAATCAAGATCCTAGAACCACTTGGTAAAAAAAAGGATTCCAAGAAATGTATATACTTTTGAATGTGGTAATGTTCCTGTTAAAAAAGTATATTTTCACAAGCCAGAAGTTTCCCTGGAACAGGATATAAGTAAATTGTAGCTCGTTTGTATATATCAGTCCCAATTAGAGCTATAAATAAATCCAACGGGAACAATGTTGGTTGGAGGCTGTGGAGTAGCAGCGTGGGCTGTCAGACAGGAGGTAGTTAAACCACATGCATGTGTATTTTTAGAAAATCTCCCGCTCAGTTTTCTACCCTGAAAATGTCTCTTCCATTTAGACCAAGTGCTGCATGGCCCACGAGCCGGCAGTGGTAATTACCAGTGTAGTGGTCAGAAGAACCGGGGCCCATGATCAGGGGAAGCAGCAGCCCATACGCTTTTGAGCCTCTCCACAGCGGGCACTTGTAACGCGTTTCTCCGCCTAGAAGCCCATCAGCGGTTTCGTCAGACAGTGTGACTCACAGACCCGGCAGCCGCTATAAATACCAACTTCAATTGAACGGTAACAGGTGTTTTGCCCGAACTTCATGTAGCGCATGCGCACAGTGTCTCCTCAGTTAGTGATAGAGGTATTCTCCACATTTCTGATGCACATGCGTATTTAGATGTCACATCGGACTCCATTCTTGATATATAAGGCAGCCACTTTTTAAAGATAGCAACATTATATTTATAAGCTAATTAGTAAAGATGTTTACAAAGTAACCAATTGTGCAAATGGCAACATTGTTTTTGTGTATTCACTACTACTATCTATCATTGAATCTAGTATAGATAGTACTCTTAACACATAAAATCTAAATGTATAACAATATTAATGAAAATAAAAATAATACTTATTAAAATAAAAATACAAATAGAATAAGGAAAAAATATATATGTAGACAAATATAATAATAATAAGAAACAGATACAAATAGCCATCTACTTATCTCTCATGATGTTAAAGATACTGGAACACACAATACTGACCCCGAAAAAACTATTTTATAAATAGATACCTATACATTTAGATCCAAGAGAAAATTCGTAAACAAAAGTGTTGCCGAACTCATATCTCTTAGGTTTAACGTATTTTTACTCTATTAGGATGAATAAAGCTCATTCTTATGGCTCGTTAACGTTCCAATTGGACCCATACTCCGGCCCCTATAAACTATAGACTATAAATAGTATATAAAAAATATATATCAGAATATCAACTATTATAACCCAAAAAATTATTAAAAAGGTAAAGAAATAGAGAAATCAAATCAATGAAGAATCCAAATCCATAAAAGATATATATTATATGCAGTATGTAACCCCAAAGCCCACCAACCAATACTAAGAGGTGGATATCTATATCACCATAGGCCAACATAGAGTAAACTAGCCTATATTATTGAGTTCCACTGTGTCGTTAAGACCTTGTGGAAAAAGGGTTTTGAGTCGAAATATCCAGTAAGCCTCTCGTTTACATAAAATATCCTTTTATAATTACCTTGATTAGCGCCCACTATTTTCTTTCACATTGCTACTTTTCCATAAAGGTCTAATACATCTGTCTACATTGCTGCTCAAACATCTCCTCATTTGAACAGTTTCTCCTTAGACGCAGAAACTGGCCTTTGGGGATGTTATTTTTCCACTTTTTGTGATGGCAACTCTTATAATTTAGATATTTATTGCAATCTACATTTTTACTATATGTAGATGTTTGTAATTTGTTATTACTGAAAGTGTGATATCCAAAAAATGAATACTTTGTTCGTGGAATTCGCTAGTGAACTTGAGGCCTAGATCATTGGAGTTCTGAAGTTCTACCATATTAATAATTGACAGGTCATCACCATCACAGATAAAAAATAGATTGTCTATGTATCTTCCATATAGAACCAGGTTTGACCCGAGTCCACTTTCCCATATGTAGCACTCCTCGAAACTTTTTCTGATTTAGTCTGTGTATCATATGTATTTTCTTCTAGTAATGATTCTAGTATTTTTAGAGAGGCTCGATCCTCTGAGTTAAGTACTATTGGAGTACCCGCAGTTTCTCTTTTTTGAAGAGATTTTATTGCAAAATACCGTTTGCGACTGAGCGTACGAACAAATTTATTTAGATCTACAAATAGATCGAACAGATTTGGTGCACTTGTAGGGGCAAATTTTAACCCCTTATTTAATAAAGTTAATTCCTCCTGTGATAATGGTTTATCTGATAAATTAAAAAATACTCGGACATCTATCTCCATTTAAGATTTTTGTTTGGGTTTCTTCTTAGTAATCCCTCCTCTACATCTTCTATTTCTTCCTTTCTCGCCATTGTTTTATACCCATCTAGGTCTTTTTTCTCTTTGTATTTTTGGCGATCGTTGATGGTTTGACCTCTCACCCTTGTCTAAAAAATACTTTTGTGAAGTGCTTGGTGTTTCGAGATCTGTTTGTAGATCCAAATCTATGTTGGTCCCATTCTTAGCTATATGTTTATCATCTATGTTGGCTTCTAGAACACTGAATTGATTTTGATGTTTTATATTGGACCCTGATCTGTTCCTATTTTTAACTGGTTTCTTATTATATGTACTGTATATGTGTTCGACTGATCGTATATCTCCTCTAAGATTTCGAGCACCATATCCATATTGATTGTTGTTGGATCTATATCTCTCTCTAGGGTATCTATTCCATAATAAGTTTCTATGACTTCTATTTTGTATCTCTCTGGGATACCTATTCCGTGAGAGGGTTCTGTGGTGTCTATTGAAAGTATGTACCTGGTCTTTATCGTAATTGTCTTTATCTCTATTTAATTTATTGTCTTTCCGTGCTATTAATGTTTTTTCGAACTCCTCTACTTTATTATTTGTTTTAAGATCCCTCTCATTGTATCCTGGACACTTATCATATTTTTTTAACTAATGTTGTACTATTTAAATTTTTGTACCTCCTCTACTTTATTCCCTCTATGTTTATTTAGTAATCCCAAAAGGGATTTTGAACAGTCATCAAGAGTTTGATTCCAAATATCTGTAAAAATCTGATCATCTTTAAATGATGCTGTTTTGAAAATTCTGAGAACTCTTGGTATAAGATTTTTATCTAGATATGTCTGAAGAGTTGATGTATGGCAACATCTGGAGGCCTAAACATTTTTCATACTTTGATATGCTTTTACCCTTTTATGTGTAAATCTGCATGTTAATCATGTAGGCTTTAAATTTACATAATTTTGAATCCACTATACCAGTGCTTCTCAAACTCAGTCCTGAGGACCCCAAACATGTCACGTTTTGCAGGTCACCCTGCAGGTGCACAGGTGTAATCATTACTCACTGACACATTTTAAAAGATCCACAGGTGGAGCAAATTATATCACTTGTGATTCTGTGAGGAGACATGGAAAACATGCATTGTTGAGGGTCCTGAGGACCAAGTTTGGGAACCTGTGCACTACACTATAAAAGACAATTAGAGCCATTTTGACTCATTTTATGTTTACCAACAATGTAGACACCTTTAATTTGCACTGCTCTGATTTTTTTTTTTTTTTAAATTACCATTGTATTAATTGCAATACATCAGTATGGCTTTACGTAGAAGTGACATGTTTGAATGTGGTGCTAACCCCTCAGAAGTTTGGATCGCACCTCTAAACCACAGATACTGTATCTAGAATCCACTGTAAATTAAAGTAAATAAAAAGTGAGAAAAAAACTGAACCCTTTCCCAGAGGTAACATTTGTCATTGGATTTCTCATTATGTAGAATCTTTAAAGCATACTGTGAATTATTATTATCTCTCAAGGAGAAAAAGAAGAGGCACAAACACCAGCTTTGAAATCGTCAACAAAGAAATGAGAACACAATCATTATAAATTTAAAAAGCAGCAGGACTGAAAACCCTTTACATGTCTCGTCTAACAAGCTGTGCTGAGAGCACGCCCAATGACTCTTAAATTAAAAACAGACTTTATTTTACACTGCCATGTTTTCAAAAGAGTATCTGTACTCAGTATGCTCTATTAAATAGCATTGTCACTAAGGTATGATGGTAATTCTTAATAAATGTAAAACCGCTAATTAATAAACAGAGAGCATAATACAGGAAAAGATGATAATCGTGTCACACATTTATAATTCTTAAAAGCTGAACCATTTATACTCATCACATTAATACATTAATTCGCACTTAGGACTGGCACAATGGAAGAACTCCACACACTGACTCATTGGAGACAGCTGCAGACTACAGTAATAAAGTGGTGTTGAAAGATTTGTACAGATGAGTCCACATACACCAATCCTTAAACCACGCCAAATCGCACCATATGACGCACCATGTGTCCAGACAGAGTCTTTCACCAAGGGCCTGATTCAGAGGCGCACACTATTTGCGTGCGCTTGCTCTGAAGCAGGGCGTCCATATTATTTTTTTTGACCGGCCTCCAGGCCGCTCGCACAGCTGTGGGTGACCATCGGGCTTGCGAGGAGACCCTGTGGTAGGGTCTCAGGTCTCGCAAGCCCGAGTGGACTTGCTCTAGTAGAAAATCAACATTGATACAATATAGAAAACATTAAGGGGCATATTCAATTAGCCGCGAAAAGTAGGCTAAGTTTTGCCTGCCGGACTTTCCGCCTACATCGTGTGTTTTTGGAGAAAACCCTTCGTGTGCACGCGGCTGCTTTTTGTCCTATTCAATTCCAATGATCGTGAAAACAGGACCCGGCGAAACTCAAACAGGTGAAAAGTGCTGTCAGATTAGGGGAAATCAGCCTGACACCCCCCAAAAGATACACTAACATTGGGGATCACTATGAATACCCCCGAATAGCCATGCTGAAGGTATTTGGGGTACTTAAATGCTCTCAATAGCTTCACAAGTGGTGAAGAATAGCATTTAGCAGTTTTTTTAGAGAAAATAACTAGTCCCAGCAAATTTGGGGTACATGAAAATGGGTGCAAGCATATTTTAAAGTTACTAATGTTAAGTTTTAAAAAACGTTAAAAATCCACCTGCCGAAACCATCTGCAATCTTAAAAACACCTGGGGCATACTTGGGGGCTCTCCTGGAGTCTATATCACTAGTTTTTAATTTTGTTCCCCAACTTTGTACTTTTTCGCACCCAAAATGAAAGTACTTTTTTGGGATGTTCTGAGGTATTTTTTAAACTTTTTTTTTTACATACTTTACCTTTGGGGGATTGTCCCAAGGCTGCAGGGGAGTTCCCGCAACTTTGCACCCCTAAACCCCAAAACTTTTTTTCGACTTTTTTTCGACTGCTATTCATAGGCAAATCTTTTTCGCCTATTCCAATGCATTGACTTTTCACACCGGTGAAAAGTCTTTGGAATTGAATAAGGGGAAAAGCTTTTGCCTGGCGAAATGACGTCACCAGCGAAAACTTTTTTTTGCTTAAAACGGCTTATCGCGGCTATTTGAATACGGCCCTAAATGTCTAATAACAGGAACGATTGCTCATTCGCTGCATGCCTGTTTCAGGTAGATCCTTAGCACCCAGGAAGGGGTGGTATAAGTCCTGATTACGGCTGTGGACGTAAGAAGAGTGGGAAGGATAGGCTTGCATATGCAGTTGCCCAGAATTTTAGTATAAACGGGCGGATTCTCTCATTACCATAATGTCATTATGTTACATAATGACGCAGAAGCATCTATAGTTTACTATACTAGTGTTTTTTCTGTTCTAACCCCAAAAAATCATCTCCCCACACCCATTCCATGTTCTTTCCCATTATATTCATTATATTTTTATTCAATTATGCACATACAACTGATAACGAGATAGGTAACATAAAACATACAGATGCCTAAAAACCAACAATATATCACACTGCAAAGCCACAGAAAAACAGTAAGAAGAAAAAACACAGCAGAACACATAGAAACAAATACCATCCAGTATAATATTATAATGTTGCCTTGTTGCTCATCTTACTAGTGCAGGGGCCTTAACGGCTGGTCTGGGTCTGCACCCGGCTCTGCCAGTGCTTTTGCACCTCTAGAGAGCTGCTTGTCACTGTGTGGTGGGGTGAGGCAGAGGGCAAAACAGGATTGTGTTGCGGGACGTATTTTGCCAACCCCTAATGCAGTGGTTATTGAGCAATAAAAAAAAAAAAAAACTTTATTTTATTGTAGCTAGGCTACAATACAGGCCCAATTTCTGTGTAACAAAGTTCAAGAAGAATTGCCACCAATAGACAGCTTCTAGCACTAATAACCTCAGTGGAATCTATGGCTGCTAGGGCCCAACACGCAAGTAGCCTAGCATTATTCAGAGTGCCAGGAACTTACTACTGATTGTTAGACAGCTCCCAACACTTCCCCTAGTGGGGATTGCTTTCTAAAAAGTCAGTAAAATAACCTAAAAAACTAAACCCAAAAAATGGGACTTGAAACAAAGCCTTGCCAGCAACAACTTGGAAATATATTTCTGATTACTGGTTTGTTTTGAAGCTATTACTATTAATTTTCTCATTGAATATACTGCAGTTATAATTTGATTTGTTAATTTACAACATGGACAAATATGAGTTATTTTTAAATGGGAAATAACTAGTAATCCTACCAAATACCGTAACGCAGGTGTCCTAAGGCGAGCTCAGGGAGGACAGAAACCTCCCGTGGAGCAGAAGGGCTTGACATCCATTTATTACAGAATTATATAAGTCTATTAAGTGTAAAACTGGGTACACATTAGCCGATGTGTACCCAGCGTGATATGCCGGCGATGGGACCTGGCATGATGGGTCCGACAGGGGGATGGGTATGTCATGCTGCATTCTGCACCATGACATCGTTAGCGTCATCCCGTCGGCCCTACAGTAGGGCCGATGGGTGATGTCGCTAACGACCCGCGGGAGCGTGCATATCATCTTTCTGAGTTGTGCATTGTTGCTCTAAGGTTATGAAAGCAAGATGATAGGTTCACATGTTTATCCACAGTCCTATAAGTGTATTGCTGCTGAATCACTTCTAGTTTCATACTACCAGCACTTGTATTATGGTCACAATGGAAGCTGCAGGTCTGAAAATGGCAAATTTATGATATGGACATGGCAGGTTCGGCATCCTGGAGTCCTACAATTCTTTTATTTTTCCTCAGTACATTGTTCCTTCTCCGGAATTGATCTTGCTCTAGTCTTTAGTACACAGGTTCTCAAACTCGGTCCTCAGGACCCCAAACAGTACATGTTTTCAAGGTCTCCTCACAGAATCAAAAGTGAAATAATTAGCTCCACCTGTGGCTCTTTTAAAATGTGTCAGTGAATAATGAATACACCTGTGCACTTGCTGGGTGACCTGGAAAATGTGACCTGTGTGGGGTCCTGAGGGCCGAGTATGAGAACCACTGCTCTAGTTCATTAATGCCTGCCATACCTAGGGGTAAATTTACTAAGTATTGAGATAGGTCGAGATGACCATCTCGAGTGATTTATTGATTTTTTTTCCTGCTTGCAAATTTACTAAAGGTAAAGTCGGGTGAGTCAGAGAGAGATTTCTCTCATCTCACTCGTAAAACTCGGGTGAGATAGCAATCTCGAATCAAATCACCATCTGGCCAAATCGGAAGTACTTTTCACCTAAAACTTACATCTCTCAAATTTACCAAGAATCGGGATGACAAGCTCAGGTGAGATGGGAGCAAATTCTCTGTCAAAATCACTTTTCAAACTCTCAACCCCCTGAGTTGCGAGATGGTCAGAAACATATACAAATTATTGTGATTTGTGTATGTTTCTTTGTGTAAATGTTTAAAATAGGGTTCATTTCTAAAATAAATGACGTACTGTCGCCCCAAAAACACTAATCAGACCCTGGTTCTTAATTTACAGGGAAAAAAATGTGTAGAGTTCCACTGTAAGTTACGAACCAGCAACAGGCTGGTTTGTAATTTACAGTGGAACCCTACACATTTTTTCCCCTGTAAATTAAGAACCAGGACAGGCTGGCAAGCCCGGGGCTGGTTAGTCTTTTGGGGGGGGTCCTCACGACAATTTTTTTACTAACATTTAACCCTTTTTGACAAGTCTTAACACACAAGCAGCAAGCACATATCTCACTGATATGTGCTGGCTGCTAGCTCGGGAGAGATTTGCAGAGAGAAAACACTGCAATCTCGGGTGAGTAATCTCCTTCAATATGAGTTACTTGGGAGAGATATCTCGTTCTGCTACACCATCGGCCAACTCGTTTAGCCTCAAATCGCCTGTTAGTAAATTTGGTAAAAAAAAGGGATTAAATCACCCGAATTTTGGCGAGTTCCAGGGATCGCCTTGAAAATCGGGACCATCTTGAATCTTAGTAAATTTACCCCCTAGTGTGGAATACCAGCCTAGGGGTATTTCTGACCATTCTCAGTGTGTTGTGTTTTGAGTTAAATTATGATAAGGGTGCATCCTTTTGGAGAGTTAAGCCCTTCTGGCTACCAGAAAGTGAGCTAGGTCTAAATTAGTGACAGCCTGTGAGGATTACTTTTCTATTAATGAAAATTGTACTTCTCTCCTGTTATTATGGGACTCCTTTAAAGCATTTCTACAAGGTACATTAATAAATAAAGTAGCACAAATAAAACAATTTACTAAGCATCAGGAAACTGAGTTGGAGCACATGAGTCGAGCTCTGGAAGCAAAATATGTAATAAGCAAGTCTGCAGTGGAACAAGTGGTATGGCTTGTAGCGCATAGGGAATGGACTGACCCTTTACTGGACAAACCAAACGCAAATTACTGTTCAATACTCATTCCCTTTATGCTCAGGCTGACAAAAATAGTACAGTATCTATTCCGCTTACTTAGCTAATGCAGATTCTGGCACACTTACTGTTCTTGAGATTAAGAATAAGCAAGGGGTTAAATGCTCCTTAAACAGAGATTTGCAAAAGTGTTTTATTCTCAATTTCAGTATGTCTATGCCACTCAGGTCTGTATTCCCAATTTGCCCTCTCTAATTCCATTGACTGTATAGTTCTCCCTCGGTTGTCTTTTCACATAACATACTTAGATTCCGCCTTTACAGTAGCAAATAATCGGAACTGTGTGAACATCTGCATTGCATGCTGCTAGCGTACAGCTCTGAATCAGGACCAATACAGTATGTCATTCTTAGATCTTGTTCTCATCTATTTCTTGCTACTATAGATCTGATCTTGTCTCACTTCATATCTGGCCTCAAATTAGTGGTCTTCACCCCATCACTGATATAACATGACCATGCACTACTTACTTCAGTATATCCAGTAATGAAGGAAAACCAATTCATTTCTCAGTGACACACCTCATTTTCTGGAAAACAATAGAGGCTAAAAAGGAAATTGTTCTTCTTGCCCAGCCTGCAGAGAACAATATTGCACATTCATATTTACTGTAATGATTTGGGACATAAAACGTTACTTGCACTAGTACAGGAAAATTAAACTATAGATTATGAAACAGTGCCACTCAGTGGACAAATTATTAAATGGAAATCTATCTGCAAGACTAAAATTTACTATATTATTATTATTATTACCAGTTATTTATATAGCGCACACATATTCTGCAGCGCTTTACAGAGAATATCTGGCCATTCACATCAGTCCCTGTTAATTTCAGATGAAGCTAAAATATTATTGGTCTAGTTACTACTGTTGGAAGGTTTGACAGTTCTGTGGTGGCACTACCACACAAAAGCCACAATCAGCAGTACAAGGCTCTGCCTGGCTGGGCTGGTCCCACTATGATAGGGAAACACACAATATAAACAATATAAGACACAGCCCCAGCCTGGGCAAGCACAGGGCTGAATTCCCTAGGGAATTGGACCAGCAAAAAAAACACATGACTTTCCCCCCCACCACATTTCCCCACACGTACACACCCACCTAGGGACACATAGCCCGTGCTGACAGCACTCATGATCCACCCAACTCACTTGTATGTGGTAGTGTAAGAAAAAGAAAAAGTAATTTAGTAATGGCTCTACAAGTCCCACCAAACCATGGCAGCCTTTAACTGCTTGGGTATGCTGGCAGTTGTAGAACTACAAGTGAGAGTATATCAAACCTTCCAGTGGCCATTTTGAGGTAATCCATGGGTTAAAAAGAAACCCTAGTAATATAACAATAGACTTACTCTAATACATTCCACATCATAAATGACAGAAAGGAGGGCAGTCTTCAACTGTCCCATCAGAGTGTGAGAAAGCTTCTGTTTTTGGATAGTTCAGTATGGACCATACGTGGGGTATTAATGATCTTCATTGTGTCAATTAAGTTATTTCATAAATGGCACTGGTGCAATGTAGTTTATTTATACACTCTATCTTTATTTAATTAGTTTATGTATTTACTAGCTGAAGTACCTGCCGTTGCTGGGTTTAAGTCTTCAAGTTATTCATTTTTATTATGCGATGTCATCCAAATTCATCCAGTAGAAGGTGCCCCGGGTGACAGTTCTGCCCAGCGTACACCAGCGGGAGGTCTCTAAGCTCCCTAAAACCTGAAAAGGATCAAACTGGACCACCTCGCGTTGGTTTCATCCCAATCAGTGCAGGAGTGTATCTTCAAATTATTACGTTTTATTATGTGATATCGTCCAAATCCATCCAGTGGGTTTCAGCTTATCAGATAAAATGTATGTCAGTCTGACATACATTTTATCACACAGTGTATGTCTGGCATTAGAAATATGGCAAAATATATTTCATTACATAACCATGTCTCCTGACTATAAGGATCCAAGAATACAGTACAATTACAAATGTGTGGTATTGAATAGTAAGCTCCCTGGCTAGTCTGACATCTGCTGGCAAACTGGTGGATGGTAAGCATTCTCCATATTTGGTGGCAAGCGATAAAAATACATCTGCACTGCCTGGAGATTCTTCGCATGGTGATGACAATAACATGCGTATAGATGCCCAAATTTAACATTTTAAGCTGGGTACACACTATACGTTATGTGTATCCAGCCAACGGAACAACACAATTAAATGATATATTGTTACGGCCTTACACACTGCACTATCTGGTGTACAAACACTCAATATATTGTTCCATGCTACATTTAGTAGCATGGCGTCATTCACCACATCGTCCCATAAGATGTGCAGCACAGCAGATGGGACGATGCAATGAACGACCGCTGTGCACGCACAATCGGGCGTACACACTATATGATCCACAGATATATCAATCCGATCCGCATCTAAAAGATATACGTGTATTGTAGGATATATCTTATATTTGGTTGGGTATGAAATCCCGGCTGTTGGTCACAATACTGAAAGCCGCATCCCGACAGCCAGAATCCCGACACCTATAGGAACTAACGGTGTTTTCCTAACCCTCCCTCACCGGTGCATAACCCTACCCTCCCCCTCCATGTACCCTAAACCTATCACCCCCTCCCTGGTGCCTAAACCTAACCTCCCCCCTAGTGCCTAATCCTAACCTCCCCCTCCATGCACTCTAATCCTAACACTCCCTCCCCGATGCCTAACCCTAACCTCCCCCTAGTGCCTAACCTTAACCCCGCACCCTAACCACGGGATACTGGTGCCGCGATCCCGACCTGTCGGGTTTTCGGCGCTGGTATTTACACCTTCGGCATCCTGCATGCCGACTACATCCCCTTATAGTGTGTACCCAACTTTTACCAAACTCCCTTCCAAATACAGTAATTCCCTATTACAAATCTTAAATGCTGAAATTGTTTTTACCCCAGGCCTAAGGAAATTGACCTAGGTACCAACCATAAATCTACCATATGAAATGGAAATAGATGAGATGGTGTATTGCTGAAATAGTAGGCATGCACCTATTTATCAATATGAAGCTCTGTATATAAATTAAGATTATGGGCTTGTACAAATCTCTCATAGCTTTTTTATACTATAGGGAGAGTTCAGGGTCCTTTAGAGGGGGCTAAATTTCACAGTATCTATTAGAACTGGGGTTGTCAAGTACCCCCAACAAGCCAAGGTTTCAGGATTTCTGTCAGTGAAAACAGGTGGGATAACTACTGACTAAGCAAAATAGAATAATTCACCTGTGCATGATTAAAGAAATACAGAATACAGACCCTGTTGTGGGTACTTGAGGGATAGAAAGAATGAAAAATCCCTATTGTTAAGCTGGGTACACTCTAAACGACTTGAGTACCCAGTGATGCCACCCACAACCCCAACCGACGGGCTGACATATTGGGCGACCCGTACACACTGGACGATCTGATGCCCGACATGTCGGCCCCTGCTGCATCCCACGGCATGGGGTCGTCAGTCGCATCGTCTGATTGGACTGCATGTAGGGAAGATCAGACGATGCGAATGACGACCCCATGGGAGCACACACTGCACGATATAGTGCATACACACTGGAAGACTTAAACGATTTGACGTTCCGATGCTTCGGATCAGGCAAATTATTAAAAAAACACTAGACCAAAGGCACAAACACACACTAAACGTGGTACTGTAGGAATAAATTAACACCCATCATGGACAACAACAGGAGACCTCTCCAGTGGTTTTGTATTAACATTAATTCCTTGACCCGTCAAATTTCCCTCCTCTCCAGATTTTCTCTTCCAGACATTGGGCGGTATTCAATTAGTTTCTCACCCGCAATAAAGTTTTGCATGCCGCACTTTTCACCTACATCGCATATTTTAGCCGCGTAAACTTATCGTATGCGCCCCTGCTATTCGCCGTATTCAATTCCAAAAGACTTGAAAATGGCGACACGCGAAGTCAGAACAGGCGGAAAGTGGTGTCAGAATCGGGGAAATCAGTCTGAACCCCCCAAATAGATTCAGAAACATTGGGGATCAATGTAGTAGTGCCCGATTAGCCCTAATAAAACAGTTTGGGGTACTTAAGTTGGTACAATTTCCTCTAATTAGCGTCTTTGAACAAGTGGTGGAGAATGGCATAATGCAGGGTTTTTTTGCAGAAAATAAGTAGTCTTTTCAAATTTGGGGTACATGAAAATGGGTGCACTCATCTTTTAGTGTCTCTAAAGTGAAATTTTAAAAAGTCAATTTTCTCCCCCAAAAAAGCACCTGCAATCCCCAAAACACTTCACCCCTTCTTAGAGCACCCCCAGATTCTTATTTCGTTAGTTTGCAAACTTGTCCCCCCCGCTTTGCACTTTTTCGCCCCCAAATTCAAAGTACTGTTTTGGGGTGTACGTAAGTCTTTAACTGGAATTTTTTGCCGCAGTTCTCCTTTGGGGGGCTGTCCCAAGGGTTCTGAGTGGTTTCCTCACCTTTGCACCACAAAATAAAATTTTTGCACTTCTTTTCTCCACCTATTCAGAGGCAAATCTTTTTCGCTTACTACATTGCATTGACTTTCCGCATACGCGAAAAGCGAATGGAATTGAATACGTCGATATATTTCCGACAGGTGAACAGTCGCACTCAGCGATACTTTTTCGCAGATCTCGGCTTTTCGCGGATAATTGAACGGAGGGCCATTGTCGGAGGCCTAGCCATTTTCTCAATTCCTGTAACAGTAGGGCACCCGGATTGGGTATGAAATCTCAGCTGTCGGGATGCCGCTGGTCAGAATACCGACTGTGGCATACCGACAACCAGAATCCCGACACCCATAGGAATGCACATAAGTATTTTCCTAATCCCTACCCTAACCCTCCCTCCCCGGTGACTAACCCTAAGCTCCCCCCTAGTGCCTAAGCCTAACCTCCCCTTCACCTAACACTCCCTTCCCGGTGCCTAACCCTCCCCCTAATACCCCGATACTTACCAGGTCGGGATCCCAGCACCAGTATCCCGACCGCCGGCATCCTGACCGGTCGGGATTTCAGCGCCGTTATTCAGACCGTCGGCATCCCGCACGCTGGGATGCCGACTACATCCCAGGCACCCATGTGTCCTGACCTAGTGCTTGTTTACCATTAATTCAACCGCACACTGCCTAAAAGCTAACATGATAGGGCTTACATTCCTATAAGATTATTTGGCACACAAAAATAATTTATCATGTCTCAAGTACTGTAATTGTCATGTCACTTGTGTATCCTGTTTTTTTTTCATTTATTTGAGGACTTCTACCTCATCCCATTGCCATCAACTCACAATAAACAGTGATTTCGTTGTCTTTCACTTCTTCACTATAAAATGGATGTGTCTGGAGTTGTCTCAACGGCTGTCCTTGTTTTATATTCCTCATTCTTTTGTCCTTTTTTGGAAAAACTTATGCTAGCCATACACGCTACAATTATTGGGGCAATCCGTCACAATATCCGCGGATTGACCCGATAATTGTAGCGTGCGGTCAACTGAGGGTTAAAAATTGCTCGGGCGGGCATGCTGGATTGTCCAGCATGCCCATCCGATATTTATGAGTTAAGGCGCGTACACACTGGGCGATCAGGAAACACGTTATGATTGCGATATCATAATCGGACCGTCGTACCTGATCACCTGTAGTGTCTGCACTGAACGATCATTCAGTGCAGGCACAGTTCATCATTCCCGAACATGCTAATCTGTCGTTATCAGCAGATTGGCCTGCATGTTCAGATGATGGACAATGTCGGAAACGACCAGCGATAGCGCGCATCGCTGGTCGCTTCTGACATAAAAGTGCATGATTTGTGCACGATTACTGAGCGATTGCACGATTACGATGTTGTAATCGTGCTATCGCTCAGTAATATCGCCCAGTGTGTACGCACCTTTAAACTGTCGGCCGCATCAGGCAGTGTATGCGCGTCCGACAGACAGACATTTCCTGTGTTCCTTCCCATGGAAGGAACAGGGAAATGTCTCCTCTCCTGGGGGCGGAGTGCAGATGCCGGGCTAATACACTGTAAGATATCTCACAGTGCATGCCGCAGACATCTGTGGGATGGCAGGCTGCCAGATAAAATGTCAGTTGGTCTGACAGGCATTTTATCTGGACGTGTATGCTCAGCTTAAGTAGAACATTTGTGCACCATCTGTATTTAATAGGCTTGCCATATCATCCCTTTAATTCGGGGCACCTATGAATTGCTCAGATTCTGAAGGGTTAGGTCTAGACAATACAGGGCTGATGGCCCTGTGACGTCACACCCACGTGACTCGGCCTGAAAGGGGGAGGGGCGGGGATGGTAACGGGGGACCAAAAGTAGCCGCTCGCCACGCTTCGGGCACGGTGGCTCGCTGCGCTCGCCACAAATATATATTCCCCCTCTGTGCCCTAGTGGATGGTAACGCAGGAGCGGTCCAGCCTCCTGCCGCGGTCACGTGGTGTCTACGTCACAGATGTCCTTTCTCCAACTTGGAAATAGCAGCAACCGATTCGGAAGCTGGCTGACTTCAAGCCTCCATTTCACCTGGTTTTAATCAACCACAGAACCTGTGTAATTCACGTGTCCCGAATTAAAAGGATGCTATGGCAAGCAGATATTTACGTGTAAATAAAAACTGCTGCTGCTAAATTCGAAAATCTCTCGCCCAGCTCAGTATCTGTATCCATGGTGACCCAGCATTACTGAGCGCGGGGTTTCTTGGGAAACGAGCTTTCCGGTGAGTGACGCCAACAACTAGCTAGTCGCGTACACGGTGCAGTGTGCACTACAGCCGGTGGGTGTAGTAGTTTGCCAACCATACGGGGCCGTAGCCTGGTGGGCGGAAGTAGAGCACTGTTTCCAGGTCAGACACGTGACGTGCCGCTGTTGCTGTCGCTGGGACAGAGTGACAGGCACATGATGGCTGCAAACCCAGCTGTGTTTCAGCCACTTTCTTCTCTGCTCCTCTCCATCCCCCGTGCTCTGTAGCCATGGCCGGGCCGGCATCCCGTTACTCAGAGCCTGAGCCTCCCTCGGCCCGACCCAGCAGCCGCAACTATGCCGAGGAAACGGAACCGAAAGCGGCTGAAGTTTCGGGCTGACGATCTGAGCGCTCACAGAGGTGAGAGGGGACCTCGTGTTCCGCTGTCTCTCCGTGGTACCTCTTCCTTCTCCTCGCCGCTGTGCCGGCATCATGACCGACACCCAGCACCTGTCACTGCTGTGCCACCTATTGAGTTACATGTCCCTGGTCTCCTGCCAACCAGTAGTACACACGTACCTCTACACTTGCGGAAGGGGTCTGGTTGCCCAAGCTTGGCAGGGCATAAGTACCAGGTGTCCCCATTGTATCAGGAACCTATATACATGTATAGTCACTGTTCCTGACTCCTGCCACTCTGCTGTATAGGAGAGTTACGCAATGTGTAAAAGGAGCTCTGTACAAGCTGAGAACAAGGCCATTTCCATTAGTGAAAGACCCTAAAGCATGTATGCCCCTGCATTTATAAGCGACAATGGTGTAACTGTAAGGTGTTTGTAGGTCACGGACCTCTGATAGTAGTTATATGGGCAACATTGACACTGGTGGTACATTCTGCTGACGTTTTCCTTATTTCTGGCACTTTAATTATTGTCATCGACATCGTCCTGTAAATCAGACTAGTGCACCCATGCGAATTTGAATGGGTACTTCCCATTTCCTAAAATAGTTACAATAAACAGAAGGGTAAGCCCAATATGCCAGTATAGACTAAAGAAAGTTTTGTGTCCTTCCTTACTTCTTGCAAGGGATGCATGCAATCCCTATCCACTTGATTTTGTCCCTACAAATAACGCAATGTTATTAAGGTGTATTATATTTCATATGAAGATAAAGCATCATCAACATACCGTATCTAACATGTCTACCACATGGGGAGTACTTTATAAGCCTTTTAGTTTCATATAAACCTATACTACCACCTGTTTGTTACATTTTACGTAACTTCCTCTTGATAGCCAAATCCTCAGGGCTTCTCCACGCAGCTGTGTTTCCTGGGACACTGACAATTCTTTAATGCACAGTCTGCAAATCCATTCTACAGACTACTTCAAAGTAGCAGAAAATATATATATATGAGGGAGTATTAACCATAAGCTGCAGTTTCTTGGTTGTGTCTTGTAATTGGTCTTTCGTAGCCGATTGGCTTTTAACTGCCGTTGTGAGAATGCAAGGGAGCTCCGGCTAATGGAGGGAATTAGTAAAATATTTTAATGGATGTGCAGCATTAAAGAAAATGTAATGGAATATGTACAGTAGATAAATTAATACAGCTTTTCCACCAAAAACCTGGGTCCTAATGCGGGATTTGGAACACTGTTCCAAGCCGGGTCAGACCCGGGACTTTATCCCATTCCCACTACTGTGCCGACTTGGTATATTCCCGGGACAGCGCCGTTCACACAGCCCAGGGGTGCAGTGCCGGCTCTTGAAGAAGACATCCACCAAGTGGCAGAAACTTCAGCTCTCCCCTGAACGCCAGACCGGAGCGGACCAGCGACTTGAAGAGGGGAGGAGGGTGTCTTTTTGGGTGGGTGGCTGATGTCATAGCTGTCCCTGGGGAGACGGGCAGGGAGCGATTACAGCCTCTCCGTATGCAGCAGGGATGGAGCAAAATAGGCTGTAATCTCTCCCTTCCTGGTGACAGCTGTCACAGACACCTTCCAATTTCACCCAATCACCATGCTGTAAACGGGTTACCCGTTTACGCTGAGCTTTACCCAGGTCTTACCTGCATAAAACCCTGCTCGAGACCCGGGAAGAAATGCCAGGTCAATCAACCCGGGATTTTCTTCTAGGAGCTTTTTCCACTGAGCAGTGACTGGTGGCTGTGGAAAAGGGGTATTAGCATAAATACAAGTATTCAAATAATCTTTTGCGATGTTTTAAACCATTATCAGTAACTTCTATTAAGAGTCCTTTTTAGATCTTTCATGCCAAAACATACATATTAGTGAATACAAAATTGTTTCTGTAAGCTTTAGGATAGCAGAAACATCAGTGCCTGGCCTCCTGTGGTAAAAATATAATAATGTAACAGGCACATATAACTGGTTGGGCCAGTTTATTTCACCTGAAACTTAAGTGTTACCTTCTCAGCAGATGTTGGCACTGGGCACGCAGGATTCAAACGCTTTGATACTCCAGCCATGCTGAAGGTAACATGGAGATGATGGCATAGGGGAGAGAGCTACTGTAATGCTTCATTGTGCTACTCATTCTAATGCCGGGTACACACTGGATGTTCTGTTCGGCAAACGATATCTCTGAACGATCTCCCTTGCAATTCCTGGTGTCCTGGATGAACACTATTGTTCATCCACACCAAAGATATCACCAACTATCTGAAACACCTATGGAAAATGCATGATATCGTCCAGATTGGCCTGCATGCATGCCCAATGGACAATATCGTTATCGTCCAGTGGGAGCGTGCATCGTTGGTCGTTCGTTGCAAACACACGGAATGATATGAACGATATTGTTAACATCGTATCGATATATCGTTTAGTGTGTATGCACCTTAAGCCACAATCATTGCATTGGAGCAGTAATATCACTACAAGCTGCCTTTTTCCCTCCAGGACTGTATTCTGAACAGACCCAAATCAGATAATTTTACAAAGATCTGTATAATAATTAAATAAACATACAACAACACATTTATTTTGGAGATATGGGGATGATGCGGAGTGAGTACAGTGCCAGTTGGTGTTGCATATTTTGCATGAATTTGCACAGCGCTTGTCCATAACAGTGGGCTCACATGCACTCAGACATATTTGCATGATGTCACTTACGCCTGGGTCGGCAGAGCTGGCAAATGGGGATGTTCTAAGTACAGTTAAGGTGCCCATACATCTGTGATGGATTGCCACGATCCCGCGATGCTGCGACCCGGGATCGCAGAAATCCAACATGTTGGATTTGACGATCGCGATAAAAAAATTATCGTGATTGTCTAATCGGGGACATTTAACATGCCAAAATTCAGCAATCCTGCGACTATTCTCTGAACATCGATGGTTGGCGTTTCCACCCGGAAACGCCGGCATTTACCATCGCATCGCCGGATCGCTACAATCAGTCGCAGATGTATGGGCAGCATAAGACTGTGTTCGTGCAATTAAGAACACATGCAGATTGGGGAAAAGTTCCCTACACACCTAGGAAAGCTGCATTATTTGCAGGTGGATGATAGTTATCGACACTAGTGAGCTGCTTGTGGTTGGCTGCTTGCCATTAGTGCTAACTGATTGGTGGGTTTTTTGTTGTCGTTTGTGCATAGATTATGCATTTGTGAGTGTGTTTAAGCAAAATCAGGGACTTGTTTCTGCTGTATTAGGGTTTTTGTTGCAGTTTTATTGATGCCTCAAAGTGAATTCCATTTTTTGGCACTAATATAAATTGCTTACAAAGGCATATGTGTAAGTAAGTAATCTGGGATGTGAGCCTGCTGACACATACCCTACTGTTGCCGACTGGTACACACCTCCAGCTCTGCATGAGCCCCAATATCTTTATTACAGATATCATGCAAAGATGGAATTATCCTTTAATTCTTACCTCTTTTGTATTTGTTTTGAGATTGTTTAACAAGAGCCCAATCCCGCTGTACCCACTATATGAGCTTATTCTTTCTGCTACAGCACTTTATTAAATACTTTTTTTTTCTATTTACGATTAAGATTGTGATGCAGTTAGCAAGTTGACAGTGATTATGTACATATGAGAAAACCAGTGTCGGGATCCCAGTGGAGTTGAAATGCTATTTAAAATATTTTAACCATGCGGGCATTATAGCTTTAAAAGCATGAAGTTCTGATGTCCACGTGGTTGAAATTCTTACAATAACATTTCAACGGTATCTGGATCCTGGTGCTGGCCGCCTCCTGTATACATAATGACACTAGCCAATTTGCAAATATCCCTCTGATTGCTGGGAATACTTGCCATCACATTTAATAATATATGTATTTACCTTTCCCAGTTACGGTGGCAGATTATGCCAATTCTGATCCAGCAGTTGTGAAGTCTGGACGAGTGAAGAAAGCTGTGGCCAATGCTGTCCAAAAAGAAGGTGAGAACTGAGCAGGATATTATTTTAATTATTATTTATTTGTTGTAGATCTTAGATTATCTCAAATTGTAAGTATGATTTCAAACTCTGTAGCATGGACAGACTCATTGACATCTTGTGTTTTGTTTGGGTTTATCTTGAGGGACAACAAACTAAATGTGTGCATTTCCTATAACACCTGAGGAAGATATTGGACTTTATGCATAAGAATTATTAAAATGGGATATGCAAAAAGTGCTAGTTCATCTCCCATACCAACAGTGAGCTGTGAAATGCTCTTATTTTGTTTTTGTGACAGCTAAAACTTCCTTATTTAAAATCTAAGACAGCAGTGATAAAGGGCACACTAGCCACATGTGACTTATGCTGGGTACACACTATGTAATATGTTGTTCAATCAGCTGACAAGTGACATATTGCACAGTGCATGTCATTCAGACATAATGTGTTGGTCCTGCAGCCGATGCCTATGTATCTCGCAGATATATTTGTACATCTGGCTGTCTGTACGGCCGACAAACCCATATTCTTGGGGTGCGTTATATATTGTGAATTGGGGGTACAATGGGACATATATTGTGAATTGAAGGCACAATGTGGCATATGTTGTAAACTCTGGGCACAGTGTGGCTAATATCCCCAGATTGTATGAGTGTCTGTAGAATGACAGTATTGCAGCATCTTATATTTAGGGCCATATTCAATTAGCAGGTTTTCTTGGGGATAAAGCATTGGGCGCGTGCCCGAGTATCCCCGTATTCAATTTGGAATCGTCAAAAACGGGACCCAGAGGAAAGGTAAGTAGTGAAAAGTCCTGTCACTTTTGGGGAAATCAGCCTGTCACCTCGCAAAAGATGGTCTGATGGGGATTCACTATGGGTACCCCCAAATACCTTCAGCACAGCAATTCGGGACTACCCATAGTGAATCCCCATGTCAGACCATCTTTTGGGGGGTGACAGGCTGATTTCCCCAAAAGTGACAGAACTTTTCGCTACTTACCTTTCTGCCGGGTCCCGTTTTCGCCGATTCCAAATTGAATACGGGGATACTCTGGCACACGCCCGATACTTTATCCCCATCAAAAGCTCCGATGACAGCGAAAAGTCTGGCAACTGACTTTTCGCCTGTAATTGAATATGGCCCTTAGTGTTCTAGTATAGTTACCCCCTCTATGGTTCTAGCAACCGAGGCTGGCAACGCCCAGTGCTTATTACCCCAAAGTCAAGGGGGACCAGAGTTGGTTAAAAATTCGAGGGGACTCCCCTTTTTTTTTTTTTTTTTTTTTAGAATTTTTTTAGGTTTTTAACCATTCCTTCAGTTTAAGATTAACTACAAATACAAACATTTGGGTTTAACTTTAAAAAAAAAAACAATATTTATTTAAAACCTGCAGAAGTGGGCAGACACTATTTGCTTACTTTTGTGTGTGTATATAGATAGACAGACTGTAGTCAAAGTAATTGTAGTGTGATCCAAACCATGTAATATTCCATGTCCTGGATTTGGGTATATAGTGTACTGTGAGTTGGCCTTTGTAATATGTAATCTAGACAGCCGTATGACTAGCATGCTCCTGGCTATAATGTGTATTTTCCTTCACCTGTGTGTAACATTCTCCAGGAAACCTACAAATCCTAAAACCACCGGAATATGTTTACATGGCACAACTGACTGGGCTTTATTTATGAAGCAGCAGCTTTTGTAAGCCACTGCTTCCTGGCAGGTTGCAGGTGAAAATGTAAAACTAAAGTCCGTGTGAAGCACGCCAGACTTTATACTGACTGCGAGTGCCGTTTTTACATTTTTACCGGCAACCCTCCAAGAAAAAGCTGCTGCTTCGTAAATAAAGCCCCTTGTCTGAGTCAGGTTTCTAATGGAACAATCTGAAAGGGCATTGAGGTCAATATATATACAGTAGATGGTCTCACTGGCATAGAGCTAGATTCACCAGGAAAGAATGTTGTACATGATAATACCATAAATACTAGCCTGTGGTTATCTATTCCAAGGAAAAGGAAAGCTGGTTGTCATAACCATTTAAACTTAAGGAAAGTCTTTACACTCAAGTTTCAGATCAATGGCTTTTTTTTAAATGTGTTTCTTGAATAATGGTTTTCCCATGAGACTCTTTATAATTTTACATATGTGATGCACGTTTTGTAATACTGTATATGTTTAGCCCATCGGCCTTAATAGTTTTATAAACCTACAACTATTATCTTTTTGTTGTTACTCATTGCCTGTTATTAAGACATGTCAAGCTACAGTACCACCTGATTCAGCTGTACAGATCTTAACAAATGCAGTAAAACATGTTTTATATAGCATTGCAAGTCACCTGAAACTGCTGAGCACTATAGAGGTACAAAATAAAGCAGTCATTATAAAATAATTCCATACATTTATGAAGGAAAATGATGGTTCCTTACTGTAATATATGGTTATGTGCGTAGCCAGACATCGTGGTGATGTCCAGAATATGTCACTGAGAACTGAATTCCCTTGTAATGTCCACTACAAACAAACCAAGATGGGGAAGAGACTAGTCTGAGTTGGCAACTGGTCCCCAACCACCTACAGTCAGGTGCATAAATATTGGGACATTGACAGAATTTTCATATTTTGGCCTCTATTCACCACCACAATGGCTTTGAAATGAAAAAACAAGATGTGCTTTAACTGCAGTCTTTCAGATTTAATTTGAGGGTAATTACATCCAAATCAGGTGAACGGTGTAGGAATTACAACAGTTTCTATATGTGCCTCCCACTAATTAAAGGCCAAAAGTAATGGCATGCCTTCACCTCCTCCAATATCTGTCTGCTTTCCCTTATGCACATCTGTAACGTCTGCTTATTGCTGTCCAGCGATTGTGCCTCTCCTCTTTACCCACTTAACTGACAAGTTTGTTTTCCAAAAACGATCAGAAATTGTCGTTGTTTTTTTAATGATTGAATTGGGTCAAGAACATGTATTTAAAACGTATCCAACACTATTTTATTAAAAAAAAAAAAAAAGTTTTGAGTAACTCATAACATTAACATTGATTTATAACGTTCGACGTCTATGTTTGGAACATCGCAACCATCGCTGAGGGGAGTTTAATATACCTTTCCCCAGTGGCTGCTCCTCTCTGCAGCCACCAGGTGGGGTATCCTTCCATGCTGTCTGGTGTGGTTGCAAATTATGTGACCACAACCTGTAAATGGTTAACTGCTGTTCATACATTTATCACAAAAAGTAGTCTGGATGTACAGAACAATAACCAATAAGGTGGGAGAAGCAAATCTCTGTGTGGCTGAAAGCATCCATATAATCTAACGTTTTTTGGTCTTTATGATATTACGTCTGTTTTCGGAAAACTTGTGCTCTTTGTTTATTGTGTTACCTGTATGTCCTGTTTGTTTCTTGAGAAACATTTTAGCATATGTATAAAATAAAAAGTATTTTCTCCTGAAAGAGAGTAAATATGCTGAATGTGAATACATTACTTCGTAAATTAGACCTTTTTCTAATTTAATGATTAAAACGAGTAGCAGAAATAAATGCTAATACCTATCCTCCAACATGACCCCTTCCATTAGGTACAAAATGCTCTGCTCCTGCACTTCTCCCCTAATGTATGATTGCAGTCACCTGTGTTGAAGTAGATAATTGATGAGACAGGTGTTTTTAACACAGGTGATGATTTTATAATGCAATAATAGCATTTTATTTTCATTCTTGAATTTGTTTCAGTGAAAGCGCTTTGTGGCTTGGAAGCCTCTCAGGTGCCCACTGATGATGGGTTCTCTGTCTTATCTGAAAATGAACAAAAATATGAAAGTAGCGATGAACTGAAGGACATGGAAAATCTAAATGGAATCTCTTATAGGAAAAAGAAAAGTAGGAAGCACAAAGGTATGAATTAAATTTTTTCTGTGTGAAATTAGATTACATGTGTTCCACTTATTCTGTGATATAGCAGGTCCCACAATGTCACAAACTATCACTAGTAGGAGAGCCTCTCTTGCTAGTGTAGCCTTCCTTTCAAACAGCTATTGAGGTTCTTAGCTGTAAAAACACCATTAACAGGGCTCGACAAATCCCGGGGGCCAGGTCAACTATACTTTGTTGCCTGGCGACCACATTTTTCAGGGAGGGAGGATTGGAGGAAGCGGTGCCCCAGCGGAGATTCATGGGCGGCCATTTCACAGGAGTGCATGTGCTGATGGTGCCTCCAGCGCTGGCCTGCATCTGCTCTCTCTTCCGTTCCGGCTGCATAGGCCTCCGGTAAGAGGTTCTATGCATGGCCGGTGATTGTGGCTGCGGAGGGTAGCGATGTGGCCACCAGGGAGGGGGGGGGTGATTTGCCAAAGGGGGGCAGGTGGGGTAGCAGCACTAAAGGGGTTGAGCCCCCCCCCCCTGTGCTGCGGCGCCATATTCGAAGGGCACTAGGCGCCATACTTTAAATGTATTAATGGCGCCGGGTGTTTTAAAAAATGTTTTATTGCTGCCGCGCCTTTCCTATGGCCACGGCAGCACAGTGTGTTAACCCCCATCATCTCCGGTGGCTGCGGCAATGGGGGACAATGTGGCCGAGCCGCTGCAGCCGGGACAAGTGTCCGGCAGGAGCTCGATCACCATTTTTAACAGTGGGGCTTATTTTTTTATTTAGTTATTCTACTACTGAGCAGCAGCACAAGACAGTTCCTTGGACGTCTGCACTGCTGCTCCATCACCCCTCCACTGCGCCGCAACCCCAGGCTAGGTACTCCTGGCGGGGCTCTCAGGGGGACTAGCTAGCAGGCACCCCAGACTGCAGCCCGGAATCCAGGGGACAGGTAAGGTGGATCCCTGCTGGCGGGGACCCATGTCTTTGCCCAGTCTTGTCTCAGGAGACAGACCGAGGGCGCTGATGGGGACACTGGTTCGCCCATGACTCCACTATACCAGCGGGACATATATATCACTGGCACAGGGCATATTTGACAGGCCAGGGGACTCGGTGGTTAACGTCAGTAAGGGGAGAAGGTGCTCTCCCTGCAGCCCCTCCCCCAGCTCAGGGCTCCATTCCACTGTGGTCTTGCTGTTCCCTGAGCTGCTCCTCCCTCACCCTCTGCCCCCTCAGAGACAGGCAGCAGCCATTTTCTGCAAGCAGGTCTCTGGGAATGCTGGGTCCAGTTTCCCTGTATACCTCTCCCAAGGACCAGGTTATACAGCGTTATATACTAACAGCTACTGCGGTCTGTGTAGTTTATTTTAGTGCCCACTGCAGCTAAATAGTGTTTAATATTTCTGCATTTGTATGTGACATGTGCTAGCACTGATCTCTACTTCTATCCTGCCCAGCTTATACCTTTCCCTATATTCTACTATACTCTGGCATACTAAGGTATAGGGCCAGTGGATTACCACATAACACGTCTGGTCAAGAATGCTACCTTACCTATCCATACTGCAACCTCCTTGAAGGAAACTACGGATAGAAGGATCGAGCATTGTCATAAAGTTATATACTCTTAAAGGAGCTATTACTCTTTTTGCTGGGGCTATGGCCTGGGTGGCAAAAGCCATTGAGAGTTGGGCAGAGGCACTAGAAGAGACCTTTCCCTCTGATGCTTCGAGAGAATAGCTGTCCTACATATCTCGCATTAGAGATGCAGCCTCCTACTTAGGTGATGCAGCTATGGATTTGGCTCTCCTAGCCTCCAGGGTATCTTTCCACTTCGGTAGTGACCCGCCGTATTGTTTGGCTCCACTCCCGGAAGGCAGATTCGGATTCTGAAAGGGCTCTGGAGTCTCTGCCTTATTCTGGGGATATCCTGATTTGCCCAGAATTGGATAAAATTGTGATTAACCTTGGCAGCTTCCAAGACTGCGTTCAGTTTTGACTGCACCAAACCAGATGTTAAAAATATTCTTTCTACTAAAGCTGATGATGCTGCAGCTGTTAGCAGTTCCTCTACTACCACCATGATATTTTCATTACCAGCTACAGTTTCTGAACCAGTGTGCATTTTCCATCAATCTATTGGTTGACACAACATCATGGTCAAACAAGAGGTCATTAAACGGGGTTTCTTTTGCTTGGACTTTGACTAGTGTTGGTAGAAGGGTATTTGAATGTGGATATTTTTCTTTGGCAAACTAAACAGCTTCTAACTTTTCTTCAGCAGTTACCACAGTAACGTGGGTCTATCAAGTAAGCGAGAAAATGTGCAGGTCCCAATACTTGGTTATAGCGGTCCAAAAATTTCTTGATGCTTGATTTGTCCAGATTTCATTCCTTCAAACTATCCTCTAATAGCAATAGCCATAGATAGACATTTTATTAGTAGAGCAGCTAATTAAAAGTGAAAGGACTGTGGTCTAAATTGCAAAGTATGCCAATTGCCAGTAAAAGCTTAGACTCTAACTCTACATCCATGGTAAAACAAATATAATATATATTGAATTCTGGAAACACGACTGTCAAAAATGTAAATTATCAAAGTTAATTTTAACAATACATTAAACACCTTCATTTTTTTTATTAAAAATAATCAAGTAATTTAAATGAGCGCACCCTGCAGCCAAATTGTCTTTTTTTTTCTGGATTATCCTCATATTATGAATAATTGTTATTGCATTATCCTTTAATTTATTAGCCAAGAAATGTAACTGTATATTTTGTCATCTCTTTAACACTGCTAGCACATTGGATGCTGGTTAAAGGAAAATTGCTAAAATTCACTTGGCATCTAAATAATGCAGGGAAGTGAACAGATCCGTACATGTTAATATATCTCTGTATCCTGATGGAATTATGCTACAAACAAACAATTTTTATAGTGTAGGGTCACTGTGTCCATAGTGTCTGAGATAATTGATATATAAATGACAGCAGTAAACATTGTAGGTACAGATGTGTCCTTATACACAGAACATCTACATGCCATATGGTGTGAGATGTCTTGCACGATTGGGAGGTTACAAGAAGAGTAGTTTACCATATACAGTAGATCTTTACATTTTGTGTATTATACACATCCAGAATCTGCAAAGAGCCAGACACCTTGTACTAGAGATGGTAGTCTGCAACTTTAACTGCACAGGAATTGGCTTTACATTTTACAAAGTCGCAGATTATGCACAATAGAACTTGGAGTAAGGAAAGCCGCAACTATTTGTATCGGAGCCCTTTTTACGCAGATTCAGACTCTGTTGCTCACAGATGTTCAAATGTCACAAATTACAGTGGTCTGTGTACACTAACAATACAGTTTTGATGCTTCCAGTAGTTGTGCGTATAGGACGCACCTTTTGAGTGAAAAGCAGCTCGGCGTGGCTGATTTACCTGGGAGGGTGCACCATCAAACAAGTACCCTTGTCTACGGACAATTCAGAGACCTACTCAACTCATTCACATCTCTACTTGCAGCTTAATGATATAACTGGGTAGTAATGGGCGTTCGCATGTAGGCTAAGTTTAGTGAGGGCATGCTGACAAAATTGCTGGCTATGCAAAGTTTTGCAATGGTTTTCAGGCAGATCTCTTGCACCACGGCTAGAGCTGAGGCAAGTGTGCACTTTTAATGATGACTGCTATAGAACAAAGGGCCTAGCGTGCACTGCTGAACGCAGATTCCCCATGGTCTGGAATCTGCGCAGACACCTGACCCGTTCTGTGCTTGTGCAGAGCAGGTCTGCGATCCCACGCGCACATTGTCATCGATTGACAGTCTGCTGTCGTTTGCGGGGAGGGAGTGGCGATGGCCTCCTTTTCCCGAAACGGAGATGTGTCGCCGCCGTTGTGTGGGTGGGAAGAGGCCAGGATCTCCGTCGGCTGACTAGATGGAAATAGGAAGTCTTTCATTTTCTCTTACACAATTCCACAATGCATTTTGGGGGATTCTTACTAACCGCCTACCAGCTGTTACTTGGTGTCAAGCCTCCTGATGGGCAAAAGGTGTAATTGCCAATTGCAACCATTCAGATTCTGCACAGTCCATCATTTTAAAATGCATACTAGGACAGTTTGCTGCTAATCCCATCATGCACATTACTGTAATGACAAATCTTTTGTGATGTCTACTAAGCTTGATTATTATGTAATTGTTTTGCTGTTGTCTTTAATGTGCCTATATTTCAAAATGTTATTTTAAATGAATTTATGCCCATGTTTCAGAGGACGGCACCACAGATGTAACTGGAGAGGATTATCCCATTGACATCTGGCTTCTGCTCGCCTCCTACATCCGTCCTGAAGATGTTATGACGTTTGCTCTTATTTGTAAGAAAACTTGGACCGTTACTTGCACTGCTGTCTTTTGGATAAGATTGTACAAAAGGTGACCAGTAGTGTGGAATAGTAATGACCTTTTATCCTAATCAAGTGATAAATGAAAAGTTCTGCGCAAAGACCTTATTAGCAGCTGGAAATGTTTGTGTTTGACAACGGTTTCTTAGATATATCTATACTTTTTTTTTGTTTGTTTTTTAAATGCAGTTGAGTTTTTTTTTTTTTTTTTTTTTTTTTTATTAATGTACTGTTCAAAAAAATGCTGCAAAGTAAGAATGCTATTAAAAACGGAAGTGTTAATAGTTTATTTTTATCAATTAGCAAAAAGCAAAGTGAATGAACCGAAGAGAAATCTAAATCAAATCAATATTTGGTGTGACCTCAGTATTGTTAGAGATTTTGGACCATCTGTGACTTGCCAGGCTGTGTTAGACACTGTCGTGTAAAGCATATTCTGGATGTAATGACATGCCTTTAAGGCTGGGTACACACGTAAAGATTTTCTATCCAACCATCCAACTAGTTGATTGGTTGGAATGAAAATCTGGTAAGGTATGAAGGCAAATGATATTAAGCAATTTGCTCCCAAACACCGGAAAATGGATAAAAACTGTTGTTTGAAAAAATTGTTTAGATCAAACATTTAACAAACTTGTCTGAACGACCATTTGTTTTCTGGCATTTAGGAGCAAATTGCTGATCATCAGTTACTCCCATACTTTACCAGATTTTCATTCCAACCAATCAACTAGTTGGACGGTTGGACAGAAAATCTTTACGTGTGTATGCACTTTAAAGGCCCCCATACACGGCACGATATCGACAGATCGGCACGATATAGGTGCTACATCGTGCCGTGTATGGGCACGATATCGTACCTGATATCGTGCTGCACTCTCCCGCGGGGTCGTACATCGCATCCCCAGGTCTTCCTGCAAAACCATCTAATCTGGGATGCGATGTACGATCCCATTCAGATGAAGGAGGGGGAAGCCGGCATATTGTGCGGTCTGCGGGAACCGCACGATTGCAGGCGGTGACAGCACACTCCGTCTGCCGACAGATCGACAGTCGCTTTACACTGTGCATGGCACCGTGTATGGGCACCTTTAGTCTGCTGCAGAGATGTTGTGGTTGGGGCCATGGTCAGTGTGGGTTAATTTGATCAATGCTTCTCTGATGTTGGCAAATGAACTGCACTCCAAAGATGTTTTAACATATGCAATTTCCATGTAAGGATTGCATGTAAGGTACAGTAGTTTATGGCTGTCTATTTCTACTTCAGGGTCCATAGGGTATCCACAGGATACCTTGGGGTATAGGTGTGACGTCAGTCGCAGGGCACCAAAGAGTTAAGCTTTCAGCCTCCCAGGATGCACTAGGTCCCCCTCCTATACCCCGCCCCCGGGCCAAGGCACCTCAGTTTAGTTTGGTGCCCGGCCGGAGTCGGGTGCACCTGTTGGAGTGGGGGCTAGAAGAGCCCCTGAAGCTTATTCTTCATGCAGCTGTGGCTGCACATCTGGATGTACAGCATGGACAGTCAGTCCTGACGTCCATGCTGTCTTCCCTACACCCCGCCGGTACCAGAACGCCGGTACTGATCCGGGGATGCTGGTGGGCGTCTGGGGTCACAGCTAGCGGTGACCCCAGATGCTCCGGACCATGGCCGGATTCAAGGGGGACAGAGGTAAGCAGCGGGGTCCCGCGGTGGGTCCCCGCTGATCACATGGTCCTAAGTCCCCAGGCAGGGGGCTCCCTGGGGACTGGCTGCAGCGTGGAGCCAGGCGACCAACCTGCGCTTCCACTACCCCCTGGGACAGCGGACCGCAGCAGAGCGGTAGCGCTGCGGCGTCCCAGGGGTTAAATGCATGCCAGGGGAGCGCGCCTTCCCTGTCTCACAGCCGGCGCCTCCCCCGCTGCACACAGCCCTCTCTGCATGCTGCCGACTGGTCCTGTGGCAGCGCTCCTCCCCCAGGCCAGCCTCCTCTCTGCTCCTCGGCGGCCATCTTCTCCAGAACGCATGGTGAACGCTGCTGGAAGCGCTGGACGGAAGCATCGTGGTCTGGGTCCCCCCGCATACCTCTCCTCCGCTGTGGTCAGGTCTGTGTATGCAGCGCTGTGTCCTACCAGGCCCTGTGTCTGTGTAGTTGAGTGATCAGCGCTGTTAGTGCAGGAATTGTTATTTTTCTGCATTGTATGTGACTGTGCTAGCGCTGCTGCCTGTAATCTTTTCTTCTCTAAACTGTCAGCTTTATTACTGTCCCTGTTCTTTCTGCTAAAGCCCTTGCGGTGCGGTGCTGCAGGGTGGTCTCTCGCCTATTTAATACTTAATTGGTGAGAGAGGTCACATACGTGGTGCCATCATGTCTGAAAGTGATTTTCCCCTCCGGCTACAGTGTACCACGTGCAAAGTACCGTTAGCGGAGGGGGAGGGTAGCGCGGAGGGCCTTTGCCGGCAGTGTTTGTCCATGGCGCGGCCTATTACGGTTACAGCACCGGTACAGGAGCCGCCCTGGGCTTGTTTCGCTCAGGCGTTAACAGCTTTAGTGGGCCAGTTAGCTCCGCAGCCCGCGTTTACTCCGATGGGTTTGTCCCAGCAGTCTGTGGTGTCGTCACCCATGCAGGGGTTCCCACGACAATTGGTGGTACCCCACAGTCTCCCTATTTCCCCGCTCCCGGGTTCTCAGGAGCCAGCGTGGGTTAACTCCCTGACGAGTTCTGTACAGCACTTGTCGGATGTGTTGCAAGGGGAGTCTGTGATGCGGTCTCATAAAAGGCCGGTGGCGTCTCTGTCCGCTCCTTATGAGGATGACGAAGGGACGTCTGATGATGGGGAGATTCTAGATCCTTACGATCAGGAACCTCTCCATACTAAGGACGCTGATGCTAAGTCCAAAGTATATATTCCTGGACTTATTCGGGCGGTCCGCACAGCCTTGGTGATTGAGGACGAAGTTCCCCCAGCGGCTAAATCTAAGTATGCCTTTTTCAAAGATGTGAAGGGCGATGCCACAGTCTTTCCTCTTTCGGGTCAGTTGGTGGACCATTTAGAGGAGGCGTGGAAACAACCTGGCAAAAGATACCAGCCGCAGAGACGCCTGGCGGTGGCTTATCCGTTCGCGGATAATTAATTTGCGAAGTGGGAATCCCCTCCACAGGTGGATTCTCACGTGACCCGTCTTGTCCGTAGTGCCACATTGCCGATGCCATCCATGTCCTCCCTTAAGGATGCTACGGACCGCAAGGTAGAAATCTGCCTGAAGTCCGCTTATTCCCTTGCTGGGGGGGCAGCACGGCCGGCTATGGCCATTTGCTGGGTTGCCAGAGCGATGGAGCGCTGGGCGGATTCATTAGAGGCTTCTTTTGAATCCGACTGTCCGGCCGATCAGGCGGAGTTGATTGGCAATCTCCGTGATTCGGCCACCTACATCAACGAGGCGGCTCTAGACATTAGTACTCTGGTGTCTAGAATTTCTTCAGCAGCGGTAGCTGCTCGTCGCACCTTGTGGCTGCGATCCTGGAAGGCGGACGCAGATTCCAAGAAAGGTCTGGAAGCGTTGCCGTTTACCGGAGAAGTTCTCTTCGGTCCGGATCTGGATAAGATTGTGGCCACGCTGGCGGCAGCCAAATCTGCCTGTCTCCCGTCGGCCGCTGCTCCTTCTGGTTCGGGACCATCGTCCTTTCGGTCATCTAGGGCCCAGGGCAGGCCCAAACCACAGTCGTTTCCTCGACAGGCTGGCCCTAAGAAATCGGTCAAGCCCCGGAAGCAGGCATGGAGTACCAGACGTCCGGCCCCCAAGCCAGATGGCAAGCCTGCGGCCTGACGGTCCGGGCCTCCCTTTGGGGGATCCCAGGGTGGGAGGCCGCCTGCTACAGTTCGCCCAGTGTTGGTCGACCACTACGACAGACACTTGGGTTCTGGAGGTGGTTTCCCACGGATACGCCCTCTCCTTCCGGCACAGACCCCCGGCTCGCTTCTTCACCACGGGTCTCCCATCAGACCGGAACAAGGCTACGGAGCTGCGGAAGGTATTGCACACTATGCTCCAGGCTGGAGTTATAGTGGCGGTTCCATTCTCCCAGAGGGGCCAGGGTTTCTATTCAAATCTATTTTTGGTACAGAAACCCAATGGGTCATATCGTCCGATTCTCAACCTCAAAGCACTCAACAAGTCTTTGCGGGTCCCGAAGTTTCGGATGGAGACCCTACGGTCCATCATTCTGGCGCTGGAACCTGGGGACTACTTGGTGTCATTGGACATACAGGACGCTTACCTGCATGTCCCTATTCTTTGGCGCCATCAACAGTTCCTCAGGTTTGCAATCAGCAGCGACCACTTCCAGTTTCGGGCGTTACCTTTTGGCCTGGCAACAGCACCACGTGTTTTCACCAAGGTGATGGCGGTCATGGCGGCTTCTCTGCGGCTGCAGGGAGTCCGCATGTTGCCGTATTTGGACGACCTGTTATTGGTGGCAGGATCTCCAGAGCTCCTGTTACGCCACTTGGACCTGACCATTGCACTGCTGCAACGGCACGGCTGACTAATCAACTGGCAGAAGTCCACTCTAATCCCGTCTCGGAGGATTCTGCATCTTGGAGCCTTATTGGACTCGGGACAGCAAAGGATCTTCGTGACGGAGGACAAGATCTCTGCTTTACAGTCAAGGGTGCGCAGTTGTCTGCACAGCCGCCGGGTGTCCTTACACTCGGCGATGAGGTTACTGGGCTCCATGGTGTCGGTGTTCGACATGGTGGAATACGCCCAGTTTCACTCCAGACCTCTGCAGCACCTGATCCTGTCCAAGTGGAACGGGCTGACTCAGTCTCTGAAGTCCCAGACGATTGTGCTCACCCAGGAGGTTCGCCTGTCCCTTACGTGGTGGTTACAGACGACCCACCTCAACAAGGGACGTCCGTTCTGGGTTCCAAATTGGGTCCTGTTGACAACGGACGCCAGTCTTCGGGGCTGGGGAGCAGTTTCGGGTCCACACTTGTTCCAGGGCAGGTGGACGCCGACAGAAGCGGAGCTTCCAATAAATATCTTGGAACTCCGTGCGGTCTTCAATGCTCTCCAGCAGGCACAGCGGTTTCTCCAGGGTCGCCCGGTGCAGGTCCAGTCGGACAACGCTACCACCGTGGCCTACATAAACAGGCAAGGAGGAACTCGCAGTCGGACGGCTCTCGTAGAGGTCTCTCGGATCCTGGTTTGGGCGGAGCGCAATCTTCCGGCCATATCAGCGGTCTTCATCCCGGGAGTGCTCAATTGGGAGGCGGACTTTCTAAGTCGCCAGGACGTTCATCCGGGGGAATGGTCCCTGCACCCGGACGTTTTTCAACTACTGGTGGACAGGTGGGGTCTTCCAGAAATCGACCTCATGGCGTCCCGGCACAACAACAAGTTGCCGGTGTACGGGTCTCGCACAAGAGACGAAGGGGCGTCTCTGGTGGATGCTCTGTCCGTCCGGTGGACGTTCCGGTTCGCATACCTGTTCCCTCCGGTCTCCCTTCTTCCACGGGTAATCCGGAAATTCAAACAGGAAGGAGGGACGCTCCTGTTGATAGCTCCCGCGTGGCCCAGACGGCACTGGTTCTCAGACCTTCAGGGTCTGTCCGTGGACATTCCTCTGCGGTTGCCGCTACGACCGGACCTTCTGTCTCAGGGTCCTTGCCTTCACCCGGACCTGACTCGGCTGTCTTTGACGGCGTGGCTGTTGAGACGGCCATGCTGAGGTCCCGGGGGTTTTCCAGCTCTGTGGTGCGTACCATGTTACGAGCTCGGAAACCGTCTTCCGCGAGGATATACCATCGCGTGTGGCATACGTTCTTCCAGTGGTGTCGACCGAGAGGTTATGCACCGCGGGAGTTTCGTCTGTCTCGGATTCTCGCCTTCCTGCAAGCGGGACTAGATCATGGGCTTCGCCTTGCTTCTTTGAAGGTACAGGTTTCGGCCCTATCTGTCTGGTTTCACCGTAGGATTGCTACAATCCCGGATGTGCGCACCTTTATGCAGGGTGTTCTCCGCATTCAGCCGCCCTTTGTTCCACCTGTGGCGCCTTGGGATTTGGCTGTGGTCCTGAGGGCTCTCCAAGGACCGCCGTTTGAACCACTGGGCTCAGTGGATCTTAAATGGCTAACAGCTAAGACTGTTTTCCTTCTGGCCATTGCTTCGGCCAGACGTGTTTCTGAGTTAGGGGCTCTTTCTTGTAGACCCCCTTTCTTGGTTTTTTATGGGAACAGGGCAGTGCTCCGCACTCGGCCCGAGTTTCTTCCCAAAGTTATTTCCCAGTTTCATATTAACGAGGAAATAGTTGTTCCGGCCTTTAACTCACCGGGTCTTTCCGTGGGTGAGGCCTCTTTGGATGTTGTGCGGGCCTTAAGGACTTATGTTGACCGCACTTCTTCGTTTAGGAAGTCGGACGCTTTGTTTGTCCTCTTTGGCTTCCGTAAAAAGGGTTGGCCTGCTTCAAAGCAAACTTTGGCAGCCTGGATCCGTATGGCTATTTCTGAAGCTTATCTTCATGAAGGCCTACCGGTCCCTCCTTCTCTGAAGGCTCATTCCACTAGGTCTGTGGGTCCTTCGTGGGCAGCTCGACGTGGTGCCTCGGCAGTTCAGATCTGCAAGGCTGCTACGTGGTCTTCTGTCCATACCTTCGTGAGGTATTACAGGTTTGACACCTTCGCCTCTCAGGATGCTTCCTTCGGGCGGCGGATTATCCTTTCTGCACAGGAGCGTCCCCACCCTTAAAGGATACTGCTTTGGGACATCCCCAAGGTATCCTGTGGATACCCTATGGACCCTGAAGTAGAAAATATGAGATATGGTAAGAACTTACCCTTGTTATCTCTATTTCTACGAAGTCCATAGGGTTCCACAGGACTCCCGCCCTGTCGCACCTGTGCTGCAGATGGGCTTTGCTCTGGTCACCGGTTTTCCGTCTCCCTCTGGTGAGAATGTGATTCTTGTATGTGTCCAGATCTTTGTTCTCTCTCTTCCTTCTCCTCCTCCGGCCTATGGCTTGGTAACTAACTGAGGTGCCTTGGCCCGGGGGCGGGGTATAGGAGGGGGACCTAGTGCATCCTGGGAGGCTGAAAGCTTAACTCTTTGGTGCCCTGCGACTGACGTCACACCTATACCCCAAGGTATCCTGTGGAACCCTATGGACTTCGTAGAAATAGAGATAACAAGGGTAAGTTCTTACCATATCTCATATTTTTCCACAGATTTATTGTAAAAATTACTCAAGGGTACTTAAGCTACTATTTTAAATAAATAAAAGACTTAGTACTCTCCATCTTGGAATACCCTTGTTTTTGTAGATCTAATTTGGCAATTTATTTTATATAAATATTTGCGTGATTTACTAATAATTGTTTGTAGCCAGCCTTATAATCTTTTTCAAGTTTTTATGCAGCAATACATGAGCCATTGCAGATGTAGACAATTTATCAAAATGTGTGTGATGTATTATGTACTTTTACTCTTGTGACATTTTCAATGATAAACAAATCTTTGTTTTGCAGACATTACCATACAAGCTGCTACCTTCCTGTTACTTTAGTTCCAGCGTGTATCTACAGGCTGCGCTCATTACGTACATGTGTAATTCGTTCCTTATATCATATGTATGAGCCTTTTTGTTCCAGAGTGGCTAAAAATCCTTCATTACCTGAATCCACGCCAAACACTTTATTAAATTCAAAAGTAAGTTGCTGGGTTTTTTTTTTTTAGCATGCTTGAAGAACTTGTTTTTATACAGTAGTCCTTTTTCTTCTGGCTATACATTCTATTTTGTAATCTAATTTGCTCAGTTACTGAATTTGGCCATTTTCTGCCTTTGTTATTTTGGTACATATTCTGTCAAATACTGTAACAACTGTCTTTTGGGTTGGCGCCTCATCAATAAATATAATATACAAGCTAAAATGAAAAGATTCTAAAAATAATTGTGTGTGTGTGTGTGTGTGTATATATAATATATTTCCATTTTATGTCTAAACAGACTTAAATTGCCCATACATAGGAAGATACAAGGCACAGGACATCGTTAAATCACACAATGCAGTTTCCAAAACTCTGAAACCTTAATTTTAACGCTTCTGAATGTTATGGTGCGTACACACGTAACGATTTTAAAGAACAATATCGTTATCGTTCAAATCGCTCATTTAAAAGGACCCTACCAACTTACCAGCGATGTGCGACCACGTATTGATGATGGCGATATCGTCCATCAGCTGTGCATGCTGGTCAACTTGCTCGATATTGAGCAAGTTACTATAGGGATCGCGGGTCGCTATAGTCGCCGGTAAGTATGTGGTGTGCTGGATGATCGATATCAATCATCCAGCACACCAGGGAGGGTGCATGACTATCAGCCTGCGATATCGTATCGCTGGCTGATCGCTACGTGTGTTTGCACCATTACTAGTGTGTTTATTTTACCTCTTTAGTCTTGTTTTTACATTTTTTTTATAGACATCCAAGGTTAGTAGTTCTTTACCTTTGTTGTGGTATCAGCATTACTTTTGTGTTTGTATTATAACACTGATTAGAGACCTTTTTGAGTAAAACAATGTTTCTTTCATTTAGTTCTTTCCAATATTGAGCTAACTGGTTTTCATCCATTTGCCTGTTAGCATGTTTTGCTTTCATGTAACATTATATTGTTACGTAAGTACTCCCGGCTTTAATGAGTGATTTGCCAAAGGCACGTATTCTACCCCTGCATTTCAAATTCCTGTTTGATTCCAATACATTTGCATCTAAGTGGGATTTCCAGTTGCTTTATATGGTAAATTGCAGCTTTGCTAAAGTGCTCTGTTTCTTGGAACACGTTGACCTAGAAGTGGATGGCTTCCTTAGTGGGAAACTAATAGTAAGCACTAGGCTGATTCATTTGAAGCTTAGACTTGACCGATACAATGATTCCAAGTAACCACATGTTAGTCCTACAATGAATACCTATGTGTATATTTAAATGTAGGTAATTGTAATACACTCAGTATTCTTTGGAATAGTTTTCGATCTGTAGCACTTTCATTGTGATTTTGATATGCCGTAGGTACAAGCATTAGGGGCTTATATATTTATATTTATTTTATTTTTATTTTTTTCTTGAAAATACATGAGGAAGTTTCATGATGTATATTCACAGATTTACATCACTGGGCTGTTGGTCAACCTAGATAGGTCACAACATTAGGGCTTGGTGTATTGACAAATATGGGTAACTTCTGTAAATTTTACTCTTCATGATATATGAGAAGCAAAATAAGGACCCTTTGCTTAATAGGAAAGTTACCACACTTGCAAGCAAGGTTTCATATTATGAGCTTGTTCAATGAAATATATGGACAGACCTGTGTCAGTACCATATGTGCATTTATTAATATGTTGTGGCAGTTCTGTTTCCCTGCTGATTTATAATGCTGCATCATCAAAAGACTAGAGTGGAAAAGCTCCTTTATTTGTTGTATACAGCCAATGGCAAAATTGCATAAAGAACTGTATCATAAAGTATGTGTGTAGTGTAACAAAGCATTTCAAACTGTTTTAAAGGGGTGATGTAATACCATAAAGCACTCCCAGTACCTTATGGGGTAACCCCCCCCCCCCCCCCTTAATCTATTTTACAGTGTAATGCAAAGACACTGTATCCTCTTTATGTATCATTTAGAAAATGACTGTGTATAGAATCTTGGCCACAGTAATATAGTTTAATTACTATGATATCAGTGATGTATTTCTTTAATTCAATCTATGGGATCATTCCAATTAGGTGCAAATTGCCATTTTTCTCAGCAAATTCACATTGCGAATTCATTTTGCAATCCAATTAGAAACTCTCATTGAACTGTTCAGTAAACTCGCATTTTTCCTTTCGCACCTCCCTGAAGATGAGATGGTAGGGAATTGTTGGGGGGCTTAAAAAAATGTCCTCAAATTACCAGAAAAAAAACTTAAGGCAGGTATCCACTACTAGACATACAAACGAGAGCACGATTACGACATTACAATCGTGCTCTCGTTTGTATATCTAGTGATGTGCCTAGACTAAACGTTCACTCGTTCAGTCCAGGCACATCCATCATCCCCCGCACATGCCGAACCTGACGAGATCGTCAGGTTGACCAGCATGGACGGGCGATGTCTGATGTCGGAAGCGACCAGCGGGCACGCGCATCGCTAGTCACTTCCAACCAAAACATGCCCGATGCATGCGCAATTTGCAAGCGATTGCACGATAACGTCGTTATTGTGCAATCGCTTGGCTAAATCGCTAAATGGATCCCCCCTTTACTCGTTGCACTCTAAATTGAATCACCATATTTTTTTGAGGGGGGGGGGGAATTTTTTTTTCACGCACCTCCAAAGTACCTGAAAGATTTTTAAAAAAAATTTTCGCATATGAAAGTAAAAAAAAGGGTTTTTTATCTTTAAATTGTCAATTTTTCAGGGATACAAAATAGTGGTTGCTCATGATCAACCTAATAGTATTTCACAGGTGCTTGTAAAGGGAGGGGTTTATTCTAGGCTAGAAAAAAAAAAATTTCGGGGACCATGAAGCATCTCCACACCCTTATCCCAGAACAGCAATTTCCACTTCACAACCTAAGCAATATGTTCCTTACCCACAAAATATGTTTCGTCCACCGTTACCTCATTTTAAGACTGCTTATAATGTAGTTTGGAGTGCAGAGGAAATCATAACATTTCTGAACAGTTTCATGTAAATGGCAATCACATTCCGCAAAATGCAAGCTACATGTTTAAGTCAACATGTACTGACGTGATCTGAGTCATGCACTAAACCACACTTTCTTCCATTTGCTAAATGCCTGCATTCACTTACTGTTGTCTTCATGCACTGAGCCGTGTAGATCGTACTGGAACTATTTCTAATGCTGAACATTTCTAAACATATATTTTACTGTGTATATGCAACAATAACACATTATCTCACATAGAAGTGGCCAAGCATATTATCTAGACCAACACACAATACTAGCCATTCTAAAGGGACTATTCCGTTAGACACAAGGTCCTGAAGTAACATCCTTTATGTTTCCATGTGATGTTTATGTAATAGTTTTTGCTTGACTTACAGACGTGTCCTCATACATTGCGGCTGTAGTCACGCCAATCAGCTCCTCTGGGTGCACCAGGTCCAGTGCGACTCTGCTTGCGCCAAACATCTCTTTTGCGGAATTTTTGCACAATGTTTCTGTTACAGTGTGATGCAACTAAAACGTACCTGGAGACTGCACTAATAAGCTTGATGTGTGTGACTTACGCTGGGTACACACTTAACCATGTGTACCCAGCCGATTGTTTCGTGCAGCAGGTCCCGTCGGGCGAGCCGGCATCGGCAAGTGCGTACATACTTGCCATTGTTGGGAGCGACGGTGCGACAGCAGGGGCTATGCTGCATTCGATGTCGTGGACGACATGCAGGAGTGCGCATGGTCTGCGACATCGCAGGTACATACTGCCCGATGTGGAATATGTCGTCTTATCCGCCAGATCGAACAACATATCGTGTAGTGTGTATCAGGCTTTTGTCTGAATGCGAAGTGCTTCGATGCCATAGCTTTATTTATACGCCAGGCTCTGTTCTGCTTCATTTACAGACTCGCACAGTTACTGTATACAAGTGTTGCATATCAAATGAATTGGCATAGTCTCTCACAGCACTGGTTATTGAGAGTAGAAGTATGAGGACACATCTTTAGCAATTCTTTCATCACTGTAGTTGCTAATGTACCAGGCCACTAAGGGGCACATTGCATTAGTTGTGATGCTTTGAAGAGTGCAGAATATCCTCCTACAGTATGTTGCCACATGACATCAGTGACGGCCCTTGGTAATTTTCTTTAATTACTTTATTCAAATCCTGTGGTGTTTTACTCAAGGATGCTTTTATTGTTTTGTGCAGACTAGAGGTTCCTGATAATATTGTCTGATTTATTAGACTCAGATTAACATTTTGCATATAAGAAGAATGAGTTAATTGCACATTATTCAAAAGTGTGATTTCCCTCCTACCTTCATCAGTAACAGCTAAAGAACCATTCTGCATTATACTACCGGGTTCTGTTTTTTTTGTTTTGCTTATATGAAATCCCTTGAATCCAAGACTAAAGAGTCATCACTATCCGTAACATAATTACTGTGTTATTCCTTCATCACTCCAGAGCGTGTAATCCTTATAGAACTATGTGTTAACCCACGCTATACCTCCAGATTCAGGGCGATTCAAATAGAGCCATTCCCTCCTCCTATTCATTTATGTTTATTATCTCAAACTTCATGACTGACTTTTTCTGTGCTCACAAACCTGATTCTTGTTTATCTGAAAAAAATGGGGAGGATGGGCTGCACATCCTAATTTCAGCACAATAAGAGGTGCTACCATGCTGAGACCTGTAGTTCTAATGCAGAAAGAAGGGGGGAAGCAGATGCACACTCTAAGTACTAAAAATAATAAATATCAAATATATATATATTATAAGCTATCAATTAACATGGTATTCTATAAAGGTTCTTAGTAAATGTTTGGCCACTGCAGTACACACATGTAATGGGCACTATTGCAGGTAAGTCCTAGACAAATGTATACTATGTGTCAGTATTAGGGATGTTGGGGACCCACCTGATGAGGTCACCGTGAATTGATAGGTGGTCAACCTCTTTGGCCAAACATGTACTAAGAACCTCTGTAGCAGGGGTCCTCAAGGCACACTAACAGTCCAGGTTTTAAGTATAGCCAGACTTGAGCACAAGTGACTTAATTAGTACCTTAGTTATTTTGATTTAACCATCTGTGCACAAGCAAGGATATCACTAAAACCAGGACTGTTAGTGTGCCTTGAGGACCAAGGTTGGGAATCACTGCTCTATAGAATACCATGTTAATTGATAGTTTTATTATATATATTTTTGATATTTATTATTTTTAGTACTTAGAGTGTGCATCTGTCCCCCTTCTTTCTGTCTTGTTTATCTGACCAGTACTTGTTACAACTAATGGATTTTATGTCTGTTTTTCAGTGTTTACTTTTCTGGTGCAAGAAAGTAACTGGGAGCAGGCCTGACCCATTGTGGGAGTTTAACTTCAAATTTAAAAAGCTGGTAGGCTAATTTTTATATATTCTAAACGTTCTCATGCTTAAGTAATCTTCATCAGTGTGAGCCCCATATTTATCAGTTTTAGGTCACTGCATACTTACATTGTGGTGTTATTTTTGATCTTTTCATTCTGAGATTAAAAAAATAAATGGCACTTGTGAATAATTTTATTGTCTTTTAGAGTAATTAGCTTTAGATACTTATCTTATAAACTACTTAAATTAATAGAAACTGTTCCATCTCTATACAATCCTGGTTGTTTGTCGGTTGTGGCTGTAATAGGAACTGCTACATAATTGGTGGGAGTCTTAAGATATCTTATAAAGGTGAAATAAATTTTATTATCCTGTGAAACTTTGTTTCCCACTTTACTGCCAACTATATTTTAGATGATACACTACTGTCTTAATTAGTGTGCCATTAACATTATATAATGTCATTCTTATTGGTTTCATATGTTCTTTAGCCTCCAAAGCAGAAGAACCACTGTCTTATTGAACTGCAGCCCCCTACAAAGTACAAAGAAGTCCTTTTTAACCCAGATCATGAATGTTGCCTTCTTCAAATTACCACACTAAACTTTATTTTCATCCCGGTTGTCATGGGTATGACCCTAACTTATGTAAGTATGTTGTGTACGCGTGATTGATTTAATTTTTTTTATTTATTTATTTTGTTTTAACAGATTTGTTATTTATCCAAAGTAATTTTGGGAAAAACACTGTGTACCAACTAAGGACAAGATGGTAATAGAAAATTGTAATGTTCAGTGGCAAGGTTTTACGTAAATATTTCCTTGGCAACCAGTAGTTAGGTGGATGGGCTGATGGGTATGCAGTCGGGAAGCCGGCGGACCTAATCCCGACAGCCGGCTGTCATATCCCGGCAAGGGTCTAAAGACAGGGAGGTTATCGCTCAATCGTTTGTTAATCGGGCACAAATTGGGCTGCTTAATGTCAAAAACTACCTGCGCTGTGCGCTCCCGCTGGTTGTTTTTGACATCTATCATCGCCTGATCATGCTGGTCAATCTGTCAATAATGACAGATTGCCCATGTTCGGGGATGAGGGATTGTGCCTACACTGAACGACTGATCGTTCAGTGTAGGCACTGCACGATTACAATGTCGTAATTGTGCAGTCGTTTCACAGTCTGCTAGTGGATGTGCCCCATTGCAATACACTCTTAATACATTTCAGCTTTGATAGCTTCTAGTGACCACTTTAATTAATGTGCTTATGTCTGCTTTGTTTTTTTAATCTCTGTTGCTGCTTTTACCTTTTTTTTTTTTTTTTTTTTTTTTCTTTTTTTCTTTTTTACTACGATCTCTATTATTTTTAATTGTTGTTATACTGATCCTTTTTGCTTCTTATTGATCACTTTTCTTAGTTCTATTAGTTCCCTCTGCCTTTCCTTAGTCACTGCTACTTCCTTCTTCCTTTTTTTTTTTTGTCTTGCCTGGTTCTTCATGCTTGTGTACGCCAAGAACTGTGTTTCCTGAGAATAGTGTTGGGCGATCGCGCTCGTTGCCCAGAGGGTGAGAGGTCAGAATGAAGAGCTCCAGAATCGGGCTTATAAACCTTAAACACTTTCAAAGTTCTGGGCACAATTATATAATTCATCACATATTGAAACATGTAATGGTTTATCTTGGCCGGCCTGCACATGGCAATGGCATCCCAACATGTTCTTGTCTGGTTTTCAGAGCATGCAACCACTTTCTACCCAATTTAATCATTGTTGGTATGTACAGATGTATCCTCATACATCTAGCCTCCTTGCGCGCTAAACAGCCCTTCTAGTCGCGCCATACCGTGCCGTGACTCTGTAATGCCGAGCATCTTTTCGTGCGACTTTTTACCTTCAAATGCGTCTTATTCGCTGCAAATAATTAGCACGAACCGCTTCTGCTGATTAAAATGATATGCAACATGCCTATATGCTGTGAGCGACTGCGGGTGTATCTGCATGCGAATTGCTACGTTACAGTGTCAGCGGCTGTAACGTAACGTAGCGTTTCGTATGCAGATACAGTCGCTCACAGAATATAGGCATGCTGCATATCATTTTAATCCGCAGAAGCTGCACTAAGTATTTGCATCACTGTGTGAATAATATGCATTTGAAGGTAAAAAGACGCTCTGCGCTACCGAGTCACACGGAGCTCGTGTAGCGCGACTTGTAGTGCACGAAGGATAGATGTATGTGGACACATCGGTAGATGCACCCGCCACTCTTGATGGTGGAGTGGTGGCTCTCCAGCCCTGTCCTGAAAGCTAGACTGTGTAAGTCACAGCTAACATGGAGAGTACATACACCACAAGCAGCTAATTATTCTGTCACCTTCATTGTTAGGTTGCAAAATATGAATACGAAAAATGCAAAAGTCATTTTCTCAACTGACTTTTAATGGAGAATCATACTGTCCTTAAATTTAGTTTTCCTCCTATATCCCTCCAGACCATTTAAATTCAATTCAAATAATTATATAGACACTATACATCTATCTTTTCCCCTACCGTAACCCCCCCAAACACAAGTGTTAACCGTTTCATACTACTGTCCACATTCGTAATCTGATATTGAAATAAAGCTGATCTATATTATATAATATACACTATACAGGGAAAAAGTGACTGTGTGGGGCACACATACAAAAGAGCCACCTAATGTGAAAAGCAAAATGTGATTAAATAAAACCTAACCTTTTATTAATATCAATTAAAAGATAGAGCAACTCAAATATAATTAAGTTAGTAGAACCGTATTAATAGACTCTGGCTTTTGTTTTCATTAATCACTCAGATAGTCATAGAAAATAGAATTTGATGGCAAATAAGAACCACATCCAGTCTGCCCTTTTAGGGTTAGTTGTACTAACAATGCTAGACAATGGAAAGTTTGTTCTGTTCATCGCCCGCACCTGCCAGTAGTGCCAGCAGGATTTCTGGGGTTATTTTAGTGTAGGGGAGATAGGCTGACCTATTGCTTCTGAAGCGGCTGCCCCTTGTCCAAACAGGTGAAAATGAAATGTGAATAGGCATGTGATTGGGACCAGATGAGAGGAAGTGTAGACTTGAGGTAATTGTCTCATCTGAGGAAAGATGGATCAAGCTCTGGAGAGTCCTCTAATAAGGAGTGCACCACTAAAAAATATATATATATATATATATATATATACACTGTGTGTGTGTGTCTGTGTATATATAAATTTATTTATTAGTGGTTGCTAGAATGTGTTGCTTTGATAGCTCTTTGAATTAAAACCTGTTCACATGTTTTTGGTTGAGTAGCACCATGCCCACATTAGACAAACTACTATACTAAAGTGAACAGTTTGATATTTGTCTGATTCAATTATAGATTCCAATCCAGCAACAACAGGGTTACTTTTTTGGTGAAAATGCTATGATTTGTCAGTTTCTATATTTTTATTATTATATTCTTGTTTTGTAATCTGGGACCACAAATGTCAGTGTATCATTATCCTGGGACCCAAAGTGTCAACATACCTTTCATTCTGGGACCCCAAAAAAGTGGTTTATAAAATAATGTATTGCATATCTGTATATCTCCATGCAAGAGCTGAATTTCAAAATGTCATTATTTTTTATTTATATGGCATCACAAAGGCTTTTTAGCACTGTATATAGACTAAGATGTATGTATTCTGTATATATGTAATGTGTTGGTGAACTTCAAAGTTCCTATCACTCTTTATTTCAGGAAACCTGGAAAACAAAGGACCACTTAGTGACTCCATCCTTAACCTCACTTGTATATTGCCGTACACAGCATCCTGCCCTTCTCTTGCATATCCCATTATACCTGCTAAGTGACACCCTAGTATACACTTGTTCCTTCCTAATCGCACACTACAGAATTACACCTTGACATATTACTATGGTCATGTTTTTTTTTTGTACTATGTTGGAAAGGTGGCTTATTTATGTCTTCTTTTTATTGGTTTAATATAGTTGACTATGAATGTCAGTACCGATATGAGGCATCACCGAGTGAGACTGGTCTTCCATGACTGTCCAGTGTTGAATGGCAGGAGGCCTCGTGGAGATCAAGGAGTACAGATTGTTTTGGATCCCGTACACAGTGTCCATCTCATAGACTGGTGGCATCCAAAATACCCCTTCTCAAACTAGGCCTAGTGTCTGAGCACGGGCGTTTTCTGTGAGTGGCCCCTTCAGATACCAAAGAAAACTAAGGATACTAAAATAATGTAAACACAGACATGGTGTGATTTGTATTGAGCGTGTGGATATTTTTATAAAAGTGCATACAAGTATGATAGTGAAGATTAATTTGTAATGATAAGTTTGATTGAATGATTACTTTTTCTTTCCACTAGATATGGCAAAACATTTCTATTTCCTTACGTTCATTAGAGAAAGTATAAACTCCTCATATAAAACCATGTTGGGAAACCGTTGGATATATTAATTTCTAACGCTCCTGAGCTTCCAGATGTTTTGCCTTTTGATTTTTATTACAAATCTGAATTTGCACATTTTGTTAATCGGAGGTTGCAGTATTAACCTAGGATGAAATCTGACCTCATACATGCAAAATAAGAGTGCAGTATTACTGCGTGTATCATTGAGGATAATGGTGGGCAAAAGACACTAATAGCAAATCCCTTTCAGGTCCTTTTTGTGTTCTATATTACCATAAGCATTCTTTTTTGTAATGATTTGTTATTTTTACAAACACCAATGATTATGTGAAGAGGTATCACTCATCTGAGACCTCTCTATTATCATATTAAGTTGAGGATATATGCATCAGGCTGCCATCTCTTAGGTAGCTAGATGGTAGACAAAGTAACAATGTATTAAGTGGCTAAGTTACTGTCAATTACTGCACATAAGAAAGGTACATATGATTAACTATAATGGTATTTTTATTTTTTAAGACAGTGAATCACTACACCTGGCAATCTGGATGATGTTGCCCAATTAAGTCTCTCAACCTTGCTGGCCCCTGGCAAATAAAGGTTTTTGTGGGTGTTTTTGGGTGGGAAGTTTAAGTTTATTTTCTTTTTATTGAATTAAAATCCAGTGGTATAAGACTTCTTTTAAAATGGGAAAAATAGAATGGAAATGCCATAAATGTAAGCAGACCTGCCATTCTCTCTCTTTCATAAAGACATCACTACATGTAGTGCAATTCTGCACAGGCCGGTTGCCTTTACATATGTTGTACTGTTCTTGTATTGACTGACAAGGAGCCAAGTTAAATATGGAATAGTAGTCCCCTTATTTACTAGTGTTCTCCTGCTGGCTATGTACTATATAGTTCACGATAGCCAAGATGCTCGTTGAGAGTTTAGGATATAGCCAGATAAATCCATGGGGTGAATATGCTGCCCACATGGACACATACACCCCTCACAGGAGATTAACACAAGATAATGGTAATGTATAATCCTTACTGTCAATGTGGACAGTATACAGATGTGGCCTTGTACACTACTCAGCTTGAGCCGAGGGTCTTTTTCACCTGAAAATGCATCTTAGTTGCACGGGACCAGGTGGCTCACTTGCTGCTAGGTGTATGAGGGCACATCTGTATGTGGCACATAATTGAGATCTGCCCTGTTTCCCACTTGGGTTTTCTCACATTGTTCTCTAATTAATGATCTCTTTGTGATTAGTCCTCTATTTATTTCTTCCATGTGGAGAAGTGTGCATATGCTAGGAGAAACTATAGTTTTATTTTTTATCTAAATACAATTGTACAAATTTACTCTACAAGCAGTACGCAAATCATTACTGGTATTTATACTGATTAAACCTTACGCAGGATGAGTTCATTTTAAAATCTACTTTTGAGATTTAGGAATAAAAAGAAAATGTTTTTATTGTTAGCTTGGGTGGTCTTATTTTTTATTTTGTTTTTGAAAAGGGTAAGTCTGTGAATACTTCTAGTTTGAATTTAGCTCAAATTATTAATCTTTATAGAATGTGAAACTTTACTTCATTTTGATACATATTTCATGTTCGGCATAAAGAGATGAATGATGGACTCCGAATGTGTAAAAGGAAGGAGTTCCTTACAGATGTTAGCTAATGTGATTTTCTTATGGCAGATAAGATTGCAATCTCCCCTGTTTGATATTTCACTTGCAATGAGCCACAACCTGCTAATGCTCATTTCTGGTCTTTAAATTAGAGCTTCATGACCATACTATCATTACTGGAAATTCAGCTGTCTTGGCCGTTAAGTGGCAATCCCCATTGGTTAATAAGTAACCAACTTTTTATTGTGTCATTTTTCTTTTGTTTACCGAAGCATATTAAAGCCATGATTTCATTAAATATGTGATTAGGAGAAGCAGCCCTAAGGTAAAACACTACAAATTTATATGTACGATTAATTTTTAGATATATTAGAGACATGTTAGCTAGTTCTTACAACTGGGGTTGGATACGACACAATGGAGGATAAGCACTGGATGGTATGGTTGCAGAAAGTCTTCTATCCAGTTTTGGCTATTATTGGAATCCCATGTAAGTAAATATTGCTGTTCTCGTTACCAAATGTTTTTTTTAAAACCCGTGCTATTTAAGTGTTAGTAATATATTCAATTTATATTTCCTCATAAAGGTAGAAAATAGTGCAGAAATATCCTCCAAAAGAAGTAAAATAACAATGTTCATATTTGAATCTCTATTGGTGTTAAATTGTGTGTGTGTGTGTGTGTGTGTGTGTGTGTGTGTGTGTGTGTGTGTGTGTGTGTGTGTGTGTGTGTGTGTGTGTTTTCCCCTTACATAGGGAACGGGGGGAGGAGGAAAGGGTACAAGAGGGTATGTAGGCCCACAACAATTGCAATAGCAAACAAAAGCCAGAAAACAATCAAAATACAGATAAGGTGTTATTCTTCACAGTTGTACATGACAAGCCCAGAGGGCTCGCATATTGGTCACAGAGGCTGCATTAAGGTTAGCAGGGAAGGCAGGGGCCCCATCTCCTCCACTAATATGCAAGTGCCAGGGAAACCATTTCATAACCTGAGATTAGTTGGAATATGGGGCTTCCTAAGGTTTCCATCTCGAAGTTATATTGAATTTTGAAAACTGGAGGTTTACAGTTTTGGGCTAAAGCAGCCTCAGCCGCCAGCAGACTGACCTCTCCAGACAAATCAACAAAGGATACCAATGTAATAGGGGCAATGTCGAGTCAGGAACAGATGAAGTTTTCAAAACCTTGCATTCTTCTTTAGGGTCCATAGTGCTCCACAGGGAGACCTTGGGGTGTAGGTGGTGGTTGAGGACTGGGCACCACGCAGTTAAAGCTTTCAGCACTCAGGATGCATCAGTCCATCCCCCTATACCCCGAGCCAGAGGCACCTCAGTTTCTTCGGTGCCTGGATGGGATCTGGTCTATTTTTTTTACTACCTTAGTGAGCAGCAGCAGCAGACTGTCCACCGGACGTCTGCCCTGTCGCTCCGTCACCCCTCCGGGCACCACAACGCCAATTTCGGCTGGGATTTCAGCGGGCATCCCAAGGTCCTTGCTAGCTGGCCCCATGGACGGACCCAGACTGCAACCCGGATTCAAGGGGACAGGTAAGGCGGGTCATTGCTCACGGTGACCCGCGCATTTCGGGACAAACCAGAGGCGCTGAGTGTGAACACAGGCTCCTTCCAATGTGATCACCCTAGACCAATAGGGTACTTATGGAGCAGGAATCCAGCGTCCCAGTGGTTAAATAAACAGCATGGGGAGGTCAGCTTTCCCCAATAAAGCAGCCCCTCAGCTCAGGGCACCATTCCTCTGAGGGCTCGCTTCCCTGAGCTGCTTTTCCCCGACCACGCCCCCTTTTAAGGTGAGGTCTCCGCCTGTCATTTTCTCCTAGGCACAGCCACAGTGCGCTCGGAACCGCAGGGTTCGGTCCCCCTACATACTGTACCTCTCCCTGGAATCAGAGTATCTAGCCTACCAGACACTGAGTCTGTGTAGTTGATTGTAGTGCCATTCTGCAGTTATGTTATTTCTGCATTGTATGTGACTTATGCTAGCGCTGCCTGTCTGTTTATCTCTATACTGTCAGCATATATATTTCCCTTTGTTTCTGACTTTGTCCTAACATACAGGTGTATTCAGGGTTTTCCTGTGCCTCACATCTATAAAACTAAGTATATGTGAGACTTGTCACATACAGTTGGTTTTTGGACTGTGCCATATTTGTGCTGTAGGCTCCTGCAGCTTGCCCATGCATAAGACAGAACCAGTGTATTGCATTCCTACTAGTATCCTATATACACAGTGGTTGCATTATACATAGTGCCATATTGAGTGCTATACTACTCTGCAGCTATGTCTAGCAAAGGCAAGAGTAGCAAGCAAGCATCTGCACCCATACTGATATCATGTAAATTATGTACTGCAGGCTTAAGTGAGGAGGATTTGATACAAGATGGGTTTTGTATTGTGTTCTATTCCACCAGGCCCATCAGACCCCCCAGAGCCTGTACGAGAGCCCCCCCCTGGCTTCTTTTTCTCAGGGGCTGGCTACTGTTGGGGACCACCTAGCGCAATGGTGGTAAACTTGGGCCCTTCAGCTTTTGTGGGACTACATATCCCAGCATGCCCTTCCACAGATTCTGAAGTATCATCTGAGGAGGCAGAAGATGCTGATCTCTCGAACACTGACTCCCCTCTGGAGGAGGATGAGAGTCGGTCAAAAATTAATGTTCCTGCCTTTGTGCGAGCTGTCAGATCCATCTTACTAATAGAAGATGATGAGCCAGCCTCTAAATCCAAGCACCCTCTGTTTAAACGACAGAAAGTGGCTTCAGCAGAATTGCCTTTTTGAGATCAATCAGCTGAACACATGGCTGCAGCCTGGCAGACGCCTGGAAAAGGTTTCAGCCACAAAAATGTCTGACATTGTCATTGTTCAAAATGGGAACTCCCCCCGCACGGTGGATTCACATGTTAAGCGTTTAATTAAAAGCGCCATATTGCCTTTCCCTACAGTAACCTCTTTGAAGGATCCTACGGATAGAAAGGTGGAGTCTTTCCTGAAATCGATATACTCTCGTTCAGGGGCTGTTGCCTGTCCGACCATGGCATTTGCATGGGTGGCTAAAACTATAGAAAGCTGGACTTACGCACTTGAAGACTTTTCCCTTAAATGCTTCTATGGATCACATTTTTTTTGTTGCTCACATTTGAGATGCAGCTTCCTATATTGGCGAAGCGACATTGGATGCCAGTCTCCTAACCTCCAGAGTCTCGACCGCTGCTGTGTTGCCCGCCATACCCTGTGGCTACGCTCATGGAAGATAGATGCGGATTCCAAGAAAGGCCTTGAAGGGTTGCCCTACAATGAGGAGATTTTGTTTAGCCCATACCTTGACAAGATTGTAACCACGTTGGCAGCATCAAAAACTATTTCTGCCTTCAGCAACTACTACTACTACAAGGCCTCGGACTATATCATTTAAGTCCTTTCACCCACAGGGAAAGCCTAAAGGTCAGTCCCTTCCTTGGCAGTCAGCTTCCACTAGGGCCGCCAAACCCAGGAACAAGCAAACCTGGAACACCAGACGACCTGCTTCAAAACCTGAGGATAAGCCCTCAGGCTGATGGGACGGGCCTCCCTCTGGGGGATCCCAGAGTGGGAGGCTGACTTCTTCAGTTTGCCCAGTGCTGGTGTCAAACAACCACGTATGCTTGGGTAAGAGAAGTAGTCTCTCACGGGTATGCCCTCTCATTTCTTTGACTGCCTCCCCACCAGTTTTTTCTACACAGGTCCTCCTTCAGACCTGAGCAAGGCCCTGCAAATCCAGAAAGCCATACAGTCCTTGCTGCAAGTAGGGGTAATTGCACCAGTCCCGCTATCTCATCGAGGGACTGGTTATTATTCTATTCTCTTTCTGGTTCAGAAGCCGAGTGGGTCTCATCGGCCTATCCTCAACCTCAAATCCCTGAACAAATTCCTCAGGGTACCCAGGTTCAGGATGGAAACCCTATCCTCCATCATCCTAGCTATGGAGTCTGGGGACTTTATGGTATCTCTGGAAATTCAGGACGCGTACCTACATGAACCTATAGCACCCTCTCATCAGCAATATCTTCGGTTTGCTATACTACAGCAACACTTCCAATTTCAGGCTCTGCCCTTTGGACTATCCACAGCTCCACGGGTGTTTATCAAAAGTATGACTGTCATGGCGGCCCACCTGCATGGTGAGGGTGTCCGACTGCTACCATATCTGGACGACCTCTTGCTCTTAGCAGCTTCCCCATTGTTTTCCGCCATCTGCAGCTGCCCATTGCTTTCCTGCACAAGCACGGATGGTTATTCAACTGGAAAAAGTCCTCCCTGAATCCCTCACAGAGAGTGATTCATCTGGGAGCCCTACTGGATTCTCAGGCTCAGAGAATCTCTGACATCAGACAAGATCCCCACACTTCAACTACAAGTGCGCAGATGTCTCCATAGTCGCCGAGTGTCGATCCACTCAGCAATGCAGGTTCTGGGATCTATGTTGTCCACCTTCGACATGGTGGAGTATGCTCAGTTCCATTCTAGGCCTTTGCAAAGGTTGATGCTCTACAGGTGGAATATATATATATATATATATATATAAACAAATGGTCACCCAGGCGCAATAGGATACACCGTAGTCCTATATAATGTCTCTTAAATACAGTCTCAAAAAATTAAAAGTCCAATAATAAATCCAATGTTGATTTGCAGCGGACCCTGCTCTCCTGTCTCCCCCGATGTGGTCTCCCGCCGTCCCTGGTATGGAGTAGCTGCAGGGTGGCGATTCATACCATGTTGAGGTGGCAGCAGCTCCCTGCACAGTGATCCGCTCACTGTGCAGGGAGTTGCTGCCACCTCAACATGGTGTGAATCGCCATCCTGCAGCCACTCCATACCAGTGACAGCGGGGAGACCGGAGAGCAGGGTCCGCTGCAAATCAACATTGGATTTATTATTGGACTTTTGGACTTTTAAATTTTTGAGACTGTATTAAGAGACATTATATAGGACTACGGTGTATCCTACTGCGCCTGGGTGACCATTTGTTATATTTTTAGAGATTATCTACTGTCACCCTCTGGCTGCATAAGTGAAGCGCGGTTTTTTCATCTTTTATTTTTCTGTCCCTCTCTTGGTGGCTACAGACATCTCATCTTACCAAGGGTCACCCCTTTTTGGATCCCGGACTGGGTAATCCTAAAAACGGACACCAGTCGCCTGGGCTGGAGCGCAGTGACCGATCCACACTCATTTCCGGGCCGTTGGACATCGGTCGAATTAACCTTGCCAATAACCAAATTGGACCTTCAAGCTGTCTACAGGGCCCTCAAACTGGCCCAGAACATACTTCACAGAAAACCTGAACAGGTTCAGTCCGACAATGCCACAGCTGTGGCTTACATCAATCAGGCACTCTAAGTCGGCAGCAATGACAGAAGTGTCACGCATTCTGACATGGGTCGAGGGTCACCTCCCGGCCATGTCTGCAGTGTTCATTCCGGGAGTTCTCAATTGGGAAGCAGACTTCCTCAGCCGTCATGACATGTATTCCAGAGAATGGTCTCTTCACCAAAAGGTGTTTCAACTACTAGTGAGCAGATTCGGCCTCCCAGATGTGGAGCTCATGGCCTCCCGACTCAATTACAAACTTTTGAGGTACGGGTCTAGAACAAGGGATGCCGAAGCAACCTTCGAAAAAGCAATGTCAGTAAAGGTGACCTTCCAGTTTGTGTGCCTTTTCCCTCCAGTCTCCCTTCTTCCTCGAGTTCTTTGGATGTTCCTACAAGACGGAGGCACTGTCCTGCTGGTGGCTCCAGCTTGGCCCAGACGTCACTAGTACTCAGGTCTTCAGAGTCTCTCAATCGACACTCTTCCTGCTGCCTCAACGTTCAGACCTGTTGTCTCAGGGTCTTTGCCTTTACCCAGACCTGGGTCATCTGTCTTTGACGGCATGGCTCTTTGGACTACAGAGCTAGAGAATCCTTGAGACATCCCTCCTGAGGTCCAAACTGTGCTCAGAGCACGTAAGCCAACCTCTGCTCGGATCTACCACAGAGTGTGGCATACATATTTCCAATGGTGTCATACCAGAAGCTACGATCCTCAAGTATTTAGGATTTCCAGAGTCCTGGCCTTCCTTCAAGCTGGATTGGACCTTGGACTCTGCCTTGCCTCACTGAAAATGCATGTTTCTGCTCTATCCATTTGGTTCCAGCATAGACTTGCTCCACAACCGGATGTCCACACCTTCCTCCAGCGTGTCCTCCGTATACAATCTCCCTCTGTCCCTCCAGTGGCTCAATGAGATTTGTCAGTAGTTCCTCCATTTGAACATCTGGATTCTGTGGAACTCAAGTGGCTCACTGCGAAGACTCTTTCTTCTGCCTATAGCGTCTGCCAGAAGTGTGCCAGATTTAGGGGTGCTCTCCTGTCGCTCCCCAATTTCTAGTATTCCATCAGGACAGGGCTGTGCATCGGACTCGCCATGGTTTCCTTCCAAAAGTTGTTACAATTTCCTCATTAATGAGGAAATTGTAATCCCGGCCTTTCAATCACCAGACCTCTTAGCAGGTTAGGCCTCCTTGGATGTGGTCCATGCCCTCAGGATATATGTGGACAGTACCAGTTCCCTTCGGAAATCAAACTCCTTATTTGTGCTTTATGGATTTCACAAGAAAGGATGGCCAGCCAACAAGCAAACATTGGCTAGATGGCTTCGCATGACTCTCACAGGCTTACATGCAGTCAGGCCTTCCTGTACCGGCTACTGTTACTGCTCATTCTACTTGCTCTGTGGGTCCTTCGTGGCAGCTCGCCGTGGCGCAGCAGCTAAACGGCTTTGTAAGGCGGCCACATGGTCCTCTGTCCATACCTTTCTGAGGCTTTATGCCTTTGATACATTTGTCTCTCAGGATGCTTCATTTCGGCGCCGGATTCTCCTCTCGACGTAGGAGCGTCCACACCCTTGAATGACTGCTTTGGGACATCCCCAAGATCTCCCGGTGGAGCCCTATGGACCATGAAGAAGAAAATGAGAGAGATGGTAAAACTTACCTTTGTTAACTCTTTCTTCAAAGTCCATAGAGTCCACAGGGTACCTGCCCTGACGCACCTGGCTTCATATGGGCTCTGTTTCCTGTCTCCTTCTCCGTGAGAGTGTGTTTCATGTGTGTATCAGTCTTCCTTCTCTCTTCTCCTCCGGCCTTTGACTTGTTACGAACTGCGTTGGCTCGGGGGTAGGGTATAGGGGGATGGACTGATGCATCCTGGGAGCTGAAAACTATAACTGTGGTGCCCGGGCCTCAACCACCACCTACACCCCAAGGTCTCCCTGTGGACCCTATGAACTTCAAGGAAAAAGAGTTAACAAATGTAAGTTTTACCATAACACTCATTTTCATCAGAAATTGCAGGAAGACTGACAGTAGAAAGCATCCGAAGGGTCCGCAAATGATCTGGAAGTGGAAACTAAAGCTGGCCACATACATAGCGATATTTTACCCAATCTGGCCGATTCCGACACATTGGAACGACAGATCGTGTAAAATATGGCTAAATCGTGAGTCCCTACTCACGATGCGATGCGTGTCCCCGCTGGTCGCACATCACATAATCAGATCTTCCGTGCAGTAGGGCGGATCTGACAATCTAGGAGCCGATGCACTGTGAAAGTCTGGATGCAGGAGAGATCGTTTGAATATTGGGCACCAATTGTGTGGAGATCGTGTGCAGAGCTGCCGGGGAGAGTTTCAAGGGAAATCGTACACATTGGCCGATTGCCATGTGTGTGGCCAGCTTAACACTATAGCCCTTTCTAAATCAAGATGGGGGGGGGGCACTATCAGATGACAGAATGCTCTCTGTTTGATAGTGAGCGAGCACGGGGAGCATCACTCTCCTATACTACTTACAGAGAGTCATGCAGCTATACACCATTTGTGGAGGCTGTTTTTTACATACAAATTTCACCATGGTGGGCCATAAATTGTCCATAGCCTTTTTAGGCTAAATAAATGGTATAGTACGGAATAGGTACATAATTTAATAGAAGTTGAAATCCGAATACCCAGCTAGGATAGAGCAGCCTCCTTTTCAAGGGTACTTAAACTGCAATTCATCTAAGATGTCATGTAGGGTAGACAGAGAGGAGGAGGGATCAGTAACAAGTAAAACATTGGGCCTGATTCAGAGCCGTTCGCTATTTGTGGTCGTTCGTTCAAAAACAAGGGGTGGCTATTCAAATGATCTGTTCGCAAATTGCAGTCTGTTACCACCTCTAAGTCTGAACGAGCGAGCAAAACATACGCTCGTTTATTTGATAAAAACGCCCCCTGGCCGCACGCACCATACGTCATGTCCGCTATTTATTAGATTAATCGAGTACATCGTACAGCGTATGAACTGCTCGCTATTCTTGTGGTTGGTGTTTTCAACCGCTATTTTGCGAGCAGTTCTGAGTTTAAAAAAACCAAGTGACGTGGTCAATGACGCTGCTTTGTTAATTATGCACTCCCTTAAAACGCCCGTTTTGACCTTTAAGCACGCCTGCGTTCGGATCTCCACTCCCCGTTTTCAAGCACCTTCCCCTGTTACCACCCACATACGCCTCATTCTGTCACTCAAAATAGCAGGCCCTCGCTATATATTGCGTACCAACGATTTTCGGCCGCACTGACTGGTTCGCGCATGCGTACTAAAAACCGTACGCATGCGCAGATGTGCGAACATCGCTCGGAACGAGCGTACTGCCGCTAGCGAGTGGCTCTGAATGAGGGCCATTGTCAGCAAATAGGCGTAATTTGTGCATACTGCCATATGTTTGTAAGCCTGGGACTGGGTAAGAAGTTCCATAGCCATAACAAAAATGGTAGAGTGGGGGCAACCTAGACTAGTTCAACTCATAATAGGGAATGCTTCAGATAAGAAACCGTTGCTAAATACATTCACAGAGGGATCAGCATATAGGGCATAATGGAGCTCACGATTTCACCCTGAAACTCAAAAGGACCTGAGTCATGTAGCCCCAATGTAACCTGTCAAAGGCCTTTTCAATCATCCAACGAGCAAAGCAAAAATTCCCTTTGTTAGCTTGACACTATGTCCAAAACCCTGCGTGTATTGGCTGAAGCCTGTCTCTCCAAGACAAAACTCCATTTGGTCTAAATGTATGAGAAACTGCACAATAGGGGACAAGCAGGTTGCAATTAATTTGGCAGCAATTTTCACATCTGTATTGAGAAGGAAAATAGGCCAATAGTTTTGAAATCAGAGGGATCTTTGTCTGGCTTGGGGATCATACTAAATTGACTTAGAAACTTAGAATTTGATTGCAGATGAGAACCACTTAGCTAATCTGCCCCTAACATTTCCTTAGGGAAAGTACCGCATTTTGTAGCCTCATTGAAGAGATCAACCGAAATGGGAGGCAGGTCTCCAAATAATGTTATATAGAAACTATATACCTGCTTGGACCGTGGGGGGTTTGCCTTTAAGTTGGGTACACACTAGGATAAGGATTGGTAAGTACATCATACACACTTGCCAATCGTCAGCCCGATGTTTCGTGACTAACGTCAAAACTGGCCGGGCATTTGTGTGTGATGTCAATGACAGGTGGCCTCTGCAGCAAGTGACCACCCGTACACACAGCACGATGTGCCAATATATCTGCAGATATATCGGCCATCTGCTGTGCTGCACAGCCAATGCAATATGAATAACTTTGTTCAGACATATTCCTGGTACACACCTGCTGGCGCGCATGTGATATATCTGCCAGTGTATACCCAGCATTAGAGAGCTGCATAATAGCAGATTTAACCTCCTTCATGGTTGAGGGAGCATTAAAAGAACGTAAAGTACTCTGATCTATAAAGGGTGTCAAGGCCAGACAGGAAGGACAACATCACGGCATCAGATGGCTAAAAAGTGGAGCAATCGTGCACAAATGTTATTATTATTATTATTGTTTATATGGCGCCACAAGTGTTCCGCAGCGCCTTACAAGGTACATAACCAAAAAGTGACACAGTAAAATACAATACAATGAAGGACAAGGACATGGATAATATACACTGATACATAGGTGGCCATAGCACCCACATAAGCAGCAAAGCATAGGCACCAAGTGTTAGGTGTCCTAGTGGTGAGTAAGAAGTAGATGAGCATATAGTAAGGAGAAGCACAAGAGGGTAGAGGGCCCTGCTCGCAAGAGCTTATATTCTCAAGATATAATTGGAAATAAGATGCTACCTCATCTCTTAAAGGGGCAGCTATCTATGACCTTTTAAAAGTGTGTGTGTGGGGGGGGGGGGTCAGTAAATTAAAAGTGTATTTTCTGGAGTGCACCAAAGTCTGCTTTAATTTAGGAAGGTTCCAGCTCCTTTTATTCTGAGTCCCTCCACGTTTAGCGCCTAGTCCTCATCACTTAATTTCCCAAAGGCAGGTGAAAATGCACATGGGAAGAAGGTCCGAGTTGTGAAGAGGACGTCAGGGCTCCTGTAGGTCGCGCATGTGCACTCCCGTCACTGCTCCGAAAAGGAGCAGTGAAGCCGCTCACGGGGGGCAGCTGATATCAGATCAGCTGGCACCACGCCGGAGCAATGATGAATTGCTCCGGCAGCCACGGCGAGATAGAATGTTAACTATCGCGGTCTGTTCGGACCCCGATAATTAACATGGATAGGCCCCTTTGGGAGATTAATTTCACCTGATGGTACATAAATACAAATTTGAAAGTAACACATCAAAATAGAAAAGTAGGGACATCTCCAATACCAAGGATGGTGGGGAGACACTATGACAGTAAAATGAAGGATTAAGTCAAAATTGGTAACGTGGGGTAGGTTAGGTTAGGTTAATGTGGGGCAGGTTAGGTTCCACCCATGTGAAAAATAACAAAGCCATAAAAACAGTTTGTAGTATCATAAATTGAACAAAAAAAAAATCATGCAACAGAATAAAATATATACACTGAGAATTCTAAATTATGTAAGCATCCGCCAAGTGTAAACAATGCAATATCAATATGAATCAAACAGAAGAACCCTCTCAACAAAGGAGGGAACCTCTCAAGCAGTCCCAAAGGGGCACACAAAGCCCATTAAAGTCCGTACACAAGGCAACAATGAAGAGCTCACTGGGAAATATGTTCAAGCACAGTCTAAAGGGGGGAATCCACTAGACGATAAAGTTGAACAATAACGATAAAATCGTTCAAACATCGTTTGAAAATTTGGTCTTTTAGACATCTATCATCGTGCAAACATGCTGGTCAACCTGACGATATCGTCAGGCTCAGCATGTTTCCAGATGATGGATGACCCTGCACTGAACGTCTGCTCGTTCAGTGCAGGCACATCACACGACTGACAAACGATTGCACAATTACAATGTCGTAATCATGCAGTCGTTTTCAGATCTTGTAGTGGATGCCCCCCATTAAACTGGGCATCCACTATACAATTTTCTGTCAGATATCTGTCCAATCTGGCTGGTTGGAATGAAAACCTGGTAATGTATGAGAGCAAATGACAGTCGTCCATTTGCTTGCAAACACTGGAAAATAGCCAAAAATGGTTGTTCAGACAAATTGGTTAAAAAACACAAATGTAATCAATTTGAACAATTTTTTTTGTCCTTTGTTCAGTGTTTAAAACCATATGATCGACTGTCATTTGCTCCCATACATTACCAGGTTTTCATTCCAACCAGCCAGATTGGACAGATATCTGACAGAAAATTGTATAGTGGATGCCCGGCTTTACACCTGCTACCAGCCAGAGGTTGCTTGGGCACAGTAGAATACACTAGGATTTCCCATACCGCCAGTAGTTTGATACCCTCCTCAAGGGATGCTAAAACATGTATCTTTGAGGATAAGGAGCTTCACCGGAAATCCTTATCTATCCGTGCTATCCCGTGGCCAAAGAGCAGCAGTGATATGCTAGTAGAAGTGACATTTATTAACTGTAAACACTGCGAGGTCATGAAAAAGCTGGAGAGATGTTTTTGTTGTGAACAGACTGAGCCACCTTCAACATGGACTCCTTCACATGGAAGAAATGTATCTTAAGCAGCGTGTCCCTATGCGAGGTCCCCTGTGCATTGCGGGGTCTCTGTCTTCCAAGAAGGGTAGGTGGTTGCAGAACAGCATGAGGCTATAGCTTTGGAGCTTAGCATTGGAAACCGATTCTGGAATCCCTCTAATTTTACTATTATAGTGCTTGAGCGGTTCCCCATTTCCAGTAGCTCATACTTAACTGTAGACCATTCCGTCAGGGTAGTATCGTGGGCTGTTATGAGCTCATTATTAGAAGCCACCAGCATTTGCATTTTATTCTTGTACAGTCTCCCAAACTGGATACATACATTTTTACTGCATGAATAGCAGCCTAGATATCAAGTTAGATTGAAATGATTGCAGCATTTGATGTAACATTTCATGCATCATACTAGCAGTTAAAAGAGCATCAGAGGATGCCCCAGGGAGTTGATATGTAGTACTGCCCCACACAGTAGCCTGAGAAGGAGACCGCTCCCAAAGGGTTGTGAAGGGGGGCCTATTTATGTTTGAAGACACCCAAATTGGTGGCCAAGGTGGAAATGTTTTGGCCTCAACGGTGCAGCAGAGTTGTCAAAATAGACCATGATCATGAAGGCAGGGATGGTCCAAAAATTTTATAGCAGAGTATGTAGACTATGGCAGACCAATTTGTATAGGTGAGAGAGAAGGCATTCAGGTAAGGAGAAAAAGAGGTAATCAGCAAGGAGACATCCACAACACTGCCCACATCTATCAGCCACAGGAGGATGAAACTGCACCTCAGCAGGACCCACTGTTGGGACAAAAGAGTGCAGCCCACTAACCTGGAAGAATATCCAGCATGTTCAGGCAGGAGCAGACAACAGTAAAGGCTGTTCCGTGGGCCACCTATAGAGGCATTCGTGTCAATGTGACCAGAGGAGGCAGGAGAAGCAGAAGCCTAGAGACATCCTTGTGGCACTAGGCATGGGATGCACCATGACCTATTATGAGGCTCAGCCCAAACACAAGTATAAAATCTTCTGAGCAACACATTTATTGCTGCATAACATACATACAAGACAAGTCAATATCATATATAGATGTAGGTATGATTTCACCCAATTGTTAAAACCATGTATATGGAAAAGGAATAATAAAAAAAGTCACAGTTCATATGGTTAAATCAACGGTCTATCATATAGTGCATTGGCACAAAGGCTAAGTTACTGACAAAGTTGTGGGGGACTACCATGGTGAAACGCATTTAGCTCCCCAAGACTATCACAGACTTTGGAGAGTATTCGGGAGCTTCCAGACCAGCACTTTATTTCTTCATCCCGGCCACATTCACCGTCAACCATTACAACAAAGGCAGGACTCCTAGCTAATTACTGGGACGGAACAAGCTTCAAGGCTGGTAATACACACTCTAGTTGCTGGATATTAACCCGGATTGCCCCGAATCCTACTCACTAATACCTCCTTTGTGCTAATGTATGTGATAGATGTTTGATTTAACCATATGAGCTGTGACTTTTTTTTATTCCTTTTCCATATACATGGTTTTAACCATTGGGCAAAATCATACCTACACGTATATATGACATTGGGTGGGATGTACTAACATTGTGTGGTACATCCTGCCAGGCATCACATCCCTACTGATCGCATATTCACTAAAATAAGCGATCAGTTCCGCAAAGGATTGCTCTTCTGATAAGAGCTGTCTTTTGCGATCAACGCTGCTCCCTGGACTTCCCAGTTTATGACCCAGGAGTCCATCTATGCAGGGCATTTAGTACATCCCGGCCACTGACTTGTATGTATGTTATGCTGCAATAAATGTGTTGAATTTTTAAACCAAGCCGTACTAGGAAGTGTATTTATAATTGCACAAATGTAATTAATTCGAATATCTATCTTATGAATCTACAGTTATTTTTATTCTATTTATTTTAATGATTATCGGGTTAAATCCTTAGGAACTGATCGAATATTACATCAGTCCAGTGATGGATTTTGCTAAGGGGCTGCGAGGCTGCAGCCCCCCAAGTAAAATCCGCCACCTCAGTGCAGTCCGTGTCTGCACTCTTTACGCTGTGACTGGCAGTGGCTTCTTATTGGAAGCACCATCTGTCAGCCAGATACACAACAGGCAGTCTCAGGGGGAGGTGTCTCCTCATCCTGGGACTGCCAGTCCCAGCTGCTACTGCAGAGAGCGGATTCCAGGAGGAAGCCACTACTCTGTCTTTCAGACAGGCCTACCCTTCTCCTAGGGGCTGCAGACAATGCAGCCCTTTGGAGGCCGGTGAAAATGCGCATGCGTGTCTCCCTGCCGCTAGTGTGCATGCGCCGGTCCCGGCACTTGTCACATTGATTTTGCAGGCACTGGGACCCGGCCAGTAGCTACGCCAGTGGTGAGTCCCCCTGGCCTATCTGGTTCCTTCCTTTTTTTTTTTAATCTAGAAAACTACTGAGCGTAAGAGGAAGGGACTGAAAATTTCAAGCTGTATACCGGGAGCAGGGATCTGTGTATAGGTGGCAGGGAGACCTGGGATACGGAGCTCCTGAGTGGCATTGCCCAAGATGGCTGCTTAGTCACACCCCTTTCTTAAAATCTTTAGTTTTTATTTGGTTTAAAAAAAAAAACTGTTAGCCATTATTTTATTTATTTATCTCTTATTTTTATACCCTAGAAAGCTAGCCTTATAAAAAAAAAAAAGTTTCATAATAGCTAGCCTGGGTCTGTGATATCCGTAAGATGAAAAATTTAGTATCTAGAAAAATTACATTTATTGAACAATGGTACAATACATGGCTACTATATGTTCTAAACAAGAAATTACAACTGAAAAATTAAGATTTGTTTTTATTCAAATACAACAAATCCTAGCCATGTACTGTGCACATTGGCTTGTGACACGTTACGTTTCTATGATGTGTTTCGTTTTTTTTTGAAGGACACGGTTCATATCTCTTTGGCTTTGGTAGACCTATATTGGTTCTCACTGTTAATTGGTTTATTTTATTTTTTTGAATGTCCTCTTAAGTGAGGTAAAGTTGCCACTTGAATGTTCTTTATTGGAAAGTTAGAAATGGCCGGGGTGTCAGACCCAAGGTCAGCTTTGTAGGATTACAAAGGTCATGTCCTTGAAGAATTGAATTCTCTTGCTGGTATAAAGTAGCTATAAATAATTATCAAATGCTACAGATTGGAGCAAAACCTTAAATCAAATTTAGGCAGTATGACAAACTGTCTGCTTAAATGTGGTTTCCACTATCTAATTACTTTAGTCTGTTGACCTGTGTAACTTTTATGAAATTTTAGCTATTTATCAGGTAAACAGTTATCTCTTGAAATTAATGTTTTATAGTGTCACTGTTGGGCCATGTATGTTACATTATTTGTTGAGTATTTAAATCACACATGTATTAAAAACCAAAGAATGTATTTCTTGTTTGTTGCATCTAATCCGAGCTTGGTATATGGGGTATTGGGGATATTGCTGCTGCCATATGGTGGTATTTCCAGGGTTCCAGTCCTTAGTTTGAGATGATTTGTAGTGGTGCATCCTAGGATAGGTCTCCTGGTTTGTGTGTAGGGGTGGGGGGAGGGGAGATTTTCTAGACGACAGCAGCATTGTATTAAAGGACCCCAGAGACAGTCTTCACAATACAGCATTGTCCACATTGGCCATCATTAACAGTGAGATTTCCAAGCGTAGTCTTTACATAGTGAACCGCTTGAAGGTAAAGAAATAGCGGAATATTTAAACCTGGAAGCAGTAGCAGATTTCCCACTAGGCACGTGAGGCACCACCACTCCTGTCCCCCCACCCCACCCACACATCAAAGTTGTTGCTTCTTATTTAATGTAGCACCAATAGGGCGAGATCGCCCACTTGCTTGCGGAGAAGTTGGGGCTACCTGTGTAATTGCTGTCTGCCAGGAGACTTCAGCTTTGGGACCAGCTGGCCCCGGCCATCATGAAAGGGGCGTAGCCTGAACCAGCAGTGACACTATCATGATGTCCATGCAGGGGATGTAGCTTATATCTCGGCTGTCGGGATCCCGACACCAGTCTGAATCCCAGTGCCAGAATCCTGACCGCTGGCATCCCGACAGTAAGTATTGGGGTTAGGGGGAGTGTTAGGGTTAGGAACCTAAGGGGAGGGTTAGGGTTAGGCTGCGGGAAGGAGGGTTTAGTTTACGCTGCGGTGTGGGAGGGTTAGTATACTTACCGATAGGTGTCGGTATGCTAACCATGTCGGGATTCTGACCACTGGCATCCCGTACCCACCGCCATGCAGAACCACCTGTCACTGCTCCTGGGCAGCTGTGCTTAACTGTCCTTCACTGCAGTTGTTAAGAAGGGGGCGGACAATAATATTGTGCTTAGGGATGGTCTGACCCCTAAATCCATCTCTGCCTGGAAGCTTATTTTTCATCTCATAGTGTGTAAGTGGTTGAAGAGTGCATTAATTCCGAAATTGATACACAAACTTAAAACCCTGAAGATACTGTACCAAGTATAGAAATAAAACTGTGAACTTTATTCTATAAGAATAATGTAAATTCCTACTTTTACCCCATTCATCTCCTCAGCAGAGATGGTACATTTTGAGGCATTCTGCACCTTATCTCTGCAATACTTTATGCTCTGTTCATCATACTGTTTGCTATAATAACCCCTGTATTGTAGGGATAATTCAGCATTACATGCAAGTGGCAAAGTCAGTGACTGCATCGACCAACATAGTTTCCTGGCCTCGCAAACGCTGTCCACCATTGCGACCATTGACCACCGATGGTCGCAATGGTAATCCCAGCCCGCGACCTTGGATGCAGTGCTGGGATCGCAAGTGCAGCAGGGGGTATCATACACATTCTGCTGCATTTGCATATTTAGAATGTCGAAATTGCAAAGCTCCCTGCGTGCAGCTTTGCAATTCCGCTCCAACCTGAATCAGCCCCTGTGTGTCCTGCTGTATTTATTTATCCCTGCATATTGTCTGATCTCCTATGAGTACCCTCATTTATATGCTGTTTACTTTTCTTCTGCTGGTTTAACGTAACACTGCATATATAATTATTTTTATTCTTTGCCTGCCGAATCTCCTCTGTTATGTCAATTTACCGCTGATTATATGCCTGTTGTATAATCTTGCGTCAGCATTTTTCTCTCCCTTAATTACCTTATATTATCTATTGTTAATAGTTCCACCTGCTGTGCTAATTAACCCCTGCTAATATTTTCTACTAACATAAGCTTCCCATTTTTACCTCAACCAGCCTACCATTTATACTACTTAGCCACTTAACTGGCTAATATCTTTTTCCAAAATTGTTGATTTTTATTATGTAAATCATATCTATTTAAACCTGATTCAGTAATCATTAACAAATATGCAGATATATAAAGATAAAACTATATTTAAATAGCTATGATTTACATTGATAACAAAAATCAACAATTTTTTTGCTTTTTTTAAAAAAAAAATGTTTTACACAGTTAAAAAACTGTTACTGTTATAAATAACTTATTAACACAGTAAAGTCTTTTATACTGTTAAAAAAAAGTATTACCATAAATATTCTCCTTACACTTCTTAAGCCCATCCCTGCTGCCTTGGAGAGGGGCAGAGACTGGGGAGGGGGGGATTGCTGACCATCCCAGTGTGGCCTGGGGAGAAATGTGGTGAACAGTGGCTTCCCTGAGCTTCTGGTGCAAGAATACAGTTTTTCTTGAAGCCGTGGGTGGGCAATCCTGTTATGGTCGCCCTTCTGTGGCAGGGTTGGGAGGAGGTGACTGGGGAATGTTGCTGCCAGTATATAGGGCCTGGCACTCTGAAACACCACCGGTGCCTGCTGGTAGAATACAATGTACATTGTACTGTACATCATGTTTACGGTTTGAATGTTAGGGATATGCTACCTGGAGGTCATAACTAGTACTAAAGTTTTTCCCAATTTTATTGACATCCTTCAAAGTTTAATCACCATGGGCCAAATGTAATAGGGTGAGAGTTTAGAAAATGCGAGAGCTTAGCAGTAACCTCTCTCACTATTACATTGGTTGAGTTTTATATTCAAAATGGGAAAACATCTGGATGAGAGGTTTTTTTAGTCTAACAACATGTGAGTGTGGATGTTCTCAGACTCTATTACATTGTCCGAGTTTAAAAAGTGTGAGAGGTTACTGCTAAACTCGCACATTTTCTGAACTCTCATCCTATTACATTTGGCCCTATTTCTTGAATGGGAAGCATTTCAGATATGCTACCCAGACATTTCAGCCGGTTACAAAATACTCTTGAATTTCCACTTCTATTCTATTTAATTGATGGCTCAATGCACATTTATGCAGAAATGTGATTTTAAACATCAATTCATTCAGCCCAGGTCACAGCAATAGGAAAATCGAGTGGGTTTGGATCCCAAGCATTTTGTAGCTGTGGAAGTGGTCAGGGGTAGTCAACTCATAAACACAACAATGGGATTTTGGTCTGTGTAGAAAAAAAACTACATGTAGCATACATGTCAACTATTTGTGGTACAGGCATGTCACATGGATATCTTATATATGTCATGTTTTAAATTCTATTTATTAGCAGTTATTTATATAGTAGACATATTATGCAGTGTTTTATAGAGAGTATTTGGTTACATCAGCACATGTATTTTTCCTATCACATGTACACAGACACTAGGGTTAATTCTGTCTCAATAGGGACTAATTAACAATGCTATAAGACAAATTCCACTAGTAAATTGTATGTATTTTACACATTTAAGTAAGTAACATTTAATTGTGGCCCATTCAATGAGTGAGATCTCCGAATGCAGTCCTCGATCTAAAATTGGTGTGCGTCCCTGGATTAAACTGTAACAAACAGGTAAAATTTAATGGGGCCCTTAAATAATGAAAATAATGAAAGTGGACATATATAAAAGATGCAAAAGTACAATCATCTATTCTTACTGTTACATTGTTCTACAACAGATCACTGAAAAGTACAGGGACATTTGTTCACTTGTGTTGTTGGTCCATCTCCTTCAAAATGCTGATCAATATAAGTTTGTAGTCCTCTATTTCATTGTAGCTTATTTTGCTAAATCTTTCTTACTTTATAGCAAACCTACTAACATTATTCATATTCTGGAGAAGAGACTGTGGGCTTTCACCATCTTGTCGTTGCTACATGATGGCAATCTCCGTGGCTGATACAATGGTCATCATCCAGATCGTCATCCTCGAAATGATCCTTAAGTACTACACTCCTGAACCCTTCTGGAGCAGAGTTCCTTGGTGTATGATCCGAGATGTACTAAATTATGGAGCTTACAACTCTTCTGTCTGGTTGGTAGTCTGCTTTACCGTTGAACGGTTTATATCAATCAGATCTCTCTCTCAGAAACCCAAGTGGTGTAGTAAAAAACGCACGGTCTATGTGATAGCATCTGTTTTTATCTGCAGTCACCTGCTGGCTATACCTTATTTCTGGTCAAATGAGTCAAGGCCACAGAATGGGACCGAAGTCTTTATATGTGTATATGATGATCAGTTACCAAGGCTATACGTGGAAAGCATTGTGTGGTTTCAAACCACTCTCATATATGTAATTCCATACATTATCATTTTTACACTTAATGGAATGGTTTTAAGGCAAATCTGCCAAAGCAATAAAGTTCACTGTGAAATGCAACAAAACCGTATTAGTATCTCATCAATTGTTCATGTGAAGAAACAGAGGGTGAAGTCGATGGTACTCTTAGTGACTGTTTCTATGACTTTTGCCTATCTGTGCACCATGCGATTTGTTACCCAAATCTTAATCAAGACGATGCACTACAGAATTAATAGAGAAGACTATAGTGAGAGCATTAATATTGCTGCAGACATTGGAACCATGCTTGACCTTACAAATACTGTAGTTAACATGTATCTGTATGCTTGTACCCAGCACAGATTTCGAAAAGAGATTGTACAGGTGGCAAAGACATTGGTAAGTCCATGCGGGACTGACAAGCCACAACATAACATCCCTATCATCTCTCACGTCTGTTTCAGAAACTGCTAGCCTAAGTGACGAGTCACACTTCCTTATTACCTTGGTAACATACAACCAGGAGGGTGTGCATGCCTTATTTCTGCTTCTACAGACGTTATGCCTGGCAGCACAGGTTGGAGAGAGAGAGGTGTCTGTATATACAAATTCCTGAAAGTAGTTACTGACTGTTGCCCAATCCCCTTTTATATCCTTTGTGTATCTATTTTGCTCTGTTGAACATGATGGGATAGACTTTGCTGGCTTCAGCTAAAAATCCCTGATAATTAGACTGTTTTTGGGATGCTTCCCGCGAAAACACATAGGTGAATTTATCATGGATTCTATGGGTCAAATGTAATAGGGTGTCAGTTTTAGTAACAGTACAAACTCGCACTTTTAAAAAGTGCGAGTTTGTACTGAAACTCGCACATTCAATAGCCTGCGAACTTTTCAGCTCGAGGCTACTGCATTTGCGAGTTTAGGCGAGTTTAGGACTATGTAAACTGACACCTTTTAATGCGAGTAGCATTAAAAGGTGCGAGTTTTAGAGAAGCCATCACAGATCAGTGAGATCCGTGATGGCTTCTGTGCGTGTTTTAAACAAAACGTGCACCCCCTCCCCAAAAGCATAACCAGCCCCGGGCTTTATAAAGCCTGTGTAGGTTCTAAAAATACAGGGGCCAAAATGCGTAGGGGGCCCCTGTATATTAAGAACCAGCACAGGGCTTTGTTGAGCTGGTTCTGGAAAATCAGGGGACAAAATGAGTAGGGGTCCCCTGAAAATTCCACAACCAGCACCGAACTCTTTCTAGCGGGGGGATAATGCCACAGCCAGGGAAAACCTTTCACCGGTTTCCCCGGCCAAAGCATTATCCCTGACCACTAGTCAGTCCAGGCCGGGGATCCCTGGGGAGTTGGGTACCCCCCCAATAAAGGGGTACCCCTCTCCAGGGCACCCCAGGCCTAGACTGATAGCCCAGGGCTATCCCCGGCACCCTATGGCCGTGGGTGCCGGGTTGATAGTGTTAGTGTAAAGTGTAAAAATGAAGTTTCCATATTGTCTTTAGTTGTGGAACCACAAGTACCAGCAAGCCTCCCCTGCATGCTGGTATTTGGAGAACCACAAATACCAGCATGCGGGGCATTACGGGCCCGCTGGCACTTGTAGTTCCACAACTAAAGAAATACGTAAATAAACAAACATACACAGTGAAAGTAAAATTTTAATTAAACATACATTCACACTCACACTCACACTCACACATACTCACCTAGTATCCGAAGTAATCCATAGGGGTACCCTGAAAAAACAAAAAAAAACATACTCACCTCTCCTATGCGTAGATCACGTCCACTTATCCAAGTAGGCAATCCAGGGGTTAAAATAAAAAAACGCAAAAAAACGATCCATGCGGACTGAGCAAAGGTATGTGTGTACACATACCTTTGCTCCGCGTAAATGACTGGGGCACACGTGTGCCCCGTCATTGAAGAAGCCGCCAGCCAATCAGGGAGCATCTCCGTCGGAGCAGCTCCCTGATTAGCTGAATGCGGCCAGCCTGTGTCTCCCATAGACTTCTATGGTGTGAAATCCCCATTGAAGTCTATGGTGGGAACCGCTACATCATAGCCGCAAGATTAATAGAGGTTAATCTTGTGGTTACATCAATGATACAATGTCGCGACCAGCTCAACAAAGCCCTGTGCTGGTTCTTAATATACAGGGGCCCCCTACGCATTTTGGCCCCTGTATTTTTAGAACCAGAACAGGATTTATAAAGCCCGGGGCTGGTTATGCTTTTGGGGAGGGGGTGCATGTCATTTTTTTTTATTTAAAAACATTTTACATAAGTACACACAGAAACATATACATATCTCATGGATATGTGCATGTTTCTGTGTTAATCTGACCTGCTCAGGATGTACTCGCTAGCCTGAAGCAGGTCTATTATTTGGGGACTTTTGGTAATCTTTTTTTTGCGAGTCTGAAACAGACACTCTATTACATTGGGCGAGTTGATTGTTTTCAATGTGAAAACATCTGGATGCGAGTTTGAGAATGGGGAGTTTTAGTAACTCTGAAAAATGTGAGTTTTAGTGAACAGACACCCTATTACATTGGAGAGTTGTGAAAAATTGCGAGTTTAGCACCAAACTCGCAATTTACCACAACAGACACCCTATTACACTTGGCCCTATGTGTTTTCACTCTGAAAACAGATCTTATTTTTTTTTGGGGGGGGGGGCTCTAATTGAATTGCTCGAAGCTTAAAAACGGGAAGAGTCACATTTCTCAGCCCCTGAAATTGTATGGGGGCTAATTGAACAGCGACCTAAGCATTCTAGTACTAAAGGCGGTTTCTGCGATAACTGTTGGGTGGAAGTTGATCTACAACAATTCATTTCTGTTTGTAATCCCTATTCAGTTAGACAGCATCCTTCAATGGTAAATGAGTTATGTGGGGGTGACAGAGCTTCATGAAGATGCTTAGATGGTGCTAACATATTATTTAATCCCTGACTATATGCCCTACAAATAGTGACTGTGCACACAACATGTCTGATCTGACTCCATTAAAGATCATTACATTTCTAAAATCCAGATTCCGCTCTCTACCTATAGTATATTGTTATTATTTCTGCATTGTCTCTAGTTTACCTGCCTTATGTACTGTAGATATTGTGATACCCGTTATTTATTTAAATATATACTGAATCTTTGCAGAGATCTGCCCAAATTTGATAAATGTAAGAGACCTTCACTATAATTTGTAAATGCGTTTTTTTCTAAATTTGTATTCATGGTCTCATCTTTTACAAATGGGTTTATAGCCCATTAATGTAATAAAACGGCCTTGTGTAAATGGAATGTCTCTATAGGCTGGCCTGCAGGCATCGATCACGCTAAGATGATGGCCACTTTCTTCCCTGAAGGCAGTAAATTGTTGGCATTCAAGTGTGGGAAACAGAAAGAGACGCTGGGGGAGATGTATTAAGCAATGTAAAAAGTGGAGAAGATACCTATACCAACCAATCAGCTTTCAGGTGGCATTTATCAAGTACATTCTATAAAGTGATTGGTAAAATCAGCCTCTGTTGGCAAATTAAAATCTGCTGCCTTATGTATCAAATGTTTCCGTCACCTCATTGTAAAGTCCTTTTGGCAATGTCATTGTATGTAATTTGCTTGTCGTATGTTTCTCCTAATGTACAGAGCTGCATAATATGTCAGCACTTTTTAAATGAAAGATCATAATTGTATATAATTTGTTTGTATCATGATTTCCTCAATGTATAGTGCTGCATATGTTGTGGCTTTATAAAGATTAATAATAATGTTGATATCTACAATGGCTATTAAAGATATTCACCTCCTTGGACTTTTTCACATTTTGCTGTGTTACAACATACCCTAGAACCATGATGTATTTATTCTCATAAACTACTGAGTAATGTGACAATGAAATGTAATATAAACATTTGTCAAAACTAATGGTGCCCATACACGGTGCGATACAGCAGTCGATCCGATGGATTGGTACGAATTGGCTGCTATATGGTAGCGTGTATGGGCCTGATATCGGACAGAACGTGCACCCGTGGGGTCGTAATCGCACCACCAGATCTTACTGCAGGTTCAGTTGATCTGGGGTTGCGATCTGTGATCCCATGATGCGCTATGCGGGTGGGGGAGGCGGCATATAGGGCGGTCGGCCACCCAATCGCACCTTGTGTGGGGACCACCCGATATGTCGGATGTCGGATCCCCCATCGGGTCGCACGGTGCATATCGCAACGTATATGGCCAGCTTAATATGGAGCAAAAAATTTTAAATGAGTCATTGCATTAGTACTGGTTTTACTCTGAATTATGCAACTCACAAATTACCCTGGCCACTTCGATTGATTGCAATTATTTTTATGTAGGATTAAATCACAACCTCTCTGCTCCTTACAGTCTTTATTGAATTTGTTAAGAATCTTTTCAAGGGATCTATAGTTACTATATTCCTTTCTGAATTACATAAAGGTATGCGCGTATACTGCCAGCAGTAATATGTTCTTCTCATTAGCTGATCCAGTATAGCAACCCACCCAAATAGACTGTTATTTTATTTCTTTTTTAAATTGAGTAAATTTTTATTGAACTTTTCAACAGAACATACTATACTGTACATATATACTGTACATACACAACAACAAAAAAGCAAAGACATTCTCCCTCCTTTACTTTGCTGATTGGCCAGAGTGCATCCTCCGGGACAAAGAGTTTTTGTTTTTTTGCCACCCCACTTTCATTGTGACATACCAGGGACCAACTTGGGACACACTAAGGCAGTAACACATGCAAAGGGGTCCTTGAAGACTGGAGTTGGGAATTAAAACACTATTTACCTGGGCCAAATGTACGAACTGCACCTTGAATTTTTGGATGTTCTCTGAGGGATATTGGTATCAGATTTTGTATTATTGAAGTCTGGCATACTATACCTAATGGTGGCGAATACCGAGACTATTATTTATAGGACACTTATAACAGCCTGCACTTTGCAGTATCTAACAGCTGACTGATAATAACAAATATGTTTATCGCACTGATATTTGTAAAGATGAGGTTATTTGTTTTTAGAATTGTATTTGTGTAGAAATTGCATTGTTTGCTAGAATATTTTGAATATATGGGTTTTTATTAATTGATTATTATAGTTATTGACTGAAACATCTTTTAAATTATTCCACTTAATGATTCATTATATTATATAGTGAAATTATTTGGGGCAGAATTTTATTGTGTCAGAAAAAAATTGATAAATAACTAGAAAACTACAAGTTACTATTTGAATCTATGAGATTTGCATGTCTTTTTGCCATCAGCATTTTGTTGTATTGCATGGTTAGTTTTTAACTTTCTTTTTTTTTCTTTTCCAAAAGTTCACAAAACAATATATCATGCACTCGTTTTACATCTGAGCACCTTCAGGTATTTTTGGTTTTGTTGGTTTATTTTGGTGAGAATGTCCCAAATACAACTAAGCAAAAAATGTACTCTCCAAGTCACAGCAACATTTAATTTAATTGGTTGGATCTGCTGTCACCTGACAGATTAGTTTATGTAAAGAAAGTTAAACTTTTGCTGTATTTCATTAGCCCTTCCCATGTATTTCTCTAGCCCTATCCCCCCTGTGTATTTCCAGCGCTACTCCCCCTATGTCTCTGTGGCGGGTGGGCAGTTATGGTGGACAGAGGACTATGGTGTACATGAGGCTGTTATGATGGGCAGAGGGCAATCTGAAGTACGAAACGAGTTGGTTCTCCCTGAGACCTGTTTGACTTTCCGCCACCTTCTGGACCACTGTGGATAATTATTATTAAAAAGCCTTCCATGTCGTGATTCAGATAAGTATGGACAACTACTTTGTTTTTATTATGTGTTATAATGAAAACAAAAGTTTTCTATTGAGGCAACATTGGTGAAAACTCTGTCCCCTATTTGGGAGTTATAATGAAGTCCATCTGAGACACTTCCTATCAAGTTTATCTTCTATAGGTAATCCTATTTTTTCAATTTATGAATATATTACATCATGACGTTTTTCTATCTCCGTAAGGTTAATGTGAATGGACGACTTTTGGAGGATTATAATTGATTTCTCTAGCCAAACAGATCAGTTTGATATGCTTGGAGATGCTTGACATCTGGTTATTTACCAGAAATTAATTTGAAAAAGTGACTTTGATATGTGAACCTCTCTGGACTCCTATGCTTTGTACATTTCCATCAGGATGTCAGGATTGGACTACAACATTGTTTGCACTTTAATTAGGGTATTTATATATTTATCTTTATAGTAGGACATATCAATTTATGTTCAGTTATATTTGATATTTTATTTTTAAACTTTAGCGCCCTCTTTTTTATATATATATATATATATATATATATATATATATATATATATATATATATATAATTAATTTTACAACACTTGCATGGTTGGCTTATAGCAGAGGCAGTCATACACACTTGTTTTTATCTTGATTATACCTAGCACTAAGACACCTTTTTGCCTTGGGACTTACCCCTGTCAGCTTCCCCATGGAGCTGTGTGTGTAATTTGCCTGGAGGATTTGCTCTGATTATTGCACCTGGCCTCTCCTCTGTCTGTGAGCACTGCTAGCCCTGATTGGAATCACAGGTGTGGTTCTGATTCTCAGAGCTGCAGAGATGAATACTCCCTCTGCATGTTGTGCCTTCCACCACTCAGAATGCTACTACCAGACCACCTGTCCATATCCACCAATTGCTGCCAGACCCATGGTATATATATCCTCTCCTGATAGCATTCTGGGCCTGAACATCTCGTCTTCCCGTGGTGTATGGTTCATGCTGTTTCTGCATTCAAGTCTGTCCCTGAAACCTGCTACAGCAATCCCTGGCGCTATCCAGAAAACCTGTTTCAGCTGTACCTGGCAATCCAGTAAATCTGCTGGCAGCAACCCCCGGTGCTTCCAGAAAACCTGTTACAGCCAAACCTGGCAATCTAGTAAGCCTGCTGACAGCAACCTCTGGTGCATCCCGAAAACCTGCTACAGTAATACCTGGCATCCAGACGTCCTGTTACAGCAATACCTGGCCTGTGATCTGCTGCTAATCCTACAAGTCTCGTACCCCAGGAGGGGGTTTCAAGTCTCGTACCCCAGGAGGGGGCCTCAAGTCCCGTACCCCAGGAGGGGGCCTCAAGTCCCGTACCCCAGGAGGGGGCCTCAAGTCCCGTACCCCAGGAGGGGGCCTCAAGTCCCGTACCCCAGGAGGGGGCCTCAAGTCCCGTACCCCAGGAGGGGGCCTCAAGTCCCGTACCCCAGGAGGGGGCCTCAAGTCCCGTACCCCAGGAGGGGGCCTCAAGTCCCGTACCCCAGGAGGGGGCCTCAAGTCCCGTACCCCAGGAGGGGGCCTCAAGTCCCGTACCCCAGGAGGGGGCCTCAAGTCCCGTACCCCAGGAGGGGGCCTCAAGTCCCGTACCCCAGGAGGGGGCCTCAAGTCCCGTACCCCAGGAGGGGGTTTCAAGTCTCGTACCCCAGCAAGGGGTCTCAAGTCCCATTCCCCAGGAGGGATCTTAAGTCTGGCACCCCAGCAAGGGGTCTCAAGTCTCACGCCCCAGGAGGGGGTCTCAAGTCTCGCGCCCCAGGAGGGGGTCTCAAGTCTCGCGCCCCAGGAGGGGGTCTCAAGTCTCGCGCCCCAGGAGGGGGTCTCAAGTCTCGCGCCCCAGGAGGGGGTCTCAAGTCTCGCGCCCCAGGAGGGGGTCTCAAGTCTCATGCCTCAGGAGGGGGTCTCAAGTTCCTGTTATCAGGGAGAAGTGTCTTGTGCTACAAAATCTGATTATGGTTCCTGTTCACCGTCTCCTGCATATATTGTTCCAGAAGATGACAATCTCTGTAGTCTGTTCTCAGCTTTGATTGTTGATGCTACTGTCTCTAGTTCCCCAGGACTCCTTCCAGTTCCATCAATTGGTCCGAATTCCGAACATCGGTCAGCTTCAGTTATTTCGACTCCTCATCAATCGGAGCATCCTCAAATTTCCTCCTGCCAGGCACCTGAAAGTGCTCCACAATCCTTGAACACACAGGATTCGTCAGATACTTCACCATGCATTGATGGGGACTTAACTCAATACTATGCTTTATTGAAACAATTCTTCGGTATGATGAATTCTTCCCTGCCATGTGGAGTCAAGTCTACTAATATTGTAGAGTTTGTTATCTCATCTTTTCAAGGTAAAGCTTGGGACTGGGTTGCCCCTATTTACAACTCCAAAGATCCAATGCTTCAAAATATAAAGACTTTCAGTGAAGCTGTTGTCAAAGAATTTGGTCCTTACCCTGTAAACCAAAATTCTAGCGAAGTTCTCAGTTCCAAAATATTGTCCAAGCACTCTGTTTGTGCTACCAAGAATTCGTCCTCCACTCCTCTGAAATCTGAACAAGGTCAAGTTTTCAAGGGCCAGCGTGCCGAATTCCAGGCATCCCAAGAGAACAGTACTTTCGAATCTGTAACCCAGAACATGACTTGTGCACACACCTCCTTGTCCCCTTTCTGCTACTGTTCCTCCCAAAAGTCTGATCCTGTCCTTCCCAGCCACATATTTCCACAGGAGTTACCAAAGATTCCTGGTCCGTTGGTTGGCACAAAACGTTCTCGCAGCAAGAAGAAGAATCGGCGAAGGTCTTGAACTATCTCCTTTGTAGACTTTCCACTCCAAGTATCCCAAGAAATTGAGAATTGGGAAGATGTCTGAAGAAAGTTTTTGTTTTGGTGTCCGGGGTCCACCCATAAAGAGGGGGGTACTGTCACGACCCTGTCTAGTTGTCACCTTTTTGCCTTGGGACTTACCCCTGTCAGCTTCCCCATGGAGCTGTGTGTGTAATTTGCCTGGAGGATTTGCTCTGATTATTGCACCTGGCCTCTCCTCTGTCTGTTAGCACTGCTAGCCCTGATTGGAATCACAGGTGTGGTTCTGATTCTCAGAGCTGCAGAGATGAATACTCCCTCTGCATGTTGTGCCTTCCACCACTCAGAATGCTACTACCAGACCACCTGTCCGTATCCACCAATTGCTGCCAGACCCATGGTATATATATCCTCTCCTGATAGCATTCTGGGCCTGAACATCTCGTCTTCCCGTGGTGTATGGTTCATGCTGTTTCTGCATTCAAGTCTGTCCCTGAAACCTGCTACAGCAATCCCTGGCGCTATCCAGAAAACCTGTTTCAGCTGTACCTGGCAATCCAGTAAATCTGCTGGCAGCAACCCCCGGTGCTTCCAGAAAACCTGTTACAGCCAAACCTGGCAATCTAGTAAGCCTGCTGACAGCAACCTCTGGTGCATCCCGAAAACCTGCTACAGTAATACCTGGCATCCAGACATCCTGTTACAGCAATACCTGGCCTGTGATCTGCTGCTAATCCTACTCCTGGTTGGTCCCTGGCACTCTGTAAACCTGCATCGTGTTACCCTGCCTTGCTTCTTGCTGTGGATCAACTCCTGCCCCTGTTACCTACCTATTCCCTCCCTGAACCTAAAATTCCCAAACCTACACATTCCTTCCTGAAACCTGTTATTTCCAATTATCCTGTCCAGCCTGCAAATTCCCAAACCTACTCATTCCTTCCTGAAACCTGTTATTTCCAATTATCCTGTCCAGCCTGCAAATTCCCAAACCTACCCAATCCTTCCTGAAACCTGTTATTTCCAATTATCCTGTCCAGCCTGCACCTGAGTTCTAGCCTTTGTCATAGTAATTCCAGATTACCCTGTTTAGCCCTCGTCTCGGCATTACCTGACTTCCCTTCAGCCATTGTCACATTCCAGTCCTGAGTCAGTTCCAAGCTCATTAGTTCAGTCCACGCTGTTCCAGTCCAGAGTCAAGTTCTTAGTTCATCAGTTCAATTCAACAAGTCTTCCTGCCAGTCCCAGTCTGGTCCCTCCAGTTCCTGTCATTTATCATCAAAGGCAGTTTTCACTGCTACCCAACTCTTGTAAATAGAGCTATTTACATTATCTGTGATTCCAGTCATGCCGGCCTCCGTTGAAACCCGATCACCACCTGAGACAGGTAACTCGCAGACACCAATTGTACTTTGGACCTCATTCAGAGCCGGACGCTATTTGCGCTCGCTCGTTCAGAAAAAAGGGGTGGCTATTCAAATGAACCGTTCGCTCTTTGTGGTCTGTTCACGCCTCTAGGTCTGAACGAGCGAACCAAACATGCGGTCGTTTTTTGGAAAACTACGCCCCCTGGCCGCTCGCATCCTACGTCATGTCCGCTATTTATTCTATTAATCGAGTACATCGACCAGCGTATGAACTGCTTGCTATTCTTGTGGTTGGTTTTTCCTACCGCAATCTTGCGAGCAGTTCTGACTATAAAATAACCCAGTGACGTGGTTAATGACGCTGCTGTATTAATTATGCACACCCATAAAACGCCCGTTATGACCTTTAAGCACGCCTGCGTTCGGATCTCCACTCCCTGTTTTCAAGCACCTTCCCCTGTTACCATCCACATACGCCTCCTCCTGTCACTCAAAATAGCAGGCATTCGCTATTTAGCGAACAAATGATTTTCGGCCGTACTGACTGGTTCACGCATGCGTATTACGATCCGTACGCATTCACAGTTGTGCAAACATCGCTCGGAACGAACGAGCGGCCGCTTACGAGCGGCTCTGAATCAGGCCCTTTGTTTTCACAAGATAGAGAGAAGAAAAGAAGAAGAATTTCTTGTGCGACAAACTTGCTCCTTTCCTTATTTTGTATACATCTATGGTCAAATGTTAGGGCAAAAATGACTAAAGTGCGTACACACAGAACGATATATTGTAATGTGGCACCCCACCAACACCCTGTGTTCCTACCCACACTGATGTGCCTCTATGAAAATGTAAAATATTAATGTGACTCCTGCCATTGTCTAATATAGGGCATGATTTAACTGGTTTCATTAAGGTTCAGGGACTATTTGCACTGCCCCCTCAGTGGTGGTGGACGTTAGGGGACCAGTGAGTACTGTAGCAGGCTCAAGGATTTGAACTAGAGAAAAATGGCAGTTTGTGTGTGCAGTTGGTGAGGTAGCTGGACAGGAGAAGGGGCTGCGCTGCCTTGATGCTTACCTGAGGGCAGCGGCCGTACTCTAGGACGAGCAGCGGAGGTCTCTGAGGCGGGGAACATCCGGTGGGACCAAGCTGTGTCATCCGGGGAGGTTCTGAGAACAATCAGTATAAGAGGGGTGTGTTGGATGACCCCTAAGGGAGTGCCTGAGGCGGAGCTGCGGAAATATAGAGAGACTGAGCTTGTAAAGGAGCCGGAGGCTGAGAGCTGATACTAGAGGCGTAAGAAGCTGCTGCAACCTTCCAAATAGACACTCAGTGACATTAGCGCTTATTAACTGGAGGCCTACAGTTGTCCACCGTTACATATGCACAGCAGTCCCTTCAGAGATCAGCGTGGGGTTTATAGACTGCATCATAATAGTAAAATTAACCCCCTGATACCGCATATTGGAGGTTAGGTACAACAGTTACCAGCAGTGTTAGGGTGACACTTCAGTGCCAGCACCTGTAATACTCTCGCTATGAACTAAGGTTGCTAAGCAGAGAAGGAACTGACTGTAATACCAACACCATCGCAGCAGGATAATATACAGAGGATTACAGTATTGCATTAAATACAGACAAGTACTGTAGCTGGAGCAGTTGAAGAACTGTTCTTCATATCCCGGGCAACGAAGGGTGCACCCTATTAACTATTTCAGCGCTGAACTAACATTGTATGAGACATGTAAAGTGCAGTAGTGTGAGGAAAACATTTTCCTAAAAAGGTGTATAGAAAAGTAACACAAGTTTGCAATTGTATTCTTGATGTAAACTTATCCGTTTATCATACTCACGTGAGGTTTTTTGTATATATTTTAGAGATGTTAGGGGAATTGCAAAATTAGTCATTTGTTAATTGCCACTAGAGCATACTTACCCATTTATAGTTTGCAGGTTCGAAGTCCAGAGTTCGCTATTGATCTGCAGGTTCCTGAAAAATAAAATAAACATAAGAAAGGATTCACTATTGCCATCTTTATTGTTATACTATGTTGTCTGATTACATTGTGAATAAACCCATAGTATAGGGTATCACAGTAACTATATCGTTCAATCATATATCATTATTGTTCCGTGTGTATATCGTTCATCCAGCACACCAGGAATTTCAAGGGAGATTGTTCAGCGAAATTGTTTGCTGAACAGATCATCCCGTGTGTACCCAGCATTAGAATAGTGTTTCACTTTTAAACAAAATCGCTGTACATCACCGGCAGTTTAGAATGTCAAAATCACAAATGTACTAAGCAAATTTACTAAGAAAGGGTTATTGATAGTTTTGGGGTCATGACTTTCCGAGGATTTCCAGTCCTGGGCTGACCAGTTTGGGGCTGGTTCTATGTTGTGTGTCTCCCTGCTAAAGCTGGTTCAGCCCAGTGCTGATTACACTTTAACACACCAAAGCCTGCACAGATCAGACTGATCTGTGCAGTGCTTCGGAGAAATCCACCACTCGCAGACAGGTCTATTTTAATACTTCTATTCAGATGCAATTCGGGTGCGATATTGATTGTTTTTAACAACACGATTCTTAGTGATTTTTATTGTGGTCAAGGTAAAGCATACATTGTTTTGACCAATGGTCTAATGCTGTCTATTGCCGTCTAAAGTTGTGTGTGCAAAAATCAGGGTGATATCGCAAAAAGACCCAAATCTACCAGAAACATTTCTTAGTAAATTTTGCCCTTAGTGTTAAGGCATAGAAAATCAATGATTAGTTATTAGTTTATTACATTGGGCGTAGAGGAGGTTGGGGATGTGAGATGGGTAACTGTTGAGAGATATACATTAAAAAACCCATTAGTGTAGTTCACATATAGCATAATATTGCCTGTAGCCAATGGCGTCACAAGGGGGGTGCAGGCCTCACCAGGGTGTCACCCACCGAGGGGTGGCATGGTGCAAACTCCCCATCCGTGACAGTAGCCGGGTGCATTAAGTGCAGCACTCGGCTCCTGATACTGTGAGGGAGCCAGCACTGCACACAAGGCAGACCGCACTTTCGGCACCCCCCCCCCCTGCCTCCCAGTAATAAGCCACGGGGGTTCGGCCCATGAGGCCATGCGTCCTGCCTGTGAGGCCACGGCCCTGCCCACGAGCCCTTTTGGCGGTGCACGACTACGCCGCGCGCACAGCATCCCTCCCCACACTGGGTGACACCGCGGTGAAGGACTCCACTGTCTGTAACTGAGTTTTACAGCCGGCATCCCGGACGAAGGTAAGCGGGGCGTAGTAAGCCGTTAATGTCACACTCAACTTTCCAATAATAAAGAAGAAATGCAATAAAGTAGATAAGAGATGGTTAATAATTAACTGTTAAATCATGTGTGTATTTGAGAAAGCATTTATTTATATTAAATCAAAATGTGCACAAGTCTTTATTTTTATTGAATTTACAAAGGTCTAAATAGAGAGTTGTTTTTCATTATATAGATACTTGTCTGGTCTCAATGCCAAATTGAGAGATAAGAGGATCCTTCTTACATGTAACACAATGACGTTTGCAATGTGTTTCTTAAAGCATGGTAAAACTCAAGTAAAAACATATTTTATATGTATATTAAACCATAGTGTTTGTGCCACTATATTAAGTTTTGCCTAAAGCTTTTGTGAGCCTGAGTATAGTATGATTGGAATGATGAAATAGTATTTTTCTGGGGTGTAGTTTGCTGGTTTCATGGTTATCCCTTAGGTCAGGGGTAGCCAAAACTGGTCCTCGAGATCTACCAACAGTGCATGTTTTCCAGGTCTCCTCTCAGAATCACAAGTGTAATAATTATCTCTACCTGTGGATCTTTTCAAATTTGTTAGTGAGTGATGAATACACATGTGCACCAGCTAGGTGGTCTGGAAAGCGTGAACTGTTAGTAGCCCTCAAGGACCGAGGTTGACTACCCCTGCCTTAGGTCCTTCCTTGTGCTGGTCCTGCACATTCCAACAGGTTACCTTGTTTCTTCTTCTACTGTTAATGCATCCTTCTTGTGCTACACTACTCCTTAAGTTTAGATTCCTACTCCTTGCTTTGGCAATGTGTATCCCCAAAGAGCCACCATCGTGGTTTAAGTAAGTACCATAATGCCAGTTTAGGTCTAGATTTGGGGGCATGTAGCTTTTGTCAACCTATGCTCCAGTCATGCCTTCTATACAAGTAGGCCACATCGCCCTTGCTCTCCAATGAGGAAAGTCAAGAAAGGCCCACAAAGGAAACATCATAGAATTCTTTTGAGTAATCTCCTCAACCTGACCTATGCTACTACTTGAAAATATCACATATTTCAGACACACATAACAATAACAGACTAAGGGGCCTATGTATCAAAACTTGATGAGAGATAAAATATTGAGAGAAAAAGTATTAACCAATCAGCATCTAACTGTCATTTTTCAAACACAGCCTATAAAATGTAAGCTAGAAGCTGATTGGTTGGTGATTTATAACACACAATTTTATCTCTCATCAAGCTTTGATACATAGGCCCCTAAATGTCCCCCAGCACTCTGTACATAGGGCAGTAACAAGATTTGCATCCTATATAATAATAGTGACTGCAGGGATCTCAGGGCCTGATTAAGACCTGCTTGCCAGCGTTGGCCCAGTGCGCATGCGCACGACAGAGGCGGCTCCATCGTGCGCATGTGCGACTCCGGGTCTCACTACAAAGGGGGCTTGCTGTCGATGTTGAGTGACAGCACGCCCCCTGTGATGGGCGTGCCGGGGGCGTGGCTGCTCAGACGGAGCCGTTCCCATGGGAACGCCTACCGTCTGGGGCCGGCCCCACTGACATCACAAGTGATGTCAGTGGGAGTACTCTCAGCTCTGATAGAGTCAAAAGCACTCCAGGGCTTGCGGCAACAAGACCCTACCACAAGGGTCTCGTCGCAAGCCCGATGGTCGCGATGGTCTTGACCATCGCGACCATCTTCCTGGCCGCTCGCTATAGCTGTGGGTAGAGGCCGCTCTAAAAATGAAGGACGGCCCTGATTCAGAGCGAGCGCTCTGTCAGAGCGTCCGGCTCTGAATCAGGGCCTCAGTACACAGTCTTGTTTTTAATATTTTGTTTATTCAGAATTTATTTTTCGATTTCTTCTCATCACTTTAATTTTTTGACATTATTTGGTTTTGTACTTCGATTTAAACATTCCCTATTACAGGGCATACATATGAGATAATTTATTAAAAGTTGGAACATATAAGCTACAATAATATTTCATATACATTAGAAAGTAAAAAGACAAAAATAAGAGATACAGGTTGAGTTCCCCATATCCAAATATTCCAAAATATGGAATTTTTTTTAGCATGAGTGAGATAGTGATACCTTTGCTTTTTGATGTTTCAATGTACACAAACTTTAATCTTCGGATGCCCAAAATATTTTATTGTGTACTTTAGCCCAAAATGGGGTCAAAGATGACCCCAGGTTAAAATGAGTTATTCTGCATTGAAATGTATAGAGAGGCTGCCTCATACCTACTATATTCAATAATATGCAACATCAATAATCTAATTAACGAAATTTTATGAAATACAATTCATACATTGCACAGACCATTTAATCAAAATGTACTTGTAATTATTCGTAAGTGGGTGTGGTTTACAATACACTAAATTCACTTGTTGCAATCACGACATCGTTTATGAAGCTATTTTTATACGGTCCTTAGAAGTCACATTCCTCATATCTGTCTGAACTTTTCTGTTGTTCTCCCTGGGGTACAATTTACAATATCCTCGTTTCACATCTTGTCTAGGTTGAGATACTTTACTGACATCTTCGACATTGATGACAGTTTTTATAGCAAGTTGGATACTTTTCTGGACTCTGGTGAATCCTCTCTCTACATGTCGCTGCACCAGAGGACGTATCAATTGAAGACCCAGTTTTTTCAGGAATAATCATCTTGAGCATGTTCTCTTCTGCTGATAATTGGGATTCTTGATCCAATATAAATTATAAGCATTTATTGCTCCAATGTCAATGTAATTCATGAAAATCACGAAAGGCCATCTTCCACATTTTCTTCTTCTTCCTCCAACTCTTTTTGGGTAAAAAATCTCAACGTTACACAAGGAACTTCAAAATAAACATGTGAAATCAATGATTTGTTAGACACAAGTTTATGTGATACACTGGCATGTGCCACCACTGACCATTACAATGTGGTGCAGGCTGCAAAAAAAGGGAAGGCAGTAACCCCTCCTTTTATATGCTGCGCTAACTGAAAAACCTAGAGAAAGAAATAATATTCGCACCGATGTAAGTCATGATACAGCATCCCAAAATGGAATCAGATTTGACCCAACTACACAAATTAATTTTTACAATTAATTGGGTTATTATTTTTTTAGACCTAAATTCACAATAGCATTACTAATTGACTAAAAGTAAAATACAAAAATTATCAATGATTATCTATAAATATTATTCAGTATGCATATAAAAATCTATGTTCGAGGTAATTTTTGACCCCATTTTGGGTATCTGAAGGTTAAGGTACAAAATTATTAAAAATATTGTATAAAATTACCTTCATGCTGTGTGTATAAAACATACTTGCCTACTTTTCAAAAAGCATTTCAGGGAGACTGTGAAAGTAACACCTATGAGCGCGGCGGTAAAGTGGACATGTACTGCTACATCTGAGAGGCGTGTCATATACCTGACTTACATCCAAATGTAAATGAGCCCCAAAGCAGTAGTGGTGCGTAGACACGGTACAATTAAAATAAGAACAATAACGATATCGATCATATTGTTATCGTTAATATCGTGCATTTTTCGGTGTCTGCGATGCGCGGACACATATGGACGATAACAATATTGTCCATCGCTCTTGCATGCAGGCCAATCTGGTCGATAACGACCAGGTTACTATAAGGACCCGCAATCGTTGATCGCGTGTCGTTGGCGGGTTCGTGGTGTACTGTATGTTTGATATCGGTCATCCAGCACACCCGGGAGATCGTACAACGATATTGTTATCGTTGACAATCGTCCCGTATGTATGCACCATTAGTAAGATCCACAGTACTTGTCAAAAGTCTGAGCACACCAGTATATTTTAAGGAATTTTCAATTTAACTGCACAGTAACTAAATAAAACCTGTTTTATTGACTTTGTTTACAAAATAAACAACTGTTTGAACGAAGGAAACAAAAAAAAATACTTGTTTTGACTTTTAAGGTGCGTACACACTACACGATATGCTCTCTGAGCGATATCGTGTAGTGTGTCCCCGGCAGGCTGTGCTCAATGTCGTTCATGACATTGAGCACAGCCGCTGAACGATATCATTAACGATATTGTTCAGCGCCGGGCTCTCTCCCCCATTCCCCAACATGCAGCAACCTGATGAGGTTGTCAGATTGTGCTGCATGTTCAGGCGATGGACAATGTCGGATACGACCAGCGGGAGTGCGCATCGCTGGTCGTTTCCGACATAAAAGTGCACGATTTGTGCACGATTACTGAGCGATTGCACGATTACGATGTCGTAATCGTGCAGTCGCTCAGTAATATCGCCCAATGTGTACCCACCATTAGGCAAGTTTATTTAGGTAGTTATAGGTAGCCTGCTTTCATTAGCTTTGAGAAGCACTTTGCGTATCCTTGGCATCCTAGTACTAATTTACTAATCCTATTTACTAATTGGTAGCTTTTGGTGATCCATTTGACGCCAGCAGCTTTGAAGAGCATCCCAGAGGCCCTTAGTCTTGGTAGGCATTTGTTTTAGGACTTCCCTGTCTAGTTCTTCTGACAAAAGCTCGATGGGTGAAACATCTGGTGATTGAGGTGGCCATTCCATTTTTGTTATGACTTGAGCGTCTTGTTTCTTTTGCAAATAATTAGTACACAACTTGGACGTATGTTTTGGATCGTTATCTTGTTGGAAACTGAAGTTCTGACCCATAAGTCACCTTCCGGAGGGAATCGCATGACGCACTAATATGTTGTGATACACCTTTTTTATCCATTATTCCGTCAATTCTGACTGAGGGGTCTATTTACTAAGCAGTGTTAGGAGACAGAGTGAAAAGTGATAAGGCTGTGTTTGAAAATGACAGTTGGGAGCTGATTGGCTGGCACCTTATCACTTTCTTATCACTTTTCACTCTGTCTCCTAACACTGCTTAGTAAATAGACCCCTGAGTCACCAACTTGGTTTCCCGCGAAACATCCCCAAACCATCACATTGCCTCCTCCATGCTTAACTGTTGGCGCTACACAGTCTGGGAGAAAGCACTCACTTGGACGGCAACACACAAAAGCCCGGCGATGCAAGCCAAAAAGTAAAAATTTTATTTAGTCGGTCCAAAGCACCCTCTTCCACTGTTCCTCAGTCCAATCCTTATGCTTCTTAGCCCATGCGTACCTTGTAGCACATAGAAGTGGTTTTCTTACCGCTACCCTACCACTATGGCCATATTCCTGCAAGCGCATCGATTAATGTGTGTATACTTGTTCATGAAAACACACTGATACTTCTCAGATAATGCATGTCGCCATAGGGATCATTGTGCCTTATAACCAATGCAGGGGAATTATACTAATGATCCCATTTGAATGTATATATCAGACTGTTCAGGGAGTTAGGGAGATTGCTACTATTTCAGGGAGTCAGGGAGATTGCTACTATTTCAGGGAGTCTCCCTGACAATCAGGGAGAGTTGGCAAGTATGGTATATGGTGTATATGAAACATAAATGAATTTCATGTATGTACACAAACTTTGTTTGAGCCACAAAATGATTGAAAACAGTGTATAAAATGACCTGCAGGCTGTGTGTATAAGGTGTATATAATACATAAATGCAGACTGTGTTTAGAATTAGGTCTCATTCCCAAGATATTTCATTAAAGTATGCAAATATTCTAAAATACGGAATATTCCGATATCCAAAATGTCCCTGGTCCCAAGCATTTTGGATATGGGAGACTCAACCTGTAACTTGTTTTGATACCTGTGTTTAAAGTATGTTTTACAATTTAGATTTAGACAGAGGGACATAGTGCACCCTACTGTAAACTGATTTATTTTCTTCTAGTTTAGTATATCTGTATTTGAATCAGTGGACAGCACCTACAAATTAAATATGAGTATTTATTTTCTGTATTATTTGTAAGATATATTTGTAGAATCCCTCTAATATGAATTGCTACTCTTTTAATATTATTCTTAGTGCGCGATTCCTTCCTGTTTTTGGTATCTCAGTACATACTTGCAAACATATGGTTAAGCCATCAGCCACACAAAGGAGTCTCTGCTTTTAGTGGTCCTAATGCTACATGATAATAGCACCCACTTTGGGTCATACATTTTTGCATTTTCTTATGCTACATGACAGTAGCCAATATACTGATATATTTCTTAATTGAGAGCTAACTTAACCAGAGGCACCCCAGGAACCTCCAATCTGACACTACAAGTACACACAAAACATCCTAGATAAATTCTTTCCTGAAACGATGCATCACTCAAACAATCTATCGCAAATATGTGACACTGTAGAGTACTAAGCTGTCAACATGAGAACTATGCACCAAATTGATGACTTTTGGGGTCTCCCTGAAGTTGTGCCTACATCTGACTTGATCAATGCTTTTAATAAGGGTAATTCTGGATCTTTACCCCAGTGACTTTATCAAATTTGATAGAACCCATCATGCCTTGAGTCCGAAAGGGTCTGCTGGTGTCCAAACCCATGATGTGATCTGCGGATAGTATAATTTCTCCCAAAAGGAGGAAATACTCCATAAGGTGCACAAACTTAGCATTATTGAATTCAACAGTAGCCTAGTGCAGACCTCTCCTGGTGAACTTTTCAGTAAGCAGACTGCTGAGACCCCTGAGGAGCTTTGCAAATGGGACATTAAATATCACTGCAGATTTAGTTATCAAGTGATGGCTGGTCCATTCCTTATTCCTGTTCTATCTGAGGACTACCAGACCCGGTGACGCCTCTGGGTTCACCACTGGAGACCTCTGTCTAGACATCATTCTGTGGACTTATGAGGATTTGCTGGTGAGGAGTTAATTCTGTATGACCAGCTGCACCTGTTATGCAGGTATTTGACTCATCTCTCTGAGACAGTGAGTTGCTGGTCATTGCCGCTCATATGAAGTTCCTGTGATGTTTGTTATTTCCTGTTCCTGAGTCTGTTGCTGTCAGTGCTCCTGTTCCAAGATTGCAATGTCTGGATACACAAAGTGCTGCTGTTCCAAGATTCCAATGTCTGCATACACAAAGTGCTCCTGTTCCAAGATTCCAACGTCTGGATACACAAAGTGCTCCTTTTCCAAGATTCCAACGTCTGGATACACAAAGTGCTCCTGTTCCCAGATTCCAGAGTCTGCATACACAAAGTGCTCCTGTTCCAAGATTCCAGCATCTGGATACACAAAGTGCTGCTGTTCCAAGATTCCAACGTCTGGATACACAAAGTGCTCCTGTTCCAAGATTCCAATGTCTGGATACACAAAGTGCTGCTGTTCCAAAATTCCAGAGTCTGCATACACAAAGTGCTCCTGTTCCAAGATTCCAACGTCTGGATACACAAAGTGCTCCTGTTCCCAGATTCCAGCATCTGCATACACACAAAGTGCTCCTGTTCCCAGATTCCAGAATCTACATTCACAAAGTGCTCCTGTTCCAAGATTCCAACGTCTGGATGCACAAAGTGCTGCTGTTCCAAAATTCCAGAGTCTGCATATGCAAAGTGCTCCTGTTCCAAGATTCCAACGTCTGGATACACAAAGGACCTCATTCAGAGGCGGTCACAAGAAGCGATCGCTCTCTCTGAATGAGGGCGTCCCCTTCCTTTTTTTTAGTGTGGCCTCCTGGTTGCTAGCTAAACTGTGGGTTACCACCCACAGCTTAGCTAGCGACCAGGGTGATGGTCGCGATGGTGATCACCATCGCGACCATCGGGGCTTGCGGCCAGACCCTAAGGTTGGGTCTGGGCACTCGCAAGCCCCAGGTAGCTTTCTGCTTTGATGGAGCAGGAAGCTCCCCACTGACATCACTGATGATGTCAGTGCCGCCGCCCACAAAATGGTAGGCGTTCCTAAAGGAAAGCCTCCGTTTTGGAAACCACCCCCGGCCCGCTTACAAAAAGGGGCGAGCTGTCGATCAACATCGACAGCCGCCCCTTTTGTAGCAAGCTCCGGAGCGAGAGAGTTTCTCTCTTGCTTCGGGGCTTGCGCACGCGCAGTGCAGCCACTGCATGTGCGCAGGACTACCCATCCACTGGGTTGCGAGCACATCGGTGCTTGCGACCGGGTCTGAATGACCCCCAAAGTGCTCCAGTTCCAAGATTCCAACGTCTGGATACACAAAGTGCTCCTGTTCCAAGATTCCAGCGTCTGCATGCACACAAAGTGCTCCTGTTCCAAGATTCCAGCGTCTGCATATACACAAAGTGCTCCTGTTCCAAGATTTCATTGTCTGTATATACAAGGTGCTTCTATTCCAAGATTCCAGCGTCTGGATACACAAAGTGCTCCTGTTCCAAGATTCCAGCGTCTGCATACTACAAAGTGCTCCTGTTCCAAGATTCCAGCATCTGGATACACAAAGTGCTCCTGTTCCAAGATTCAAACATCTGGATACACAAAGTGCTCCTGTTCCAAGATTCCAATGTCTGGATACGCAAAGTGCTCCTGTTCCAAGATTCCAGCGTCTGGATACACAAAGTGCTCCTGTTCCAAGATTCAAACATCTGGATACACAAAGTGCTCCTGTTCCAAGATTCCAATGTCTGGATACACAAAGTGCTCCTGTTCCAAGATTCCAGGGTCTGGATACACAAAGTGCTCCTGTTCCAAGATTCCAACGTCTGGATACACAAAGTGCTCCTGTTCCAAGATTCCAATGTCTGGATACGCAAAGTGCTCCTGTTCCAAGATTCCAGCGTCTGGATATACAAAGTGCTCCAGTTCCAAGATTCCAACGTCTGGATACACAAAGTGCTCCTGTTCCAAGATTCCAGCGTCTGCATATACACAAAGTGCTCCTGTTCCACGATTTCATTGTCTGCATATACAAGGTGCTTCTATTCCATGATTCCAGAGTCTGCATACACAAAGTGCTCCTGTTCCAAGATTCCAACGTCTGCATACACAAAGTGCTCCTGTTCCAAGATTCCAATGTCTGGATACGCAAAGTGCTCCTGTTCCAAGATTCCAATGTCTGGATACACAAAGTGCTCCTGTTCCAAGATTCAAACATCTGGATACACAAAGTGCTCCTGTTCCAAGATTCCAATGTCTGGATACACAAAGTGCTCCTGTTCCAAGATTCCAGCGTCTGGATACACAAAGTGCTCCTGTTCCAAGATTCCAACGTCTGGATACACAAATTGCTCCTGTTCCAAGATTCCAATGTCTGGATACGGAAAGTGCTCCTGTTCCAAGATTCCAGCGTCTGGATACACAAAGTGCTCCTGTTCCAAGATTCCAACGTCTGGATACACAAAGTGCTCCTATTCCAAAATTCCAGAGTCTGCATACACAAAGTGCTCCTGTTCCAAAATTCCAGAGTCTGCATACACAAAGTGCTCCTGTTCCAAGATTCCAATGTCTGGATACACAAAGTGCTCCTGTTCCAAGATTCCAACATCTGGATACACAAAGTGCTACTGTTCCAAGATTCCAGCGTCTGGATACACAAAGTGCTCCTGTTCCAAGATTCCAGCGTCTGCATACTACAAAGTGCTCCTGTTCCAAGATTCCAGCATCTGGATACACAAAGTGCTCCTGTTCCAAGATTCCAACGTCTGGATACACAAAGTGCTCCTGTTCCAAGATTCCAATGTCTGGATACGCAAAGTGCTCCTGTTCCAAGATTCCAGCATCTGGATACACAAAGTGCTCCTGTTCCAAGATTCCAACGTCTGGATACACAAAGTGCTCCTGTTCCAAGATTCCAATGTCTGGATACACAAATTACTCCTGTTCCAAGATTCCAGCGTCCGCACACACACAAAGTGCTCCTGTTCCAAGATTCCAGCGTCTGCACATACACAAAGTGCTCCTGTTCCAAGATTTCATTGTCTGTATATACAAGGTGCTTCTATTCCAAGATTCCAGTGTTTGCATTTTCCCAGTGTTTCTGATTCAACTTCCAAAACCTGTATTGTCACTTACAAGTGAACTCTGCTGTTCTAATCTTCAGACTCCTGTGTGAACCTGCACTGCCAATCCCAAAGGCTTTCTGCTATTGTTACCAATCCCTGTTCAAACCTACATTGCCTTATACACAGCGGTGTATCTAGGGGTCCGAGCACCCCTGGCAAAGTAATGGACTGGTGCCCCCCCATAATTTCTGAATAATAATATACTCTGTACTTATAAAGTCTCCCCAGCAGTCACCTCCTGTCTCCCCAGCCAGCCTCCATGTTTCATCAGACAGCCCCCCTTCTGTCTCCCCAGGCATCCTCCTTCCGTCTCCTCAGCTTCCCCTTCTGTCTCCCCAGCCAGCCCTCTTTCTGTCTCCCCAGCCACCCACCTTCCATCTCCCCAGCCATCCCCCTTCTGTCTCCCAAGCCAGCCAGCCAGCCATCTTGGAACAGGAGCACTTTGTGTATCCAGACATTGGAATCTTGGAACAGGAGCACTTTGTGTATCCAGATGTTTGAATCTTGGAACAGGAGCACTTTGTGTATCCAGACGCTGGAATCTTGGAACAGGAGCACTTTGCGTATCCAGACATTGGAATCTTGGAACAGGAGCACTTTGTGTATGCAGACGTTGGAATCTTGGAACAGGAGCACATCCAGCCCAGCCGCCCACACATACCATATCTTCTGGCTGTGGCCGGCTCCTCCTCAGTACAGCAATGCGGCGCATCCAACGTCATGATGTCAAGCCCACCTTGTGTAAAAAAAAAATAAAAACTGTTACCCGGCCCTGCACATCTGCCCCGGACAGGAGACCTGGCAGCCCCATACTGATACTACCCCCTGGCCGTGGATAGCACCGCTGGATGGCGCCCCCCCTCGGCCAGCGCCTCTGGTGAGTGCCATCCTGGCCAATGGGTAGATATTATACATTCTGCTATTGTAACAGAACTCCTATGTGGACCTGCAATCCCAAGGGCATTAGGCTATTGTTACCAGACTATGGACCTGATTCAGATATGTACGCTAATACAGTCACAGCTGCAATTCCTTATTGTAGCCGTAGATCCAAGTGAGTGTGTCCAGACATGGAGCAGTGGTTGCAGATCCTTCGATAATTGACCATCTCTGCAGGAATGGAGATGAGACCCCATATTTCAGCATATGGGATCTACAGATGCAGGCAGATACACGCCCAAAAAGTGGTCACCACACGCCTGCGTTTTTGTCACCAAATCCTCACTACAACCTCACATTTAATCGCAACCCAATTGCTGTGCATCTGCATTGCGGCTAAAATGTAAGCGCAGTCGGCTGATAATCGCTCTACTGCATAAATACTGGCATTGCATACATATCTAAATCAGGCATCTGTTCAAACCTGCATTGTCTTGTACATTCTGCTATTGTAACAAGACTCCTGTGTAAATTTTCATTTACAAATTGCTTCAACTTCAAGTACATTTTGTTTGGGGTCCCAATTTCTGCTTATCCTGCCTGTATTCCACCAAGTGTATCCTAAGTTTGTTTTTGTACTCTCCAGCCTGCAAGGGCTCCGTATTCACCTGCATTCATGTGCGCTGTATACAATAAAACTTTTATGCACCTACATCTGAGTCTGAATTCAGCATTTGGTCTGTGCGACACTCAACCATAATATTTTCTTCTGTAGCGCTGGACGATATTGTCTGGTGATCATCAGATAATAGCTGGTAAAGAGGCCACATAATTTGGGTGACCCCACATTTACAGATGTAATTATAGGCATGGAGCAGGTAGCGTCCTCCCACCCATATAAGGAAAACGTCTGTTATATTGTCTGGCAGGCAATAGCTACTAGTAGGCCACATAATTGAATGTGTGGAGTCCCTGCTTTCAAATGTGGGTGCCCACTTTGTTGCTGCCATTATGGGGGGTAATGGGGCACTTAGTGCCCTCCACCATATACAGTACATGGGGTAACATTGTCTGGTGATCACCATGCAATAAGTGCTAAGGGTCCCCAACATTTGAAAGAGGAGTCCCCTTTCTTCTAAAATGGATGCCCTTAACTATTTGAAGCCAGGTTGGGGGAGCTATTCCCCCATGCCTGGACTACATTATTTAACTGTAGTACAGGGGGTTAATGTCTGATGATCAGTATGATTAGCAGACATTGGCTTTTATGTGGGCACACCATCTGAAAGAGTGGACTCTCCTGTCTCAAACAAGGGTACCCCTATCATTATTAGTAGCTGAGTTTTCTTTTTAAAGGTGACGCCGGCACTTCCCGATACAGTCCGGCGGCTGCAAGGGGTCCCTGCTTCTTTTTGCTCCTCGCTGCAGAGGATGAGTGGAGCTCATCCTCTGCATTCATATTGAATATCCGGAGGACAGGCCACACTTAATTGTTTTTGTGTAAATGTTATTTTCACTTTCATATTGAGGGTTATAATGTAAAAAAAAACTGGAAAAAGTTTGATTTCATTTATTTTATTTTCCAGGGTGTAATGTGACAAGAGGTAAAGATTTTGACAGGTATCATTTTCTTTAAGCACTCTACACTTTTCTAGCATGCTTGCTCCTATTCAGGCTTCATTTATTTTTTAAACCTAGAAATACTTTTCTCCTTTTGACATATATTTTTAGAGACAACTTATAACCCTCTCTTTGTTTAGTGTAGCTATTTTTTACAGCTGTTGCAGCTATATTTTAAAATTTTTGGCTTATTTTTCATTTATTTGTATTCAAATAAGGAATATAACTCAAACTTACTTTATGTAAATATGCATAGACATGTAATAAATATATCATATAGCTACTTTTATCTGTTTTAGAGCCATGACTGTAGCTTTTTTAAAACTCCCCAAATTTATTTTCTTTGGCCTGTATGTGTATGTAATTGAGATAAGCAGGTGGGATCTAAAACAAAAGCATTAAATGACAAATGAAAACTGACATTTTTAATGGTATTTAAAACATTGTTTATTAGAAAGTATTTGCAAGTGCTACCAACATCTCATTCATTACTGTCCATGCCTTTCCTTGATCTATAATAAATTATGTTACCTTGACTCCTCTGTTACCTTCCTCACAGGCACCCAGTATACTTCTCCATTTGCACTTTACCCGTTCACATTTCTGCCCCAGTGCAACTATATTTTTCCAATTACTAGATACTCAGGGCCTGATTCAGAGCCGCTCGCAAGCGGCCGCTCGTTCGCTCCGAGCGATTTTCGCACATCTGCGCATGCGTATGGGTCGTAATGCGCATGCGCCAACCAGTCATTGCGGTCGGAAATCGAGCGCTCGCAAAAGAGCGAGTGCCTGCTAATTTGAGTGACAGGATGAGGCGTTTGTGGGTGGTAACAGGGGAAGGTGCTTGAAAACGGGGAGTGGTGATCCGAACGCAGGCTTGCCAAACGGTCAAAACGGGCATTTTAAGGGTGTGCATAATTAACAAAGCAGCGTCATCGACCACGTCCCTTGGTTGTTTCTTAGCCTGAACTGTTCGCATGATTGCGGTAGGAAAATCCTACCACAAGCACTGCGAGCAGTTCAGACGCCTTTCGATATACTCGATTAATCAAATAAATAGCGGAGATGACGTAGGATGCGAGCGGCCAGGGGGCGTCTTTACAAAATAGCGAGCGCATGTTTCGTTCGCTCGCTCAGACATAGAGGCGTCAACAGACCGCAAAGAGCGAGCGCTCAATTTAAATAGCTGGCCCCTTTTTCTGAACGAGCGAGCGCACATAGCGTCCGGCTCTGAATCAGGCCCTCAGTACCAGTGGCTAATCAAAGACCATGCATTAGAGTGCTATCTGCAGATCTCCCTCCCCCCTCCATGACCCAGAAATCTTTCTAGCAGGATGGCATAGAGAGATCAGTAAAATCAATTAGAAAATCTTAAAACAATTGCTGAAAAACCTGGAACATACCCCAAGACTGGCACAGAAATCCTGGGGTAATTCGCTTCATATATATTCATAATATACATATAATACAAAAATATACAGACATATAAATATAAAAAATACTTAGAAGACTTACTGCAAGTTTACAGTAAATGAGCATAGATATGGATTAAGGCTTGCACTCTCAATATGCATTTAAGATACACATTATACAGATATTATGATTCAATTGGATCCAAGAAGTGAATGGTACTCCAATTTAAATACAATAAATAATCCATGGGGTATAACCGATGTATAAAATGAAGGCTGTCTATAATGGAAATGTACTATACGTTGTTATGCAGCCTCCAGCCTCACAGGGAGACTCAATGTGCTCTACTACATTACACCTTCCTTAATGAGTTCTAGTCTGTTTTTGTAATTTACAGGAGCCATATCTACGATTCACAGTATGGAAAATATATACAGTATCAGATAGTATAAGTAGAAATGAAACTCTTTAGTACATAATGCTGCTTATGTGCAAGATGCAATGTTTGCACTTTGAGGTTGTCTAAATATCTACTAATGCTAAGGTATATTTATCTCCATTTGCATATGCAAAGCTAAATAATCCATGATGCCTCCATAGACTCCATTAAGGCTTTCCTAATATGTGTCCCTCCTACATATCTACATTTACTGTATAACATAATTGGGGGTGAGGCACACTAAGGCAATTGTCTATGTAAGTAAAGCTTGGTAGACATCAATATGCAGAGAGTTCATTTTAAATGTAAATGTTTTTGCTGCAAAATAGAAAAAAAATGTTTATCGTTAGATAATAAAATTAATGAAACTTTAAGTGAGTATTTGTCTTATAGTGTACATTACTAGTATACATTTGTGTAGTATGAGCAAGTTATGAGAAGAATTCTATTGTAGTTGGACCACAATAATCAGTCTTATTTTGAATAAAATACATTTCCTTTCAGTTCTGCAATGAGTCACCATAGAGTTTACAAGTGGCATTTTAATGCCAAATTAATGTGCAAAAATACAACAAGGGCTTGAATTGCTGATTAGACATTGTGAAATAAAATTCTACGCTACATTCTATCAGAGGCCACCAGTGACACATCTTCTGAGGTCTCCATGTTCATTTGGATGCGGTTTTCAAAAGTGTGTTTTCGTTGAATAGTCCTTCTGCGCTGCCATTGGCGTATAGAATTCTGGGCCTCCACACTGAGCTGTCTTGATACAGTATTAAAGCTGCTTATATGATACAGGGCTCCAAACAATGTAGTCAGATAGTAACCACCTGAAAAGAAAAAAATATATATGTTCTCTACAGAAGCAAGAACCATGTATTCTATTACACTACTACTAAGGCCTCTCATTATCTTTTACATGAAATGTCACTGCATTACAAAATGAATGTCATCCAAAGAGACACATGGATACAAGTAAAAGACAAAATTGCTAAGTACAAAACGTGTAGAACACAGGGCTAACATGATCATAATAAATACAGTATGCTTACCAACACACTTTACTCATGTATTTGTAATATAGAAAACTGATTAGTGAATAGGAAAAAGGAAGTAAAGAGGAAATACTATGATCTGGACAGGGACACACTGAAACTAATGGACAGTTATGCTGACCATGTTTTTATCATAAAACTTACCCTCTCCTTGAAGTTGAGAAGGATCCAAAAGTTCCATCATATATTCTACATCTAAAAGCACAGAAGTGAGGTCACAGCCCAGCAAGACATGGATCAGTACTGGTAAGAAGTCATCAGCCCCAAAGGCTTCTGGGAGAGAAAAAAAAAGGAAAAACTTTATCAGTCATGCCACTATAGCCAAAACAAATGCACACACATGGAAACTATAAAGTAACTTTTATAAACAGGTCTATTTTCCATTCACTAGCTGGTATACACTCCATCTTTGGGTGTGGTATGTTATGTCTAATGCAGAATTTGACATTCATTATGTTGATACCATAATGTAAAGCTTGTGAATGGATATGTTGATAGATGATATGTTGTCATCCACAATAGTAACATTGTGAATTTCGACAGTTTCAATGAAGAAATTAATATATTAGCCTAAAACTAACCCAAATTGCAGCTAATCCTAACATTAACCCTAATTGCAGCCTTATGCTGCGTACACATGCAGCGTTATTTTGGACGACGGAATGATAACGATATCGTTATTGTCCAGTCGTCCAAAATATCGTTCAGTTTTTACAACAAAATGAACGATAACGACCAATGCCCGCTCCTGTTTGTCAACATACTGAATGTCAACATTTAGAAAATATGGACATTATGGTGTCAACATTTTGATTGCCAACATTATGATTGTCGACTTACTGACTGTAATGCTATTGTTTCTTGATTACACAAAAAATAGGGAAAAGGCAAAAGGTACTTTTGTTGGAAAATTAAAAAACATGCAGCTTGAGAAGCTACAACAGGGGGCAACAGGTGGTGATCTGTCTCAAGTTGTCACTTTGAAGTCTGTCTTTATTGTTATAACATACTGGGCGGGATGCAGCAAAGCCAGAAATGCGGTAAAACTCCAACATGTGGGTTTGACCGCATTTCTCTTTTGCACCAAGCCCTAGAATGTGATGCACTCCAGGGCTTGGTTGTGGTGGGCAATGATATCTTCCTGATGGCATTACCCTATAGAAGCCTATGGACTTCTATTGGGAGAGTGCTGGAGAGGGATCCAATCAGATCCCTCCCAGCACCCCCTGCGGTGCGTGCGTCCTTCTGTGCATGCGCAGAAGGATGCCGGAGGGACTTCTTGGTCATACACCTGGAAGTTTCTCCATTGCAAAGGGCTGCTCTTACCGAGATAGTGGTCCTTTGCGGTGTTCTTCATGCATACCGGTGTTACCAATACCTGCAAGCACGGGAAGACCAGCGGGATGCATTGTATCCTGAGTGTAATACGTCATGCATCTTGCCCACTGTCTTCCAGAATCTTGTTTGTTAATCCTTGTTATGCAGTTGTACATTTTCTATTCACAAACTTCCCTGTGTAATTGATTCTTGAACAAATTAACATATTTTGCAACAAGAACCAGGGCCATAACTAGGGTGGTGCGGCCGGTGCGCCCGCACAGAGCGCACATGCCCTGTAGGCGGAACCGGCCACCCCCACCAGCGATCAACCCCTCTAACTTGGCTTTCATCTACATTGGCTGCCCGCTGCAATGTTTAATGGTAACTGTGTGCCCAGCTTCTTCTCTGCAGGGCGCACCGCTCCTATTACACAGCTGACTGCCTCCTGAGCTCCCCCCCTCCCCCGTCTGCAGAAGAGTCTTCAAGGACTGGGAGAGACATCATGACGTCTCTCCCAGCCCAATCCCACAGTGCCCTGTGCCGAGGAGCCGTTCCTTCAGCATTGGGCTGCAGCCCAGTCAGTGCAGAGGAGGCGGCACAGGTGAGGATGGAGACTGCGGCTCCCACAGTGACGCAGGTAAGTGCTGAGAGACCAGGAGGGGTGGGGGGCTTTGTCCTGTGTGGCATAATGTGTAAGGGAGATGTACTGTGTGGCATAATGTGTAAGGGAGAAGGGGAGGAGATGTACTGTGTGGCATAATGTGTAAGGGAGAGGGGGGGAATTGTACTGTGTGGCACAATAATGTGGAAGGGAGGGGGGAGAGTTGTACTGTGTGACATAATGTGTAAGGTAGAGGGGGGGAGTTGTACTGTGTGGCATAAGGTGTAAGGGAGAGGGGGGGTTTGTACTGTATGGCATAATATGTAAGGGGGATGGGGGAGTTGTACTGTGTGGCATAATGTAAGGTAGAGGGGGGAGTTGTACTGTGTGGCATAATGTGTAAGGTAGGAGGGGGAGTTGTACAGTGTGGCATGTGTAAGGAGAGGTGGGGAATAGTACTGTGTGGCATAATGTGTAAGGGGAGGGGGGAGTTTTAATGTGTGGCATAATGTGTAAGGGAGGAGGGGGAGTTTTACTGTGTGGCATGTGTAAGGAGAGGTGAGGAATAGTACTGTGTGGCATAATGTGTAAGGGGAGGGGGGAGTTTTAATGTGTGGCATAATGTGTAAGGGAGGAGGGGGAGTTTTACTGTGTGGCATGTGTAAGGGAGAGGGGGAGTTGTACTGTGTGGCATATGTAAGGGAGGGGGAGTTGTAATGTGTGGCATAATGTGTAAGGGGGAGTTGTACTGTGTGGTATAATGTGTAAGGGAGTAGGGGGGAGTTGTACTGTGTGGCATGTGTAAGGGAGAGGAAGGGAATTGTACTGTGTGGCATAATATGTAAGGGAGGGGAGAGTTGTAATGTGTGGCATATTGTGTAAGGGAAGAGGGGGAGTTGTACTGTGTGGCATGTGTAAGGAGAGGGGGAATTGTGCTGTGTGGCATAATGTGTAAGGGAGGAGGGGGAGTTGTACTGTGTGGCATGTGTAAGGAGAGGGGGGGAATTGTACTGTGTGGCATAATGTGTAAGGGGAGGGGGGAGTTGTAATGTGTGGCATAATGTGTAAGGGAGGAGGGGGAGTTGTACTGTGTGGCATATGTAAGGGAGAGGGGGAGTTGTACTGTGTGGCATGTGTAAGGGAGGGGGAGTTGTAATGTGTTGCATAATGTGTAAGGGGGAGTTGTACTGTGTGGCATAATGTGTGAGGGAGGGGGGAGTTGTAATGTGTGGCATAATGTGTAAGGAAGGAGGGGGAGTTGTACTGTGTGGCATGTGTAAGGGAGAGGGGGAGTTGTACTGTGTGGCATGTGTAAGGGAGGGGGAGTTGTAATGTGTGGCCATAATGTGTAAGGGGGAGTTGTACTATGTGGCATAATGTGTAAAGGGGGAGTTGTAGTGTGTGGCATAATGTGTAAGGGGGAGTTGTACTGTGTGACACAATGTGTAAGAGGGGAGGGGGGAGTTGTACTGTGTGGCATAATGTGTAATGGGGAGGAATTTGTACTGTGTGATGTAATGTGTAATGGAGCAAATTGTACTGTGTGGCATAATGTGCAAGGGGCATTACTACTGTATGCCGTAATGTGTAAGGGGCACTATTACAATTTAACATAATGTGTATAAAGGACACTACTACAGGTATGTAGTGTAATGTAAATAAGGGGCACTACTGTGTGGCGTAATGTGATTTGGGGGTACTATAGTGTGGCCATGCACTTTCCCTATGAGACCATGCGGCGCACACTGCCCCTGTTTACATTGGGGGGGGGGGGCACACACCAAAGCTCTTTCTGACATAGGGCACCAAAATGTCTAGTTACAGCTCTGGAAAGAACGGTAATATAACATCAAATATTACTCCTAATAAATAATTCTTTCCCCTCCCAAGACTCTCAAACACCAAATCTTAGGTAAATATAATATGGAGCAACCTGTGCACCGAGTAACACACCTTTTTTTCCACTAGCGTTCTCCATTGACTCATAAATGATTTTGCATACTTTCAGCAGGTGTAGTACCTTCTTCTCTGGGGAATAGACTATGTGCATTAGCGACAGCTTCTGCTGAATCTTTTCCATAGTTCCAGACCCAGGAAGTCCTGCACGTGGTTTCTGCTGACTAAGGCTCCAGGTCTTCATCCTCCTCTGGTTACCTAACAACTTGTCCAGGGAGCCATCTCTGTTGTGCATATACAGCAGTTGTGAATAAATAGCATCGTGGAGAGGCTTCAGCACACACTTGTATAGAGAAGTTTCGATGATGGAAGCTAAGATGAACAAAAATAAAATTGGTAATTTAGTTTTAGCACAACTGTTACATTAAAGTGAAAAAAAAATACTTTTTATACTCTGTAAATGTGTAAAATGAAAATATGATATGACTAGAGGGCTTCTTTTTGGGTAGCTTTTAAGTTTAATGTAATAGCCGTAATAACATCCTTCCTTACCAGTCCACAGCTGCAGCTAAAATACGTAGCGGACATATGGATTTCCTCCATTTTAACTCCAGCAGTGCTTAGGATGAGTAGGGCTCGTCCTTGACAGTTTTAATGTACATTTGGAGGATGAGTCCTGCTCTTCCTTAGCTATGAAATGGCTAAAAGGAACATGTGCACGAATCAAGGTTTAGAAAGCTTATAGAATAATGTATTTGCTACTGCTTGTCTAACTTGCCATCACTGGGCTGACTTTGGGCCTGATTCAGCAGTGCATGCAAATGCAATTACGCATGCAGGTCGAGCGATTGTTTACCATTGCGCATGTGTATAAACGACACTGTGCATGCTCAGCAATTGCGATTACGGATGCACGGAGGAATCCATTGCAAAGTAAGTGACAGGCTGTCTGCGTTTGGGGGTGGTGATGGGAGGGTGGTCATAAAAATACAGGTGTAACTATCCGTCTGAACGGCGTTTCATGGGCATGCATAAGTTAGCCACTGCGACTACATATGCAACATGAGCGCTCTCTGCATGCAAGGAGACTTGCAGTTTCTGCGGCTGGCCAGACTTGTTATAAATGCTGTGTACCTGTGCGATATGCGTCGATGGTACCAATGGTTACGCACTACAATATAGGCTTAAGTAGCATTAGATAAAGCAAATTATAGGCTTCATTTCATTTGACATTTTGCTCTGTTTTCTCTGACTGCCCTATGCTGTGTGCCCAGGGGCACCGAGAGGGGGGGGAGCGGGTACAGATTACCCGGGCCCGGGCTTCCTGAGGAGCCCGGTGCCGCCCCCCCCTCACAGCGTGTGCTGAGCTGTATTTGGAGACTGCTTGTGGCTGCTGACCAGCAGCCACAGCAGTCTCCTATGCCTGTGCGGGGGAGCGATCACACTGATCGCGCCCCCCCTTTCTTTGCGCCGGGCTGAGGGGGCTCAGAGCGCCCCCCCTATCTTTTTTAATCTTTTTTTTTTTTCTCGGCAAGGGGGCGTTGCCACGCCTCCCCTATTAGGCCACGCCCCCTATTACCAGGGACCGCCATGGCTCTTGGCGGGCCTGTGCGTGCCTTGTCATACCCCCAAAAGAACTTTGATGGAATGTAGCTTATTGTGGCCTGATAATGCCTTGTACAGTGAGGTATGCTGTACATTGAGTCATTGAGTCAGAACAACTAAGTAGGGTATGTTGGAAAGACGTGGCTAATTCAGAGGTAGACGCTGATAGCACAGCCGCTGTATCTTTGTACGCAGCAGCTGTGTGATATTATGCAAAAGCCGCAGGTGTTTTTAGTAAAAAAAAAAAAAAAAAACACCCCCTGCAGGCTTCTGTGATCCATTGCTGCATCTGGAGACGCAGCATCAGATCGACTGCATGTACATCGGACAACTGCGTAACCCTCAGGTTACTCAGGATGTCCAGTGAAATCACAGTGCCGGAGCCAGTGAAGCTGCGTCCGAAAACTCAGCCACTGGTTTTGGGGCATCCAGAAAACGAGACCTACACATCTCAATTTTCTAGAAAGCTGCCAGTCGCCGCCCCCAGACTCCAGCAGCATATCATGTGCAAGCGCAGATCTTCAATCATCGCATATTTCCATAAGTCTCTGAATCAGGCCCACAGCTACTGTGCTATGGAGCATTTAGACAGCATAAAATATGTTCATTGTTCATAATTTCATGAATGGTTGGTCTGGACTGCCATGCCCACCAATGAATTACCCATGTTTATCAATGTTAGGCTTTGGTGACTAATGATGACAATCCTTTGCAGTGAGGTCTGTGTCACACTCATACTTGTATTAAGCAGTAGGATGATTCGCTGTCACCATATAGAGCATATGAGGGAACCTGCAGTGACTGTGAGCCCATACTAAACTCATATAAGATGAGTTGGCTTTATAATTATGGGAAATCTATGGATTAATACTGCTAAGTCTTCATTTGAGAGGAGTTTTCATTTCACACTGAATATTTTACTTTAGTCTAGTGAAGTGAATGATTAAATCTACATCTTATTGTACAAGTCCGTGCATGTCCTTGTTGGTTTTAAATGGTTTATTTGTAGATCAGGAAAAAGAATAAAGAATAATCATAAAACTATATGAAAATTATTTTTCTTATCCGTAAAACTACAACCACCAAATACCTGTATTAGGCCAAAAATTCTATTTTAACAAAAAAAAAAACTTTAAATAAAACATGGACCATACAAGTACCCAAGTATTTAATCATATATTAAAAGAGGATATCTATCTAAATTGTATTAAATAAATGTTGATAAGTGTGTAAGTCTCCAACTCACTTCCCTGGCAAACACTATGGAACTGGTGGAGTGGTGGTAACACATCGGACCCCAATTACAATCTACTAGAATAAAAAATATTTCTTTTAATAGGAAAATGTTATTTAGACTTCCTCTGTATGCAAACATCATGGAGTCAAATTATTTTCCATAAATACTGCACGCTATAGTACAGCGATTTTCAACCGCTGTGCCACGGCACACTAGTGTGTGCCGTGGCCGCTTCTGAAGTGTGCCGCGGCAGTCAGAGCCGCAGGGCACGTTTTACAGTACTGCAGCAGCCTGGGCCGCTGACCTCCTCTGGGAGACTCAGGCGCGCCCGGGCAGCGACCTGCAAAAGACGCGGCGGCGTGACATCACAGGTCACGCTGCATTGGCCGCTGCCTTCCTGCACGCTCCTCCAGCCATCCAGCTGCGCCAATCAGCCAGTCCGCGCTCTCTATCGCTAACCTCCTGCCTGGCCGCCTGCCTGGAAGCCCGCCCGCACGCTCGCCTGCCGCAGTGTGTGTGACAAGGTGGGGAGCAATGTGTTTTTTTGTTTGTGTCTGTGGGGGCCAGTCATGTTTTCTTTTCTTAGTGGGGACCAGCCATGTTTTATGTGTTAGTGGGGAGCAATGTGTTTTTTTTTTGTGTCTTTGGGATCCAGTCATGTTTTTTTTTAGTGGGGACCAGCTATGTTTTATTTTTTAGAGGGGAGCAATGGGTGTTTTTTTTTTTTGTTTTGTTTCTGTGGGAGTTTTTTTGTTTCTGTGGGGGCCAACCAATGTTATTTTTTTCTGTGGGGGCCAATGTATGTGTTTTATTCCTGTGGGGGCCAAAGTATATGTGTTTTATTTTTCTGGGGCCAATATATGCGTGTTTATTCCTGCGGAGGCCAATGTATGTGTGTTTTGTTTTTCTGGGGCCAAAGTATATGTGTTTTATTTTTCTGGGGCCAATGTATGCGTGTTTATTCCTGCGGAGGCCAATGTATGTGTGTTTTGTTTTTCTGGGGCCAATGTATGTGTGTTTTATTCCTGCGGAGGCCAATGTATGTGTGTTTTACGAGGCCAATGTATGCGTGTTTATTCCTGCGGAGGCCAATGTATGCGTGTTTATTCCTGCGGAGGCCAATGTATGTGTGTTTTGTTTTTCTGGGGCCAATGTATGTGTGTTTTATTCCTGCGGAGGCCAATGTATGTGTGTTTTATTCCTGCGGAGGCCAATGTGTATGTTTTTTCATCTGTCTCGCACACCGCATTGCCGGATGGTGTGCCTTGGCAATTTTCAAATCTTGCGCTGTGTGCCTCGAGTTGAATAAGGTTGAAAATCACTGCTATAGTGTATTATTAACCGACTATATAAAGTACACTAAAAGGCCAGGGGACCATAAGATAACAATCTACTCACAACTAATAATGAAAAATTCCATGGTTCAATTGCATTTTTGTATATTACATAATGATTAATCACCTTTTATTGGCACCTGAATTGTTTCCTAGTGATATGAGAACTTTCAACATGATAGTGTGCAATACACCTCAGTATTGTGTGCAGTAATTATATTAATACTTTTTCCTTTTCTTACCACTAGCAAATACATTTTTAAGGTTATGACTAGATTGTAAAAGGAAGTCTAGAGTGTGTACTGCAAACCACAGACACGAGTTATTTCTGAGAACAGTCATCTCGCTATATACAAACTTATTGTGTCTAACCAGAGCAGACACCTATTGTCCTAACCGTGAAACGTTAACATTAGAAATAAAATCACATCATGCACCAGTCAGAGATCCCTAAAATAATAGTTTCTAATCTACTCTTAGCGGTGATAACAAATATGTTTTTGCAGGTATTTACTGCAAACCTCCTCACCAGTGTAACCAACATCTTACAAAATATACAGTTTATGTGCATTAAGAAGTATTAGGAATTTGAGTTAGTGTATCGTTGACATATCAGCACAGGGGGACATGTGAGCAGAAAGTAAAAAGAAGGAGAACAGAATGAGGAGATGTCTGTATGTCTTCCTGTAACATGGCAAACATTATCAGAAAGAAAACGCAAGAGGTATTAGTTAAAGTGGGAGCAGTCACTATCACTTCACTACAGGGCAGCCATTAGGCCACCCATGCACAGAAAACTTTAGCTATAGAGTGAGGGGGATAAGCATGGAGGCCTCTGGGGAAATTCCTTTCTAGTGATTCTCTCCACATACAGTGCTACAGTGGTTAATGTCTTCAGAAGATGGTGTTAGCTACTGGGTCAGAGCCAAGCTACACTTTTCGGAGCTTGGTGAAGTGGGCCGACCGCAGTCCTCTTTAAGAATAATGTCTGCAAGCTGCCATTAATAAATAGAACCCTAATGGGCATATTTATGAATACTATTTGGTGGAAAATCCCTGAAATTGTCTGTTTCGGATACCTGCAAAAATGAAATATTCCCAGGATGTAAGAAGGGAGCACCGCAGCCAATATTGGAGATATCTGCTGCAGTCCCCCCATTTTCTGTGGCAAAAGCATTCCCCATAGGTTTCTATGGGAGCAGCTCTAGCTATCGTGGCCAAGTTAGGGAAAGCTTCACTTTCATATTTTGGGGTCTATTTATCAAGCAGTGAAAAGTGTGGAGAAGTGAACCAGTGGAGAAGTTGCCGGCAGTAACCAATCAGCTTTCAAATAGCATTTATCAAGTACAGTCTTTAAAATAATAGGTAGGAGCTGATTGGTTGCTATGGGCAACTTCTCCACTGGTCCACTTCTCCACACTTTTCACTGCTTGATAAATAGACCCCAAAATATGAAAGTGAAGCTTTCCCTAACTTGGCCACGATAGCTATCACCATCTTTAGATGGCATTGGCTATTGTAGACCTTCCCCTGCTTTACAATGTTGGTAATATCGGCAATGTATAGCGGGGCAATGATGACATGATGGTACCGTCATGACCCTTGCATCGTCCTCCTATGCTGCACCACGCCCATCGCTGTGCCGACCTTGCTGCCAGTAAGTCAGCAAGTATGAGTTACAGTGATGCTATAACACAGTGAGGTCTTGATATAGGTCAGGGATGGAGAACCTCAGGCCCGGGGGCCGTATAAGGCCCTCGGAATCATTTGGTGTGGCCCTTGGAGCTTTTTTCTGCTAGCCTCATCTGGCTATCAGGGTGCCTAGAATGGTACCCTGCAGCCAGAATCTATGCAGCAGTGCTAACTGTAGCGTCCTTAGAATGCTTCAGATGGTCACACCGCTGCCCTTACAGCTCCCCGGAGCATCCTCAGGATGCTCCGGGCATTGCTGTAATCACTGATGATTGTGGCCCTGCCCCTTGTGATATAATACGGAGAGGGGGCGTGGTCTGCACCAGACCCACAAATAATGTTATATATATCAAAATGGCCCTCGGCAGAAAAAAGGTTCCCCACCCCTGGTATAGGTAATTATATTATTAGAGGTATGATTATATATTAATATTCTCTGCATCAGACAGGTACAACTCTCTCACTATGCTGCACATAGACCATATGGGCCACCTATATACAGTTAATGAAGGGCTAATAGGTTATAACTGGTTAGTATACCTACAAACATTTCAGATTCATGCATCAGAGCATGGGGCATGGCCATATCATGTTATGAGCTTGTCCACGTCATTATTGGCTGTGGCTGTGTCACAGTGTGGGGGTTCATAGTGTTTATTAAGCGCTTGGTTGTCTCTTAGACACCTCCCCTGAAAACACCCATTGCTGCATGCATCAGTAGTACAGTAGGGGCCTGATCCAGAGGTGGACGCAGTATCAATGCCGCAGTTGGCTTAGTCATTCAGCGTATGCATCTGAGTCACACTGCACATGCCCATGGTTACCACACGGAGATGCAGAATGAATGTGGATGCAGGTGTAACTAGGCAGGCTTGGGCGTGTCGCTGACAGCGGCTGCATCTGAAGATGCAGAACAGCTCACACAGGACGCCATGTGTATACGGAGTAAATAGGCCTACCATAGGGCTGGTGCAAGTTTCCATGGTGTGTCTGATAAATGTGTCACAGTCTAAGGATGCATCTGAGACGGATTTGCACCGCTGTAAGTGGGCATCTCACGTTGAGTGAAATTGGCCGCAGCATTAGTATAAAGATGCGGTGCAGCAACAGATGCAACCACGTCTGTATCCACCTCTTAATAATCCACTGGGGTATTTGTTACCAATGACTTTCCTAACATAACTGCAAAATTAATTGTGTGTATTGAGCACTGTGTTTAGGGCAGAGGTTCCCAAAAGCGTTCCTCAAGCCACCCTAACGTTCCAGGTTTTAAGGATAAACATGCTTGGACACAGGTGACTTAATTAGTACCTCAGTATTTTGAATTAACCAACTGTGCTCAACAATGGATATCCTTAAAACCTGGACCGTTAGTGTGCCTTGAGGACAGTTTGGGAACCTCTGGTTTAGGGGGCAAGTGTCTTACCAATTTTGAAATCTTCAATATCTTGGTGTTCCAGAATGTCCCAAATCTCATCACTGTCAATCAGATAGTTCTTGTGGTTGGTTATCAGTTGGCGTATAGCCTGTAGCATATCTGTGCTGTTCTGGTATTGCACAGACCCCTTTTGCAGATGGCATATGAATGGCTGAAGAGTACTTCCAAGTAAAGAAAGAGGGTCCTCAGCAAGTTGCTGTATTCTATTTCCTAGGTGTTTTTCTGGAGATACAAGTCCAGTAAGTGCAGTACTAACTGCTAGTAGGCTATGTCTAACCATATCTCCAAGTCCATGTGAATGTTTCCTATTGTGCCTCAAAGAGCTGCATTCCTCATCTTCAACGCTACTGATGGAAACAGAGTCCAGCTCTGGCAATGGAGGGAGAAGAAAGCTGTCAGAGGAGTTTAGAGAAGATTCAGAATTCGATTTCTTTAAAGTGTTTTCTTCCTCTTCAATCCAGGTGACACTGTGTGGAGCTAAGGAATGTCTGTTCTTATCTGACATCCAGAGTGTTTGATTTTTGTCATCAAGACCTTCATCTAAAGTGCGTGATATATTTATTATCACATTGGTTTCTATCTTAGATTGTTTCCGTGTCCTTACAACAACAGATTTCCGAACCAGTTTTGAATTCTTTATGTGTGAATCTGAATTCTCTTGAACATCGCAGCTCTCAGTCTTCTCCTGAGTGATGAAAGCCTCACGATCTTCAGTACTTTGTGTTTTACAAGTGTTTGATTGTTCCTCTATATTGTTATGATGAGCATTTAAATCTGCAGAAATAAGATTAAATGAAAGGTTAAAATTCACTCTCACTCATATTACTGTGGATTTGCCAGAAACTTTATGCACAATATTTAAACAAAGATGACCATAAATTTAGAATATAAGGGATAACGCACATGCTTATGACATATAGGACCAAATGTAATAGGGTGAGAGTTTAGTAAATGTGAAAGTTTAGCAGTAAATTCTCACATTGGTCGAGGACGAAGGTTTATCTTCAGAATGGGAAAACATCTGGATGAGGGTTTAAATTGCGAGAGTTGTTTGAGTCTAAAAATATGCACGTTTTCATGTTCTCTGACTCTATTACATTGGGCGAGTTTAAAGTGTGAGAGGTTACTGCTAAACTCTTACATATTCTAATCTCTCACCCTATTACATTTGGACCATAGTATATTTTGTATCCAGTAGAGGTGTGTTGTGTAAGAGGTTTGTGCTCATTCTCAGACTTTTTGGCAACCCTTACTTATGGTTTAAAACTTGAATAGCTGTGTAGAGGCAGGAAACTTCTACACTCTGTAGTGTTTAGTCTGCAAACAGTGTGACTCCTCCTTTATTTCTTCTTCCTGTATATTCAGCTGATAAGGAGACTGTTTGTTTGTCCTGGAAAGCATCTGGAAGGTATTGGTGTCTCTTCTATAAGGAGTGCACACCAGGACAAAGGGTGGCTCCTGAGGGCCAGTCTCAGCTACCAGAGGTAGTAACAGGGAAATAAGTCATCTTTAAATTTCAAAAAGCGCTCACTGTGGTGGCTCAAATCGTGGACCAGCATTCAGGAGCGCATGCATCGGTGACAAAAGTGTAAGTAGGGCAACTTAGTTTCCCCAAGCACTACTTGGCTGAACTCTGCAAGTGCAGTGATCAGCTGCAGCAGGGGGATCATCAGTCACACCTAACACATGCTCCGCTGTGCTCTGTATGTGGAGGATTGGCAATGCTCCCATGCTCTTTTGGCACTGGGGGGGAAGAGCTCTATTGGCACTGGGGGTGGGGGTAATGTCCTATTAAAGTCCAAAAATATTGAGGATGAGAGGGTGTAAAATAGTTTAACAAATTACACCTGTCACTGGGGGAAATAAGAGGGACCTATTACAGCGGGAGTGGAGGGATATACAACTGGGGATTGATTACCACCAGGGAGTTGGGAGTAATGCTAATGGAGAACTATTGCCACTGGGGAGGGAGATTATTGCCAATGGGGAGCAAATTCACAATGTGGAAGATACCCACTAGGCAATTTTATTTTTCAATAAAATATTTTAAAAATATGTTTTAACTTCATTATCTTCTTAAAACATGAATTTTTGAGGGCCATTTGGTAAAACAAATGTGTCTATTAAGTGGTTAAAGACTAGGGGGCTAAATTTACTAAAGTGCTGGTTTTTAGAAGTGCAGTTGTTGCCCATAGCAGTCAATCAAATTCGACTTATTTATTTAGCACCTTCTAGAAGATTATAGCGAGAATCTGATTGGTTGCTATGGGCAACAACTCCACTTCTAAAAACCTGTACTTTAGTAAATATACTCCCTAGGTGTAATTTTTTTTTTCCTATATCTACTCAGCTGAACAAGGACTGACCCATATGTAAAGGCTGCCATGGAGTGCTTTACAAATATGAAAGGACCAGATAAACATAATTTGCTTATTTCTTTGTGACATTGCATCAGAACTGTAACATGGAATATTCACAGCATTCTCCAATCGACTGTGAAATTTTACAAGTTTCTTTAGCTGAATTTGGTCTTACATTTTTATACCACTTTTGCCTTTATATCTCAGTCCACACCATGGGGCAGGATATATTAATATTTTAAACCATTAGTGTGGAATTTAAAAATACAGTGCAGAACGCCATCATACAGAATGACAAACTAAAAGTGGAATTGAAAGATTGTATCGTTGGAACATCACACCTCTGCAAAACATCCTGTTTCACTTTAAATCTTGATTTGTATGACATTTTCCTACAATTTTGTTAATATCTAATAGACGGCAGAGCTTCAGTTGTGCAAGGTATAGGGTGTTGAGTATGTCAGATAGGACCACCCCTGGGTGTGTGGTTCAGGGCAGGGGCGTATCTTTAATGGGTGCAGGGTGTGCCCACACCGCACTCCCTGCACCTATATAATCTTATACTTACCTGTCCGTAGTCTCCAGCGTGCTGCTCTGTAGTGCCGGGCTGGTGCTGCAAAACAGCAAAAATCACTGGGAAAATGGCTGCAGCCTTTTTCCCAGTGACTCACGCTGTAACACGGCGCGCTCATGTGGTACAGTAAGGGCAGCTCGAAGGAACTGCAGGCTATATAGAGTTGGAAGTAAGTGATAATTACATGTTTTTGGAGGCATACTTTGTGCGCCAAGTGTAGGTTGGGGCAAGTGGCCACTGATGATAATGATTCACAGAAAACCAAGCATACATATAATAATAATAATAATAATAATAATAATAATAATGTTATTTATACAGCACCTTTCTACTAATAGGACTCAAAGTGTTTCACATCTGAACAAAATATAAAACAAGCTTAACAGAAAAGCGAGACATCTGGGGGTGGGTGCACAGCAAAATGCATACAACACAGTGTGCAGGTGAATATATGCATTTTTTCTGTGCATGCCGTTTGGGAGCAACATACACCCAATTTCCATCCAATTCTGCATCAGGCCCTGTTCTTTTCTTTTTTTTGTATTTTACTGTTAATTTATTTTGCAATCAGTTGGACACAATGTATAGTTGCAAATAAACTGATACAGTACAGAATGAAAGAACAGGATCCAAACTTTTAACTTTTTAGAGTGCTTGCCAAATACCAGCACATCTTTTCTGTTATCGATTTTCATCTCCTTTTCATCCATGTGTGTCCCCAAGGGGTGTGGTATAATCAGAGCCGGTCCTAGCCAATTTGGTGCCCTAGGCAAGATTTTGGCTGGTGCCCCCCTATCTATACATTCAAATGGGCGGTGGCACCGGTCTCAATAAATTAAATTACATCACACTGATGCTGTAATGGAACGTTTCAGTGCTTTATTGCACTTTTGTCAAGCAAAAAAAATGCTGCGCTGTATGAGCGTTGAATGACCCATGACATCACATGTAGGAGACAAGGCGGAAGTCAGTGACGGACTCCCCTGGTCTTCAGCAATCACTAATGGCGGGCATTACTTTTGACCCCTTAAAAAGTGGGAGGCACTTATAGAAACCGTTGTAATTCCTACACCGTTCACCCTATTTGGATGTAATTACCCTCAAATTAAATCTGAAAGTCTGCAGTTAAAGCACATCTTGTATGTTTCATTTCAAAGTCATTGTGGTGGTGAATAGAGGCCAAAATATGAAAATTCTGTCAATGTCCCAATATTTATGGACCTGACTGTATATACATTTTTGCACGCACACATACATACATATGTTAATATGTGGGGTCTGCAGGGGATATTTATGTGGGGTCTGCAGGGGATATTTATATGTGTATGTGTACCTTTTGACAAAGGGCCTGATTCAGAAATGGTGGATAATATGATCGCAGCTGAGATTTCATATGCAATGCAGCTACAAAAATCTGCTGTTTACAAAGATCGCCCAAGCATAAGGACGCCCACTGCTGCCTTCTTACCTGTGTGCAACGACACAGACCTGCGGAAATATCGGTAACATCCCACACATCAGCGGCCATCTTGGCCTTGTGGCAGATCAGATCTGCTGCAGCCTTGGGGGCTCTTTAGACACGCACAGCTGCATATGCACTCACAGTGGCTAATTTATGCACGCCCATGTAACGGCATTTCAACGGACAGACACGTCTGCGTTTCTCTGACCATCCCCTGTCACCAACCCTAAATGCTGACAACCTGTTGCTCATTCTGCGGTGGATTCCTACTTTCTATGTGCACCTGCTATCACTGTGCCTACGCAGTGCGGCATATATGCATGCGTGGTGGCAAAAAAATCACTCAATTGCGTATGTAATCATCTTTCTGTCCGTCTCTGAATCAGGCCCAAAGTCCACATTTCCAATGTCAATACTCTGTCAATGTCGACATTTTGCAGTTGTCGACATTAATGATGTAGAAATTTTATCCATGTAGACATTATCAATGTTGACTTTCTGCTTACAACACTGTGAATGTTGATATGTTAACCACATACATAGTAAATATGTGAACGCCAAAGTGTTTATTAAGCTTGAGCCATTTTTTCATTTCTGGCACCCTACCCTCTGTACATTGGATTATCGGAGTGTCCATCTTTTTTAATATATATATTTTAGAGCCAGATAGAGCAGCAGATAGAGAGAGGGATATGTGGACATACATGTTACTTTGCGTTCTGAAACACTGGTGTATAATGACATGACATAAATAGATTATTTATAAGACTTGGAATGCTGCCTATCATTTCATCTTGAATCCAGTATCTACAATACAAATGAAGGCACCTGGGCACTATAACATTGGATATAATCTGATTGCTAGTTCTGCTACCATTGTTTATATCTATCTATATATAGAGATAGAAATGTATGTATATATATAAATATATACATACAGTTCCTGGATAAGATCACACAGCAGCATCAGACATTACACCAACCTGTAGGTGCATGTGACAGCTGTCTTGTGCCCATTTCCACCAGCAGCCTCTGAGCCTCCACTTTCTCCATAATTCAGTGCACAACTGCCGCAGCCATATCATTCCCACATCAGTAGTTGCCATGGGAGAGGTGGTGGACAGTGAATGGGAGGAACTTTGGATACCAATGGGGGCGGGGCCACAGGATCCCGCGGGTGGGCGGGGCTTCAGGAAACTTTTGTAAATGGGCGGAGCTTCGGGGCTCTTCTCCGCAAAGGCCCACGGGAGGGATAGCCGCGTCTGCGCATGCCCTCCCGCGGCCATCTTAGTTCTGTAGTCAGAATGAGCTTCTGAGCAGAAGCTCATTCTGACCTGGCCGGGCGATGGTGTAGTCACGTGACCGGCCAATCACTGCACTACCCGATCGCAGCCGAGCTCCGATCGCGGCAGCAGGCGGGGTGGTTAGGCGGAGGGAGGGAGGTACTTGGAGTAGGGGGGGGCAGCGTCAGAGAGTCGTTGAATGCCCCTAGGCATGAAAGTCGCCCCTAGGCATTTGCTTGTAATGCCTATGCCTAGGGCCGGCTCCGCGTGTAATAGAATGACAGTCAATACATTGACGCAAGATGGTCGACAGGCAATAGGTCAACGTTTTCAAAAGGTTGACTGACAATGGTCTACAGTGCAGAAGGTCAACAGGTTCAAATGGTCGACATTATTTAATTTAACCCTAATCCTCCCCCTGGTGCCTAACCCTAATCCTCCCCCTGGTGCCTAGCCCTCTTCCTAGTGCCTAGCCCTAACCTAACCCTCCCCCAAGAGCCTAAGCTTAAACATGTTGAAAAACCATGGAAAAACATGTGTTGACCATTTTTGGGTCGGCATTTTGAACCTGTGGTCCGTTTAACCCTGTCGATCTTCTGCACTGTCAACCATTTGTCAGTCAACATTTTGTCCCTATCGACCTTTTGACCATGTTGACATATTGCATGTCAACCTATTGACTGCCGATCTTCCATCCAGATACCCTTTTGAAGATGCTGGGATTTAAGAACCTATTGACAATAGGATGCTCAGAATGATTACAGCAGTACAGATTATTTTAAGAGATGTGAAAATTTAGTATGAGGCTGTCCACTCATGTGATTGTGCAAATACAGAGCTGCATGTGGCCGGTGTTAGGGGGTGAGGGGTGGAATGGAGACGAGTCAGAAGTCTCAAACTGAGAATTAGATAGTGGGACGTGCAGGGTCATCAACAACAAAATAGTGATGGGAAGTTGCTGCCAGACTGATGTGAGAAGTTTGTGGTATCAAATATTTCCCAATGTCAAACAAAGTTCATACTGTTTTAAAGGTTCCACCTACCTTCCAAAGCAGTGCCATGGCTTATTTTGCCAAGCTCTTCTCCAAAACTCCATGATACACTCTTCCTTCTTTCCTCAACCTGGCTTTGGGAAACATGTGTGAGCCATTTATCTCCATGTTCATGCAAAAAAAGTGGATTGATGATACAGAGGGCCCCATTTTCTGATGTCACCTGCAGAGAACAGAGAGGCCGCCACTCTTGGTTGCTCTGTGACAGATTCAGTTTCATCCTCTAAAAAGAAACTTCTGGAGAAGATGCATACACTGTCCTGGGTCTCCTGAAACAACGTATAGACACGGTTGTTGCATCTTATCAGCACTTATAGAGGAACTAGAACTTTTGATGTTGACAAATGTCAGACATACAGTAATGCACAGAAAACGTCCCACAATAATTAATAACCCAATTACTCAAGATGCACTCAATCCTTGGTTAAAGGGCTTTTTGCAAGATTTGGGTTCAGTTAAGTACATAGATACAAGTAAATTGTACATACAGTAGGACACAGCAATATGTTTTCCGTAAGCTAACGAAATCTGCAAGATATTATAATTACGGTTGACCCCATCATTACTGTAAATGTCATAACACAAATTATACTTTTAAATCTTAATTTACTTTTATTTTTGTTTTATTACATAAAGATTAAGCACTACAGACATCTTGAAAGCTGTTATTGGATGAAAAAGTTTCAGCGAATAAGACGGGACTAACCCTAGTAGGTACTTGCTCTATAGACTACTTAACTCAGTGTGGATTAAAATCACAATACAAGCTGATCTACAACTCCCAACTAACTGCAGGAAACTGCACCAATATCTATATGTACAAAGTATGAGGCTGAATTTCACATTACTTATCAGTTAAAACCCGAGTTAGTGAAGGGATATAAGAGGACTGAATACTTTTATCTATTGCTATTGGAGGATTACGGATTTCTCGGGGGGTGATAATTGAGGAATAAGACCTGTTAAGCATATGCACATTCCAAGAGATCTCTGGTAAAAATATAATAATTTACTTATGAATACAAGAGGTCACAGAGAAAGGAATCCAATTTGGAAAGTTATTCAGTTGGAGCTGTGTGTTATATATCATCAATATTGGAATAATTTTACAACTAATGAGGCCCACACATCAGCAATCAATTGGGGCAATTTTGAGTTCGCAGATTATTGTGTAAAAAAATCGCCAATGTATGGGGGTTCACCGATTTTAGATTCTGACCAAAGAGTGATCGGAATCGGTGAATCAGGTTATCTAACATATTGGATTTCTCCAACAAATTGGGGCTGTAGGATGCCAGCGTATGGTAATGATCAGCCATTTTGCAGGCCGTTTTGCCAACAGAACAATTTTCTTGACATGGTACAAGTAAAATGACGACACTTTGAGATGATGTATGGGCACTTTCATGATTTGCAGATCCCGTCATTGGATGAAAATGATCTGCAAATCACTGAAAAATATGTATGAGCCCATATTGGTGGATTGGATAATCGTTAAATTGGGGAAAAAAACGCACAATTGGTGAACAATTTTTTTGTGGTTTGTATGGGACCCATTAGCTGATCTTTGTCTTGGATCTCAGATGATTTGTATAACATTATTCATTTATGTTCTTTGCATAAACTGCAGTAGTGTTTTTAGATCTAATGGTAGTGTATAATGAATTTTAAACCATCTTCTCACACATGTTTATTATATATATTGTTTGTTGTGATTAATACATTTATTTCAACTTTGTATTAAATGGTGTTCAAGGTGATTTGAGTTTTTCATAGTACACAACCAAGTATACTAGCACTCCGTATCTTTACTTGTTGGCTATAACAGATTAATCTGGTTCCAGATGAGAAAGGGGCATTTAAGTAATAATTAGGACCCCAGGGAAATTAGAGCGGATTTATAAATGCCTCCTATATCTATTACATTTTAATCAATTGTGCATGGCATAGGTCCACACTAACAAAGGTGGCCACACATTTATAGATGTACAAAAGTAACATTTTAAGACTTAGGGCCTGATTCAGACCCACTCGCGAGTGGCTGTCCGCTCGCAAGTGGGTCGATGGTGTGCACTGAGCATGCGCACGACGGAGGGAGCTCCGTCGTGCGCATGCGTGAGACGCGACGAGCGAAGGACTTTCCTTTGCTCGTTGTGTCTGATCAAAGGGGGCGTGCTGTCGATGTTGATTGACAGCATGCCCCCTTTGGTGGGCGTGCCGGGGGCGTGCCTCCCAGACGGGGGCGTTCCCAAGGGAACGCCTACCGTCAGAAGCCGGCCCACTGACATCACTAGTGATGTCAGTGGGAGTGATTTTGGCTCTGATAGAGCCAAAATCACTCCAGGGCTTGTGGTCGAAAAACCCGACCACAGGCTTCTGGTCGCACTGGCGATGGTCGCGATGGTCAAGACCATCGCGACCATCCTGCACGCTCGTATGTGCTGTGGGTGGTGACCCACAGCTATACGAGCGTCCAGGAGGACGCTCCATTTTTATGGAGGACGGCCCTCATTCAGAGCGAGCGCTCTGCTCAGAGCGTCCGGCTCTGAATGAGGGCCTTAATTCATACAACACATTAACACTTTGCAGGGAAAAGAAAAAGCACATCCTCTCTTAGGCTCGAACAGAAATCCACGTTAAGTGTAGCCTGCAAATGTATTGTGGGCTGCCACAGGCTGTGATTGAATGATTCCGGCCAACCAATTAGTCCGCGGTTAATTACCGCTGCTAATGGAATCTAGTCCCAAGTGTGTTTCCTAAAGTGGAAAATTGAAATTCTCTGTAATATACTTCAGACCACAAGATGGCACCTTGACAAATTTGTACTACACATGTCAGATGAATGAAAAGTATGCATGTGATTTACAGTAACCACTGTTCAGACCACAGGCAATAAGATTCATCTATCCTCCCCATACCCTCAACCAGAATCAGAGAGACTGGAATGGTTTAAATGTAAGAAGCCAAGAGGATAGGGTCCCCCTGAGATCAAGCTCTATATCATTACTGGACTTATGCCTCTAAGGAGGGTAGGGTGGTGTCCCTTACGACATATTACAAAGCATTTGGCCCATGGGTTTCTTCTCCACCCTGGCTTTGGCAATTAACAAGACTGGCACACAAGGGATTTCTACATTGTTCTCCTAGTTATCCCAGTATAATGTACTAGAGTTCTCATCTAGCTCATTGTGCAATGCATAGAGTAGAAATCTTAATAAGCTTTTCAAAAAAGACATATTTGGGCGAATTTACACCCTAATTGGTATATTTACTAATGTGAGAGTTTTTAGAAGTGGAGATGTTGCCCATAGCAAGCAATCAGATTCTAGCTATTATCTTCCAGAAGATGCTAGTTAAATGTCAAGTAGAATCTGATTGGTTGCTATGGGCAACATCTCCAATTCTAAAAACTCTAATTTTAGTAAATATACCCTTAATTGTTCAAATTCCCATGCATTATACACTGAAGTGCTAAAAGTAATGGGATAGCGAAATGTAAAGGTAATGGTAGCTGGCGTCACCATACTATGATGTCTTAGAAATAACCAGACCGGCATCAGTTGTAATCTTATATCTCATGAGACAGTTTGAACACCGGATAGGCTGCTCATGGCAATGTGAATTATCAGAGTTCAAACAGGGCATGATAGTGGGTGCCCGAAAGATGGGAAATTCCAATTCTGAAGTTGTGTGGACATTTAACATTGCTTGATCTACAGTATTACATGTGTACCAGGAATACCTCATGGAAGACATTACCACCCACAGTGGACATGGCAGTGGCCGAACAAGGTGCTTAAAGATCGTTACCAGCGGCATCTGGCCAGAACTGTCCGTGGTAACAGCAAGCAACACTGGCTCAAATCATATCCACATTCAATGCAGGAGGTACCAGATACATATCCAGAAGGTCAGTGCAGCGTTTTTTAGCTTCCATAGGATATGGGTGCAGAAGACCCACCAGAGTGCTCATGTTAACACAACGACACAAGACACAGTGCCTTATTTGGGCTAGTGACACCACTAATTGGACCCTGGAGGAATAGCAACATATGGCGTGGTCCGATAAGTCACAGTTCCAGTTGTCTTGGGCTGATGGTAGAGTTTGGGTGTGGTGCAGACCCCATGAGGCCATGGACCCCAGTTGTCAACAAGGCACCATGCAGACTGGTGGTGCTTCCATAATGGTGTGGGTGTGTTCATTTAGCAAGGATTGATGACCATTTGTAGCCCTTCATGGACTTCATGTGCAACGATGGAACATTCCAGCAGTATAATGCACCGTGTCCTTGGTCCCAAGTTGTCCAGAATTGGTTTGAGGAGCATTCTGGAGAGTTCCTACGAATGGTGTGGCCACCACGCTCGCCCGACATGATCCCAAATGAGCATTTATGGGTCGTGGTGGAGAGGTCCATTCGCACCCAGGATCCTGCACATACAAATATCAGGGAGCTGTGAGATGCTATCCAGATGGAATGGTTCAACATCTCTCCAGAGGTCTTCCATCCACTTGTGGAATCGATGCCACATCGAGTTGCTGCACTTTGCTGAGCTAGAGGTGATCCTACACGTTACTAGGCATCTAACCCATGACTTTTAGCACTTCAGTGTATATTGCAGTGGTATTGTCCCATCAAACAGAGAGGAAACTAGTGCAAGGACAGTTTATTGTTAAGTTACATGAGTTATTTGCTGGTAATGTGAGCTAAATTTGCTTGTCACGTCTACCAGCTGCTTTATCATGTGGGTTAAACTGTTTGACTAATACTACTCCAGATCTAATACTCTTACATTGAATCCCTCTCACGGACCCAAAGCACTACACAGCCCCCCCATCTTTCACCCAAATATGGGTCATTGGGTCAACCACAGTACTTCAAAGATAGCTGTAGCACAACATCAGGACTTTTACTATCGTTTAACATAATATTATATCTTAATATAAGGGCACATATGTATATACCATATATATACTTTATGCTTTAAACACAAGATTCTGTAAAAGAGCGCTATATGACCTTGAATGTTAACCTTTGGTTATATAACTTCTCTTTTTCAGATTAACATACAGTAAGTCAGATTAAGGAACTATAGAATTACATAATATTGTCATTTTCCAAAATATTCATCTACAATAGTGCAATGTGAGTAATGCCAGTGACTGTTATAGGATCAATTTTAGTAACTTCTTCTAAATATGAATACCAGTATTTACTTCCTATTGTGTCTTAATTACCATTAAGAATTCTACTATTACAGGAAATTCAGAAATTACAAACAGATCATTTCCATATTTTAGATACTATGGATATAGAGTCACTTGAAAATAATTAGTTATTGACATTTATGTTAGAGAAACACACTCTCCCTTCTTAATTTACTGTCCAGCTGGATATGTTAACATTTGTTTTATAACAGAATTTTTTCAGGTACAGTATATTGGCTAATATTATATTCAGTGCATAGACATAAACAGTAGTCACTTAATTAACAATCTTATATGTTAGTTATTATGAGTCCTTGTAATTTTTAATAATCTCTTTGGTAGCTATCACTTTACTGTCAACCTCATTGCTGGTACAGGATTTTATCGGAGCCACTGCCGCAGCAAAGCTTCTTATTTATAAATTCCCCACTCATCACCGCATTGTATGGTGATAGGGAAGAATACTTTATGGCGCCCCACTGCCGCCAGTGATAAAGGTATCCTTAACTTCAATAGTGTCAGTGGTGCTCAACTTTTTATGGCTGAGGCAGTAGTCAGTAAAACATTGTTTTTGAGCAACTAGGGTATATAAAAACAAATCCTGGCTCACAGTTTTGGCCCTTGTTCTGTATATGAAAGGGCTCATTCACACGAATGTTTTCTGTCCATGTGTGGTTTATTGCACTCCCCTGATTTCTGAACATATTGATTCATTTTGGAAAAAAAGTGGTAATATTATTATATCACTGTGAAATTGTTAAGGACTTAATCTGTGCAGTGCGCAGAACAGAGACATTTGCATTATTTTCACTGGAGATTTACACATTTGTTACAAAGCGATACCTGAAATGGTTCTAGGTTCTTCTCAATCTTTGAGAAGAATTAGAGCAAAGTTAATAGGTGTATTGTATACAGCTAAAACAGACAATGCTACTTCTTTTGCTTTATGAATATATATGGCATATATAATGGGAAGACTGTCTATCCTTGCTCTAAAAATGTTGGCAGGAGCATGGCACATTAATAATCTCTATGTACTGTATCTATATTACCTACCTTCCAGGTGGATCACAGTTCTGGCTCATCTGCTCCTCTCTGTACCCCTGCTTCCCCATTTATCAGGCCAGCCGGTTCAATAGCCCTGTGCATTCCACCCCCCTCTCCCTCTGTATTAGTCAGCCCATTGTGTATCTCTGTCTGCTGTTTATATTGGTCTATCCTTTTCTCCCCCTCTATGTGTCTGCTTTTACCCCTCTTATATCAGTCTATCTCCCCCACCTTCTTCCACCATTAGCCTCCTCCACACACTTTTTCACTGTGTCACTCACCACATACTTTCCCTCTTGCCCTCCTTATTTGCCCAATACCCCTTTCTGTCACGTCTACCCTCTTCACCCCTTGCCTTCCTCTTCCTCATCTGCTGACATTACTGAAGTCCTGCCGACTGCGATTAGAAGTGACATGGACAAACCTAAGGATGGCTGGTAAGGGCAACAATCTTATTTTAATATTTTTTTCCCAAATAGAGTAGAAGCGTCTTTCCAAAAGTGATAGTTTTTCTCCATGCTAATGACTCAAGCATTATGGCAGTACTTGTACCACCACTTTAACTATTCTGTTAATAGATTAGAAATTAAAATAATAATCTTCTCCAATATATATATATATATATATATATATATATATATATATATATATATTTATATTCCTGTATATTAATGTATGGAATCTTTGAAATATTTATTTAATTTTTTTTAAATAAATGCTGTTTATTTAATTACTTTTTTTTCCACCTAAGTGGAAATGAAAGCACAAATCTGGCAAGCTTTGTGCCAGTCTCAGTGATAATTACATTTTTTAGTATAGTAAGAAACCTTAAAATATCAAACTTGCAATTACATAGTTTATTTATATTGTAGAATGATTCTAGATTCCATTTGGTTGGAATCCACTTCTCTAACCTGCTCTGGAAAAGCAACAGAGGTAAAGCAGACTTGGCGACACTACAAGCTGTAAGCATACATGCCTATCCTCCCAGAATTCGTGGGAGGCTCACGATTTTTCGGGTAACCCCCCATACCCCCAGAAGGGTAGGCACTTCTCCCGCATTCTGCCCACTTCTTAGTGAAGTGGGCAGAATGGGGAGAATTTCCACGGCGATCGCGGGTCCCCATGTAGGGAGTGGGGCCTAATGAGGTGATTCTTTATGAATTATGTAATTTAGCCATGCCCCTATTTAAATTTGTGCCAATCACAGTAATTTATTGTAAAGGGGGCGGGGCTTAATGATGCAACCCGACCAGCCCCGCCCCCATCGCAACCTATCTGCCTCTCGTCCCCGGGCATCTCCCGGGGAAAAGACAACAAAGGTAGGCAAGTATGGCTGTAAGGTAGGTGTCTTTCAATCAATGACACTTCACTTTTGTCAGTGAAGTATGGGGGAGGGGGCATTTGGGGGGGAGCCCCATAGCATGCTCTTGCTTTGGGCACCATGGCACCCCGCTATACCTCTGAGTCCCAATCAGTGGCAGCTCCAGAGGTGGGGCTGCAGCGCAGTCCAATATTCAAATAGGGGAGCCACACCAACTGCCATTTCAAACGCTGCCAAACATAGATGGCTGGGACTCACTGGCAGTTGGTGTGGCTCCCCTATTTGAATATTGGACTGCGCTGCAGCCCCACCTCTGGAGCCGCCACTGGTCCCAATACATATCACTAGTTTCAATATTGACCAGCTGCTCAGTAAAGTACAATTCCTTTTACTTTGTGGTAGAATGTGCTTTTAGTGTTTGTTTATTATAGATTATCCATCTAGACAATACTATGAGTTTTAAAACTATAGCATCTTTTTATAGGACAAAAAAGCTTTCAAATACCTTTAAGTCCTGTTGATAAATACTGTTTGAATACTCACCTAACTGGCCTGAGTTGTTGCATTTAAAAGGAGAACATTACTAAATGACATTTTGTTTTTGCAGGACTTCCTAAAGCCTCCTAACAGGAAAGAGTCAGCTATTAGGTTCTGCCTCATTCATCCTCTTTATTGACTGTATACCAAAAAGCATAGTGCCCTAATCTATATGGCAACATCTACTAAACTAAACAGAGCAATGCCAGAAGAGAAGACAGAAATTCACTAACATGCTGCCTACTTTGGTTATGAGCATTAGACTAACAATTGCATTGTGCCATGAATGCATTTTATCGATAATCATTTCTATTCATAGTCACATCACTGTGATGCAATTTGTGGTTTTTTTATTAGAACAATGCTTGGTATTGATAAAATAAAAATTGTCCTAACAGCGAAACATCTATATTCAAACATTGCACATTTAATTGCAAAGAGAGAGCCACAGTTTACTTACACGCTTACCAATCGCCTGCCCAATGTGCCGGGCTTGACAGCTCAACTGGGAGGGCATTTAAATCACTCGCACAGTTGAGCTGTGAATCACTGCCGGGTCCCTGCAACATATGTACGGGCGATCGGTGGGTCGCCCGTACACACCAGAGATAACCGATATATATTTCAGAAACATCGGCCATCTGCTGTGCTGCACATGTACAGCAGATCGAATATGTCTGTGAACGACATCATCATCACACACAGACATACCAGTTGTACACACCCGGCGATGCACTATAGATATATTGCCCGTTCAATGGAACGGACGATATAGCCATCAGTGTGTACCCAGCTTTATTCTTCTCTGTCATAAGGGTGTTGTGACTGCAGGCCTATATTATGGGAAAGAATATCAAAGGTTACAGCCTGAGGCAGAGATGTAACTCATGGAGAATATGGTATTTAACACATACAAGAAAGTTGTTAGTGCGACTTCACTCTCCTTTTTGACTCTCATTGCTCCCACATACCCATTTTTACAAAATGATGTTCAGTTGTAATAGTAAGTTTGTAGCAAATAATACAAAGATGTATAGTACAATTAAACAATCTTAAAAAGAGCTGTAACTAATACATACTGTTTCTTTCATCACTTACCCAATTGTCCTTAGTTGCCAGATCCGGAGTTACAAGGCACAAAGATAAGTTGTTGCGTTAGGAGAATGCTGCATAATGACAATTTCTTTTTTCTTTGCAATACTTCCTAAAACCCTTTAACAGGAAGGGGTCAGATTATTAGGTCCGCTCTCCCCCCTTCTGTGGATTTCCTCCACAAAGCATTGTACTTCTCTATGTGTTGAGACTCTTGATTTATATATAATCCTGAAGATAGCACCTTATATAAACTACACAAGCAGAACAAAAGTCATTAACTGCTCCACGTTTCCGCATTGGTAAAGTTTCCTATAAATCTTAGTTCAGTCCAGGTTATGGTGATTTCAGTGATGCTTCGGTTTCATTATTTTGTAGAATTAACTTATTCCAGTTGAAAATTATGCTAAATGTAATACTACGCCAGGTAGTGCCCTTTCCTCTGAGGCAAGTCCCCTTAATATTCTTTATGTAGAATGCTAATTTCTCAATTGAAAAAAAAACAAACAAAAAAAGTGGAAAACCACAAATGTCATCAATGCCAGACTACAATGATCTGTCACGTCGTTGTTTCTGGTTGCTACAGCATATCATGTACGTAATGTAATGATGACTAACTGACTATTATAGAGGCTTAACTTGTAGGGCCATAAGTGAGGCATGAAAGGGAAGTGTGAGATAAACCATGTTACACAAATAACTGAAACATTACTGGAATAGAAAAACTGCAATTACACCTCCTCATTTCCTATGATGTTTTGAAAGTTGCATCTACAGAAGAAAAAATGCACTATGTATATTTACCACGGAAGCATGCAGAGAGAGGTAACATTCAGCGCACATTAAGCTGGATGATGGTACATGAGACATATACGTGTCTCTCATGGTTTCACATTTACAGAAAATTAATTTGCAGAAATATAGATAAAAATAGCAATTTTATGTGGTTTACAGATCAATTTCCCAATCACCACATTTATTAACATCAAATCGCTCTGCAAGCCTCCCCCCCATATATATATATATATATATATATATATATATTATATATATATATATATATATATACTTTGTTTTTTAACACAAAACTCATCCGCAACTCCACCTGTGCAAAGTCATGTTTACATGAGGGGCTAAATGAGTACGGGGGGGGCGCATGCAGGAGTTTTCCCTAGGGTACCTAGAAGGCTAGCACCGGCCCTGCCTGCAGCACAGATCACAGCCACACCCATCACCAATCATCCTTCACACAGCCAGCACACAGCACCAGCACTCCTCACAGCAGTCAGCTCAGTACCCCTCACTACACAACTCTCCCAGCACAGCACCCCTCACCCAGTAGCAGCAAGCACACAGCACCAGCACTCCTCACAGCAGTCAGCTCAGTACCCTTTACTACACAACTCTCCCAGCACAGCACCCCTCACCCAGTAGCAGCAAGCACACAGCACCAGCACTCCTCACAGCAGTCAGCTCAGTACCCCTCACTACACAGCTCTCTCAGCACAACACCCCTCACCCAGTAGCAGCAAGCACACAGCACCAGCACTCCTCACAGCAGTCAGCTCAGTACCCCTCACTACACAACTCTCCCAGCACAGCACCCCTCACCCAGTAGCAGCAAGCACACAGCACCAGCACTCCTCACAGCAGTCAGCTCAGTACCCTTTACTACACAACTCTCCCAGCACAGCACCCCTCACCCAGTAGCAGCAAGCACACAGCACCAGCACTCCTCACAGCAGTCAGCTCAGTACCCCTCACTACACAACTCTCTCAGCACAACACCCCTCACCCAGTAGCAGCAAGCACACAGCACCAGCACTCCTCACATCAGTCAGCTCAGTACCCCTCACTACACAACTCTCCCAGCACAGCACCCCTCACCCAGTAGCAGCAAGCACACAACACCAGCACTCCTCACAGCAGTCAGCTCAGTACTCCTCACTACACAACTCTCCCAGCACAACACCCCTCACCCAGTAGCAGCAAGCACACAGCACTCCTCACAGCAGTCAGCTCAGTACCCTTTACTACACAACTCTCCCAGCACAGCACCCCTCACCCAGTAGCAGCAAGCACACAGCACCAGCACTCCTCACAGCAGTCAGCTCAGTACCCCTCACTACACAACTCTCCCAGCACAACACCCCTCACCCAGTAGCAGCAAGCACACAGCACCAGCACTCCTCACAGCAGTCAGCTCAGTACCCTTTACTACACAACTCTCCCAGCACAGCACCCCTCACCCAGTAGCAGCAAGCCCACAACACCAGCACTCCTCACAGCAGCCAGCTCAGTACCCCTCACTACATGTTGAGCTGAATTTAATCAAAACATTTTTATAACAGTCACATTCTTTTTAAAACTGTATGGCTCGCTGCCTGTGCGTCTATCCCTGCTGTTTTGCACCTCCTGTTGGATCCTCATCACTGCTCTTTGTTAGGGTGGCTTTGTGGGGGTGGCTGGCAGGCTACAGGGAGTCAGTGAAGGCTCAGCTTGCTGGACTCCACTAAGGCCCATGGGAGAAGAAGCTGCTGCGTCTCGGCATGTGCAGTAGCCCTCTTCAAGAGACCAGCGGCCATTTTGTTGATGCCCAGTGCCCACTGTCCCCACTGTGCAGAGTCTGCTACTCTGCTCCAGCCTCCCTGGTCCTGCTTGCTCCCGCAGCACACTGTTGCTGGCTGTGATCTGCTGCTGCCTAACCACTAGCAGAGCCCTGCCATCCAGCTGCCCCATCCCCGCAACTGATGCCAGCTGTTCCGCCACTGCCTGCCCGCTCACTGTTTGCTGCTGCCAGGCCCTATCGGAGCTCAGCTGATAGCTCTGATCGGGAACACCAGCAGCAAACAGTGGAATCTGCACAACGGCAGTAGCAGCTGCCCCAGCCGGCAGCAGGTGCCCCGTGCCTCAGTGTCTGCCCCAAACCTCCGCAAACCGCCAGCTTTAGAATTTACAATGGCATGTATTTGGCCTTTACTAGACCTAATGCAGTTCTCATTGAGTTTTAGACACTGGCTGGTGGATACAGCTTCCCCTATCATATGTAGAGTGTATTTTTGTGGTGTATATATAGAAGATCACAATCATGTGTTTAATTATTATTAGAGATGAGTGGGCCTAGCTCTCAAAGAACCAAGCCCATTCGAATTTTGGGGATCCAAGACACAGTTCGGATCTCCCAGCCCTCCCCGGATCCCCTATATGAGTCAAAACCTCGAGATCCCGCTGTCAGATCTTGAGGTCTTGCCTTGAGCTCCCATTTTCAAAGTCCCTTTGAAATCAATGGGCTTGCCACTGATTGGCTGAGAGAGCCATCTATCATAGCTTTCAGCTTGCCCACAGTCTTCAATTGGCCCGGGAAAAGAAAGGTAGATGCCGAATACCCCACCCCCACCCCCCTGGACTGACACCGCTGCCCCACACATTGAGGACATGGGGGATGTCAGCACTCAGGATCCTGGATGTCAAAATCCCGACGCCAGCATCCTGACAGGGTTAGGATATGTCGAAGTCAGAAAATATTTAAATACACTACAAAATAACGCATATCCCAGACATTAACATTAACTGGCATATTCTCATGACATATTTCAAAAAGCCATAACCTGTGTGTATTTCTGTGATCTATACACATATACCACTTTCTTTTAAGGAACCTTATTCTATTCTATTGAAGTAACAAGTTCCAAGGTGTCGTAAACAATAAGGCTTGTTGTTCCCCCCAGCAGACAGGGTGTCATAAAAGGTGGTATTTATTCATCAGTTATCCTCCTTTGGTTGCGTTTGATGTGTAAATAAGCATGTCATGTCTGGGGTCTTAATACCAATATATACGACCTCTTGTCTGTTGTTGTCATGGCTCCTCTTTTGACCCATACTGGACAATGGATATGTCAGTTTATGATTGCCAAGGGTACAATACTTTGATCCTGATTAGAACTGTAGACATGCACCTATGCATACCACTATATGTGTGCATTTAAATGATCTAAGCAGTAAAAACCTGTTTCTTATAACAATGACCCATATTCTCATTGTAAAACAAATACATTTACATGCATGCTACTAAACATTTATACAGTCAAACCTATTTAATCTATTTCTCACTTTAAAAAATATATATACAGTATATCTAAAATAACAATTAATGATGTTTTCAATTTAGGCAATGTCTCTCATCCTCATATTCCTAAGGTATATTTTATTTTACAATTGATTACCAGCTAGCTGCGGTGACAAGTTCCCCCTTGTGGCCGTGAGAGATTTAATTGATTGGCCACACATTAATCTAACGTAATTGTTCCCAATGCATTGTTAGGCATTTCTTTTAACCAAACTTTCCTTTCATAATCATTATTTTACTATAACCATTGTACCACTGTAATGGTTGCATATTTCCTACACCATAACACCAAAAATACAAATATATATTGAAAAGAAGAAAACCAGCTATACATATAGTCCAGGGATGGAACCACATATTAACATTGTATTTGGGGTCATAATGTACAGAATTGTGTTAGAATAAATCCGGTGATTGCGAATAGATTGTCGCACATTGCGGCAAGCAGATATTGGCAATGCCGGGTTTATGTTTATTAATAGCATAAAACAATGGTTGATTTGAGCTAGTTTTCGGAGGGAACCCAGAGGTGAACTCCTGTAACAGCATCATAGGTTTGGCATCGCCCACTGTTTGAAACAACCAATGACCCCCAGTGAACTAGAAACGTCCCGCCCATGGACCAGGTAGAAGACACATCTTGTTATTATACACACCCATAATTTAACTATATAAATTGGGCTCCTCGGATCCAGAGAGCAGAAGCTGTGTTCTACCAGTCATCTGGTGACAACTGCACGCTGGATCCAGGGAGCGCATACGAACGTATGTATACTTTTTTGTAACTCTGACCTTTTGTTTCTTGAACTATATTATACCACTGTATAACTTGTAATAATTAATGTTATATATACTTTCAATACAATATTTACTTTTGTGGGTTGGACCACAGAAACTGGTGTGTGTGTGTGTGTGTTCACTTGCTTTCACATAAGGTTATTATACTGTGATATATTACACTGTAATTCACATTGTATTTTGATATGGAGATACCAACTATTATGCATACTGTTGGTGTTACAATAAGGGAAGGTATTGCGTATGCATCACACGTTGTATACACTGTGCATTCACATTTGCGTATCGCCATACGCAAGGTGCGTCCACATGGCATCAACAGCCGTAGAGAGATTTTAAAGTAGGATTTCACAGATACCTACACCTGTCAGTCGGTATCCTAACCCTCTCCCTCCCCCTAACTCTCCCTCCCCAGTGCCTAAACCTAACCCTCTCCCCTAGTGCCTAAACCTAACCTCCCCCTCCCCGCACCCTAACCCTTCCCCATAGTGCCTTACACTAACCCTTCCCCTAGTGCCTAAACCTAACCTCCCCCTCCCTGCACCCTAAACCTAATGCCAGGTACACACTAGAAGATATGTACATAACGGGCACATCAGCCAGTGTGTACCCGATATCTCACTGATGATGCGTGCTATATGTAAAATAAGAGATATGGTAAGAACTTACCCTTGTTATCTCTCTTTCTTCGAAGTCCATAGGGTCCACAGGGTTGACCTTGGGTTATAGGTTGGGAACCAAATCCGGGCACCACGCAGTTAAAGCTTTCAGCTCCCAGGATACACTCTCCCTATAACCCCATCCCCAAGCCAGAGGCACCTCAGTTTGTAAGTAGCCAAAGGCCGGAGGAGGAAAGAAAGAGAGAGAAGACTGGAACACTCAAGAACCTTACTCACAGAGAAGGAGACGAGAAACCGGTGACCAGTAACACAGCCCATATGAAGCCAGGTGCGTCAGGGCGGGTGCCCTGTGGACCCTATGGACTTCAAAGAAAGAGAAATAACAAGGGTAAGTTCTTACCATTTCTCTCATTTTCTTCAGGATCCATAGGGGGTCCACAGGGTTGACCTTGGGGATGTCCCAAAGCAGTCCTTATAAGGGTGGGGATGCTCCTGTGCTGAGAGGAGAATCCATTGCCCAAAGGAAGCATTCTGAGAGACAAAGGAATCCAAAGCATAGAACCTTAGAAAGGTCTGGCCAGAAGACCACGTAGCCACCTTGCAAGGCAGAACAGCCGAGGCACCACAGCAAGCTGCCCACAAGGGGCCCACAGCCTGAGTAGAATAAGCATCAACAGAAACAGAAAGGCCTTCCTATGTGTAGGCCCCTGAGATAGTCAAACGAAGCCATCTAGCCAATGTCTGTTTATTGGCCGGCCATCTGTTCCCGTGAAATCCATAGACCAATTTTTATGTTTACACATTGATATGTTATATCTATGCTATCCAATATCTGTACAAATTTTAACCGTATACACACATGCACTAAAAAAGCACACATTAAAGAAACATTTTAATACAATTCATTTACTATTTGATTCATTATAAATTAGAGTATAAGTAACAATATATATTCTACCTACCCACTCTCTAATTCAATTCCCATATCACACCCATTTGATAGAGAAAAATGATATACTCCATTCACCTTTATTAAAAAGCATATTATCTATATATTTGCGCCAGCAAAATTATAACCCATTTTTATAGGCCAGGCGGAGTGCTAGACCCAAGCCAGCTGGAAGGAATGCCAGAACTTCTGGAAATCCTAAACACCTGAGGATCATAGCTACAGGTACGATACCATAAGAATTATGTATGCCACATTCTGTGGTAGATTCCAGGAAAAGCTGGCCTACGCGCTCTAAACATCCTGATGATGACAGAGCCAAAGAATCCTTAGGACCACAGTAGGAACGCAGTCAAAGACGAATGATCCAGGGAAAGGCAAGGACCCTGAGACATCAGGTCTGGATATTGAGGCAGCAGGAACGGAGTGTCGATGGAGAGACTCCAAAAGTCTAAGTACCAGTGACGTCTGGGTCAATCTGGAGCCACCAGCAGGACAGTACCTCCGTCTCGATTGAACTTCCGAAGAACTCAAGGAAGAAGGGAGACCGGAGGAAATGGGTACAGAAATTTGAAGGTCCACTTCACTGACAACACATCACCGAAGGTTGCTTCAGTACCTCTAGTTCTGGACCCTAACACCAGCAGTGTCTCATAGAGTCAGGATGCCATGAGGACCACCTCTGGGAAGCCCCCTCTGCTCACTAGGAGTTGAAACCTCTCTTGGAGAAGAGACCAGTCCCCGGGATGCATGTCATGATGGCTGAGGAAGTCCGCTTCCCAATGGAGAACTCCCGGAAAGAATACTGCAGAGATAGCCAGGAGAAGACCTTTCGTCTATGTCAGAATGTATGACATTCCTGTCATTGCTGCCCAGCTACAAGTGTCTCCTAGATGTAAGCCAATGTTGTGACATCGTCGGACTGAACCTTTACAGGTTTACCCTGAAGTATGTGTTAGGCCAGAGCGAGGACACAAGACAGCTTGAAGTTCCAATAAGTTGATTGGCAGGGCGGAATCGACAGATGTTCAACTGCCCCGAAATGAGTGCGGACCGGTCACTGTGCCCCAGATACTGGTGTCCATTGTAAGGATTGCCCAAGCTGAGATGGCCATAGCCACCCAAATAGAGACAGAAGCACCTCCGGAGAGAGCATCATCATCGGAACACTGATCCGATGGAGAACCCGTTCCATCTGGAGAGGATCAGTTTTTGCAAAGGCCTGGAATGGCGCATATTCCACCCTTCTGAAGGTAGACACCCTGGATTCCAGAACCCGCATTACAGAGTGTAATGACACTTGTCAACTGTGGAGACATCCACGAACTGGTAGTTGAAGAGTGGAGATCTTGTCCGATTCCGAGAATCCAGCAGGGCTCCCAGATGAATCATACCCTGTGAGGGATTCAGGGAGGACTTTTTCCCAGTTGATTAACCATTAGTGCTTGTGAAGGAAAGCAATGGTTAACTGGAAATGGCTTTAAAGTAGTTTGGTGATCCTGCTAAGACCAGGAGGCCGTCCAGATACAGGAGCAGTCGGATACCCTGAACAGGTTGGCTGTCATAAAAACCATTAATCTGGTAAACCCCGGTGGGGCTGTGGACAGTCCAAAGGACAGAGGCCCTGATTCAGAGCCGGACGCTCTGACAGAGCGCTCGCTCTGAATCAGAGCGCTCGCTCTGAATCAGGGCCGTCCCTCCTCCTTTTTGGAGCGGCCTCCTGGCCGCTCGCATAGCTGTGGGTGACCACCCACAGCTATAGTGTGCAGCCAAAATGATGGTTGCGATGGTCAAGACCATCACGACCATCAGGCTTGTGATGAGACCCTTGCGGTAGGGTCTCGCTGCCACAAGCCCTGGAGTGCTTTTGGCTCTATCAGAGCCAAAAGCACTCCCACTGATATCACTAGTGATGTCAGTGGGGCCGGCCCCAGATGGTAGGCGTTCCCATGGGAATGCCTCCATCTGGGCAGCCACGCCCCCGGCACGCCGACTAAAGGGGGCGTGCTATCAATCACCATCGACAGCACGCCCCCTTTGGTGCGAGAACCATAATGACGGCTTGGCCGTCGTTATTCGGGTCTCGCGCATGCGCACGACGGGGCCGCCTCCGTCGTGCGCATGTGCACGGCGGGCAACATCGACCCGTTTGCGAGCGCTCTGCCCTTGCGAGCGGGTCTGAATCAGGCCTAGAGCCCGAAAATTGGAAGTGTTGCTGTGGCACAGCAAACCTGAGCTAATGCTGATGAGAGGGCACTATAGGTACCTGTAGGTACGCATCCTGAATAACCAGCGATACCATAAAGTCCCCAGGTTCCATAACTCAGATGATGGAGCATATTGGTTCAGGGATTTGAGATAGAGGATAGGCCAATGAGGACCTTTTGTCCTCTGCACCAGAAAGAAATTAAAATAACCAGTCCCTCGATGATATAGTGGGGCTGGCATAAGTACCCCTGCTTACCGCAAGGACTGTATAGCTTTCTGGATTTGTAAGGCCTTGTTCGGGTCTGAAGAAGGGCCTGTGTAGCAAAAGATGTGAGGAGGCCATCTGAGCAATGAGAGGGCGTACCCGTGAGAGACTTCAACCCTTACCCAAGCATCTGTGGTGACCTGACACCAGCACTGGGCGAACTGAAAAAGTCGATATCTCACTCTGGGATCCCCCAGATGAAGGCCTGTCCCATCAGGCTGAAGGTTTATCCTTAGGTTTAGAAGCAGGGTGTCTGGATGTCCAGGTCTGCTTGGTACCGGGTATGACGGCCCTCGTGGAGGCTGACAGCCTAGGCTGTCCCTGTGGACAAAAATACTTAACAGATTTAGTCCGAGGCCTTGTAGTGGGAATAGCTGAATGCACAAATTTGCCGTTAGTGATACTGCCACTGTTGCTACAATCTTGTCAAGGTCAGGACCAAACAAGATCTCCCCAATATAGGGTATCCATTTTAAGGCCTATCTTGGAGTCCACCTCTACCTTCCATGAGCGCAGCTATAGGGTATGGCGGCGGATACAGTCGCAGCCGAAACCCTGAAGGTTAGGAGACTGGCATCCAATGTTGTTAGTCCAACATATGAAACTGCATTTTGAATGTGATCAACAAAAGGCATCTGATCCCCAGAAATTTTTGAGGGAAAAAGTTCTACAAATGCATCAGCCCAGCACTCAATAGCATTAGCCACCCATGCGATAGCCATGGTTAGATGGGCAACAGCCCCTGAAAGCGAGTATATTGATTTCAGGCAAAGTTACCACCTACGGATCCATAGAATACGTCTGGGCAGGGATGGGAGGCGTAGTAGCGCTCTTAATGAGACGAGTAACATGAAAATCTACCCCAGGAGGTGATTCCTATTACTTGCAATGACCCTCAGGGAATGGGAAACATTAGGCCAAACGCTTTTGAGATACGTCTCATCTGGCGATAGACCCCCGCCATATGATCCACCTGCTGGTCAGAGAAAGGAAAAACAGCTGAACACACCATAATGCTTAAACTGAGGGTGATTTGATTTAGGTGCAGGTTCGACATCCTCTATAACTAGGATGGACCGCCATCACCAATGCAGGGATAATAATACTTGATTTAGGCTCCCCCTCGTGTGAGAAGGATAGGAGTCCGATACATCAACCAGTTCACCCTTGGCTGACGATCTATGTTAGACAGCAGTGCAGACTGGGAAGTAACCATAGGGGGTTTATTATGCCATTTTGTGTTTCATAGAAATGACATCCACCCAGGGTGGCTGTTGTGGTAATCCCTGCAAGGGAAATGACAGACTGTTGTGGTACCTGAGGGAATTGCATATACTGTGAAAAACCCCGGTAGGGAGCGATAATCTGTGTCACAGGGGTAAAAGAAAAATTGGTTCAAACTTAAAGTAGTATTGATACTGAAAAAAGACAGAGCATAAGAGCAAAGGGTTTTCACCACTGTGGTAGTTGTCTGATGTGTAGGACAGTCAGGTCGGATAAAAAGAAAATTACCGAATTCACTGTTAATGATGTTAAATACCCGATTAATGATTTTATCACATGCCACTCCAAGAACGCTATATACATCTTGGAGTGTGCATGTGGGTTATTTTACGTAGGGAAAATAACCAGAAATGTAAAAACTAGATGGGTGGAACACATATTAAATATCCGCAAGGGATTGGAGACTCATATGGTCTCCATGCATTTTAAGAAGCATCACAATTCCGATGAGTGCCATATAAAGAATTTCTTAGGGATACAATTGTTTTTCCCAAATGGCAAACGAGATTTAAATACACGTCTCTCTAAAACAGAAATTAAATGGATCCACCAATTAAGGACTCTTGTACCCAGGGGACTAAATGGGGATTTTGAATTTAAATATTTTTTAAATTCAATTGACCGCCCTGCATCTCATGTCTGCACTTTCCACCTTCTCCTATTTCTACCTCATTCCCATTTATTGTTTTAGTATTTATATATATTGTATTTTAATTAATTTATGTGTATGTTTTTTGCATTTTATGTCACCTATGAATAGACATTGATATTTGGACTTGGTATTATCTCCGTTACCATATACTTACTGGAAATTGCCTGATTTGTGGATTCGTTTATATTGCTCATATTGCTGCTATTTCTATTTATTTTGAGCCGCTGGATGTTAATATTGGATGTTGCAATCGCCGCAATTCGGTGAACAAGCGGAACATAAAATTATGTGGCAAGCTGGAAACTAATCTCCGGGGACTGGAGAATATACAAGCCACTTGATTTCCGGGATCGCGTAGACTGTGGAACGCATAGTCACCCCATTTCCGGGATGGTGGAACGCACAACCATTTTCACATCTGGGACTGTAGTAATGGCGCGCATGCGCAAACTTCAATTGAACGCCGATTAGCGGCGAGTGCCTTCAGGTGTTTACTGTGTTAGGAGGGTATTTATACTCATTCTGCAGAGCCTGCAACCAAGCTTCTGACGAAGGACTTAAGGTCTGAAACGCGTTAAGCGTTATTGGGACAGCATTGCTACAAGAAGCAAAGGCTGTAAGATCTACTGTAAATATTATTTATGTTGAGAAAGTTGATCTTAAACTATTCACATTAGACTCCATTTTGTAACAGGATAACATATCTTCAAGAGTTATTCATAAATGTACTCTGAATTCAGCTATAGTCAGGTTTGGTGACCTTCCTAGCTTAGGGAAGATTGGAATGTATTGGAGATAACATTGCATGTCTGTTCCCATACTTACTCTCTTCGACACCTTAACAGTGTGTCCCTCATTCCTTTGAGTATAGATAGTAATGTATTGAATACTAACAATGGGTGATTATATTATTGAAACATGCTGAGAAACACCATCTATGTTGCAATGTGGGAACACTATGCTTTATAATATTGTACAACACGCAATTAGATTCAAAGAAAAAACTGTTGAACACAGATATGGTCTTGTGTCATTTTTCTCTCTATTCAGTTGAACAACTAAAGACGTGCACTGCACAAGGGATCTGACGCACATAAAGACCTCAGGCCTAGTGACCGGACACAGAGGGATATACTATCAATCTGTCAATGTCTACCCTACTAAACTAAATAAAAGAAGCAGAGCAATCAATAATAATTGCATAATGTCTGTCTGGTCTCCTCGATGTGTACGCAGTGGAAGCCTGGGTGAGGGGGACTGGCCGCTGGGGTAAGTGTGAGTGGGGGAAATAAGTGACAAAGCAAGGGGGAATGGAGGGTATATATATATATATATATATATATATATATATAGTCATCGCTTTGAAAAACCTGCACCTACCACATGAGAAGTCCACCTAAGAGCTCACACACGTAAGGGTGTAGGTGGCAGATACCATATATCTTTCTGTACTGGGGCAGGTTTACTAATAGTTGTTTTATGCTATTTATGTATTGATTTGTATTGTAAATTGTTTTATACATTTTTACCTCTGTTGACATACCAAGAATAAAATATTCAGGTATAAGAATTATGGGCTACCATAGGGCTTTTATTTTATGAATAATATCCAAAACATAACTAGAAGGTTGTGTTTGACCAAAAGCTAATATTACAATAAATCCCCCTAAGTGGTGGAAATTTCTCCAGTTCAATTAATATTCAAAGTTGTTGCGCACCAAATGTACCCCCTCTTTTCCATATATATATATATATATATATATATATATATATAAAAGTACAGGAATGAGCGGCACTCAGCAGACTAAGTTATGTGATGAAATAAAAGTCCTTTATTCCTACGGCGTTACGGGGCTATGCCCCCGTCTTCAGGGACAGACAGTATAAACTACATACACAGACAAGAACATATATATACCATGAAACACTTAACCATGATAAACAATCATTGTACTCACCTGGAAGGCACCGTCCGATCCCGCCAACGCCGCACACGCCAAACAAGCTCTGTACTGTCGCGGTGACGTCACCGGGCGGCGCCAACCCAGGAAGTAAGGTAAAAACTGTGGATGCGTTGTCATGGCAACACCAATGCTGGAAAAGACAAATAAATAAACAAACGGGCATGAGCAAAACTAATAAACATTAAGGAATACCTATGGTACACACAAATGAATAATACTTAGTCAGGTAAGTTCAAAAAACTTTTTCCTAAACATGACTGGCCAAAAGCCTTAGACTGTTCATAAATAGAGGTACAACACTATGAACTAGTATAACAGAATTTACCTTATATCTATATAACAAAAAATGAATAATTCTAGTTGGATATACATAACTGGCAGGACAAACATTAAAGAAAACATTGCAATCCCAACGATTCGTTGAGCCCTTTAGGGGCCAGTGTATTCAATAGATGAATCCATTTACATTCTTTACGTAAAAGTGTCTTATTACGATTGCCACCCCGCATAGAAGAAGGAACATGGTCTATAATAATAGACCGTATGCTAGCAATGCTGTGTTTAGCAGTAAGGCAGTGACGTGCCACTGGCTGATCACTGTGGCCAGATGTCAGTGCGCTACGAATGGCACTACGATGTAGGGCCATGCGTTCGCGGAATTGCCGTTGTGTCTTCCCAATGTAAGACAACCCGCATGGACAAGTTAACATATAGACTACATATGTGGTAGTGCAAGTAACTGCATGTTGAATGAAAAATCTCTTCCCGGTGTGGGGATGACAAAAATATTTCCCCACTGATAAAGAACGGCAGGTGACACATCCCAGACAGCGGTGACATCCTCGTCGGTGACTAAGAAAATGTGAAGGCTGAGAGCTCCCCATGCCTGTAACATCCAATTTTACCACATGGTCCCGTATGTTTCTCCCCCTAGTATAGCTAGGCATGAGACGTTTATTGAATAAAGAGGGAAGATCAGGGTCACTGTTTACTATGGGCCACCATTGTTTCGCTAGTTTACTAGTATACAAGCTGTTGGTATTAAACTTATTAACCCAAGGAATACGGTTAAAAGGTAAAGTGGCTCTGGATTTGTGACTGGGCTCAAGAGTCTTAGCTCGCGGGGTGTTCATTACTTTCTGTTTTAGCATGTTCAGCTCAGATCTATTGTAGCCCCGAGCCACAAATTTGTTGACCATATCATCAAGCGCTGGTTCAACCTGACAAGGATCAGAGGTAATGCGTCTGACTCGTAGGAGCTGTGAGAAAGGAAGACCCTTACGTAAGGGGGCTGGGTGAAAACTATCATTCCTAAGGATAGTATTTCTATCCGTACTTTTAACATATAATGAGGTGGTAATAAAGTGATTTGACAAATTAATATCAATATCCAAATACTGAATAGATTTAGAATTGATATTAAAGGTCAATTTAACTACTCCCTTACTCTGATTGACATTATCCAATAGTGCTGACAGCGCTGATTCAGTGCCTGACCAAAAAATCAGGAGGTCATCGATGTATCGCCGATAAAGGATTATATCACTTAACAAGCTCCCGTCTTTATATAGTAAATTTTGCTCTATGCGGTACATGAAAGCATTCGCATAGGAGGGGGCCACGGCTGACCCCATAGCGCATCCAGAGCATTGAATATAGTATCGACCATCGTACAGAAAGTAATTTCTGGTAAGCACTAATAACAATAATTGGATAAACAGCTCAACACTAGGACCCTTATAAAGGGGATTATCAGAAATCAAAGATCTCACAGCCTCCACACCCTGATCATGGGGAATGACTGTGTAGAGGCTTGTGACATCGGCACTGCAAAGTAGGGTAGCTTCAGGTAAAGGCCCCAAAGAGTCCAATAATAACAACAAGGATGTAGTGTCCTTGACGTATGATGGAATATTTTGGACACATGGATTCAGTAAAGCATCCAAGTATACAGATACTGGATGAAATAAAGAGCCACGTGATGAAATTATGGGGCGCCCCGGTGGGTCCACAAGTGATTTGTGGATCTTGGGTACCACATAAAACAAAGGAACAACAGGAAATTCTGTACATAATGACAGACCTAATGCTTTAGAGATCAACTTGTCATTAATAGCTTGACCAATAACTGCATCCAATTCTACTTTAAACGTGCTAGTAGGATCATGAGATAATAAACAATAAATGGATGTATCTGACAACTGTCGCTGACATTCATGACGATACTTGGACAAATCTTGGACTACTGTGGCACCCCCCTTGTCCGCACCCCTGATAACAATGTCTGTTCGTTGCGAGAGTGACTTAAGCGCCATCATTTCATTTTTAGACAAGTTCATAGGGCGAACTGTATTGGGGGAAGGCTCTTGTCCTAAATTATTCAACAATCTGGTAAAAGATTTGATCGAGGCATTATGTGTGGTGGGATCAAACGATGATCTAGGTTTAATTGATTTAAGTTGAGGAGGAATATCATCAGTGTCCTGGTTAGGTGGTATAGTCGGTGATGAATCAAAATATTCCTTAATACGTAATGTCCTGTTAAGACGATAAGTGTCTACCTTCCATTGAAAGGGATCCATACGGACTGTAGGTACAAAAGATAGGCCCTTAGAAAGCACCTGTGTCTCAAATTCAGTGAGAGGTTTAGATGACAAATTAAATACTAATTCCTTGGTTGGCGGGGCGGTCTTCGGCTGTTGCCTCCTGTTCTGCCGCGCCCTCCTCGTCCTCCTGTGGGAGTGTGATAAAAAGTAGACCGGGTTTGTAACCCCAAAGGGGGTACTGAGGTAGTAGATAGTGATAAAGTAGATTCAGGGTCACTCATGGAGGTACTGGAATCGTGTTGATATCGTAAATGGGCTCTCTGTTTACGGGTAAATACATAAGGTTGCAATGATCTAGCATCTCTAGTATTAGAGTGATGTATCCAGTTGTATACACGATGTTGCTGATAGTCCAACTGTACCTTCCGCAGTTTTTCTTTCTTAAAGACTATCAGTTCACGTTTATAAGTATCCATCTGGGTTTGTAATTTTTCAATCCATGGGTTACTGGTGTCTGCTATCAAAATGGGTTTGTGGATTTTTTCAAAATCCAATATTTTTTCTTTATAGATGTTAAGTTCCCTAGTGGATTCTTCTATGACAAGCAGTAATAAATCCATCGAGCATTTATTCAAAATACTGATCCATTTTTTACAGAAGGATGGATTATAACGGCCAATAGTAGGCATGTTTTTCACTCGGAATCCTCGTGGGATTTGTTTGTTCTTGTAATAATCCGACAAGCTAATTCCATGATAAAGGAAATCACATTCCTTCTGCTTCAATTTTAACCATTGCTTGAAAATTATATCATTAGGAGGAATAGTAGCGTCATCATCTAGGCCTCTGTTATAAAGAATCGCAGATGCCTCCAGATCAGAATAGCTGAAGGAATCACCAGTGTCCACTGTAGCTAAATCAAAAGCTGTCTCACATTCTGTATTAAGGACAGACATGTTGTTACTATAATCAGATGGGTAACCAGTATATCCAATATGTGAGACCAAAAAAGGCAAAGAAATACCAAAAAATGCAATAAAAAATACAATAAAAAATAATGTAGATAAAAATAAATAAAAATAAAAAATATATATAAAAAATACACAGCAATCCACTGGGTAGGGGGAAAAAACTCAACCCCTCTTGTAGCGGTCCAAGTACCAAAAGTAGAGTAAAGTGTTAAATGGAAGTATATCCAGGTGCCATGGCTAGGGAAATCACAGATGGTAGTGCAGTATTCCCGATAAACATGAAAAGCTGATGATGCCCGGCACTCTGTGGTAGCTCCAGTAGTGCTGCGGTGCCCTCTCAGGATGATCACATCCAATGCATAAAAGTACAGGAATGAGCGGCACTCAGCAGACTAAGTTATGTGATGAAATAAAAGTCCTTTATTCCTACGGCGTTACGGGGCTATGCCCCCGTCTTCAGGGACAGACAGTATAAACTACATACACAGACAAGAACATATATATACCATGAAACACTTAACCATGATAAACAATCATTGTACTCACCTGGAAGGCACCGTCCGATCCCGCCAACGCCGCACACGCCAAACAAGCTCTGCATGGGGAGCTCTCAGCCTTCACATTTTCTTAGTCACCGACGAGGATGTCACCGCTGTCTGGGATGTGTCACCTGCCATTCTTTATCAGTGGGGAAATATTTTTGTCATCCCCACACCGGGAAGAGATTTTTCATTCAACATGCAGTTACTTGCACTACCACATATGTAGTCTATATGTTAACTTGTCCATGCGGGTTGTCTTACATTGGGAAGACACAACGGCAATTCCGCGAACGCATGGCCCTACATCGTAGTGCCATTCGTAGCGCACTGACATCTGGCCACAGTGATCAGCCAGTGGCACGTCACTGCCTTACTGCTAAACACAGCATTGCTAGCATACGGTCTATTATTATAGACCATGTTCCTTCTTCTATGCGGGGTGGCAATCGTAATAAGACACTTTTACGTAAAGAATGTAAATGGATTCATCTATTGAATACACTGGCCCCTAAAGGGCTCAACGAATCGTTGGGATTGCAATGTTTTCTTTAATGTTTGTCCTGCCAGTTATGTATATCCAACTAGAATTATTCATTTTTTGTTATATAGATATAAGGTAAATTCTGTTATACTAGTTCATAGTGTTGTACCTCTATTTATGAACAGTCTAAGGCTTTTGGCCAGTCATGTTTAGGAAAAAGTTTTTTGAACTTACCTGACTAAGTATTATTCATTTGTGTGTACCATAGGTATTCCTTAATGTTTATTAGTTTTGCTCATGCCCGTTTGTTTATTTATTTGTCTTTTCCAGCATTGGTGTTGCCATGACAACGCATCCACAGTTTTTACCTTACTTCCTGGGTTGGCGCCGCCCGGTGACGTCACCGCGACAGTACAGAGCTTGTTTGGCGTGTGCGGCGTTGGCGGGATCGGACGGTGCCTTCCAGGTGAGTACAATGATTGTTTATCATGGTTAAGTGTTTCATGGTATATATATGTTCTTGTCTGTGTATGTAGTTTATACTGTCTGTCCCTGAAGACGGGGGCATAGCCCCGTAACGCCGTAGGAATAAAGGACTTTTATTTCATCACATAACTTAGTCTGCTGAGTGCCGCTCATTCCTGTACTTTTATGCATTGGATGTGATCATCCTGAGAGGGCACCGCAGCACTACTGGAGCTACCACAGAGTGCCGGGCATCATCAGCTTTTCATATATATATATATATATATATATATATATATATATATATATATATATATATATATATATATTACACACATTATATATACATATGTATAAATTGCTTATTAATGTATCAATTTTAAATAAACATGAATGAAAATGTAACTTTTTATTATTCTTTGCTTTTTTTGTGGAATGTACCTGTAATTCATGTCATATGAAGTAATTAATCTGGTCCCTGAGGTGTGCCCGGTATAAAGTATAAATCTTTCTTTATTTATGCAAGAATCATAGTCAATCATATCGAACTCTAAAGATAAATATGACAAAATAAAGTGAAAGTAATCTGTATGCAGGGACAGTAATTATTTATGTGTATATTTCCTTAGATTGGAGGGACAGTCATCCTTTTTTAAGCTTTAATGCAATAAATGCTGAGAATTTGTAGACGGTTTGTATCAGAAGATATTTATAACTGTTAGGGGTCTATTTACTAAGCAGTGTTTGGAGACAGAGTGAAAAGTGATGTGATAAGGTGCCAGCCAATCAGCTCCAACTGTCATTTTTCAAACACAGCCTGTGAGATGACAGTTGGGAGATGATTGGCTGGCACCTTTTTCACTCTGTCTCCTAAAGGTGCCCACACACATAGCGACATTTTACACGATTTGGCCGATTTCGACGAATCGTGACGACGAATCTGGTAAAAAAAGTACAAATCGTGAGTTTATACTCACGAGCACGATGCCGATGCGCGTCCCTGCTAGTCATATATCGCATCTTCTGATCTGCCGTGCTGTAGGGCAGATTAGCCAACCATGAACACGATGGACGCCGATCGTGAGGGTTTTTTTCCTCACAATGAATCGTACGATTCATCACACAATGCAGAATTTGACTGACAGAAGCCTGGACACGCCCCATCGCCATCTTGTGCAGCATCGTGTATGGAGCAAGACAGTCGCACTTTGGGAGCCTGCACACTGAAGTTTTGTTTTGGACAAGTTTTGGTGAGTATTGGCACAGTTTAATACAACCACACTGACCACCAATATGTGCTCCCCACTGCCCACCAATGTGTGCCCCCAGGTAATAAATGCATGACCCAGCCACCACCCGCCGTATTGAGGCGGGCGGTGACTGGGTCATGCATTAAGCTCCCCCACTGCCCACCAATGTGTGTAATACCTCAAATAAATAAATAAATAAACATGTTTTTTACAAAAAAACACCATACATTACATTTAAAAACACACATTATTTAAAGCTGGGGGTCTTCTACCTTTCGGTCTCCAGCTGTTGTGGAACTACAGATCCCAGGATGACCTGCCACCCACGTTTGAAACTGTTTTTAGGGCATCCTGGGATCTGTAGTTCTACCACAACGACAGGCCCAAAGGTGGAAAACCCATACTGTCAAACAAAGAAAAACATTATATTACCAAGCAATAAACACATAACATTCCTGTAAAAGAAAACATGATTAGAATACCATAACAAACCTTTAAAAACCTGTAAAAAAGAAAATATTAAAACATTAAAAATGTGAACTACTATATACACAAATATTTAAATGTCCTTTTTTTTCTTATTCATAGATAATGTCCATGGATTCAGAACATGAATTCGTTACAGGATTCATTGAAATCCTGCACTCGAAAGACTGTCTGTGGAAGATCAGTTCTCGGAAGTACCACAATAAGTCACAGAAGTTGGCCGCACTCGAGGAACTGTTGGTGTATACAAAAAAATACATATCTGATGCAGACCTGAAAACTGTACGGCAAAAGATACAAAATCTCAGGACAGTATACATCAAAGAAAAAAAGAAGGTGGATGACTCCCAAAATCAGGAGCGGCTACAGATGAAATATATACTCCTGCGCTGTGGTACTACCAAATGATGTCATTCATCAGTGAACAAGAGCCTCAAAGGGAATCAATCATCTTGATGTCTGAGCGTGAGGGAGATGAGGAGGTTGCAGAAGTCTTGGTAAGTAGTGACACAGTTTAAACCAAAATCCTTAATGTTTTTGTTGTTAAATCCCAAATGTCCAATTTAGTCAGTAGTTCACAGATAGTCCTCCTGCCATGGTACAGCACCTGGTCCATTGAAATAGGTCATGTACTCCTCCCTCACTTCTTTGGCACGTGCGGTGGATGTTGTTGTAGTTGGTGGTGCAGACACAGATGTCAAATGTCCAATGTCCTCCAGGGGTCCTACATCTTCTGGTCTAGCTGGGACAGGTCCTCGTTGAATAGATTTTCTCTGCAGAAAGTTGTGCAGCACACAGCACGCCATCACGACCCAGTCTATCTTCTCCACATGTAGATTGATGGTGGTGTGGAAAATGCGGAAGAGGTTGCTCATTATTCCAAACGCATTTTCCACAATGCGCCGTGCCCGGGATAGACGGTAGTTGTATATCCTTTTCTCTCTGGTCAGGCCCCTGTGTGCAAATGGCTTCATCACATGTTCATGTAATGGAAAAGCCTCGTCTGCAACGAAAACGTAATTTAGGCCGTGCTTTGTCTGGTCCAGTGAGGGCAGGTTGAGGGTTTTGTTGGCGAGTCCTGGTAGAAAGCCGTCTTTTTGAAGGACCCACCATCCGAAGCATGCCCATTCTTGCCGACATCCACAAACAGAAATTCGTAGTTGGCATTCACCACTGCCATGAGAACGATGCTGAAGAATCCTTTGTAGTTGTAGTAGTATGATCCGGTGTTGGCAGGTGGGTTGATGCGGATGTGTTTCCCATCGATGGCTCCTCCGCGGTTAGGGAAATTCCAACGTTGTTCAAAATCTTCCGCGATGCTGGTCCACTCCTCCACAGTGTTAGGAAACTGTAAAAATAGTAAAAAAGATGTTAAAACATGACTATAATATTTTTTATATCTTTTTTTCCTATATAGACTCCCACCCAAGACCCTGATTTAACATCAACACCGGACCTCAGTCTGCTCGGTGGTGACAGTGATCCGGAGAATAGCACACAAGTGGAAAGTCAAGTTCCACCTGGACCCTCATCTTCTCAACAACCCCAAAAAAAGAAAAAAAAGGCAGAAAGGAGAATTTTACAGAACGAGAGGACCATTTTTTACAAAACGCAGAACGGCTGCTGCAGAAACCCCCAGATGCAATTGATGATTTCACAGCTCATGTGAACAGCACATTTAGAAATCTGGATGCAGATATCCAACAAAATTTTTTAAGGTTAAACTACGACCTCTTGAGTTGCTGTATGAGCAAAAATATCTCAAATTCGACATACATTGCAGATCCAATGCTATTTTCCCCTGCCCCAAATAGGTATGTCCGCCCCCCCCTGCCCAGTTAGATATTACTCCCCCACCAAGCACCCCAAGCACCAGCACCACCTTGTATAATGCTCTGCTGGATGCAGCAGATGAGTCGCCCCAATATACAGAGATGTAAATTTTTTCTTGATTGTAATATCACCAAATTTTATGAATTCCAATCAGTGCTTGCTGCATGGGATAGGGTGGTGATGACGCCATTTGAACAAGGTCACTGCGCACATGGCACAATTACACATTGCTGGACGCCGGGGCCACAATGTGTACTTGTGCCATGTGTGTATTGGCCTGTTCAAACTGGCGTCTGACCCACCCTATCACATACAGCCAGCTACCTATTGGGATTCATAAAATTTGGTGATAATGCTCTTTTGTAAAGTTGTAATAAAAAAAGTATTTTGCACACAGTTTAGTGCACACTTTCAGTTGCCTGCAGGTCAGTGCACATTGTACTTAATGAAGGCTATTTTTTTTTTTGTTTTAGAAAAAAAAAAAAAAAATTTTCTTTACACAAGAAACCAATGTGTGGTGTTTTTTTAAACTTACCTTGCAATACTGGTACTGTAGCACTTTTACGATGGCTTTGCAGGTCTCCGGAATGATGATGCCCAAGGACTGAGGTGAGATGAGTGTCCCAAACTTCAGGTCTTCCAGTGACCTTCCTGTAGCCAGGTATCTCAGGGTAGCCACCAGTCTGTCTTCAGCAGGGATTGCCCTCCGCCACCTTGTGTCCTGTCTCTTGATGTGGGGGTCACCAGATGCAGCAATTCTTGGAAGCTGGCGTCATCCATGCGCAGGTAGTTCCGATAGTCCTCCGGGTTCTCCTTGATCTCTATCAGCAGGGACATGTGAGAGCGGGTATCCCTTTGTAGCAGCCACTCCTTGGTCCAGCATGCTCTCGTCCTTCTTCGCTGGGCCCTCTTCCTAATCTCCCAGACCCCGGCTTCAGCGACAAACACTTTATACTGATAGGGACGCATCAGTACAGAATTCAGGAACAGGATAGAATGCAGGTAGGTAACACACACTTGCAGGTAGAATAAACTTTGTATAAGGCAAGCCAAATACAAAGAGCACAGTAGCAATGTACAGGATTCAGCAGGAATACACCTAGCCTCATCTAGTAGCAGAGCAGAATGTACACAGAGTTTAGGGTGCCTGCTTTTTTTATACTCCCAAGCTAGCCCCTCCCATTGTTATGGCTAATTAAATTTCCCTCCAATAGTCAAGAGCCTGTTTTATTTTTTTTTTCAACTCACGATTTGTTATGGCCAATCTCACGATGCGTACGATCCGATAGATCGTGAGATCGTAAGACAGATTGGGTGTCTTTTTTCCAAAATCGTGATCACGACGACAAGGGAGCTCCCGTGAAAGTTCATGAGGAAATTGGCCATAAAATCATATCGTGAGCACATCGGTATATGTGTGGGCACCTTAACACTGCTTACTAAATAGACCCCCCAATGTTAAATAGACAACTTGGGTCACTATGGCTGAGCTGTTGTTTGGTTAATGTAAGATGATTTTTGATGCAATATGTTAATATGGACCTTGAACAAAGAAGAGGGTATATACATTTAATTGTTACGAGTCCTTGTAATCTGTGCAATATAATTTGTGTTACTGTAAACAAGATATCCTTGTAGTCTGTACTGATAATTCCATCAGCCGTTGTGATGTAATAATCTGGATTTCTGCGCAACAATTCTGGTGACGCAGCTTTTGAAACTAAAATACAAGTTACTTGGCTCATTATAGCGTGGATGTATGTAATGATCTAAGTGGAAATTAGGAGAAATGTTGGAATTGTTTACGGTCTTCGCAATCTTATTTGGGATGTGCAGATCCCAAAACCCAGTGCTGGAGGAACTGAAGTTGGTCACAATACCAGCCGAATTGAAAGGGGTCTCTGCCAAAATGGTGGTAGGGTCCACATCATGTAGTGTGACCTGTGGACTAGGCAGAAAGACTGAGAGACGATGCAGTGTGGATAACCGCGGCACCCAGAGTGAGTGTGAGAATGTGGTGGTGAAATGTGTCACAGACAGACTGTGCGGTATGCAGCAGACCTACACCCTGACTGTAGGGGATCATCTTACCATTAACTGTGCAAGCCCAGACATCACTGCAGCAGACACTGAGAGCATGTTCTACTGGAGCATAGCGAGAGGGACACTGACCACTGATGATAGAAGATTCCAACCACTGAATGTCAGAAATTACACCCTGGACTTCCCTGATATGGAGGAGAAACATGCGGGAACATATAGTTGTGACGTGCAAACTCAGAAAGACCTCAGGTTGGTAAAACGTTTGTACTACTGTATAAAGGTAATTTATCCTAACATCTATTTAAGAATAACAAGGCGGAATCTCTGGCAGCACGAGGAGAACCTACTGCAAAAGTCACAAAGGACATTGCTGCTACACTGAGAATAAGAATGTCCATCATGCTCGGGGCTGGCAGCAGCATAGGGATACTGGCCGGTCTCATTATTGGAATGTTACACTTTCATTTGATGAGAACCAAAAAGAGGGATATCGAGGAAGCTGATTTTAAAACACAATTAATACCTGGAGGCTACTAACCAAGAACTTCATTTGTAGAGAGTGCACTGACAGTAGTTTCCTAGGCTAATAAATGATGATGTTGGCTCCTAACACATCCCTCTGGGAAAAAACATGTTCGGGATATACAACTTTACCTGAGTCTGATTTACCTACCAGCACAAGGTTTCCATACCCCTCTCGCCGGCTTCAATAGTGTATTGAGTCCTCCTCCTCCAGCGCCCATACAGGAGAAAGGTGCATGTTGATACTGCAGTGACCAGGGGCAGTGGGGGACTAAACAGCCGGCCTTTCTAGAGGTGGATACCAAACAGTTTCCTCGTCACTACATTGCAGCAGTCACTTGCCTATGCCCATGGACCACATTGGGCACAACTTTATCTAGTTACAATTAATTGTTTAAGGCTTTATGTTAAATAAATGTTACTCATTGGCACACTTGCAGTATTATTACAATTATAGCTGTTTTTATATACCCACAGCACTGTTTTTTCTGTATATTTTTTGGTCCCAAATGTGTGTGTGTATACAGTGTGTATGTATATATATATATATACACACACACACATGTCCACACGCCCGGCACTCCAAGATAGAGGCACAAAGGCTCCGGTGAACTCCAGGGTTTAAGAAGCCCAATACACACAGGTACAGGATGAGAGGCACTCACAAGACTTTACAGCAATAGTTAAATAGGACAGTTTTATTGCTGTAAAGTCTCGTGAGTGCCTCCCATTCTGTATCTGTGGGTGTATGTGTATATATATATATATATATATATATTTTAGGGGTGTGCACCGGCCACTTTTCGTGTTTTGGTTTTTGATTTGGATCTGGATTAGTTTTGCCAAAACCACCCTTCGGTGTTTTGGGTTCTGGGTTTTGTGTTTTGGATCTGTATTTTTTTAAAAAAAAGCATAAAAACAGCTAACATCACAGAATGTGTTGATTTTTCTGCTCCTATGCTATTATTAACCTCAAAAACCTTAATTTCCACTAATTTCCAGTTTATTCTGAACACCTCACACCTCACAATAGTGTTTTTATGTCCAAAAGGTTGCACCGAGGTAGATGGATGACTGTGCTAAGCGACACGAGTGGGCGGCACAAACACGTGGCCCATCTAATAGTGACACTGCAGTGGCAGACAGGATGGCAGTTTGAAAAACTAGGCCCCAAACAGTACATAATGCAAAGAAAAAAAAGAGGTGCAAGATGGAATTGTCCTTGGGCCCTCCCACCCACCCTTATGTTGTATAAACAGGACATGCACGCTTTAACAAACCAATCATTTCAGCGCCAGGGTCTGCCACACGACTGTGTTTGAAATGATTGGTTCGTTTTAGGGGTGTGCACCAGCCACTTTTCGAAGTTTGGATCTGGATCTTTCTTCGTGTTTTGGATCTGGATTGGTTTTGCCAAAACCACCCTTCCGTGTTTTGGGTTCTGGGTTTTGGATCTGTATTTCTTTTAAAAAAAGCATAAAAACAGCTAAAATCATAGAATTTGTGTGTTTTTCTGCTCCTATGCTATTATTAACCTCAATAACCTTAATTTCCACTCATTTCTAGTCTATTCTGAACACCTCACACCTCACAATAGTGTTTTTATATCCAAAAGGTTGCACCAAGGTAGCTGGATGACTATGCTAAGAGATACGAGTGGGCGGCACAAACACGTGGTCCATCTAGGAGTGACACTGCAGTGGCAGACAGGATGGCAGTTTGAAAAACTAGGCCCCAAACAGTACATAATTCAAAGAAAAAAAAGAGGTGCAAGATGGAATTGTCCTTGGGCCCTCCCACCCACCCTTATGTTGTATAAACAGGACATGCACACTTTAACAAACCAAACATTTCAGCGCCAGGGTCTGCCACACGACTGTGGCTGAAATGATTGGTTCGTTTGGGCCCCCACAAAACAAGCTGGCAATTAATCTGTCCCTGCACAAACTGGCTCTACGGAGGCAAGATGTCGTCCTCATCCTCCTCATCCACCGATTCCTCACCCTCTTCAGTGTTGTGTACATCCTCATCCTCACAGAGTATTAATTCGTCCCCGCTGGAATCCACAACCACAGGTCCCTCTGTACGTTCTGGAGGCTGGTCTCCCTGGAAGAGTTGATAATTCATTTTATGAACATCATCTTCTCCACATTTTGTGGAAGCAACCTCCTACGCCTTTCACTGACAAGGTTCCCGGCTGCACTAAACACTCTTTCGGAGTACACACTGGAGGGGGGGCAACTCAGGTAAAATAGAGCCAGTTTATACAGGGACCTCCAAATTGCTTCTTTTTCCTGCCAGTACAGGTACGGACTGTCTGACATGCCTACTTGGATGCTGTCACCGATGTAATCCTTTAACAGACAGACGCACGCTTGTCGCTGCTGCTTTAAGGATGCAGGTGCGGCTACAGCCCACACATTTCACAAAGACAAAAATAAAAAAGATTTTTTTTTATTGTATGTGGAGCGCACTTTGAGGGTTACACCACCCTTTAACAGACAGATGCACGCTTATCGCTGCTGCTTTAAGGATGCAGGTGCGGCTACAGCCCACACATTTCACAAAGACAGAAAAAAAAAGAAGAATTTTTTTATTGTTTGTGGAGCGCACTTTGAGGGTTACACCACCCTTTAACAGACAGACGCACGCTTGTCGCTGCTGCTTTAAGGATGCAGGTGCAGCTACAGCCCACACATTTCACAAAGAGAAAAAAAAAGAAGAATTTTTTTATTGTTTGTGGAGCGCACTTTGAGGGTTACACCACCCTTTAACAGACAGACGCACGCTTGTCGCTGCTGCTTTGAGGATGCAGGTGGAATCTAGACGGGATTTGGAACCGGGGACACACTACCTCCATCAATTGTCTAAATCCCACTGCACTAATGGCGGATACCGGACGCACGTCTATCACCAACATAGCAGTCAAGGCCTCAGTTATACATTTTGCTTCAGGATGACTGCTGTCGTACTTCATCCTCATCGCTTGGGACTGTTGGAGGGTCAATTGTTTAGTAAAAGTAGTGGTGTTCCTACTTCCTCTCTGGGATGATGAACAACTCCCAGCAACAGCACTAGGAGGAAGTGGTTCTTGATCTTTCCCTATTTTATTTTTATCTGAGAAAGTTTGGTCCTCCATTTATGTTATATTGATATATACATGCGGCTAAGGCGCACACAAACACAGAAAATATTTTTTTATTTTTGCTGGAGAGTAGTGCACTTTGTGGGTTACACCACCATTTAAGAAATTAGCCAGCCGGCTCTTTACTTATGGGACACAGGCGTATGCTTGGCGCTGCTCCTTTGTTGATGCACGTGCAGCCACAGTGCACACAATTCACAAACACAGAAAATATTTTTTTATTTGGTTTGGAGTGTACTTTGGGGGTTACAGCACCCTTTAACGGTCAAGCCAGCCGGCCCTTTACTTATGACACAGACGCACGCTTGGCACTACTTTGTTGATGCACGTGCGGCTACTGCGCACACAATTCACAAACACAGAAAATATTTTTTTTATTTGGTTTGGAGTGTACTTTGGGGGTTATAGCACCCTTTAACGGTCAAGCTAGCCGGCCCTTTACTTATGACACAGGCGCACGCTTGGCACTACTTTGTTGATGCACGTGCGGCTACTGCGTACACAATTCACAAACACAGAAAATATTTTTTTATTTGGTTTGGAGTGTACTTTGGGGGTTACAGCACCCTTTAACAGTCAAGCCAGCCGTCCCTTTACTTATGACACAGGCGCACGCTTGGCACTACTTTGTTGATGCACGTGCGGCTTCTGCGCACACAATTCACAAACGCAGAAAATATTTTTTTATTTGGTTTGGAGTGTACTTTGGGGGTTACAGCACCCTTTAACGGTCAAGCCAGCCGGCCCTTTACTTATGACACAGGCGCACGCTTGGCACTACTTTGTTGATGCACGTGCGGCTACTGCGCACACAATTCACAAACACAGAAAAAATAACGGACAAGCCAGCCGGCCTTTTACTTATGGGACACAGGCGCACGCTTGGCGCTGCTCCTTTGTTGATGCACGTGCAGCCACAGTGCACACAATTCACAAACACAGAAAAAATATTTTTTTTTTAGCACTTGGGGGGAGCACCCCTGACGGACAGAGCACCCCCTGGACAACACTACAGCACCCCTTTAGGACTGGGACACTGCACAGGACTTTGGAGTGGACACAGCCCCTATGGACAACTGACTGCACAACACAGTCCAGCCAGCCCCTATGGACTTTGAAGTAGTGGACACAGCCCCTATGGACAACAGCAGCACAGTGCAGCACAGCACAACACTACACTGCACTACACTACAACACTACACTACACTACACAGCCCAGCCAGCCCTAACTCCCACCCTCCCTCTTCACTGTCCACAGCCGAGAGAGAAAATGGCGCCGACGCGGGTACCTTATATAGGGTCCAAAACCCGCGAGACACGGAAGGCGGGATGATGACGTTTTGCCTCGATTTCAGATCCGAGTCAGGCGGGAAAAGTCGAGCTTGACTCGGATCGGCCTTGGATCGGGGGGGCTCAGGGGGGTTCGGATTTCAGAAATCCGAACCCGCTCACCCCTAATATATATATATATATATATCAACCTATAATATATAGTACAATAAAGCACAATGTACATAACAAATACCTTATTATAAACGGAGCATATGCCTAAAGAGGCTGCCATTAGGCCTCTTATACCCCTTTCACATCGTAATGCCAGGTCGCACCCAGGATTTTGTACACAGGTCCATCCTGGGTGCAACCCAGCTGAGACCCCTTTCAAACTGGCGGCCAGACCTGGCCTATTGCCGGGACGATGACATCACCGCCATCACGTGCTGAGTCGGCGCTTGGAGATGAGATTATCTTCAAGTGCCAACTCTTCCTATGCTGTGAACGGGACCTAGCTCCCAATGACCCAGGTTACACGTTCACACTGCTTCGCGAGCCGGGTTGAACCTGTGTTTAACCTTGCTTGTGACCAGGATTGAAATGCCAGGTCACTCAACCCGGGTTATTTCAACCTGGCCTTTCACACTGCACAGTAGCCCGGGTTGCTGTGCATTCATGTGCAATAACAGGGGGTATTACTGGCAGTGTGAAAGGGGTATTAGGAATGAGAGCTGTAACTACACTTTTTGGTGCCTTGTGCAAGAGAGCATTGACAAAAGGGCCATAGTTTTATGGGGAAGGGCCAGGGAAGAGATAGGGGAGGCCAGGAGAGGCTGGGGATAAAAGAAGAGGAAGCTACAAGTGAAAATGAAAATAAACAGGAAAATTGACTGGGTCAAACAGCGCCCCCTGCCCTGCAGTGCCCTGTGCCATGGCACTGGTCGCACTACCCTAGTGACGGCCCTGTTAGGAATAGATATGAGAGGCCCCAAGAGAGTTATTGTAGCCCATATGTATCACAGTAAGGGATCCCTCTTGTGCCACACAGAAGAGTCTCCTGTATAAAGTAAATAAAAAAGATATAATCTGGCTCTGACTGGTGAATACCAAACATGCACAATAGGAAGTTACAGTATTCTATATGGGTACAATATATTTTGCTGGCAAGTAAATGTGAAGTACTTCTTTTAACCTATAGTCGTTAAATCTGTAATTTTAAAAAAGTTTTTTTCGCCTTTCTTTCTACAATATTTCTCTTCTATTTCTGGTGCCTTACATATTAACATCAGTAATAACTTTTATGTCCAAGGAGAGTGGCCCCCATCAAAGTACTGTTCAAGGGAAAGGATGGAAAGTAAAAATCTATTCTTTTAAATGTAAAAACTCCTATAAGCCATTAAGTAGTCCTGTCCCTTACATTTGCCTGAATCTTAGATATGACTTTAGCGTTTTCATTCTAGACCTAACATTTAGCAAAGCCTAAATGCTAACTGTAAAGGTCACACTGTAAAAATATCCTGATTCTCCGTCACACACAGTTCCATATATCGGACACATTTGTAAAGCGGATATTTTGCTCTTGGATAATGTGACTAAACGCACGTCTTCATGTGTACACACTGTCTTCCATCAGCCAGGGCAGCAGTTACATCCGCCCAGTTTACGCCCAGAAACACCCATATTCCATATGGAGAGATATAGCAAAGATCCGTCTGACTGCTTCGGAGATAGACAAAGATGTGTATACTCCCTATATCACATGGCCAGTGGCGTAACTAGGGTATTTGGAGCCCAGGGCAAATTTGAAAAGGGAGCCCCCCCCCCCACATCCCGATATGTGTGCGCTGAAAAAAAATGGGCGAGGTCACTTAAAAATGGGACTTGTCAACATGACACACCCCTTTATTTTCACGCTGAACATTCCTATCCATATGCACCTTAACCCCAGCAGTACCCCTTATACAGTACCCCCAGTATGCAGTTGTGGTCCCTCTTATGCAGGCCCATAGTAGTGCCCCTTATACAGTATCCCCAGTAGTGGTCCCCCCAAATGCAGTGCCCTATGTAGTGTTCCCCCTTATGCAGCGCACCCAGTAGTGGTATCCCCTTATGCAGTGCCCCCAGTAGTAGTCCCCCCCCTATGCAGTGCCCTTTATATAGTGCCCACAGCAGTAGTCCCCCCCCATGCAGTTTTCCCAGTAGTGGTCCCCCTTATGCAGGCACCCAGTAGTGATCCCCCCCAATCTAGTGCCCCCTGTAGTGGTCCCCGCAGTGCTCCTAGCAGTAAGCCCCTTATATAGTGCCCCCAGCAGTAGTCCCCCCCCTCCCATGCAGTGCCCCCAGTAGTGGTCCCCCTGATGCAGGCCCCCAGTAGTGACCCCCCCCTATCCAGTGGTCCCTGTAGTGGTCCTTCCTGTTATTGCCCCCAGTTGTGGTCCCCCCAGTGCAGTGCCCTTAGTAGTAGGCCCCTTTTATAATGCCCCCAGTAGTAGTCCCTCCCCCCAAGTAGTGGTCCCCAGTTGAGGTTCCCCCTCCCGATTAAGTGCCCTCTGTAATAGCCCCCCCAGTAGAGGTCCTCCCAATAATGGTGCCCCCAGTAATAGCCCCCCCAGTAGAGGTCCTCCCAATAATGGTGCCCCCAGTAGTAGCCACCCCCCCGTTGTGCCCCCACCCCAGTAGAGGTCCCCCCAGTTGTAACCACCCCCCTCCACCGGTGTGCTGACAGGTTTTTTTAAAAAAATATATAAAAACATACTTACCTGAATCCACGCTGCTGCTCCGGACCGCGACACCTCTCCCGCCGCCGCCCGCCAGTCCTCTCGGGCTGGCGCGCTCAGCATAATGGGAGAGACGTCATGATGTCATGACGACTGTCCCATTACCCACTGCAGGAGCTGGACGGAAGTCCGGCTCTTGCAGTGGGTGCTGCAGCAGTCAATGAGAGTCTATCTGACTCTCATTGGCTGCTGTTTAACACACGCATCGCTGCCAGCGCTGGCGGCGATGCGTGTGTTATGCACAGCCTGAGCCCGCCTCCTGGCGCTATTGGGCAAGCGCTCAGGGGGAGGGAACGGGCTCAGGTGTGCAGCACAGGACCGGCGCTGGAAGCCTAGCGCCGGTCCTGTGTAAATGTGTAGCGCTGACCGCACTCACTGCGGTCGGCGCTACACTGGTGGCTAACTAGGGCGGGCCGGACCGTGTCCGGCGGCGCCCCCCGTGCCGCCGGTCCCACGGCGCCCAGGGCACGCACCCTGCTCGCCCTGCCCTAGTTACGCCACTGCATGTGGCTAGATGTGGCCGCATATGGAGCTGCGTATGACAGGTTCAGATCAGTGTATGAACGTGGAGGTGCGTTCACACGGGTCGATTTCTTTGAACGGTTTGTCATTAACAACAAATAGTTCAGTATTTGCACCCAAAATAATGAACGAAAACTACAAATGCGTGCTTCCCTTTGCCGTTTGTAGTTTTCGTTCATCGCCCGAACTGGCCGTACAACCTGACGATTTTGTCAGGTAGTACATGTTCGGCGATGAGGAGGGGGCCCGGCGCTGAATGAAATCGATCGTGATTTGGTTCAGGGTTTGTGCTCAGTGTCGTTAATACAATGAGCACAAACCGCCAGAGACACACGATGTTCGTTCAAGGCGCACATTGTATTTGTAATGAGCTGCTATTTTGAGAAAAATGGATATTGGACCTGATTCAGAGCCGGACGCTCTGACCAGAGCGCTCGCTCTGAATCAGGGCCCACCTCCATTAATATGGAGCGTCCTCCTGGACGCTCGTATAGCTGTGGGTCACCACCCACAGCATATACGTGCGTGCAAAATGATGGTCGCGATGGTCTTGACCATCGCGACCATCGGAACTGCGAGTAAAAGCCTGCGGTTGGGTTTTTCAACCGCAAGGCTAGGAGTGATTTTGGCTCTATCAGAACGCCTCCGTCTGGCAGGCACGCCCCCGGCACGCCCACCAAAGGGGGCGTGCTGTCAGTCACCATCGACAGCACGCCCCCTTTGATGAGACACTCCGAGCGAAGGAAAGTCCTTCGCTCGTCGGGGCTCGCGCATGCGCACGACGGAGCTCCCTCCGTCGTGCGCATGCACAGTGGGGAACATCGACCCACTTGCGAGCGTACTGCCACTCGCGAGTGGGTATGAATGACCCCCATAATCTTTTACAAACTCCCCTTTGTACTTGTACACTTCACTTATTACATTTCCTCAAATGTTAGAACTCCTCATGAAATCAGGGTTTTCACTACATAATGCAATATTAAATAAAAATCCATTCCATATTTCTGGTCACTTATGGGAGTTATAAATAAGCTAATGTGTTAGCAGCACTGTACAGATACCGCTTCATTTAATAAAGAGAGCAAAAAGAATCTGAGTGAAACCTTGTTATTACAAATCATGTCCAGATATCATCATGGCAACTCTCAGTTAGTTAAAGTGGAGATTGCATAAACCAGTGTTCCTCAACCCCAGTCCTTAGGACCTCTAACTGTTCACATTTTCCAGACCACTTAGCAGGTGCACAAGTACTGTAGTATTACCAGCTCTCTGGTGTGTTGAGGATTGAGTTTGAGAACCACTGGATTAGAGAACCAATACTAATACACTCCAAAACCAGTCCAACCCCCTAGTCCAGGGGTTCCCAAACACGGTCCTCAAGGCTCCCCAATAGTTCAGGTTTTAGAGAAATTCATGGTTGAGCACAGGTGGTTAAATCAAATTGGCTGAGGTACTAATTAAGTCACCTGTGGTCAACTCTAAAACCTGAACTGTTGGGCAGCTTCTGCCCTAGTCAGCTTGTCCCAAAGTAATAGTGAGATAACAATGCAGCTGTATGTGTTCTTTACATAGACCCAAACCCAGCCCTGCCATAAATACAAATAATGATATCCTTTATATATATATATATATTTTTTTTAAATCTGTTTTATTGAGAATTTCAATACAAAAAGAGAATATAAACAAAATACATAGGTCCGATATGATGAGTACATACAGTATATTGATCGATCATATTAACTTTACGACAGCATTTTATATTAAAATGGTTCGACCTCAGATCTAGAGCGCTGTAGAAGAATAAGAAATTAAGTGAGGACCTGAGCAAAGGTGTACGTAGGTACCAGTCATAAACAAGTCATATCACATAAGGGATAGAGGGACGGGGGGGGGGGGGATTTGGCAGGGAACTGTAACCTTTCAGAAACTAGGGTTTCAAACAAAATCAGGAGTTAAGTCAAATATGTGGCTCAGGATTCTGCTAGGAGTTTGCAGAGTAAAAACCATTCTGTAGTTTCACATAATTTGAAGATTTCCTCCTGGATGGCAAGTTCAAGGGAATCTATATATAGCCCCCATTTCTTATAGAATGCGATAACGCAGGGCCAGCCCTAGCCCAAATTTTTTGGTAAGCGAGTATATTTTTTGGCGCCCCCTATGCAGTGCCTCTTTTACAGTGCCCCCGGTAGTGGTCCTCCCTGTGCAGTGCCTCTTGTGCCCCCAGTAGTAAGCCCCTTATATAGTGCCCCCAGTAGTGGTACCCCCTATGCAGTGCCCCCAGTAGTGGTCCCCCCTGTGCAGTGCCCCTTGTGCCCCCAGTAGTAAGCCCCAAATATAGTCCCCCCATGCAGTGCTCCCAATAGTGGTACCCTTTATGCAGTGCCCTTTAAACAGTGGCCCCAGTTGTAGTTCCCCCCCTATGCAGTACCCCAAGTATTGCCCTTTATATAGTGCCCCCAGTAGTGGTCCCTCCCCACCTTGTAGTGCCTATAGTAGTAGTCCCCCCTCTTGTAGTGCCCCTAGTAGTAGTCCCCCCAGTGGAGGTCCCCCCCTATGCAGTGCCCCCAATAGTAGCCCCCCTTGTAGTGCCCCAGTAGTAATCCCCCCTTGTAGTGCCCTCAGTAGTAGTCCCCCCCCCTGCAGTAGAGACACACGTAATAAAAATGTTAAAAAAACACTTACCTGAAACCCGCTCCTGCTCCTGCCACCGCTATCAGCTCTTCCGTCCATCCTCCCAGGCCGCTTTGCAGTATGGGAGAGACGTCATGACGTCTCTCCCATTACCCACTGCGGGAGGCGGAAGATGCCCGGCTCCAGCAGTGGGAGCAGCAGCCGATGAGAGTTTGACTCTCATCAGCTGCTAAAGCAAACACACAGCTGCCGGCGCTGGCGGCTGTGTGTTTGTCACTGTGTAGCGCTGACCGAACTCCATCTGGTCAGTGCTACACGCGGTGCAGCTGTGTCACAGAGACACTGTCTGCCCTCGGCCCGCATGGTACGCCTTCCACTATGTGGTGCCCTACGCAGCTGCGTACCATGCGTTATGGGAGAACCGGCCCTGCGATAACGCCTTTTTCAATATTAGGCAATTTGGAGCGTCTGTCAAGATATAACAATTGAAGCATTTTTTGTATCACTTCATTCAAGGATGGGGATGAACTAGATGCCCAGTGTATTAGTATTATTTTTTTTGCGACGGTGACCAAAGTATGGGTGTCACTCATTTTTTTTTTTCGGGGGCCTAAGTCCCAATTCACAAAATTTGCACAGAGGCAAGCCAAAGGGTCAGGTGTAAGTGTGAATGAAAAATATTGTTGATGAAAAGAAGAACCTTATTCCAGAATTTTTTAATCATAACACAGTACTCGAAGCTATGGAAGAAAGTGGCATTAGAGTGGTGACATTTAAGGCAGTGTTTGCGTTGAGCAGGCGACAGGTATGCCCTTTGCAGTGAGCGAACATAAACCTCTTGTAGGTACGCCGAGTGGAGGACTTTCATAGTTGGGTCATAGTGGGTTAGTAAAACCTCAGAAGTAGCTATATTGGGTATGTCTTGTTGCCAACTAGAAGTTAGTTTCTCCCAATGAGGTTTGGAAATAACTGACATCAATTCAGAATCGCTAAATCTTATTTTGTAAGATAATTTATCAGATAGAATGGGGTCAGGTTCTGTGGAAGTAAAAATTGAGGAATTAATTGTGGAGATATAGTAGGGAGCCTGGAGACAGTTTAGAATGAAGTAGGGCACTGGGTGCGAAAGGGGCAAATAATGCCTTATCCAATGATAAATCAGTATAGGATTGTTTATTGAGAAGCCAATCAGCAACATACCTGGAAAAGGTGGAAAGTGAGTAAGAGGAGAAATCTGGGACTCCAAGACCTCCAGATTTGCGCGTTGCTTGCAGTCTAGCCAAGGCTATTTTAGGTTTTCTCTCTTTCCATAAGAACTGTGGCATTTATTAAGAAAGGCGATGTCACTTTTGGGTATGCAAATAGGGAGCATTTGCATTATATAATATATATTTAGGGAAAATCTATGCTTTTAAGCACTGCTGCCCTACCCAGTAAAGAAAGGGAAGGAGTTTCCAGTTATCCAACAGATTTGGTACCTTAGCTAGTACTGGAGTGAAGTAAAAGAGGAAATAATCCGAATAACTTCAGGAATAGAGGAGTCAGGGTCTGAGAGGAACAAGAGCATGTCGCCCGCAAAGAGAGCGACTTTTAGATCAATGCTTCCAATCTTAATAACTCTGATGGTTTCAGAGGAACGGAGGGCAATGGCCAAAGGTTCCATGGCTGTGGCAAACAGGAGAGGGGAGAGCAGGGAGCCTTGCCGAGTTCCTTTACGAATAGTGAAAGGAGGGGAAATAAAGCCATTACAGGACACTTGAGTCTGGGGTGATGAGTACAACATTTTTAGGGAATCTATAAAAAAAAAAAAAAAAAAATCTGGAAAATCAAAACTGGACAAAGTCTTAAATAAATGTTGTCAAGATACGAGATCGAAGGCTTTCTCGGCATCAAGGGATATAATTAGACTAATAGGTGAGTCTGCCTGAGGTGAGGTTGCAGATATAGCGGATATGACTCGCCGCACATTTACTACCGAATGTCGGCCTAAGATAAAGCCTGTTTGGTCGTGGTGGATGATGTGAGGTAAAATTATTTTTAGCCGGTCGGCTAATATTTTTGCTAGGAGTTTGTAATCGAGATTGAGGAGGGATATGGGTCAATAGGAGCCAGGTAATTCTAGATCTTTTCCTGGTTTAGGGAGTAATTTCAATGTAGCTAAATTAAAGTGTGGTGGTAATAAATTAGTGGAGAACATAGTGCTAAAAACTGAAACTAAAGTGTCACCCAGCCTGGGTAGAAGTACTTTATAGAACTCTCCACTGAAACCATCTGGTCCAGGAGTTTTGGCTGTTTCAGGTGTTGGATGGCTTTACAAACTTAATTTAAAGTGATTGGAGCCATAAGGGCTTGGGATATTTCAGAGGAAATGGTAGGGTAGGCAGTGGCGTCACAAGTGGGGGCAGGAGGTGCAGGCCACACCCGGATGTCACCCACCGAGGGGTGACACCAAAGTGCCAACTCCCCCTCAGTGAAGGGAGCCGGGTGCTGCACTGTAACATTACGTGCAGCACTCGGCTCCTGTCAAAGTGAGGGAGTCTGCACTGCCCGCAGCTTGGTCCCCAGTGCAGTCTGCAACTTCGGGACCCCCCCCACCACCGGAGTTCTCCAGTTGGTACGGGGCTCCAGCCACGCCCCCTTTCTCCTGGCATGGGTGGCATTAGAGGGTTCCGGAGGGGGGGGGATGTGAATATAGCGATTCAAAAAAGGTATGCATGACCTCAGCTATTTCAGTGTTACAAGAGGTAAGAGAACCTGTTTGGGTTTTAAGAGTGTGCACTACCATAGGAGTATGGGTCCCATTAACTAGATTTGAGATTTATGAAGACGGTATTGAACCGAGAAAAGATACCGATCGCCCATGGTTTGCATTTATTCTTCAAAATGGATCTTAGCATTAGTGTATAATTGTTTGGTGCAGGGTGAAGGTGAGATTTTATATTGCTGAAAGGCTTCAGATAAGGAGGACTGGAGAGAAGTAGAGAGGAGTATTTTTTTTGGGTAGAAGAGACATAGGAAACTTCCCCCTGGATAACAGCTTTGGCTGCTCGCCAGAAAAGGATTGGGTCCAACTCCAAATGAGAAAGATTATTTTTATATTCCTCCCATGTAGATTCAAGTCTATTTCTGAATTTTAGAGATTGTGCAAGATGTGTGGGAAATTCCAAAGTCCGATTGGCCCAGACTCATCAGGGAAGTATATAGATGCAGTAATTAAAGCATGGTCTGATAAGGAGATTGTCTCTATACTGGCATGAGAGACTTTAGGGAACATTGAATGTAAAAATAGGACAGAATTAATTTGTGTCAGAGTCCCTTTAGCAGCTGAGAGACAGCTGTATTCTCTATCCGTGGGGTGGTCCTCTCTATATATCAACTAAATTTAGTCTTTTTGATACCAGGGGGATGCCTAGTTTGGGGAGAGAACTGCAGGAATTGTGATTCGATCTGTCCAAGAATTTCGAGGAAATTAAGTCAAAATCCCCACACAACAGGAGGGGATCATTATTGAAAGGTAATAAAGTGGCTAGTAATTTCTGGAAAAAAGATTTGAGTATACGTTAGTGGCGTATACACTGTAAAGACTAAACCAATGGCTGTGAACCTTAATGGTACTCACCACAAAGTGACCCTCTGGATCAGGGATGGTAGATAACACCTGTGCCTGTAGGCACCGCTTAGCCAGAATAGCTACCCCAGGTACCTTGGAATTGAAATGGGCCGAGGCCAATACAGAGCAGCCAAGCATGTTTAGTTTTGCAATTTCCACTGGGATGAGGCGAGTTTCTTGGAGAAGAGCTATATCGATTTTTTGTTTGTGGATAGATATTTAAAAGGATTTTTCTTCTTTTAATCGGCGAGTTAAAGCCGCCCACGTTCCAGGAACCTACAGTTATGTCAGGCATCTGATTTGGGGTAATAGAAGTTGAGAAACCTTTTGGTTAGAAAAGTCCAGCACCTGCCAAAAACAAAAGAGGGAGGGGGGGGGGGGAGGAGAACAATAGGAAAGGGGAGACAAAGTACATAGAGAGATAAATTACAAAACGTTCTGAGTAAAGAAATATACAGAAATGTATTAATGCATAAATATTCGTAGAAAATAAAGAAATAATTGAGCCGGCAACTAAAATAGAGCACTGCCTCGTAGCCCAGAACATGTAGGCATATTTAGAAAACCCCATGAACATAATGGGTAGTATTAAATATCAAATATATGTGTAGATGATCAAGAGAGCCAGTCATATGTTTAAGGGGTAAATGTAACGATTAGGCGCCAAGTTAGAAGTATATATATATATATATATATTTTTGTTTGTTTATTTTGTTGAAAGCATAGAAAAAGAACAGGCAAAATAACATTTGCATATTGTATACAATGCATAATACTTCAAAGAGAATTACATATTAATCCAATCACAATATTCAGTATTACGTAAAGGTTAATGGTGGACTTTAGGTATTGAGAGTCCCCTTCTGAAGAATCAACCATGATTGGGAGATTGGTCAGCTATGTCTGATAAGACGGAATGAGAGAGTTCTCGGAGATATTCAAAGGCATCTTTCGGGGTGGTAAAATCTTTAATTGATTTGCCATCAAATATGCGTACTCTAGCTGGATACAGGAGACCATATTTTTGGTGTGTGAGAAGTAGAGCCATTTTAGTCTTAATGGCTTACACAATGTCCCGATAAGTTGCTGGAGCATCTATGGAGCCGCATACCTGTGAAGGAGAGAAACCATCCACCTTTGCTGCTGATTTTCTGGGAGCCGGGGACGCCATATTGGGTGAGGCGCTGCATTTCTCCTGTCTGGGTGTTTGCGGCGGAGGGTGAGATGCCGCCGAGAGATAGCAGTCCATGAGCCCTCGCTGATCTCTGAGGTAGGGGATTGGGGTGATGGAGGCTGGGGGAGCCGTGTATTCTGGTGTCTGAGCTGCGTGACGGAGCCTGCTTACTCGCCCTGATATCCTTTATATTTATATAAACTTGTTAAAATTTACCCAACAAAAAATATTTTATTGTGCCTTTATGATACAGTTACCTCTTCAGTGAATTAAGCCATCTAAAAAAAAAAAAGGCTATTGTTATGCTTCAGTTTCCCCAATGATTTTATTATAACTCAGGTATTTCTATATGGAAGTTTAGTGAGATTATTTATTGCCAATATGTTTGAGATTTTCTAAAATGTTTTTTTTATGTTGTTTATATTACAATTTTTATTACTAAATTGATATTATATACATTAAGGTTGTGTTGCCAAATCATGTAAATTGTTGCTTATTAGCACAGATAACTATATGTATATGGGAATAATCTCTCATGTGCTTTAACTGAAGTTTGTTATATATGAATGTCATATATATGTAAAAAAAAAACCCAAAGTTACTAATATAAAAAATTCAAACAATTGAAACAAATAATTGTCATACTATATTTAATATGTCATATGTAACTGGAGAGAAATCGTAAAAGACAGGGGGGTGGTATATGTATTATAGCGGCACTTAACAAGCCTCTATAACGCTTCCTGATTCACCTCTTTACTGAGGTGAAGCAGGAAGCACTAACATTGAGATGTATGAACATCTTCTCGGCTGGAGCGGGTGCTGATGTGCTGTCACAGTCTCGACCGGCTCCACTGAGCATACGCGGGATCTCGCAAGTGTCGCAAGATCCTGCATGCATCCCTGGAGCCAGCCGCCACAGCGCTATCCCTGCTGTGGGGTTAGGGCATTGCCAGGCTGTAGCTGGCCATAGCAACAGCTGCAGCGGGCAGAACGGTCAGGCAAACGAACAGTTCATACATTGCCCAGGCTATTCTGCAGCGGGCGGAACGGTCAGGCGAACTGACCGTTCATACATTGCCCAGGCTATCGGCGCTACTATCTTGTAGATAACTGCGCCAATAATGACGGGGCATTGCACCCGTCATTTACCGCCCAGACCCCCCAATCATACATGCTGCTTCATACATCTCCCCCAAGAAGAGTGGCACATGTAGAAGCACATGCTGTGCTGTGTGTGGGTAAAGGCAATATGTGAGTGAGCACCCTGGGTGGAGTTACTGCATATGTTACCCCTGCTATCTGCCATTCCCAGTCTGTGGTGTGATGTTTGGTACTTATGCCATGTATTAATGCTTTGACCTACTATTGCACATTGTTTTAATGCTATGTTATCCTATTACTGTTTTTCTTTGACCATTAATAATATTATGGGCAAGTGTTTTGCTGTGTATGGGTGAGAGTTATAGGGAGGAAGTACTTTGTATTGATGATTGTTCTGAGCGAGAGGGAGTATATGTGTGTGGGTGTGTGTCCCAGGATAGGAGGGGTGCTGCATATGGGTGAGTGATATATACTGTATGGTTGGGAACCTTGGGTGGATGTGCTGGAAATGAGTTAGCTACCTGTGTAGATGTGCTTGCACATCTACCTAGCGAGCTCCTTGCATGGATGTGCAAGAGTGAGCTCCTTGCATGGATGTGCAAGAGTGAGCTCCTTGCATGGATGTGCTGGGCATGAGGAAGCACCCTGGATGGATGTGCTGGGCAACACGACATACACATACAAATAATACAACGTACAGCTGAGCAAACACATTCGTAGTAAACTCCACTTTTGGCTCAGTGGGATTAACTAGGCGACAATGGGGCATTAGCAAGTAGGCTAAGATGAGTGAAAGTGCATCCAGGGCAGGTAGACGGAATTGCAGGATATACTAAGATAGCACATCCACCCAAGGTTCCCAACCATACAGTATATAGTACTCATCCATATGCAGCACCCCTCCTATCCTGGGACACACACCCACAGAATTGCAGAGATCCTGCACATTTGATTCAGGCCATTAGACTGTGTGGAATGGGTATGAAATCCCAGAAGTCGGGATGCCTGCTGTCAATATACCGACAGCGGCATCCCGATGCTCAGGATCCAGACAAGGGTCCGGTAAGAATATTAATCCTCCCCCCTTCTCCCCCTAACCACCTGTTTCTACATCCTAACTAAACCTAAACCCCCCCCCCTCCCACCAGTGTTGCCTAACCCACACCCAGGGGTACCTAACCCTAACCTCCCCAAGCCTAACCCTAAACCACCCTGCCACCCCAACCCCCCTCCTTTCCTACGGCTAAGACCTTACATGCCCACTATACTTGCGTTTAGTATCCCAGCATTTCACCCACTGTCAGTATTCCGGTGCCAGTCTTCTGGCCAGGAAGTGGCATTCCGGCACCAGGATTAGTCAGCCAGGATGCCGCACGTAGGTATATTAACTATATCCCATTTGTGTAAATAGACAGCGGAGTTCAGCAACAGGCTGAAGAGAGCACCGTAAAGAGAAAAGGAGACTGGGAAAAGACACACATACAAGCACACCCATTCAAAACGAAATAAAAAAAAGTTCCTGTTAGAGTAGTGCAATGAAATCTGCCAAAGGTTTTAAATTAAGTTTAATACAACAAATAATAAAGAACCTTATTATTCATATCAGTTTCATACATGTCATTATCTTTGTAAATCTGAATATGTAATGATTAATATTTTTAATGCAAAAAAAATAAAAAATCTATAGAAAATCAATTAAATAACTGAAATCTGTACATGTATGTAGTTTCTTTCCTGAAAATCTATTATCCAGAAAATAAAAACTGGATAATTGCTGCTTTTCACCGATAATTCCGCAAAAATACATGACTCCTCCTACAGTCACAGCACAGAGCCTTACTAAACAATTTAATGAGTACCACCACCAGGGGCAGGGTGGGGAAATATATTTTTATTGTTATTAGTGTTAGGCAAGTACGGTAGTCCAAATTATTACAAAACATCTGGAAAAATCCCTCGCATTCTGAATAAAAAGCACAAAAAATTAGATTTTTGCTTGTAAGACCAGCATCATACTACTTAAAAACAAGTAGTTAAAACCAATTATTGGGACAGTATTGCCACAAGAAGCAAAGGCTCCAAGATCTACTGCAAACATTATTCACATCTGCACGTATACATAAAGCATTTTTGCCTGAATGGTTACTACCCTACTAAATGAGAAAAAGGAAGCAGAGCAATGTATAGAACAGAGGTTCCCAAATGCGATCCTCAAAACACCCCAACAGTTTAGGTTTTAAAAAGATCCATGGTTGAGCAACAGGTGGTTAAATCAAAATGACTGCAGTACTAATTCAGTCATCTGTGGTCATGCATGGATAGCCTTAAAACCTGGACTGTTATGGTGCCATGAGGACAGAGTTTAGGGACCTCTGGTTGTTAAGTTGGAAGCGATGACTTTGGTTAGGAGCCAGAAACATGACAATCATTTGTACGAGATCAATTACAATTGAAAATTCCCATGTTCTAGGATGCCAATTTTAGGTGCTCAGAGCACAGCAAATGGTGACTGCAGAAGAGCAATCACATTTACAGATGATGCCCCGTATAGATAATAGTTATGTTTGTGTGTGCAGACAGGGAAGTGCCCTAATGTCACATGGATGAAAATAGGAGTGGTTTGTTTTTCAGCGCAAACAGTACTTATAGGCCAAGTAATATCAGGGATGGCAACCCAGCTCCTCCTGTTGCTGATTTTCATTTCTCAAAGTGTGTAGTATACAGTCATGGAAAATGTACCAGCAACAGCTGGAATGCTGGTCATCCGTTATATAGTAAAAGCGCGATAATTGCTATAGGGAGATGAGGGGCAGCTATGCAGTTATCTGTCAGCTGTTCAGAGATCACACACTTACATCTGCCCCTAATCCCATGGCAGCAGAAGTTCTCAGATAGAGACACAGCACAATAGCACTTGTTAAAGGTGAATATGTGAGATATCACTTTGACACCCTCAATCTGTTATTCTGCTGATTCTTCACCCTCTGTTTTCTTCGGTGACTTATTTTCCTCCACCTGCCCAGGAGCACCCTCCTTTTTCTGACTGGCTGTATCAATTGCTGCATGTTCTTTCTTCACCAGCTCCTCCAGCTCAGCCTGCAAGATGTAACAGCAGTGTGAAGCGGATCAGCTAAGTTTACATTGGTAAATATGAATGGGAGCAAGAAGCAAATTAGAACATGGTGTGGTGACATTTGGCACAGGGTACACAATCACAAACATCCATTTTTGTGAAATAATTTAGCATTTTATTTTATTTAACAAAGTAAATGCAGTGTTAAGTAAATCTTTCAGGTATGGACGTGTAGTTTTATTAAATGTAACAGTTTTATTTTATCTTTGCGAATACAAAAAGTGACAGTAATGAGGCAAAGAAAGTCCATTCATGGCTCTATACAATAATGACACTAGTAGTGTGATTTTTTTCGCTTTTTTTTTTTTTTTGTTACTTCTGCTTTATCGCTTTCAAAAAGAGAAAACAAAACCTTACATCCTAACCTTGACCTGTATTACACATTCCACTGTAAGACACTGCATGGTCAAGCACTAGCTAGCATGCATACTAGTACAATATCATAAAACCAGAATGCCACCACCATACTTAGGGGTGAATTCAATTAGCTGTAGGATTACCGCAGGCTTTTCACTCCCAGGTTAAGAGCCCAGAACTCTTCAATTACTGGCTATGATATGCCCAGAGGGTGCAAACAGAAATCTGTGTTAAATGCATCCTCAGGGTTTACTGCACACTGTAATTGCATAGCTCCAGGTACTTAACTGGGAATGTATGCCTTACCACACAGACTTGGGGCTTACCATGGGATATAGTTTAATTGGTCCAGGCAATTATGGCCCCAACAGTGCTCACTGGAACATTCAGAAGTTTCGAAATCCTCCTGTAACCAATGCCATCAGTATGTTTTGCAACAATAAGGTTGCAAAGGTCTTGAGAGAGCTCTTTGCTTTTACCCATCTTGAGATGTTTCTTGTGTGACACCTTGGTAATGAGACACCTTTTTATAAGCCATCAGTTGGGACTGAACCAGCTTATATTAATTTGCACTGACAAGGGGCAGGATTGCATTCTAATTACTGATAGATTTCAGCTGGTATCTTGGCTTTCCATGCCTTTTCGCACCTCCCTTTCTTCATGTGTTCAATACTCTTTCCCTGTGTCATTTCACATTACACAACTTAATGTATAGACATCTATGGTTTGATTTCATTGCATGGGTGTATTACATGGGTTGTTGTGGACATTTTGTGAAAATTTCATTACAATAGCCCTATTACAAATATATTTACTGAGAAAACTGTTGGTGTGTTTAAAACTTATTTTACCCACTGTATGTATGTGTGTGTGTATATATATATATATATATATATATATATAGTGATAGGATCACTGGTAAAGTGGTCTGTGGCAGGTACATTTATCCCAGATTCCTGTCTTTTGTGTTTTAAACCCCCATGAGAAAGTCTGCAGTATAGCAGGCTTGAGTTTCGGCTTTTTGAAAAGCCGGTTTGGGACCTGGGGGTTGTGGGTGAGAGGAGAGGGAGGGCTCCACCCACGGCCTCTCCAGGTTTTGGTTCTCTTAGCCTGGTAACAGGCTTGTTTGGGTTCCCACCTGAGAGTGGCCAATATAAGCCTAGTGTGTTGAGGGCTGATTGTCTCACCTGGGAGAGCAGACAGGGAGTTTGCTCAGAGACACTTGGAAAACCTATCTGTGAGTACTGTGCTGTGCTTTGTTGCTGGCGAGGGCATTCGGCCCTGCCAGGTTCTGGTAGTGAGGGAAGTCACTTGTGAAGTTAGTGCCCCGACAGGGCTAGGATTTACGTTTATGTTTTCTTTGTGTTATTTCTGACATTGTACAATAAAGACTGGCGCCGACCAGCTTGTACTTGCATCCAGACTGGTGTGCTGCTTCCCTGCTGCTGTGTGTGTGTGTAAGGAAGGAGTCCTCTACCCAGGAGAGGGACCCCCTAACCTAACTGTGTCACAACATGGTGGGGAATGCGGGCACCCACACACACTGAAGTTGCAGTGAGAGGAAAACTTTCCGTTTAAAAATTAAAGGGACAGACACCCAATTTGTGAGTGTGGAAATAACACTGTGTCCTTGGAGTCCCATAGAGGAGGCGTCAGCCAATGCTCAGAGAGGCAAGGTTCAGCTTCCAACCTACACCCCAGGACAAAATGGAGGACATTATTAAAGCCTTGCTCCAAGCTACAGCAGTTCAGCAGGAGACGAACAAAGCTCAGCAGGAATCTACCAGGGCTCAGCAGGAATCCACCAGGGTGCAACTGTTGGCCTTGGAGACTGCCCAGGGGCAACAACAGGTTGCCGGGCCTTAGCGGAAAACAGCCAGGCCATAAAAGAGGTGGTACAGCACCTGATCGCCCGGCCCAGAGATGTTGGTACTGGTCCTCCCACCACCACTCACTCCATACGAGCCAGTCACTTCCTCCAGAAGATGACTTTGGGCGATGATGTGGAGGCCTATCTCACCGCATTTGAAAGAACGGCCGAAAGGGAGAGTTGGCCCAAGGAGCAGTTGGCAAATCTGGTGGCACCTTTTTTGTCTGGGGAGCAACAAAAGGCCTATTTTGACTTATGCCTGGCTGATGCCAAGGACTATAAAAAACTAAAACAGGAGATCCTAACTCGCTTGGGAGTCACCACCTTTGTTCGTGCCCAACGGGTCCACCGCTGGGAGTTCCATATGGACAAGCCTCCACGTTCACAGATGCATGACCTCGTCCATCTGTCCTCAAAATGGCTACAGCCCGAGACGCTGACGGGACCACAGATCGTGGAAAGGGTCGTGATGGACCGGTACCTGCGATCATTACCTGCGACTCTGCGTAAATGGGTGAGCCATGCAGACCCTAAGTCCGCGGACCAGTTGGTCGAGCTGGTGGAGAGGTACGTGGCGGCTGAGGAGCTGAGTATGCCCCACCGAGCCCCGATGGCGCACCAGCGAACTCCCAGAGACACTGGTAAGACTGTTCCAGGGGAGAAGGGTGCTGGGCGGTGGAATGTACCTAAGACTGAGGGTGTAGAACCTGGAGACAGGCCTGCCAGGCCGGGAAGGTTCTTGCCCCGTAAACGACTAGACATTAATATGACTCAGTGTTTCCGATGTGGTGGCTTCGGCCATATTGCCGCTAATTGTGCACTTACAACTGAACCTATGCAATGTGATACTGCTCATGTCTACCGCAGGGGGTCTTTCTTTGCACAGATAGCCTGTACGGCTGACCGGCAGGCTGAGACTGATAAGCACATGTGTGTACTCACTGTAGATGGCAACCGAGTAGAGGCACTGCTAGACTCTGGTAGCTTGGTGACACTTATAAAAGCTGAGCTGGTGAACCCCTTGAGGCATACAGGGAAAACTGTTGGTGTGACCTGCATACATGGGGATACTCGATATTATGTTACGGCCGAGGTGAACATCGAGACACCATGTGGCTCTGCTATAGTTTCTGTGGGTTTGGTGCATGGTCTGGTGTACGATGCAATATTGGGGAGAGACTTTGCTCACTTCTGGAAGTTGTGGGAAAGCCGTTTTGTTCCAGAGGTGAACAACCCCGATCCATTTGAGAAGGTTGTCGATGTAGTGGAGGAGGGAGTTTCTTCTGAGTCAGAGTTATTCCCTTTTTCTACTATGGTTGGCGAACTAGAGAATGCAGAACGTGACGGTGGCCCGCCAACTGATGTGCCTCCCATTGAGGTGGGAAGTGTTGTTGGGCCAGGTGATCGTCTGCCTGATTTAGAGGTCAGAAGAGAGGTCTTTGCCGTGGAGCAGTTGAATGACCCTACTTTGGTAAAAGCCAGGGAGAATGTAAAAGTAGTTGATGGTAAACCCGTAGACCCTGATAGTCCTTTGTCCTATCCCCACATGGCAATGTGTCAGGATTTGTTATATCAGGTGACTAAGAAGGGGGAAGATGTTGTGGAACAACTAATAGTTCCCAAAGCCTACAGAAGAACAGTGTTGGATCTGGCCCATGGTCATATAACGGCAGGCCATCTAGGGGTATAGAAAACCACTGAGCGAATAATGCAGAGGTTTTTCTGGCCCGGGCTTCATAAAGAGGTATCTGACTTTTGCGCATCCTGCCCTGAGTGTCAGTATCATGCTCCCAGGCCACATTTTAAGGGTCCACTAGTTCCATTGCCTATCATAGAGGTGCCATTTGAAAGAATAGCGATGGATTTGGTTGGACCCTTAATGAAGTCTGCCAGGGGACACCAGTATATTCTGGTCATAATGGATTACGCTACCAGGTACCCGGAAGCGATCCCGTTGTGCAATACGTCAACCAAGACCATTGCCAGAGAGCTAGTTCATGTCTTTAGCAGGCTGGGTATACCTAAGGAGATACTAACTGACCAGGGTACACCGTTTATGTCCAAAGTCATGAAAGAGTTATGCCGCCTGTTCAAAATCGAACAGTTAAGAACTTCGGTTTATCACCCCCAAACCGATGGGCTGGTCGAGAGGTTTAACAAGACGTTAAAACACATGCTTAGGAAAGTGGTTGACAAGGATGGTAGGGATTGGGACTACTTATTGCCGTATTTATTGTTGGCCATAAGAGAAGTTCCCCAGTCCTCCACCGGGTTTTCACCCTTCGACTTGTTGTATGGGAGACACCCAAGGGGGTTACTAGACATTGCCAAAGAGACATGGGAGGGGCAGTCTAGTCCTTACAAAACGGTGATTGAGTATGTTTCTCAAATGCAGGAGAGAATTGCTGCGGTAGTGCCGATAGTGAGAGAGCACCTGGAACAGGCTCAACAGGCACAGCAGAGGGTATACAACTGCAATGCTCGGTTACGCAGATTTGCTCCTGGGGCCAGAGTGTTAATATTGGTTCCCACTGTGGAAAATAAACTTTTGGCTAAATGGCAAGGGCCCTTTGAAATCTTAGAAAGAGTGGGGCAGGTCAATTACAAAGTTTACCAGCCGGGGAAAAGAAAGCCGGAACAGATATACCATATAAATCTGTTAAAGCCCTGGAAAGATAGAACGGTACTGTCGGCCGTCCGAGACCCTCCAGTAAGTCAAGGGCCCTTAGTTCCCGAAGTAACAGTGGCAAAAACCCTGTCGGCAATTCAACAACAAGAGGTCAAGGAGTTTCTGATTAGAAATAGGGTGCTGTTCTCTGACGTACCTGGGAAAACCTCGGTCATTAAACATGACATCATCACTGACCCAGGGGTTAAAGTTAATCTAAAGCCCTATAGGTTACCAGAAGCACAAAGAGAATCGGTGTCGAAAGAAATTAAAAATATGCTAGAGTTAGGGGTTATTGAAGAATCACATAGTGAATGGTCAAGTCCCATTGTGTTGATTCCAAAGCCCGACGGGAGTGTGCGTTTCTGCAATGACTTCCGAAAGTTGAACAGGGTTTCAAAATTTGATGCCTACCCGATGCCAAGAGTGGATGAACTGATTGAGAGACTAGGGACGGCAAGGTATTTAACCACTCTTGACCTAACCAAAGGGTATTGGCAAGTACCGTTAACCGAGAGTGCCAAACAAAAGACAGCTTTTTCAGCGCCAGAGGGCTTGTTTCAGTACAAGATGTTGCCCTTCGGGCTACATGGGGCACCTGCTACCTTCCAAAGAATGATGGACAGGATTCTAAGGCCCCATAGATGGTATGCTGCTGCTTATCTGGATGACGTGGTCGTTCATAGTCCTGATTGGCAGTCTCACTTACACAGGGTACAAGCAGTGTTGGACTCCATCTATAAGGCAGGTTTGACAGCCAACCCAAAAAAGTGTTGTCTAGGCATGGAGGAAGTAAAATATCTGGGATACACCATTGGCAGAGGCCTGATAAAGCCTCAGCTCAATAAAGTTAATGCCATACAAAACTGGCCACGGCCTCTGAATAAGATACAGGTGAGAGCCTTCTTGGGAATTACGGGGTACTACAGGAGGTTTATACCCAACTTTGCCACCATGGCAGTCCCACTGACTGACCTGACCAAAGGCAAACAAAAAGTCATGGTAGAATGGAGTCCTGAGGCAGAGAAAGCTTTTCAGGAGTTGAAAGTAGCGTTGTGTTCCCAACCAGTCCTGATGACTCCTAATTTTGAAAGGGAATTCATAGTACAAACCGATGCATCAGAAGTAGGTATAGGAGCGGTCCTGTCCCAGAACAAGGAGGGTGAGGAACACCCTATTTTCTATCTTAGCAGAAAGTTGAATGTACATGAGAGAAACTATGCCACAGTGGAGAAGGAGACGTTGGCCATAAAGTGGGCGTTAGAGGCTCTCAGGTACTACTTGGTCGGAAGAAAGTTCAAATTGATCACTGACCATGCCCCTCTGAAGTGGATGTCTGAAAATAAGGACAGTAATGCGAGAATTACAAGATGGTTCTTGGCGTTACAAACTTTTAAATTTTCAGTGGAACACAGGCCAGGAAGCCAGCTGGCCAATGCTGACGCGTTGTCACGCGTTCATTGTTTGGGGGCTTCAGTTGTTCCGTCCCACAGGTCGAAACAAAGGGGGGGGATATGTGATAGGATCACTGGTAAAGTGGTCTGTGGCAGGTACATTTATCCCAGATTCCTGTCTTTTGTGTTTTAAACCCCCAGGAGAAAGTCTGCAGTATAGCAGGCTTGAGTTTCGGCTTTTTGAAAAGCCGGTTTGGGACCTGGGGGTTGTGGGTGAGAGGAGAGGGAGGGCTCCACCCACGGCCACTCCAGGTTTTGGTTCTCTTAGCCTGGTAACAGGCTTGTTTGGGTTCCCACCTGAGAGTGGCCAATATAAGCCTAGTGTGTTGAGGGCTGATTGTCTCACCTGGGAGAGCAGACAGGGAGTTTGCTCAGAGACACTTGGAAAACCTATCTGTGAGTACTGTGCTGTGCTTTGTTGCTGGCGAGGGCATTAGGCCCTGCCAGGTTCTGGTAGTGAGGGAACTACCTGTGAAGTTAGTGCCCCGACAGGGCTAGGATTTACGTTTATGTTTTCTTTGTGTTATTTCTGACATTGTACAATAAAGACTTAGCCCGACCAGCTTGTACTTGCATCCAGACTGGTGTGCTGCTTCCCTGCTGCTGTGTGTGTGTGTAAGGAAGGAGTCCTCTACCCAGGAGAGGGACCCCCTAACCTAACTGTGTCACAATATATATATATATATATATATATATATATATATATTCGAAGCTGGATAATTGGCTGGGACAGAATCTGTTTAAAATTAAATCTGCACGACGCAATTTTGCGAATGGCAACAAGACGCCATTTTGTGACTGGCTATCCAGCACCATTTTAGCGTATACACATTATAAGTATATACGGCAATGCTACTATTTAGCGTCGTGCGATTCCCACGCAATAGAAAGATGTTAAAAGTCCTCATTATATAAATACAGACAGTTACTAAAACATATAATATGATCAACCCTGCAAAACACGTACCATGGTGTACTCCACAAAACACATAGTTGCATATCGCTAACTAGCATCTTTTCTTAATACCCCAATACTTACACACTGCACACTTACATAAAAAGGTTCCCTAGCATTAAGGTTAATATTTAAGGTTTTATTCATTATCAGTAATGTTGTGAAATAATGTTATTTGATATCTAAGGTTTAGTACATGATAAGCAGACCGTGTTTGGTGTCATTCTAAACCACTGTGTCTTTGCAGATTTCCGGTTCCAACGGGGAAGAAATCGCAACATGTGTCTGCAAGTTATGGATCATAGAGAGTTAGGCATTAAAATGTATCCTGTAATGTAGCCAGTCTCATTTTTTATGCAGCAGGAAAACGGACACAAAGACCTGTTGGAGGCTGGAATGTGACCAAACAAATTGACCTATGAACTGTACTGTAACAGAAGAACCAGGAAGAACCACCAATGGAATCATGCCAACCTGTTCTATTGTATTGCCTATCTCTGTTAGGAGTATATATGTAGGCTCTCTGAAACTAGATGCTAGTCTTCTTGCTTTGCTGTTGACGGAGGTTTCATCTTTGATGCCGGGATCTGGATTCAGAGCCCGTGCGTATGTAACGACTGTACCTTGTGACTGTATGATTTATTTGCGCTAATTGTATTTAGATCAGAGTGTGTAACCATCTGCTTTTATACTGAATATTAACATTTTGTGCTTTGGAACCACACTCAAAGTCTGAAAGCATTTATTTCTTTTGCGACTCATAAGGCTAAACAGCGACAATTTTAGTGTGTATAGATAGATAGATCTATCTATTTATTATCGATTCCTACCTATCTATCTATTTGTTTATTTTAGCTGTTAGCTATTACTCGGCGTTGCCTGGATTTAAATATTCAAATTATCAAGTTTTATTATGTGATGTTGTCCAAATCCATCCAGTGAAAGGCCCAGAACAGGCTCCATCGGTTAAAATTCTTCCCAGCGCGCTCAGCCGTGAGGTCCAACCGGGACTCAAACTACTCTGTAAGGCTCTGCAGACCAATTGCCACCACTCTGTGAAGTTTTCATCCAAATCCATACAGTGAAAGGCTTAGAGCAGGCTCCCTGGGTCAAAGTTCTGCCCAGCGTACATCAACAAGAGGCCTGACAGGGACCCTAACCCCCCCTAAAACCTGGCCAGGATCCAACTGGACAACATCGCATTAGTTTTATCCCAATTGGTGCAGGGGTGTCCAAATGCATAACCTGACAAACAGACCAATGGATCTTTTTTTTATACACACACTATATATATATATTTGTCGCTATGTGGTCTAATAGTTATTTAGTATCGAAAAAGTAAGCAATGTAAGATTTGGCTTCTTTACCTTGAGAGCTGTGTGAAGATATTCGCCAGCAAACAAAGTAACAAACAAAAATTGTACTTTCTATTAGGATGTACCTGTATTATAGATGGAACACAAACTGGAAATCACGCCTTAGAGTGAGGACGCGGTAGGACTGAATATAGGCGGACCACATTTTGGGACGCATGCGCCAGCATGGTGATTCAGGGAGACCAGAAATATTAGCCAGAGCACATGCACCACACATGAAGAATACAATAATGCCATGTGCCTAGCCAGCATAGTAATAACAGGGTACAGGAGCCTTGGCACGCATTCAGGAAGCTGTGTTCAGCCGCACCTGGAATGCTTAACGGAGGATATGTTACTAATTACAATAAGATAACATTTTTTATTTTGTTTAATTGAGCAAGCACGCAAAGAGTTAATTTGTATTCCAAAAGGTCTAATCACTTCTAAACAGCTTGTAATCAAGGGTACTTACCTCTAAAGGTAAAACACATGGTCATGCCAATTTAGGCCTTACAGGAAATGAGGTAGGAACCATGGGTGATAAAAGGGAGATTCCTGGCCCAGACACCATTCATTTCCAGACTGGGGAACTGAGCAGTATGCTGAGACACTGAAAATTTTGAGTCTAGGCTAAAAGTAAGTAATGTTTGCCCCTTTATGATCTTAAATAAGAATTAGTGTAGACTAAACTATTGATTTAAGTTATTATTGTTTAATAGGCTTTATATCTCCAGTAGAAGTAGATAACCAGTTGCTAACAAGACGGACTGGCTGAGAGACTTATTGTTTGATCGTATGCTAATAGTAAGTAGCTAATGTTTATGATTTTAAATAAGAACTGGTATAGTCCAAACCATTTATAAAAGTGATTGCTTCTTAGGCTTACATTATCTCCATCCTTAAATTGATTTTCCTAGTTGATATATACTCCTGGTAGAAGTAAATAACCAGTCCCTAACAAGTTTTTTTTTTTAAGGCTCACTAATATTGTAATGTGCCATATACTAAATATAAATATATATATATTTACTATTTTTGTATAAAGGTAAACTAACAAGGTAAATTGTTACATGCCAGGTGGTATCCAGGACTGCACCACAAATGGAGACATACAATTATCTGCAGCCCAACTGGAATTAATACATACACCATTGCATAAAATCTGAAGCTATATTTACCAGCATCTAAATGTTGTACGAGTTCTACAGTAGACTCATTATGAATGCTTGTCCATATTTTACATGTACTAGTTGTCTTTATGTATACCCACATACTTTACGGCTAAGAGCCTAGCCTATGAATATTTTGCTGTGAAGTTTTTGAACTTATGCTGTATGTTATAACTGTTTGAACAATGTATTATGGATCAAGTGTGTGTATACAATATGTCAAAACCTGCTTACTTTTAATTATGCTGAAAGTATGTCTTTACTTGTTGTTTATGTTTTGATACTGAGACACCCCATTTATAGCTTAGACACCCCTGAGGAAGTCATTTATGATGAAAGCGTTGGGTGACAAGATATCAAGATCCAAAGTGAGCCCTACAGGCGGTCAAAGAGCTTGTCCCTATAAAGGGAGACACAGCAAGTGTGCTAACCTCTGTCCCACAATGGTCAAGATGTTTTTGTATATGTGAGAATGTTTTAAATGTGATTTTATGTTTTTAATAAAACTGTACTAAAAAGGAAAGAAAGTTCTTAGTTGTATTTGGATCAACTCCAGTTGAAAAAAGTCTCTTAGTAGGCTTGATAAGAGGAATATGAAATTCACCATTATCACCTCACAACACACTATGGGGTCAATACTATTAGGTGCGAATTGCGAGGTGCGAGTTGCAATTTTCACTTCGAATTCACATAGCGAATTAATTTTGCAATCCAATTAGCAGTTCACACTGGTCAGACTGAATTCGCAACTTTCTACTCGCACCTCCCTGAGGGTGAGAGATGGAGAGGAAAATCTTTATTTTAAGGTTAAAATGTGGGGACACTTTGCTGAACCCCTTGGACACCCCCCTAATGACCAATTAGGCAATTTGAAGTTTCTAATTAGCTTATTTAGTCCAATAATTACATGGAATTTTTGGGAGGAAAAAAAAAAGGTCCTCAAATTACCCCGAAATCAACTTTTTCTTTAGTTTAGGCACCCCAAATTCAATTACAATAATTTTTTAGTTGAAAAATTATCACTTTTTTCCATTTATCAAGGAGCCCTCAAATTAACCCCAAAATCATCCTTTTTCCTAGTGTTTTTTTTTTTTGCATTTTTCATTTAATTCGTGAGAGATTAAAAGAAAAATTTATTTTTTTAAATTTTCTTGCATATAACCCCCCCCCACAAATCAGCCATTTGACACATTTCAAAACCTACAGTACCTTCCTAATGCCCAGAAACAGCCTTCTATACAGTCCTGCTAACGAAATTATCCATTTTGGGGGTCCAGGATGGTCTCCCCACATTTTCATGCATTTCTCACAAATCTCATTTAGCAGTTAATTCGCTCCCCTCCGCTGCAAGTAGTGCGAATAGGCATTTTTAATTGGATTGGAGAATTGTCGGGAGCGCGCTTCGCGGCGAAGTGTGCGAGTTTAAAGAAAAACTCGCTACTTGCAATTTGCACCTTCGTATTATACTATATAAAGGGGGAATTGGATCCCATATAGAGTATAATGCAGTTTAGGTGCTCCACCAAAAAAACAACATCACCATTGTTAATTCCATAGGCCCTATCTGGCAAAGTACCTTTTTGGGGATTAGCAGCTTTATTTTCAATAACTTGTATACTTTGCAGTGCAAAATATTTGGAGATACGATTTATAATCTAAATTGCAAAATATACCCTGCCATATTATCTATATATAGCTGTATATATCTATAGCTCTGCAAATTATATGCTCCCATTATATAGCTGTTTGAGTGGAGATCAGCTGTTTCCTCACATTCAATTGTACTAGGGAGGAACACAATGGTCAGAACTCTGACAGATTTATTAATGCTAATTTTCAATGCTAACAGCTATGAACGTATGTTGTATTTTAAACAGTTTGGATATCTTTTTACATCTGGAAATATATAGCTGTGTACTACACATATCATGTGTCTAGTGACTGGAAATTACTAAATCGGTCTGCAGCTTTAAATCCAAAATGAGGATCTAATGGTGCTGCCTGCATGCAGCCACCTCATCAGTTAAGGACACCTTGGAATTCATAATAAACCTGGTAACATATATCCAACAAAGAAAAATTTATTGTGCTGCTAGGATACAGCCACCTGCGTAAATGAAGCCATCTAAAACAGGCCAATAGTATTACTCCAGTTTCCCCAATTATTTAATAATAAAAATAAGTTATTTATGTAGCACTTTTCTCTAAAGGACTCAAGTGCTATACATTTGCCTTACAGAACAAAACAAGCTCAACAAGGGACACCAGTGACATGATTTGGTGAAAAGGTGAGTCATTAGAATCTTTCAAAAAATAGACTCGAGTGTAGGCCTCTCGAACCGTGCGGGGAAGCAAGTGCCATAGAGTCGGAGCCACAAAGCTGAAAGCTTGACCCCCCAGATGAATTCCCGGAGATTCTAGCTACTGTTAATAATCCTTCGTCAGTGGATCGCAGTATTGGTGTGGGCAAAAGCTGCTTCAAGTATCTTGGGCCCTGGTCATGTAGGGCTTTGAAAGTCAGTAAGCCAATCTTGAAAACAATACGCCATCTGACAGGCAGCCAGTGAAGGGAGTAGAGAATTTGTGTTATGTGGCTGGAATGGGACTTGTTGGTTAATAGCCTGGCAGCAGCATTTTGTATCATCTGCAAGTGGTGCAAGTCTTTTGCTAGGAGACAAAGTTAGAGGGTGTTGCAGTAGTCTAGGTGTGATGATATAAATGCATGTATAACGCTAGGCAGATCTGAGGGAATTAAGTGCTTGATTCTGGCTATGTTCCTCAGATGAAAGAATGAGGACTTGATTGTGGCTGATACCTGATGTTTAAGTGTCAAGCCACTATCCAGGACAACATCAAGGTTCCGCACATGTTCAGTAGTTCTGAACCCCAAACGTAAGTCTTATTGATTGGCTGTGCTGCAGTCTTGTCCTGTGACTTATCATAAGGATCTCTGCTATATAAGGGTTCAGTCACAGCCAACTGGCACTCATCCACTCCTGGAGCTCAGCTAGGTAGCCATTTAGGGTTGTTAATGGGTTCTCAGTACCTGGAGCAAAGGACAGGTACAGTTGTGTATCATCTGCATAGCAGTGGTAGATCAGGCCTTGACGTCTGATTATTTCACCCAGTGGTAGCATGTATACTGCAAAGAGCATGGGAGATAGTATATAACCCTGTGACAACACCACATGGAAGTGGCACAGGTGATGAAGAGTTTACACCAGAAGAAACTCTGACCTGCAGGTGAGGAATGATCCGAATCAGTCCACAGAAATTTTTCAGGCGCTCAATTAGATTCCCATGGTCCACGGTATCAAATGCTGCAGAGAGATCCAGAAGGATTAAGATTGAACAATCACCTCTGTCATAAGTATCATGGGTAGACAAGCGGGTTTCCAGTTGTGTTGCCACCACTTTCTCAATGACCTTTCCTGGAAAAGGAAGGTTTGATACCGGTTTGTAGTTGGTCATGCAGTCAGGGTCTAAAGTTTTTTAAAAGTGGTCTAACAATTGCTTCCTTTACTGGTTCAGGAAAAATGCCCGTCTCCAAAGAACATTGAACTATTTTTGCAATTACAGGGCCAATCATGTCCATACACGCTATGTAAAACTTGGCTGAGGCAGGGTCCAGATCACAGGTAGTGGGTCGCAACATTCAGATAACTTTAGCAATGTCTTTTACATCCATTATGTCAAAGCTGTTCCAGGGAGACAGGTGGCTTACCTTGGCAGGCTTGGTAGTATGGCACTGTGGGGATTCCAGCCAAGATGGAGGATACATTATCTGCAAAGGATTTTGCAAACTCATTGCATCTTGACTGGGAGAGGGTTTCATCAAGCTGCAGGCATGCTGGTTTGCAAAGCATCTCCACTGTACGGAAAAGCTGAGCTGGCCTATTGTTTGCTGCCTTGATCTCATTGGAAAGGAACTCTCTTGACTGATATTCTCCAATAATGATTAGTTTTAACTTCTCCTCTACCAGGTTCATCTTCCTCCATCATCTTTCAAGTCTATGACCCCTTATCTTGAGTTCACTAACACTATTGTTTGACTGTGTGGTATGTGCGGTCATATATGCACAGGGGCGATAATATCCATTACAGCTGTCACATCCCTGTTATTGTAATAGACTAGGGAACAAGGACCTTCACGGGCACCAATTTACCAAAGATCGATCCAGGTTTGCTGCAAGAGCTTGTGGAGTCATACCCCTCCTTGGACGATACCTTGTCAACTCCATGAGCAAAGTTCTATTTCGAGGGGTTGCAACTGAGAAGCAAATTGAGTGGTGGTCTTACCTTGTGACTGGGTTTATATTTAGGTCAGAGATTTCTAATCCAATCTGGAAAACAAGATTAGGAGTGTGACCACTTTTATGTGTAGCAGAAGGAATGACTTGTGTGCGGCCCAGAGCTTTCATTGTGTACAGGAGGACTTGGCCAAGGTGTGAGAGCTCATAATCAACCCATGCAATGAAATCCCCAAGATCAGCCATCATTCATGTTCCAGAACTAGTCCAGCAAAAATATCTGCAAATTCTTGTAGAAATATCTTTCCATCTCCAGGGGGGGGCGGTAAATGAGAAGTAATCTGAATCCTAATTCTGCAAAACTCCGAGCAGCGATGCACTCAAATGAGTGAGTCAGTTTCATTGGGTGGACCCTAAGTTTAAGTGCTTTTTTTAAAGCAGATAACTGCAGAGGAGGGGGAGTGGCTAAGTCTTGAGTTGTGAATGATAATTTGTTGGAACTGCAGCTTCCAAAATAGGTGCTGCATTTTCATCTAGCCAAGTCTCTGTAATACAAGCAAGATCTGAAGATTGAGGTATTTCTATAAAGAATTTTTGTGAGATTCATTATTTGTTGCCAATATGTATGAGATTTGATAATTTTCTTTTTTACATTGTTTATAATTGGATTTTTGGTTACTTTGAATCATTTTCTCTGAATCAGACTGGGGGACACTGAACCATGGAGTTGTTGCTGGGTGAGCAGAAGCTGGCACTACTGTAACTTTAAGAACGTTAGCTCCTCCCCCTGCAACCCCCAGAAGGCCAGTACAACTTTATAAGAGCCCGTAAAGGAGAGGCAGTAACCCAGCAAAACAGAATCGTAGGGAAAAGATGAAGGACAATCCACCGCACGACAGATTGAGGGAGGGAACGCAGTGTCCCCCAGCCCAATTCAGAGAAAAGGACGGCAATTAACAAAACATTTTGAGTTATGGTAGACTTACTTTAATGACTTCTTTTCTTCGAGGTCCATAGGGCCCACAGGGATACCATGGGGTAATGTGGTTGGAGATATCCAGGCACCAAACAGTTAAAGCTTTCAGCTCCCAGGACTGCTCTGGTCCTCCTCCATGTATACCCCAGCCCCAGCCACAGGCCTTTAGTTTTGTAAACAAGCCACAAGGCAGGAGAAAGAAAGGAGAAGGCAGAACAACCATACACCAGAAACATTCTCACACAAGATGAGGGAATCCATGATCGAAAGCAAAGAAAATTTACCAAATGCAGCCAGGTGCGTCAGGGTATGTACCCTGTGTAACTCGAAAAAAAAAAGTTATCAAAGTCTACCACAACTCTTATTTTCTTAATCAGGATCCATAGGGATCCACAGGGATACCATGGCGATGTCCTAAAGCAGTTCCCCTAACGATGGGGGACGCTCCTGAGCAGAAAGGGGAACTTGTTGCCCAAAGGAAGCATCCTGAGAGGCAAAAGTATCAAAGGTGTAGAACCTAAGAAAAGTGTGGACCGAAGACCACGTGGCTGCCTTGCACAATTGTTCAGCAGAGACATCACGACTAAAAGACCACGATGGCCCTACAGACCGAGTAGAATGCGATGTTAGTGTTTGGGACAGGTAGATCAACCTGAGAGATAGTCATATAACCATCGAGCCAGGGTCTGCTTATTAGCTGGCCATCCTTGTTTGTGAAAACCATATAATACAAAAAGAGCATCTGATTTTCTAAGAGTTTGTACGCTCTACATATATATGGAGAGCACAAACTACATCCAGGGAGGCTTAACCTACAGAGAGGCCTTGAGCCTGAAAAGCTGGAACTACAATTTCTTCATTTACATGAAAACGGGACATTACCTTAGGAAGGTAACCCTCCCATGCACGTAGTAACAGCTCTATCCTAGTGAAAAATCAAAAATGGAGAGCGACAAGAGAGCGCTGCCAAATCAGTGACACTGCGTGCAGAAATAATAAGAGTTATGGTAGACTTACCTTTGTTAACTCTTTCATCGAGGTCCACGGGAATTACCTTGGGGTATTAGGTTGGAGTGATCCAGGCACCAAACAGTCAAGCTGTGCATCCCAGAATGCCCTGGTCCTCCTCCCTATAAACCCTGCCCCCGGCAAGTTGGTATTGTAACAAGCCAAAGGCAGGAGAAGGAGAAGAGGAGAAGGAAGGATAATGTACACCAGAAACACTCGAAAAAGAAGAGGGAATCCGTGAATACTGCCGAGATTGCAAGAAGATGACATTCTGCCCAGACCAGAATGTTTGTCACTTCCCTTATGGCTGCCGGACTTTGCATGCCTCCCTGATGGTTGAGGTAGGCTACTGCGGTCGCGTTGTCGTACTGGATCTAGACCGGCCTGCCTTGAAGTAGGTCTTGTGCCAGTTTGAGCGCCTTGTATACTGCATGAAGTTCCAGGATGTTTAAGACAGGTGACTTTCCTGGGTTGTCCATCTTCCCTGAAAAGTATGATGACCTGTCACTGCGACCCATCCGTGGAGGCTGGCATCCGTGGTGAGGAGTACTCAATCTGGTATCCAGAAGGGGCGACCCTTGTCCAGATGAGATGTTTGCAGCCACCATGAGAGCTCCAGCGAGAGACGGATGTCTGTGACCGTGTTAACTGATACTGCCCGTTCCACCGGGAGAGAATCAGTTGTTGCAGCGGCCTGGAGTGGAACTGAGCATATTCCACCACATCGAAGGTGGATAACCATGGACCCCAGAACCTGCATTGCTGAGTGGATAGATACCCACCGATTGCAGAGAAATTTGCGCACACGCAATTGGAGGGCCAAAATCTTGTCTCTTGGCAGAAATATTTTTTGTGCCAGAGAATCCAGGAGTGCACCTACATGTACCATCCACTGTATTAGAGAAAGAGAAGACTTTCCAATTGATCCAGCCGTGCATCTGTAGGCAGGCAATGGTCAGTCTGAGATGATGTAACACAGCTGGAGACTGTGCCAATATCAGGAGGTCATCCAAGTATGGCAGTATTCTGACTCCCTGACGCCTGAGGTGGGCCGTCATCATTATTTTGGTAAAGACCCGAGGGGCCGTTGACAGACCAAAGGGCAGTGTCTGAAATTGGAAATGTTGCTGCAGAACAGCAAACCGTAGAAACCTTTGGTGGGATGGTGTAATAGGCACATGCAGATAAGCATCCTGAATGTCCAGCGACACCATAAAATCCCCAGGTTCTATTGCCAGAATAATTGACCGAAGAGTTTCCATACGGAACTTGGGCACATGGCTAAATCTGTTGAGGTATTTTAGATTAAGAATAGGCCGGTAGGACCCGTTGGGCTTCTGAATCAAAAACAGATTGGAATAATAACCCCTTCTTTGTTGGGCCAAATGAACTAGGATTATCACTCTTGAACCCAGCAGGGAATGAATGGCCTCCTGAAGGGCTACGGCCTTGGTAGAAACTTATGGGGGAGTTGTACAAAAAAAAACACTTCTGGGAGGGGGACATTTCCGGAAAATAAAGGCGTACCCCTGAAAGAACACTTCTCGGACCCAGGCATATGTTGTTTGATGCCAGGCATCCGCAAACTGAAGAAGTCGGCCTGCTACCTTGGAATACCCCAGGATGAGGTCCACCCCATCAGGGAGAAGGTTTGTCATCCGTCTTGGAAGCTGGACGTCTGATCGACCAAGATCTCTTAGATTGCGGCTTGGTGATCCTGTGAGAACTGGATTGTCTGGAGAAAGACTGCCCTTTTGCCTTTCCTTGAGGGCAAAAGGACCGAAAAGAGGACTGTCTAGGCTTAGAGGTAGCCATTGAGGGCAGACCGGCCGATTTAGAGGCTGCCAGAGTAGCCACAATCTTATCCAATTCTGTTTCAAACAATATGTCTCCAGCAAAGGGTAGGGATTCCAGCTCCTTCTGGAGCCCGCATCTGCTTTCCAGGTCCTTAGCCAAAGGGCTCTGCAACTGAAGTAGCTGATGCCTTAGAAGCCAGAAGTCCAGCGTCTAATGCCGCTTCACCCGAATAGGAGGCAGCTTACAGAATATGGGAGATACTCTTTCAGATGCTTCCAGAGAACAGCTGACAATTATCTTCCAGTGCCCCTGTCCATTCTTCAATGGCCTTAGATACCCAGGCCGTGGCCATAGCCGGGCAGGTAACAGACAATGCACATACAGATTTGAGACAGCTGCGCCGACGGGGGTAGATTGAGCAGCAGCACGGGTGTCCATTAGGACACTTAGCGCTGCTTGCTCAAAAAAAAAAAACCTCCTGAATTCTGAGCACCAAACGGAAAATGGAATTGCCTGGGGGAGGGGTATATAGGGAGGAGGACAAGGGCATTCTGGGATGCACAGCTTGACTGTTTGGTGGCTGGATCACTCCATCCTAATACCCCAAAGTAATTCCTGTGGACCTTATGGATCCTGAAGAAGAAAGTGTTTTCACTGTCAACCATTTCAAATCTACAGAGTCCAAAGGTTCAAATGTGGGATTTTGTAGCCCCTTAAGAACCAAAAGACAGATCCCACGGTGCTACTGGTGGGACAAAAGGAGGCTGAACTCGCAGAACTCCCTGAAAAAAATTTCTAACATCTGGTAATGAAGCAATCTTCCTCTGGAACCTGGCGGTCAATGCAGAAACCAGCACTCTCAAAGTGGCCAGCCCGGAGAAAATCCAGTACCCTGTGGGAACACCATTGATAAAAAGAATGCCAAATCCTGTAATAAATACGGGTAGAGGCAGGCTTCCGTGCCCTAATCATAGTTTGAATCACCGAACTTTAGAAACAGTTAGCTATTAAGATGGAAGATTCAAGAGCCACGCAGTCAAAGCCAGACGCGGTAAGTCCGGATACCAGCAGGGACCCTGTGTTAACAGATCCTGCCATGGAGGAAGAGGATACGGACGGTATAGATAGATTCTGTATGTCGGTGAACCAATGACGTCTGGGCCAAGCTGAAGCCACTAGTATTACTGTTCCTCCTTCCTGTTTGAATTTCCTGAGGGCTTTTGGGATGAGGGAAATTGGAGGAAAGAGATACATCAGCTTGAAGTCCCATATTACTGCCAGTGCGTCCACGAAGACTGCTGATGGGTCTTTGGACCTGGACTCGTACCTGGGGACCGTGTGGTTGTGACGTGATGCCATGAAATCTATGTCTGGTAGACCCCATTTGTTCACCAAGAGCTGAAACACTCCCGGGTGTAGAGCCCACACCTAGGGATGTATGTCCTGACTTAGGAAGCCTGCTTCCAAATTGAAAACTCCCGGTATGAATATTGCCGAGATGGCCGAAGGTGATGTTCTGCCCACATCAGAACCTTTGTCACTTCCTTCATGGCTGCATGACTTAGTGTGCCTCCCTGATGTTTGGGATAGGCCACTGTAGTCGCATTGTCGGACTGGATCTGGACCGGTCTGCCCTGGAGCAGGTTCTGTGCCAAGATAAGTGCTTTGTATACTGCTCGCAGTTCCACAATATTTATTGGTAGGTGACTTTCCTGATTTATCCATCTTCCCTGAAAGGTGTGATGACCTGTCACTGCTCCCCATCCACGAAGACTGGAGTCCGTGGTGAGTAGCACCCAATTCGAAATCCAAAATGGGCGCCCTTTGTCCAGATGATCCTTTCTTAGCCACCACAGGAGGGAGAGCTGAACCTCTGGAGTGAGAAGAATCCTCTGGGACTTTATTAGATGATACTGTCCGTTTCACCTGGAGAGAATCAATTTTTGCAGAGGGCTAGAATGAAACTGAGCATATCCCACCATGTTGAAGGTAGATACCATTGATCCCAGGACCTGCATCGCTGATAGAATGGATACCCTTAGCAGTTTGCATACTCTCAATGATAGGGCCTCAATCTTGTCCTATGGTAGAAAGACCCTTTGTGTCTGACTCCAGAAGTGCTCCCAGATGTACCATCTGCTGTGTTGGAGAAAGAGAGGACTTCTTCCAATTGAAGATCCAGCCATGCTTTTGTAGGCAGGCTATGGTCAGCTGAAGATGGTGTTGTAAAACAACTGGAGTGTGTTCCAATATCAGAAGGCCATCCAGATATGGTAGTATTCTGACTCCCTGATGCCTGAGATAGGCCATCATGACTGCCATTATCTTCGTAAATACCTGAGGGGCTGTTGATAGGCCAAAGGGCAGCGCCTGGATTTGTTAATGTTGCTGTAGGACAGCAAACCGTAGAAATTGTTGGTGGGATGGCATAATAGGAACATGCAGATATGCATCCTGAATGTCCAGAGAAACCATAAAATCCCCAGGTTCCATTGACAAAATAATTGACTTGGGCACATGGATAAACCTGATGAGAGAGTTTTTAAACTTAGAATAGGGTGATGATCGGTTTCTGAACCAAAAACAGATTGGAATAATAACCCCTTCCTTGTTGTAACACAGGAACCAGTATTATTGCCCCTGCCTGCGGCAGGGAGTAAATGGCCTCCTGGAGGGCCACTTTGATTGCACCTGATGGAGGAATTGTGCAAAAAAACTTCTAGGGAGGATCCCTCCGGAAAGTGAAAGCATACCCCTGAGAGAGACCAATTCTCGGACCCAGGCATCTGTTTGATGCCAGTAATCCGCAAACTAAAGAAGTAGTCCCCCATACCCTGGTATCCCCCAGGAAAAGGCCCGCCCCATCAGGCCGAGGGATTGTCGTCCGGCTTAAAAGCTGGACGTCCATTAAAAGGTAAGGATTCCAGAGCCTTCTATGATCCTGTATCAGCTTTCTTAACCAAAGGACCCTGAGCGCCACTACTGACGCCCTAGAAGCTAAAATTCCCGCATCTTCTGCCGCTCCTCCCAAATAGGAGACAGCTTCTCGTATGTGGGAGGGAGATATACTTCATCTTTTCTCTGGTAGAATATGGTAGAGAGTCTTCCAATGCCCCCATCCATTCTTCAACAAATTTGGCTACCCAGGCTCCAGCCATAGCTGGACAAGTAACCGTAACATCCTGATGATGAAAATATTGCCTTAAGATATGTTTTAATTTTCCTATCTGTAAAATCCTTAAGAGAAGATGCTGACGGAATAGGCAACATAGCATTTTTGGCCAAGTGCGTCACGTGAGCATCCACCGTAGGAGGTACCTCCCACTTAGTACATTCACAAGCTGGGAAAGGTTACAACTGTTATTCTTTTATGCACATAAAACAGTTTATCCAAGTTACCCCATGCCTCTTCCATAAAGCTCAGTGAGCTGCTCAGATTTAGGAAACTCAGTTTTGACAACCTTCTTGTGTTTAAACACCGGAGCCTTCTTACTAGGGGAGGGTTCATCATCCTGAATATCTAAGATTGATTTAACCACCCTCACCAAAGAAGGAGCATCCACTAGGTGAATGTGCTGAGCGCCAGTGTGCTCCCTGGGTGAATGCGCTGGGCGCCAGGGTGCTCCCTGGGTGAATTCGCTGAGCAACAGTGTGCTCCCTGGGTGAATGCGCTGGGCGCCAGGGTGCTCCCTGGGTGAATGTGCTGGGCGCCAGGGTGCTCCCTGGGTGAATGTGCTGGGCGCCAGGGTGCTCCCTGGGTGAATGTGCTGGGCGCCAGGATGCTCCCTGGGTGAATGTGCTGGGCGCCAGGGTGCTCCCTGGGTGAATGTGCTGGGCGCCAGGGTGCTCCCTGGGTGAACGTGCTGGGCGCCAGGGTGCTCCCTGGGTGAATGTGATGTGCCTGTCCGAGCATCTTGGGCACTGTTCATTAATTACAATGAGAAGTAAAATGTGGAAATGTTTTTTTCAGGAAGTTGCACAAATTCAGTTTGCAAATGTACAAACAAACAAGAAATTCACATGAAATATGTAATACCACAGCCTATTCAGTGCCAAGTGTTATTTCAGAGCTAAAATGCTTTGTTTGTTTAAAAAAAAAAAAAAAAAAAAATATATATATATATATATATATATATATAATATATACACAGTCAGGTGTTGGGACAATATTGGGACATTGACCGAATTTTCATATTTTGGCTTCTATTCACCACCACAATGGCTTTGAAATAAAACAAACAAGATGTGCTTTAACTGCAGACTTTCAGATTTAATTTGAGGGTAATTACATCCAAAACAGGTGAACGGTCTAGGAATTACAACGGTTTCTATATGTGCCTCCCACTTTTTAAGGGGCCAAAAGTAATGGGACAAACTAAACAATCCTAAATCTAACTTTCACTTTTTAATACTTTGTTGCAAATCCTTTGCAGACAATTACAGCCTGAAGTCTGGAACGCATAGACATCACCAGACGCTGGGTTTCATCCCTGGTGATGCTCTGCCAGGCCTCTACTGCAAATGTCTTCAGTTCCTGCTTGTTCTTGGGGCATTTTCCCATCAGTTTTGTCTTCATCAAGTGAAATGCATGCTCTATCGGATTCAGGTTAAGGGATTGACTTGGCCATTGAATAACATTCCACATTTTAGCCTTAAAAAACTCTTTAGTTGCTTTTGCAGTATGCTTCGGGTCATTGTCCATCTGCACTGTGAAGCGCCGTCCAATGAGTTCTGAAGCATTTGACTGAATATGAGCATATAATATTGCCCAAAACACTTCAGAATTCATTCTGCTGCTTTTGTCAGCAGTCACATCATCAATAAATACAAGGGAACCAGTTCCATTGGCAGCCATACATGCCCACGCCACTGATGAGGTGGTGGTAGTTTTGGATCATGAGCAGTTTCTTTCCTTCTCTTCTCTTCCATCACTCTGGTACAAGTTGATCTTTGTCTCATCTGTCAATAGGATGTTGTTCCAGAACTGTAATGGCTTTTTTAGATGTTGTTTGGCAATCTCTAATCTGGTCTTCCTGTTTTTGAGGCTCACCAATGGTTTACATCTTGTGGTGAACCCTCTATATTCACTCTTGTGAAGTCTTCTCTTGATTGTTGACTTTGACACATATACACCTACCTCCTGAAGAGTGTTCTTGATTTGGCCAACTGTTGTGAAGGGGTTTTTCTTCACCAGGGAAATAATTCTTCTGTCATCCACCACAGTTGTTTTCTGTGGTCTTCCGGGTCTTTTGGTGTTGCTGAGCTCTCCGGAGCGTTCTTTCTTTCTAAGAATGTTCCAAACAGTTGATTTGGCCACACCTAATGTTTTTGCTATCTCTCTGATGGGTTTGTTTTCATTTTTCAGCCTAATGATGGCTTGCTTCACTGATAGTGACAGCTCTTTGGATCTCATATTGAGAGTCAACAGCAACTAATTCCAAATGCAAATGTCACACCTAGAATCCACTCCAGACCTTTTACCTGCTTAATTGATAATGAAATAATGAAGGAATAGCCCACACCTGTCCATGAAATAGCTTTTGAGTTGATAGTCCCATTACTTTTGGCCCCTAAAAAATATGAGATATGGTAAGAACTTACCTTTGTTATCTCAATTTCTACGAAGTCCATAGGGTACCACAGGATACCTTGGGTGTGACGTCAGTCATCGGGCACCATAGAGTTAAGCTTTCAGCCTCCCAGGATGCACTAGGGTCCCCCTCCTATACTCCGCCCACGAGCCAAGGCATCTCTGTTTTGTACCAAGCCATAGGCCGGAGGAGGAGAAGGAAGAGAGAGAAAAAAAGATCTGGATACACACAAGAATCACATTCTCACCAGAGGGAGACGGAAAAACCGGTGACCAGAGCAAAGCCCATCTGCAGCACAGGTGCGACAGGGCGGGAGTCCTGTGTAACCCTATGGACTTCGTAGAAATAGAGATAACAAAGGTAAGTTCTTACCATATCTCATATTTTCTACTTCAGGGTCCATAGGGTATCCACAGGATACCTTGGGGATGTCCCAAAGCAGTATCCTTTAAGGGTGGGGACGCTCCTTTGCTGAAAGGACAATCCGCCGCCCCAAGGAAGCATCCTGAGAGGCGAAGGTGTCAAACCTGTAATACCTCACGAAGGTATGGACAGAGGACCACGTAGCAGCCTTGCAGATCTGGACTGCAGAGGCACCACGTCGAGCTGCCCACGAAGGACCCACAGACCTAGTGGAATGAGCCTTCACAGAAGAAGGAACCGGCAGGCCTTCATGAAGATAAGCTTCAGAAATAGCCATACGGATCCAGGCTGCCAAAGTTTGCTTTGAAGCAGGCCAACCCTTTTTACGAAAGCCATAGAGGATAAACAAGGCGTCCGACTTCCTAAACGAAGAAGTGCGGTCAACATAAGTCATTAAGGCCCGCACAACATCCAAAGTGGCCTCACCCACTGAAAGGCCAGATGTGTTAAAAGCCGGAACAACTATTTCCTCGTTAACCTGAAACTGGGAAACAACTTTGGGAAGAAATTCAGGACGAGTGCGTAACACTGCCCTGTTCACATGAAAAATCAAGAAAGGGGGTCTACAAGAAAGAGCCCCTAAATCAGAAACACGTCTGGCCGAAGCTATGGCCAGAAGGAAAACAGTCTTAGCTGTTAGCCATTTAAGATCCACTGAGCCCAGTGGTTCAAACGGCGGTCCCTGGAGAGCCCTCAGGACCACAGTCAAGTCCCAAGGCGCAACAGGTGGAACAAAAGGCGGCTGAATTCGCAGAACGCCCTGCATAAAGGTGCGCACATCAGGGATTGTAGCAATCCTACGGTGAAACCAGACAGACAGGGCCAAAACCTGTACCTTCAAAGAAGCAAGGCAAAGCCCATGGTCTAGTTCCGCTTGTAGGAAGGAGAGTATCTGAGACAGGCGAAACTCCCGCGGTGCATAACCTCTCGGTCGACACCACTGGAAGAACGTATGCCACACACGATGATATATCCTCGCGTTAGACTGTTTCCGAGCTCTTAACATGGTACGCACTACAGAGCTGGAAAACCCCCTGGACCTTAACATGGCTGTCTCAACAGCCACGCCGTCAAAGACAGCCGAGTCAGGTCCGGGTGAAGACAAGGACCCTGCGACAGAAGGTCTGGTCGTAGCGGCAACCGCAGAGGACTGTCCACGGACAGACCCTGAAGGTCTGAGAACCAGTGCCCTCTGGGCCATGCGGGAGCTATCAACAGGAGCGTCCCTCCTTCCTGTTTGAATTTCCGGATTACCCGTGGAAGAAGGGAAACCGGAGGAAACAGGTAAGCGAACCGGAACGTCCACCAGACGGACAGAGCATCCACCAGAGACGCCTTTTCGTCTCTTGTGCGAGACCCGTACACCGGCAACTTGTTGTTGTGCCGGGACGCCATGAGGTCGATCTCTGGAAGACCCCACTTGTCCACCAGCAGTTGAAAAACGTCCGGGTGCAGGGACCATTCCCCCGGATGAACGTCCTGGCGACTGAGAAAGTCTGCCTCCCAATTTAGCACTCCCGGGATGAAGACAGCTGATATAGCCGGAAGATTGCTCTCCGCCCATACCAGGAACCGAGACACCTCTACGAGAGCTGCCCGACTTCGGGTTCCTCCTTGCCGGTTTATGTAGGCCACGGTGGTAGCGTTGTCCAACTGGACCAGCACTGGGCGACCCTGGAGAACCCGATGCGCCTGCTGGAGAGCACTGAAGACCGCTCGGAGTTCCAAGATATTTATTGGAAGCTCTGCTTCTGTCGGAGTCCACCTGCCCTGGAACAAGTGTGGACCTGAAACTGCTCCCCAGCCCCGAAGACTGGTGTCCGTTGTCAACAGGACCCAATTCAGTACCCAGAACGGACGACCCTTGTTGAGATGGGTCGTCTGCAACCACCAGGCAAGGGACAGGCGAACCTCCGGGGTGAGCACTATCGTCTGGGATTTTAGAGACTGAGGCAGTCCGATCCATTTGGACAGGATTAGGTACTGCAGAGGTCTGGAGTGAAACTGGGCATATTCCACCATGTCGAACACCGACACCATGGAGCCCAGTAACCTCATTGCCGAGTGTAGAGACACCCGGCGGCTGTGCAGGCAACTGCGCACCCTCGACTGTAAGGCAGAGATCTTTTCCCCCCGTCACAAAGATCCTTTGCTATCCCGAGTCCAATAAGGCTTCGAGGTGCAGAATCCGCTGAGACGGGATTAGAGTGGACTTCTGCCAGTTTATCAACCAGCCGTGCCTGTGCAGTAGGGCAATGGTCAGGTCCAGGTGACGCAGAAGGAGCTCCGGCGATACTGCCACTAAGAGAAGGTCGTCCAAGTACGGCAACATGCGGACTCCCTGCAGCCGCAGAGAAGCCGCCATGACCGCCATCACCTTGGTGAACACACGCGGTGCTGTCGCCAGGCCAAAAGGCAACGCCCGAAACTGAAAATGGTCGCTGCGGATTGCAAACCTGAGCAACTGTTGATGGCGCAAAAGAATAGGGACATGCAGGTAAGCGTCCTGTATATCCAATGACACCATGTAGTCCCCAGGTTCCAGCGCCAGAATGATGGACCGTAGGGTCTCCATCCGAAACTTCGGCACCCGCAAAGACTTGTTGAGAGCTTTGAGGTTGAAAATCGGACGATACGACCCATTGGGTTTCTGCACCAAAAACAGATTGGAATAGAAACCCTGGCCCCTCTGGGAGAATGGAACAGGCACTATAACTCCAGCCTGGAGCATAGTGTGTAAGACCTTCCGCAGCTCCGTGGCCTTGTTCCGGTCTGATAGTAGACCCGTGGTGAAAAATCGAGCCGGGGGTCTGTGCCGGAAGGAGGGGGCATACCCGTGGGAGACCACCTCGAGAACCCAAGTGTCTGTCGTAGTGACCGACCAACACTGGGCGAACTGCAGCAGGCGGCCTCCCACTTTGGGATCCCCCAAAGGGAGGCCCGGACCGTCAGGCCGCAGGCTCGTCATCTGGCTTAGGGGCCGGACGTCTGGTACTCCAGGCCTGCTTCCGGGGCTTGGCCGATTTCTTGGGGCCAGCCTGTCGGGGAAAAGACTGTGGTTTGGGCCTGCCCTGGGCCCTATAAGACCGAAAGGACGATGGTCCTGAACCAGAAGGGAAAGCAGCCGACGGGAGACATGCTGATTTAGCTGCCGCCAGTGTGGCTACAATCTTGTCCAGATCTGGACCGAAGAGAACTTCTCCGTTAAAGGGCAACGCCTCCAAACCCTTTTTGGAATCAGCGTCCGCCTTCCAGGATCGCAACCACAAGGTGCGACAAGCAGCCACCGCTGCCGAAGAAATTCGAGACGCCAGGGTACTAATGTCTAAGGCCGCCTCGTTGATATAAGTGGCCGAATCACGGAGATTACCAATCAACTCCGCATGCTCAGCCGGAATCGAAGGACACCTCCAACGTATCCGCCCAGCGCTCCATAGCTCTGGCAACCCAGCAAATGGCCATAGCCGGCCGCGCTGCCCCCCCGCAAGTGAATAAGCGGACTTCAGGCAGATCTCCACCTTGCGGTGCGTAGCATCCTTAAGGGAGGACATGGATGGCACTGGTAATGTGGCACTACGGACAAGACGTGTCACATGAGAATCCACCTGTGGAGGGGATTCCCACTTTGCAAAATAATTATCCGCGAACGGATAAGCCACCGCCAGACGCCTCTGCGGCTGGTATCGCTTGCCAGGCTGTTTCCACGCCTCCTCTAAATGGTCCACCAACTGACCCAAAAGAGGAAAGACTGTGGCGTCACCCTTCACATCCTTAAAAAAGGCGTACTTGGATTTAGCCGCTGGGGGAACTTCGTCCCCAATCACCAAGGCTGTGTGGACTGCCCGAATAAGTCCAGGAATATACACCTTGGACCTAGCGTCCGCTTCCTTAGTACGGAGAGGTTCCTGATCGGAAGGATCCAGAATCTCCCCGTCATCAGACGTCCCTTCGTCATCCTCATAAGGAGCCGACAGAGACGCCACCGGCCGTTTATGTGGCCGCATCACAGACTCCCCTTGCAACACAGCCGACAAGAGTTAACCCACGCCGGCTCCTGAGAAACCGGGAGGGGGGAAATAGGGAGACTGCGTGGTACCACCAATTGTCTTGGGAAACCCTGCATGGGTGACGACACCACTGATTGCTGGGACAAACCCATCTGCGTAAACGCGGGCTGCGGAGCTAACTGGCCCACTAAGGTTGTAAACGCCTGAGCGAAACAAGCCCAGGGCGGCTCCTGTACCGGTGCTGTAACTGTAAGAGGCCGCGCCAACAACAAACACTGCTGGCATAGGCCCTCCGTGCTACCCTCCCCCTCCGCTAAAGGTACTTTACACTTAGTACACTGCAGCCGGAGAGGAAAGTCACTTTCAGACATGATGGTAGAAAGTATGTGACCCCTCTCACCAATTTTTTTAAAATGGCGAGAGACCACCCTGCAGCACCGCACCGCAAGGGCTTTAGCAGAAAGAACAGGGACAGTAATAAGGCTGACAGTCAGAAAGGAAAGTACAGGCAGCAGCGCTAGCACAGTCACATACAATGCAAAGAAAATCAATTCCTGCACTAACAGCGCTGAGAAATCAACTACACAGAGTCTGGTAGGACACAGAGCTGCATACACAGACCTGACCACAGCGGAGGAGAGGTATGCGGGGGGACCCAGACCACGATGCCTCCGTCCAGACTTCCAGCAGCGTTCACCATGCGTTCTGAAGATGGCCGCCGAGGAGCAGAGAGGAGGCTGGCCTGGGGGAGGAGCGCTGCCACAGGGCCAGTCGGCGTGTTGCAGAGAGGGCTGTGTGCAGCGGGGGAGGCGCCGGCTGTGAGACAGGGAAAGCGTGCTCCCCTGGCATGCATTTAACCCCTGGGATGCTGCAGCGCTACCGCTCTGCCGCGGTCCTGCTGTCCCAGGGGGGTAGTGGAAGCGCAGGTTAGTACCTGGCTCCACGCTGCAGCCAGTCCCCAGGGAGCCCCCTGCCTGGGGACTTTTGGACCATGTATCAGCGGGGACCCACCGCGGGACCCCGCTGCTTACCTTGCTGCCCCCCTTGAGTCCGACCATGGTCCTAAACATCTGGGGTCACCGCTAGCTGTGACCCCAGATGCTTACCAGCATCCCCGGATCGGTACCGGCGGGGGTGTAGGGAAGACAGCATGGACGGCAAAACTGACTGTCCATGCTGTACTTCCAGATGTGCAGCCACAGCTGCAAAATGAAAACTTCAGGGGCTCTTCATGGCCCCCCTCTAACAGGTGCCTCCGACTCCGGCCGGGCACCGAACTAAACTGAGATGCCTTGGCTCGGGGGCGGGGTATAGGAGGGGGACCCTAGTGCATCCTGGGAGGCTGAAAGCTTAACTCTATGGTGCCCGATGACTGACGTCACACCCAAGGTATCCTGTGGATACCCTATGGACCCTGAAGTAGAAAAGTGGGAGCCACATATAGAAACCATTGTAATTCCTACACCGTTCACCTGATTTGTATGTAATTATCCTCAAATTAAATCTGAAAGTCTGCAGTTAAAGCACATCTTGTTTGTTTCATTTCAAAGCCATTGTGGTGGTGAATAGAGGCCAAAATATGAAAATTCTGTCAATGTCCCAATATTTATGGACCTGACTGTGTGTGTGTATGTGTGTGTATATATATATATATATATATATATATATATATATATATATGTATGTATGTATGTATGTCAGGTCCATAAATATTGGAACATTGACAGAATTTTCGTATTTTGTCCTCTATTCACCACCACAATGGCTTTGAAATGAAACAAACAAGATGTGATTTAACTGCAGACTTTCAGATTTAATTTGAGGGTAATTACATCCAAATCAGGTGAACGGTGTAGGAATTACAACGGTTTCTATATGTGCCTCCCACTTTTTAAGGGGCCAAAAGTAATGGGACAAACTAAACAATCCTAAATCTAACTTTCACTTTTTAATACTTTGTTGCAAATCCTTTGCAGACAATTACAGCCTGAAGTCTGGAACGCATAGACATCACCAGACACTGGGTTTCATCCCTGGTGATTGCTCTACCAGGCCTCTACTGCAAATGTCTTCAGTTCCTGCTTGTTCTTGGGGCATTTTCCCTTCAGTTTTGTCTTCATCAAGTGAAATGCATGCTCAATCGGATTCAGGTCAGGGGATTGACTTGGCCATTGCATAACATTCCACTTTTTAGCCTTACAAAACTCTTTGGTTGCTTTTGCAGTATGCTTCGGGTCATTGTCCATCTGCACCATGAAGAGCTGTCCAATGAGTTCTGAAGCATTTGACTGAATATGAGCATATAATATTGCCCGAAACACTTCACAATTCATTCTGCTGCTTTTGTCAGCAGTCACATCATCAATAAATACAAGGGCATTGGCAGCCATACATGCCCACGCCATGATACTACCAGCACCATGCTTCACTGATGAGGTGGTATGTTTTGGATCATGAGCAGTTCCTTTCCTTCTCTTCCCATCACTCTGGTACAAGTTGATCTTTGTCTCATCTGTCAATAGGATGTTGTTCCAGAACTGTAATGGCTTTTTTAGATGTTGTTTGGCAAACTCTAATCTGGTCTTCCTGTTTTTGTGGCTCACCAATGGTTTGCATCTTGTGGTGAACCCTCTATATTCACTCTTGTGAAGTCTTCTCTTGATTGTTGACTTTGACACATATACATCTACCTCCTGGAGAGTGTTCTTGATTTGGCCAACTGTTCTGAAGGGGTTTTTCTTCACCAGGGAAATAATTATTTTGTCATCCACCACAGTTGCTTTCCGTGGTCTTCCGGGTCTTTTGGTGTTGCTGAGCTCTCCGGTGTGTTCTTTCATTTTAAGAATGTTCCAAACAGTTGATTTGGCCACACCTAATGTTTTTGCTATCTCTCTGATGGGTTTGTTTTGATTTTTCAGCCTAATGATGGCTTGCTTCACTGATAGTGACAGCTCTTTGGATCTCATATTGAGAGTTGACAGCAACTGATTCCAAATGCAAATGTCACACCTAGAATCAACTCCAGACCTTTTACCTGCTTAATTGATAATGAAATAATGTGGAAATAGCCCACACCTGTCCATGAAATAGCTTTTGAGTTGATAGTCCCATTACTTTTGGCCCCTTAAAAAGTGGGAGGCACATATTGAAACTGTTGTAACTCCTACACCGTTCACCCGATTTGGGATGTAATTACACTCAAATTAAATCTGAAAGTCTGCAGTTAAAGCACATCTTGTTTGTTTCACTTCAAAACCATTGTGGTGGTGAATAGAGGCCAAACTCTGAAAATTCTGTCAATGTCCCAATATTTATGGACCTGAGTGAGTGTGAGTGTGAGTGTGTGTGTGTGTGTGTGTAATGTTGTAGCCTCATACTAAAGTAGACATTGGCTTGGTATTCAGCATCGGGCACTTTGTGAAATGGGAAATTACAGTATGATGCTCCCACATATACAAGTTCAACAACTAAAAAAACAAGTAACGTTAATAACATAAAACAGATCTCGGTGTGTGTTACTTTTCATTTTTTTATACAAAGGAGATCTTGCCGGGATTAATATTTTATTAAAGAAATAGTTAAGTTATTTAGTAAATGCTTTTTACTCCGTTATGTCATATTGGGGAGCAGCAGTGTTGGTGTAATGGCTACAGCACTATGGTCTTGGGTTTGAGTCCCACCAACGTCCTGTGTGGAGTTTGTATGTGTTCCCTGAATGCGTTGGTTTCAGAGTACTCTGGTTTCCACCCCAAATCCTAAAACATACTGTTCTGTTAATTGGAAGACAAAATACTAACCTTATTGTACTGTATGTACATGAGGTAGGGAACATGGATTGTAAGCTCCACTGGGGCAGAAATATTGTCTGTATAATACTGTGGATTAGGTGTACACTATATAAAGAACTAAGTAATAAATAAAACTGCTGCTCCATACTTGTTAAATTACATGTAACGTAGCAATCAATGCCACTACAGACCTCTCCTGCCATCTTGTGGCAGCCTTTACGATAACTCTGGGTAAAAGAAAAAGCAGATATAACTGGAAGCTTGGCTTTTAAACTAATGTACAGATGACTATTTCTATTCATAAGTCAGGGGAAGGCAATGCTGGAACAACACTATTACATGCACTGAATTACCCGATTGCTGTACTTGTTACGGCTCAGCTATGGTGAGTGCTTAATCCTTTTGCACCAAGTGTCTGAAACTATGTCAATCCATAGGTCATTGCTTAGGCCAGGGGTGTTCAACATACAGCCTTACAGCTGTTGTGGAACTTCACATCCCAGCATGCCCTGCCAGTTTTGCTTTTACGGCATGCTGGGATGTGTAGTCAAACAGCCCTTCTAAGCGCTCCAGGTCCCAGGCTTCTCTGATAGCACCGGGAGTCTTTGTTTGGCGAATATGCGACTTAATCGCAGTGCGATGTGACCAGGACGCACCAGGAAACTGCTGTTTACTGCAGCACTTATATATCTATATGCAACTCAGAGGTCTATTTACGAAGCCTTGGTTGGAGATAAAGTGAACGGAGATAAAGTACCAACCAACCAGCTCCTGTCATTTTCAAACATAACCTGTGACATGGCAGTTAGGAGCTGATTGGCCGGTACTTTATCTCCGTTTACTTTTTTCCATCAGAGGCTTCGTAATTAGACAAGGTCTCTGAACCTATATGTAAAATACTCCGATGAGGCCACTACTTTTTTCCATGCCAAGTTCCGTTGTGCGTCATATACAGACTCTGTTGCACACAGATATACAAGTGTTGCATATCAAATTAAGCAGCAGAGTCTCCTGGTGTGCCTTAGTACATCATATTGCAACTAAGAAGCATGTTCAGCAATAAAATTCACAAAAGAGATTCCTGTTGCTAGCAGAATCATACAGGACCTGGCGGGCTCACTCTCGCCAGGCATCATGCGCCACTTGGTGTATTGAGGTTAGATGTAGGAGGACACATCTGTATTTGATCCCATTTAGGACAACACAACAAAAAATAAAAAACATTCTGTAAATACCTTCCATCCTAGGAATTCAGCTAATGCAAGGCAACCATCATCACAGTTTCCAAGCCAGGCTACATCCCTAAATACAAACAAACAATTAGATCTCTTACGCTCTAACCAGAAATGTGCTTCAGCTTTTCAGCATAGGTCAACATGCATCAGGACATTGATAAATAAACATACTGAGGGAACACCTTCTTTGATTGATACAGCACATTCTCCAACTTATTCATGCAACCTCCATAAAGCTGTGCCATGTACAGAGCCATACAGCACAATCCAGTGCATTTATCTTGTATTGTCATGTTACATACTCTGTTGGCTGTTACAAGGAAAGATGTTCTATTTGTGGATATTTGATATTCTCCTCAGGGGTATAATTCTAAAATGGTTCAAGTTGTATTATTACCTGTAGGCTTTTTCAGAGTCAAAATCCATCCCGCCTCCCAAACCAAGGAGTCCAAAAAAGGAGTCCCCCTGATGTGTCAAGTAAAAGGAGGTTAAAGTTATGTTAAAAAAAAACAAAAAAAACAATTCTGTTCCATTCCTGTCCTACCTCTCCAGTCTTATCCTTGTTGATTAGAAGACGTGGGGTTTTGCTCGGAACCCTGCCAAAAGATAACAATCATTTTCATTGTGCTTTATAGATTTTACGAATTTACTAGTTTCCAAACGCATTTATTTTACTACAAGACACAACTACTGACTGTGCCGTACAGCACCCAGGCTCCTGGCTGTAGGAGATGTTATGTCCTGATTTTCAGCTGCTCTGCAGTCTCCTGGCAGGTAGAATTACACAATATAATTATGGCACATTATACTATCCACATAAAAGTAGAGAATGTTATAAGCAGTTACTGCTGGCAGGAGAGCATAGATTAACTGGAACCCCGGATTTGTATCAAATCTTGTAAATCTATGTAAATATAATACAGTCAGCACTTAGGAGGCGAGTAGAGCAGACAGTGCTGACTGTACAGTTACAAGGTAAGGCCCATTTACACACTGGCATTGCGACTGTTAAAATTGAAGTACAAACTGCATGTGATCACACATATAACCGCTAGTTCACATCCTGTACATCAACTTGGTCGCATTTGCATGTGTTTGCAAATAAGTCTCTAACGCATGCTGAAATGTGATTTTCCCATTCCTTTTCAAAGCCTATTTATTGCAACCATTTTCCAGACCTCTACTGAAATAAATGGGCTATTAAAAGGAAGAGGCAAGTTCTATGCATTAGATTCATATTGAGACGCATACATTCCCCCAAGATCCACAACCAGTTGCATCGCTAATTATTCTGTGACAGTTTCCACAAAACCACGGCAACAAGTGCTGAAAAGAATTGGGTCTATTATAGTCCTGGGGAATCGGATATAATGAGCAATACTGGAGCCCACAGAATTTTGCCACCTCAGTATAATGGTAAAACACAATTTTTAAATAAAAAAAACATCTTTGTTCATTAATTTGTTTCTGTTGGAGATCTCCCTAATTTCAAATACATCGGATCAAAATCTTTTAATTCATTGAAATGTTTAAACACAAGCTGCAATGTGACTGGCTGGTGGTAAGCAGAGCCCTTGGGACTCCCTAGTTTGTACACATATAGAGAATAAATGAATCTCTGCTAATCTAATTAACAATGCTGAGGAGCTATGTTCATTTCAACAGAGATTCTACATGTAGCTTAGAACTCCAATGAAATGAATTGGAAAAATATATCACTACATTGGTTAATGTGGTCATGTTTAGCCCTAGTGAGTATGTACACAATCTGCCCCTGTATAGAACAATAGACATTATCCATGTACACTACTATGAATGCACGGAAATGGAGCAACAGTGTCGACAAAAACACAAAATGCATGCAGACACAGGTAAGAGGACAAAGAGTGTGGAAAATACATGTTTATATGCTTTGCACATATGTAAAAAAGTAACGCGCAGAATTTAAGACACCAATGAGTAAAGACTGTGTTTTTGTAGAAAACATTTAAACCATTATAGATTAGAGAAGCAACATTACTACTTTATAGTGATATTTCAATACTTACTTGCCAACAAGGGACGCAAATGGCTGCACTTGAAGAGATGTCCCCATTACAATGAGAAGATCAATCTTGTGGAAGTCCTAATGAGAAGAGAATGCATTTGGTAAATACACACACATATATACATACATACATACATACATACATACATACATACATACATATCACACACACATTTATATAAACATCCGAGTATATAGACACACTTATTTTTTGCACACACAAGTTAAACGGTTAGTTATCATGAAAACACTACATGCTCTCTATGACTTTTTTGGTGCTAACAAAATAATGACATTCTTAGCCCTAAGCTATGAATGCAACTATTCTCCATTTTCCATGATAGGATAGATTTTATTAGTATTCTGTGGACCATACAGTATACTATGTACGTAGGGTAAGCAGCATGGCAGTCATCTCCTATAATAAATACAATTACATGGTATCCATATGTTTAACATACTAAATAAGCCTTTGCAGAGAAATAGGGTTTATTTACTCCTTCAAGAGCTACATTTTTATGTTTAGAGGTATATTGTAGTTACATAGTTCGATCTGTAATATCAGTATAATTAAAAAATGTATGTAGTTCCTGGCTAAATTCTATCTTAATTAAGCCCTGAGTTATACGAATGGAAGGTAAAAAAAAAGTTCTGGCTTCAGTATCTTCAGTCTTCAGAGCACTGCTAAACACCCACAACAATTTTACTACAGCAAATTCAGTTTAGTTGGTAATAATCATATACAATGTACAATGCATAACCACAGTATACAGATGACTATCAACTTACAGCCTTTAGTGCAGAAAAGAAGCGTGATGGCAGGCTTTCCCCAAAAAACACAATATCTGTTAATAAAAAAACAAAATGTTCAGCGTTAAACATTTGGGGACAGATTTTGAGGTGAGAGTTATGCAATGAAGAACAAGTAACTTTGCACCTTGGTAAAACCATGCTACACTGTAGGTGGGGCAGATACAAAATGTGCAGAGAGATCTAGATATGGGAGGTGCTTGTCCTAACTCACAGCTAAATTGCAGTATAAAAATAAAGCTGGCCAGTATTTGTGGGCTACATGCAACAGCAGCCAGTATTTACCCGGCATGCAAAATAATAAATGTATTTGCACCGCTTGCATTGCAACATGGCTTGCCCAGGGGCATAGTTACTTGCTCTTTACTTTACTCCCAACTCAGAGTCTGGCTCCTTGTTATTGAAACTAGATATTGTACTTAACTGTTGGAAAAACTCAAAATATGACAACATGTCCAGCAAAGGTTAGAACATGCAGTACTTACCAGCTCTCCTGGAACGTGGGGGAGCCAAACTTTCAGAAAGTCCGAAGTACTCCTGTAAGAGAAGGTCTCTCTCCCGTATCCTGCCTACTACCTAGTGAAATGGGCGGGATGAGGTGCGAGATGATGCGATTCTCAGAGAAGTGCATAATTTTGGAACCATCCTCTCATCACCTACCCACGATTCATAGCACTATACAAGAATTGCACGACCTAGCTGTATCTACCATCCGGGAACTCTCCTGGAGGGGAAGATTCCAAAGTTGCACTCTTTGAAGGAACTGTTTTAGTGTAGTGATTTTTTTTCTGGTGTATAATTTCTACCAATTACGTATTTAAGACTTGGGCACCAGAAAAAAAAAAAATTGTCGAATAGAAACAGTTTACGTACTTGAATGTAAATGTCCTGTTTGCGTCACACGGAATCATCCATTACATAAATTGGAAAAGTGCCTATAGTGCTAAATTAATGTTTTTGTTATAGCACTGAATTATATTCGATAAGTTATGAAACTTAATTTATTGTATTTTTTTCTACTTTTAAGATATTGATACACAAATTGGCAGCTCAATATTTAAAAACATTATCACCAAACAAAACACCAATGCCTAACAAGCGGCTACTGGGTATAAATAGGGCATTTTATCTCCGTTCCACTCTGAGCCAGCCTCCGTGGTTACCACGCTGTGCAGTGTAATGCAGATCTCACCCATTGGCAGGTGCGCATAGAAATGTGTGCGCTGGTTGGTATAAAGGGCTGATTCTCCGTCTCCACTGGACAAAAAAAATGTGTATCGGCAATAAGGCAGGTACATGCAACCACTTACGCGTTTCTCCCCTCCTACCACTGTGGGGGCTTTTTGAAAGTCCCCACAGTGGTAGGAGGAGCGAAATGCATCAGAGGATCCCCAGTTGATGTTGCATCTACCTGCCTCATTGCCGATACACGTTTTTGTGATCCAGTGGAGACGGAGAATCAGCCCTTCATACCAACCAGTGCACGCATCTCTATGAACACCTGCCAACGGGTGAGATTTGCATTACACTGCACATCCTGGAGCACAGCGTGGTAACCACGGAGGCTGGCTCAGAGTGGATCGGAGGTACCATACCCCTGGAGAGGGACTCCGGTGTCAGCGTGTTCCAGGTGACTGGAGTTTGGTTATACACGGCAAGTACAGGTGACTGTGCAGCACGTACTTTATTGTGCGATTTATATCCCTGTTGGCAGCTTGACACTGGCCGCATATGGAATACTCAGGCGCTTAATACAGCGGTATTTCATGAGTTGTTTCCAATTGGACTGCATCTTTAATTCTCAGGAGAGAGATTTTATATTTACCTGATTCAAATAATACGATCATATATGATAGCCTAGAGCAGGGATGTGGGACATCAGGCCCGAAGGCCGTATAAGGCCCCCGGAACCATTTGGTCTGGCCCTCTGAGCTTTTTTCTGCTCATCTGCCTAGCAGGGTGCCTAGAATGGTACCCTGCAGCCAGAAATCTATGCAGCAGTGCCGCCTGGAGCACTATTAGGACGCTTCAGACGGTCACACCGCTGCCCTTACAGCTCCCCGAAGCATCCTCAGGATGATCCGGGCATTGGTGTAATCACCGGCAAATGTGGCCTAGCCCCCGTGTGACTTTACATGAAGGGGGCGTGGCCTGCATTAGGCCCGCGAATAATGTTATATATATATATATATCAAAATGGCCCTCAGCAGAAAAAAGGTTCCCCACCCCTGGACTAGAGCTAAGCCGCGGCACCAATCATCTCAGGAGAAAGTTATCTATATCTACATTTAATTATTCCGACAATCTCCAGCATTTATATTTAATACATCAGTCTGCATGCATAATTAAGGATTGGTGTTTTTCTGTTCATATATTAGGTATTGGTTGGCAAGTTAGGTGCATAAAATTTGTATTTCATTAATTCATATAGGGACTAGTGTCCTGCAATTTTATCTTATATATATCTAGTAGCTATTACATGTTGTAGCTAGATTATTGTATGTTACAATTTTCAATATATGTATAATTGTGATACTAAGATTAAATATACATTATTATTAAATGTTTTTATTTTTCAAGATCGAGTTTCTGATTGAATTCCTTTCTGCCATCTCACACAATTTTTAATTAATAAGCGCAGAATCCATTTTTGTTGTTTCCTATTGGTCTAATTTTATGGAGCCTTTCACCAGCTCTTAGAGAGATTCTGCAGCTAGAGTTATATGAGTAATTTGCATATTTAAGTTGTATAATAATAGCCCATCAACAGCGCTGAAGCTATTTGTTTAGTTTTCTATCAATTTTTCATAGGGCACGATTCAATTCAGCGCGATGTAAATAACGCCGGGAGATAGCTCCCGGAGCTATTCAATTAATCGCGATATTAGGTCGGGGAAGGCTCGTTATCGCGCCTTAAACAGGGTTTTTAGGCGCGATAACGGGCATTCCCCGACCTAACTTCCCGGCGCGAGGCTGTTTTCCCGGCGCTAAGGACAGAAAACAGCCTTGCGCCGGGACTTTTGTCGGAATTCTTCTCTCATCCACGGAGGGATGAGAAGAAATCATTAGTCGGACTTGTCAGCGCGGTGTATTGAATAGCTCCGGTAGCTCACTCCCGAAGCTATTTACATCGCGCTGAATAGAATCGTGCCCATAGTGTCAGTTACCACTCAGTCATTTACTGTGTTGCACGGTTCTAATGCCAATCCATAATTTTATCTACTTATCATATATTTGTATAGTATCGCTATATTACGCAGTATATTAACATCACTCCCTGCTCCACTGGAGACTACGTTCTAAATTCCCTAAAACACAAACATATACAGTACACACTCGGGTCTGTTTGTCAGAAGCCAATTGGCCTACTAGCCTGTCTTTGGACATAGAGAGGAAACCTAAGTATCTGAAGGAAGCCCATGCAAGCACAGTCAAAACATGCAAACTACACACAGGGCCTGATTCAGCAGTGCACTGCTGAATGCAGATTCCAGATGTTTGGAAATCTGTGCAGGCGCATGACCCGTGCTGTGAATGTGCAGAACGGGTATGCGATCCCGCTCGCAGACTGGCAGTAATTGACAGTCTCCTGCCATTTGTGGGTGGGGAGGGGCGGCGATGCCCTCCATTCCCCGAAACCGAGGCGTGTTGTCGCCGTTGGGGGGCAGGGAAGAAGCCAGGATCTCAGTCGGCTGAGTTTTCCTGGCTTCTTCATCTCACCTGCGGCGCCCGACTGCTTGACCACATGGGTCACTAGCCGGCCGATGCATTGGCAAAGCATCCGATGCTGCGTTGGACAACGCAGCTTGGATACGAAATGCAGCAGGAGGCGTGATGCCTCCTGTGCATTACCATATCAGCACAGACGCAATTGCAAAGCTGCTTGCAAGCAGCTTTGCAATTCCATCTGAAACTGAATCAGGCCCACAGTCAGTAGTCAAAACCCAGTGCTGTGAAGTAGCAAAGTCAGCCATTAGGTCATCATTATTATAATTATTAACCTATTAGTCTCAACACACAAGGGACATTTATAAAACATATTGCAGTGTGAACGGTGCTGCATCCCATGTTGATCAAACTTTTGCTTCATTTTCCAAACTCTTAAGTTGCGTACACACTTGCCGATATTTTAAACGTTCAGTCGCTCACTATATCGGCCAGTGTGTACGCAAAAACGACGAACAACCAACGATGCGCGCTCCTGAGGGTCGTTGGTCATTGTCGTTCATCTCCCGAACATGCAGGCCAACCGGACGATATTATCAGGTTGTTGCATTTTCAGGGATGAGGAATGGTGCCCAGCACTGAACGATATCGTCCATGATATCGTTCAGTGTGTGTTCCTAACGACATTGACCACACCCCTGCTGGGGACACACTAGACGATATCGCTCGTGGAGCAAATCGTCTAGTGTGTACGCACCTTAACTTAGCAGTAATGAGTTAGGATCTGTTCAGTTGCAATGGGCTGCATTACCTTTTTTGGATTAACTGCTGCACCAGTTTTCATAGATGCCCTCAACTACTTCGTTTTATGTGGAATTAGCAGCAATAAAAAAATATAAATATTTTTAACAAAATATAAAGGAAAAGTCACTGGAGTGGCTGGCGATGTGGTAAGAGTAGTTTTACAGTCTCTCAGGTCAGTAACTATCAGCGTATGTTTAAGATGGCTTACTGCTTCCCGCATGCAAACTGGAACAGGAAGCCTGACTCAGACCTAAGTAAATAAACATCCCCCAAAAAATAAAAATAGAACTTTTTTTTTTACTAAAATTATAAACGTCCCCTCACAAAAAATATATGGAAACAATACTTTATTTTAGGCACCCCTATCTGAGATGGCATTAGGAATCAGAAGACCGCTTTAGTACTTGTATCACAACTGACCATGATAAATACAGTAGGCTTCACCAGCTGGGGGCTTTGATAAATAGGAAAAAGCTCTAAAACCTGTTAAAAATGTTGCATTGTCTTAGGGCATTTTACCTTTGATAAACAGTCTAAGACTTATAGAAAGATACACAGAATCATACAGTATACCCCATATATTTTACAACCAAGCATGCAGAGTTTTGTCTTTCACAAAAAGGCCATTTTAAGTTGCCTAGAAAATCCTAAAAAAACTCTGGTTATGCCCCAGGTTATGTATATCTGGGTTATCCTAAGTAACTTGTCTGAGAAAACCTGTATCTCAATAATTGGGTGGCCTTGGTTAATGACGCTGTGAGACATGAAATAATTTATCCATACTCATAGAAAATATATACATAAATATAACAAAATCTGGTTAAGATGCACAAAATTGCTTTTTTTGTTTATTATTTACATACGCTGGTGGAGGAGTTGGATCGATCGCTTTTCTCTGTACTTAGTTATATTTTCTTCTTATACTTGGCTTACCAGTGTCCTTTAATTATCTCAACACACCTTTCAGTAGCCCTGATTTTCACCAGATATTCTTTTTTCAACTAATGGTTTCCTCCCCTTGTACAGGAGTTGATTCATAATATATGTACATTCTAATGTCCTTTTCTCAGCAAAGCAACTTCACTCTCCAACAGAAAATATGACTGCAGTTTCATATCACCCTAGGGTCACTCACAACTGCTCACCCCACAGACAAGTTTTGCTCAGCTTTCTAATTAGCAAACAAAATTTTAACCCTTTTTTTTTTTTGTTTTTAAAAACGATTAACCATATTCTTATTCAGCTCCTACTGCATGAAATGTCATACCTGGTTTAACCAAGCTGTTGCACTTTTCACACTTTGGGATCAAATCGGAAAAGATCTTTTCTGAAAAGAAAAATTTATATTATAAATATGAAAAAGATTTTTACTTTTGATTATACAACTAATGCTCTCATTAAAACAATGAAGCATTATGTTTTATTTGTAGTCTATTAAAATTACCACTATCTTTATGAAAATATTCTGAAATATATAAATCTCTCTTATTTGGTCACTGTACACACGGAAAGGATGATCCTATAAGCAGGGCCGCAACCAGGGGGGGCTAAGGGGGCACGTGATCCGGGTGCCGGACTTGAGGAGGTGTCGGGGAGAAGCTGCCGGGAGGCTAGATTGGTGCACTTGCGGGTTTGGAGCCTTGAGAGGCACAGAGACACCGTGAGTCTAATGTGGTGCCGGTCACAAGTCAATCAGTGCTCGCGGACCGGCAGCCAATCAGCAAAGGCTGCCGGTCCGTGAGCTCCAATTGGTTCGCGAGCGGCGCCACATTACAATGACGGCAGTACCAACAGTTCCCCAGCGTGTGGCAGCCCTGTCCCATCCCGCTCCTCCCCGAGCTCACCCACCGTGCGGCCCGGCAGGTAAGAGACGGGAGATGGGGCCTTACTGTGGCTTAATGTAAAAGGGGCCTTACTGTAGCATAATGTGTAAGGGGCATTACTGTGGCATAATGTATATGGGACATTACTATACAAATGTATAAGGGGAATTACTGTGGCATAAATGTATAAGGGGCATTACTGTGGCTTAATGAATAAAGGGCATTACTGTGGTTTAATGAATAAAGGGCATTACTGTGGCATAATGTATAAGGGGCATTACTGTGGCATAATGTGTTGTAAGGCGCATTACTGTGCCCCGGGTGACAAAAATCCTAGTTTCGGCACTGCTATAAGGGAGATAACCTGTACAAATTATAAAATATAATGGAAACGCTAACCTGCAGAAGCAATACTAGCAGCCTTCAGTAAGATGCAAACAATCATTCTAGGAACAGTTTTAAATTATTGGTAATAAAAAGCAGAGGAGAGCTTCAAGGGGGGGCAATTACTTTTCAATGCACAAGTACTATAACTTCCTGCTGAAAACCTACTGAAAACAGAAAAGCTACTGGTCTAGAAAGGCTGATAATGGAGTACAAGAGCCTTCACTCTACTCATCAAGGGTTTAGTGGTTCTTAAAAAGTTTACAAAATCCATATTGTTAATCTTTATGCAACTCCCAGATACAAGGAATTTATTCCAGCCCCTAATGTCTCCTTCCAAAGCATGAAAATAAATTGTAAATGCTGAATACCTTTCATCCAGGAGAGTGGATACTCAGCTCTGCATAACGTCCCAATACAGTGGGAGGTGTGAAAAGTTCCATGAGCCTCTACCAGATCATCAGAAGAGAGGCCGGCCACCCTCTCAAGAGTGTCAATGTTCTAAGTGGGGAGATGGGATATAAAATTGTTCCATCATACTAATAAGGTAAGCATAGAAATAAAACATAGTACACTGTCCTTTACAATATGAAACCAATCCACAGAGGACATAAGGCAGGGGGGTGTTCAACATGCTGCTGTCCAGCTGCTGTGGGAACTAGATATCCAGCATTCCCTGCCACAGTATGGCTATTAGGGCATGCAGGGATGTGTAGTTCCATGTTGAAAACCCAAGACATAAGGCAACACCTAGGGGTAATTTACTAAAGTGAGAGTTTTTAGAAGTGGAGACGTTGCCCATAGCAACCAATCAGATTCTACTTAACATTTAACTAGCAGCTTCTAGAAGATAATAGCTAGAATCTGATTGGTTGCTATGGGCAACATCTCCACTCATAAAAACTCTCCCTTTAGTAAATTTCCCCCCGATTGTTTACCCCATCCCCACAATGTGTAACTGGACTGAACAATGCTGCAATAGTAATAATACCTGAGTGTAGCAGCGGAGTAGCAGACCTTTTTCTTTCATCAGTCGCATGAAATAGTGACAAATAGTCGGCTGCAAAATAACAAAATATTTATGTCAAGAAAAGATTAAAGAATAAAGGAAAAAAAAGTGAAATAAAGCAAAATGTGCCATCGGCTTGTTGGAAAGTCTAGTATTTATAAATTGATTTTAAAAATGATGGTGCAGCTAGAGATCAGCTGGTGATTTAGTGAAGTGCAGGTACAGATGAGCTCTACCATCTTTAAACACCAACAAGCACGCCTTGTTGGCGAGACAAACCTCGAAGTGTTTTTGCGCCAAGATGTCATCTGTCCAAAAAAGTTGGTTACATAGTGCATCTGCTATTCTAAAGAGAATGTTACTAGTGAACAAGTAGTGTTACTATTCCAATAAAGAACATGCCGTCAGGTAAAGAAGAGATCATCCAAGAAAATGACACTGGTTAGCAAAATATATTTGCAGAGTCCTAGGTCACGAGGTTCCATCACTTGCCGGGGAAGAGATGTATGTGGAAACACATACATCTCTTCAGTGTCCGAAATGGTTCAGAGCTTGTTTTTTACAGTGAGGGTACCGCTGCTGGGCGTTCCACAAGTGCCAAAGGGCGGGCACGCTGGCACCTGTAGTTGGACTGTAAAAAAAATAATACTATACATTTGATTATCACTATTACCCATGCACCCACCGGCCAGGGGTGCAGGGAAGAGCCCCTAGCATCAGCCCAGGCCTGGGGTGCTCAGGAGTGGTGGGACCCCTTTATTGGGGGAGTTCTCTCCACCCCTGGGATCCCCGGCCTGGGCTAACTAGTTTAGGGGGGTTAATGCATTGACCGGGGGACCCGGTGAAAGGGTCCCTTGGCTGTGGTATTAAACCGACTAGTTTTGAGTCTGGTGCTGGTTTTAAAAATTCGGGGAACCTCACGCACATTTTTCCCCCTATTTTTAAAACCAGGACCAGCTCACAGAGCCCAGTGCTGGTTCATAAAATATGGGGGACCCCTACACATTGTCTCCCAAATTTTCAGAACCATGACCGTCTCTCAGAGCTCAGGCTGGTTATGCTTTTGGGGGGGACCTTCATAAAGTTTTTTCTATTGATTGCATTTTTTTTTTTTTTTTAACACAAAACACACATGAATGTTCGGGAGTGTTTGGCTGCGGTCAGACACAGGGAACTCGGAAAGAAACACGAACACATACACCATCGAAAAACGGAATTCATCAAAGCACGATTCTTGGTATATTTGAGTGTTTCAGCTGTCAAAAGTCTTCTGTGTTTCAGCAATGCTGTGAGTGTTTCAACTCGGACCAGACACGATTCTTAGTAAATTTACCCTAAGAGTCCACTGACACATAATATTTCCTCTCATGCACTTACCTTGAATTGCCCTGGATACAGCTCTCGAGCCAGAGCAAAAAATGGTTCTGGATTTTGCTATACAAAGTAACAAAAACAAAATGAATATCTCTCTAAAGAAATCACAAAAAATAGCCCTGTCACTGAGACATTTTAAATCCCTCCCATGGTTGCCAATTACACCTTTAGTCTAATTTCATTAGCTAAGCCATAACCGCAGCCAGAACTTTTGCCCATTACACAGCAACCATTAATGGCCTCTTCCTTGTGTATAGCACAGCTTCAGGTTAGTGTGTGTGTGTGTGTTGTCTGTCATTTTGTGTAAATTAAATGTTTGAATTGTAAAGGTATAAAGTAACTCCATTACCCTTAACTGCAAATCAGAAAATACAGTATATCCCGCAAGTACTTAAGCAATATTTAGCATGACAGCTTCCACCATTCACAAAAAAAATATGAACCCATATTTGGCTATACAATATGGATAAAATAAGGACTTAATATGCGATCTATTTCTTTAGCCTGTTTGGATTTATATGAAGTATCGCTCATTTCATCCATTACAAAAAAATGTAAGTTCTCTCTCTAATTAGTATATCTATATAAAAAAAAAACAACACATGTAAACTATTGATGTTGCATCTTATTAGTTCTATTTTACCTGAAAGAATCCAATTTCAAAAATGGCCTCTGGATATGGCAAATTGTATTTTTGCAGGTTAGAGTACAACCCACTGCCTGGGGAACGGAAATCAGGAATTCCAGCAGCTACAGTACAAAAAGAGGTTATAAGAATAGTCACTAATCTTTGTGTAGCGACAACTGATCTAATCAGATCCAAATTTCATCAAATAAATAATGCCAAAGACATTTTATATTTGTGTACAGGCTCATTGAGTCTACCTAGTCTGTCATTTTATTGTTGTATGTTGTTGGTAGATAGAGAAGTATCCTCATGCACTATTTCTGCAGTCTCGTGCCAGGTCCCATGCGATTCTGCTTGCACTTAGTGTCTTTTTCTTGCAAAAAATGTGTCTTAGTCGCAATCAGGTGCAACAAACCACTTCACTAACTGCACTGATTAATTTGATATGCTACACTAGTATATCTCTGTGCGTCTGAATCTGTATACAAAGTGCTACGATGCAGCACACATGGCTTTTTTATTACGCCACAATCAATTTCAGTGAATCATAACTCAGATGTACACAAATATACAAGTATCACCCATCAAATAAATCAGTGCAGTCTCGTGAAGCGTTTTATTGCATTCGATTGCGACTAAGACGCATTTTCAGATGAAGCAAAGATGTACGGGATTTACACACTACTATACTTTATATATACCATTACAATGTATATTCCTTGTATAGTGCTGCAGAAACTTTGTGGCACCTTACAATTAAAATATTACAATACTAATTCTAAACATGTCCATACACGGTGCGATATAGCAGCCGATACGACGGATTGGTATGATATCAATGCTATATCGTACAGTGTATGGGCATGATATCAGACAGAGCACACTCCCATGGGGTCGTACACCGCACCTCCAGATCTTACTGCATGTTCTCTTGATCTGGGGATGCGATGTACGATCCCATGCAATGCTATGCGGGAGGGGGGCGGCATATCGGGTGGTCGGCCACCCGATCGCACCATGTATGGGTGGCTTAATACTTTAGCAAAAGTAAGCACTATAAGTACATAAGAAAAATAAATAAAAATAAGTATGCTCATTAGAATCAACACACTGTAAAATGTGAAATTTGGTATAACCATGAGTAGGCAATGGTTGAATAGCAAATAGGGACAGAAGTCTCTGATCATTCAGTCCTCCAAGTGCCAGATTAATATTGGAGCTGAAGAAGCTCATGGTGCGGTTTCAGGAACCCTACAGGAATATCCCCAATAATGGAGTAGTCTATTTCCTTTGTTGCTATTTTGTATGAGAGTTTTTTTTCTTTTTTTTGTGCACTACTGATATTTTAGGACTTGCGTCACACCACATCTTCTACAGATAATAATGTCCCAGAGACATCATCGGCAAACATTGAGCCAGTTAGAAGCCCCAGCACTCACGTGAGGAAGATACAGAGTACAAATTATTTCTCATGCACCATCTAGACCAGTCTCCATCAAGGTCACACTAGTAGTAATGAGTAGAACATGGTCCCAGGCAGTCTCTCATTACGTGCTTCACACAAACTAACGAGACAGTCAGGCACTATTTTGAGTGGGCATCCATGGGTTCATTTATTAAGAAAAAAATGTTTCCCATTATAGGCCTGAACAAAAGCAAAAAGCATGTGTTTAGGGGAGAAGGAGATTAATGGCAGTGACAATGCAAATCTAATATTACACATGGTTGGAATAACTAGGTTATTTAATATGTATAATTGCTGACATTGCTCAAATTTCTTTAGCTTAATAATGATTGTGTCGGAGTACATTTCTACTATATACACACATGCATCAGTGAGGAGTAAGATCTATGGTAAAGTACTGTGGGGTGGGGAGAGGTTCTAAGCCATGAAGAGAGCGATAAAGTATCAACCAATCATCTCCTAATACCACTTTCAGACATAACCCAAAAACCCATGTTTTTTTGCTGTGCACGCGCATCAACCCATGGACCTGCTTATGTCTGAAAGGAATAACCCGGGTTGACAGTCCCAGGTCTGCAACCAACCAGGGTTTTTCCCAGGACTTGCAACCCAGGTCAATGCCCCAGCTCATATCTGAAAGGTATGACCTGGGTCATGCCTAAAGGAACTTGACTGGAGGATACAGTGGGAACTTGGAGATGACATCATTTCCAAGCGCCCACTGAGAGACGGAAGACCCGAGCCCGTGTGAAGGATGACTATACAGATGTGAACGGTAGGGAAGCCAATCCCGGACCATTTTATTCAATCCCAAGATTTGGGATGGAAAAGATCTCAATCCTGGGATTCCCAGGATCTCATGGATTGAGTTGAGCAATGAAATTATTATTCTACTTTATTTATTTTTTTAAGATAAAAATGTCCCAGCACAAGCCAACAGGAAAAAAACAAAACATTCATGCCACCCCCCATCCTTTTATTTTATTCCCAAGGTGCTTCTAGCCCAAAAGCACTGGCCAAGAGGAATAAAATTAAACACCACAGGAATACAATAACTAATTTCACCCCCCACCCCCACTCCAGCCAGCCCAGCAGCACCACACTAAGAAAAGAAAAAAACAACCACATTGGATTGACTCTCCAGACAGTGCACACAAAGGACAGCCTCCATTCTCTCTCCAGTCCTCTGTCCTCAGCTCATCAGTTGCACTTGCAGGGGGTCCGGTGAGGGGGGGGGGGTGGCGTTAATCTATCTCAGACTCCGTGTCACTCATCACCTTCACCAGTGTTACAGCCTGGCTCACAGCAGGCACTGGCCCAACTACTCAGCGCTGCCCAGCAGCAGTTCAATCCCGTAAACAACGGTTATTGGAAGCACCAATCCCGGAATTTAAATCCACGAAGTACCAAAAAACCTGGCTTCAACTCGTGTTCTGTGACCCGGGTCAGAGCCTGGTTAAAGCCTGGTTTAGATCTGAAAAGTGGTATTACTATAATTTTACAGGCTGTGTTTGAAAAATTACAATTCGAAGCTGATTGGTTGGGACTTTAGCTCTCCCCACTTTCTCTCTCTATCGCCAAGGCTTAGTACTGATAAATCTATTATTAAGCTATCCATATAAGACTCCATTTTGTCACTAGATGGTGTGTGCCTTTAAGTTATTCATAGCTTTAAATGTATAATATTAGAGATTGATTTCTGCTGTGCTTTGAGTTTTAGAGAACCTTGAAATGTGCAGATGTTTGTCAGCCTGTGTGCTCGCCTCCCTTTCTTGCTAACAGTTCACTCCCATGTGTACAGATAATAATGTAATGAATGCTAACAATGACTGCTGTAGTGAGATATAATGTGTGAATATTCTGATATGTTGCAAAGTAAGAACACTGCTTTATATTATTGTACGACACGCAAATATAGCCAGAGGGTATCTTGAAACCAAGACTGATGTTTGTGTTGATTCAGTCTCCTGAGATCTCAGTAATGCAAGTATCTGACATACACTATCAATAAGCTTGGGCTGGTAATTAATTACGGAAGATTGATTACGATCTATCAGTACATATACCCAGGGCCGGATTAAGGCCCACATGGGTCTGGAGCTGAAAATTTTCAAGGGCCTATACTGAGAAGGGGAGGAGCTGTGATCGGTGCTGTGTGGGTGTGGTCGGTCACCTTGGTGTGTACACCCCCTACACTATGAGACACAGTGTCTCCCTAACTACATAGAAATAGAAAAATTGCATAATTTTTTTTAAAGGGAAAACTAGAAAAACTATTTAAATACTTAAAATTTATGGCCAGTTAGACAGCTGGTAATCATGCTGTCATGTTGATGGGCCTATTTTTATGTGGAGGCCTGGAGCTGTAGCTCCATCCGCCCCATTGTTAATCAGGCCCTGCATATACCCAATCATCATTGGTGATTTATTTATTTGTTTTCATTACATTTTTGTTAGTTAAGCATTAATAATCCAAATATATACTTAATTTATGACAGGAATTATTGTGAGATACTGTATAACTGGATAATTAGAATCGATTTCTTATTATGTATCACCAAAATATTGATATATCTTTAGTAATGCTTATTAATTTTACATTTATTAAATTATTTGTTGCTCTATTGAAATTTAGACCATCAGGCGCAGTTATCTCTGCATCCTCCAAGATACATGTCAGTGTTCTACTTATGGCTGACTCATGAAGACTGACACAAAACAAGTTGTAACCATTAATTAAGGTTTTCCTGTGAGTGCTGTAAGCTTGGGTCTGGATGTGAGCATCTGCTACATAAATGGATGACCTTAGACATACATTTATGCTGTTTTTAACCACATTTTAAGGTCTATATTTTACTCACATTTTGAATGAAAGTGGCACTGTACTTGTTTATCAAACAGTGTATATAAGGTATGCTGAATGCCATATTACACCGAAAACACAAGATGCATTTATCCTTGTGATTCCCGTGATCTTTGCATGACATCACTAATAAGGAAACTTAGCAAGTATATAATACAGGTATTAGTTATTTGACTTTTCATTTTGTTTATGGTTCTCTCACACCCGGTTAAACTGCTATTTTGTGTGGCATTAAAAGTCAGCAGCTGACATTGCACCAGCTGTAGTCCCCTCTATTGTTTCACTATTGACTCAGCACAGTGTGTATGTGATTGAAACACATTGCTGAGCCCAGGGATTAGCCACAAAATGTTCTGAAAGGGACACCACCAGAGAAGTCTGCATGTTATGATTTCCTTATGGGTAACACTTACTGGCCAATACAGATCCCTTCTCAAAATCCTACATCATATCCTGTAATGTCTGTTCCGTCTCCTTAATGCATGTGTAGTGGAAGCCTGGGAGTGCTCCACAACAGCTCCCACTGCAAGGGAGACGTGACAGACCCAGAAGAGGAGGACCAGCCACTAGGTACAAGGTAAGTATGGGAGCTGTACAGGGGGGGGGGGTGGGGGTCAGAATAGGATAGGGGCGGGCGGGGCAGAAACCGAAGTGACCAGCATATGCCGGGTCCAATAAACTAGTGATTTTAATAATGGTGCTAGTCCAGTCGTCATTTCTGTTTGTACAGCTGCATCCCCATGTGGCACAAAGACTTGCCCTGGCATCTTAGCTATACTTCCAGGAATTGCAGGGTGTTTTTTCAACAAACGTGGCCAAAGACCCACGACCTGATTTAGAGTTGGACATAAGCTCACATTTGCCAAGTAAAAATGCACTGGTCAGATGGAACATGTACACACAAACAGAAAAAAACTTAATACAAGTTGCACTTGCTTACGATTGCATTTGGAGATTAATTGGGGTATGTACATTACATGTAAGTTCAGTACAGTAAGGGTGCACACATGTTTATCACATCCGCTACAGATGACCTCTATTTAGGCATGGAGATGTATGTATTGCACGCCATAAGCCTAAGGCTGGGTACACACCTAAACAACCGGAAATAGTGCGGATGATCAGGACGATTTGTCTTCACCCTGGACATCACATGATTGCCAGTACACACTTGAAAGATGTAATGAAAGACAGAACAATCACTGTTCTGTCCGTCATTAACTTGTACATGCTCACATGCGATATTGTATGATTGACTGTGCAGCATAGCCAATCGCACGATATCACATGCTCCCGCAGGTACGCGCAAATGGGGAATACACATAGCACGATATGCCCGATTTGTCGTACAGGTGTATGCACCCTAAGAGTGGGCACACACTAAGACGATATCTGGACAATCTGCCATATTGAAACATCAAACAGTCTACATTGTCTATTGTGTACCCACAATCACGCGCTCCCGCGGGTCACAAACAAAATCTTCTAGTTGGTGGTGCTGTATAGCCAATCAGATGATATTGTATGCAGGACTTTGCAGTTTAATGAAGGGTTAAATTAGGTATTGTGCCATCGCTCCTTAAATAGTGTAGTGTGTACGCCCAACCTGTGGTGGTCCGGGGCGAAGGAAAAACGCCCTGAACATCTGCGTAACTAGCCATCGTTCTTATGTGTACCAGGCCATAGTATAAAGATACAATTTGATGAAAATTACATCAATACATTTCTTTACTGTGTTATATATATATTTTACAAAAAAAATCTTACGGTTTCACATGTCCCATTAAGGCTTCTTAGACATGATCTGAAAATTCACAAAACCTATTGATTTTCTGCCACTCAAACTTCAAAAAGCAATGAAATTACAATCGTTAAGGCTGACGCCTTAATGGACGTGTTCCTTGTGCAATACAGATATGGTATGCCATCACCCTGTGGTTAACTGCAGATTCAGCACTCTCACAGACTGAGATTGCTGTCACTCACAAAATGGTGGAGCTGCTAATTCACAGAATTGTGTGCTCACTGGAATACACACATGCAGTCTATGCAACTGAGGTCAAAGCAGAGAATAGAGCTGTGCAGATAAAAGTGGTGTGGATGGGGGGAGGAGACAGCAGCGTGGATAGGTGAGACACAAAGGCGTGTAGAGGAGGGAAGGTTAAGCCATACAGAGGGGGGGTAGCCAAAGTAATGCAGATGGGTGTAAACAGTGGTGCGGATGGGGGGAAACAGAGAGGCACGGTTTGGGAGAACAGCGACGTGGATGGGGAAGAGAGTGGCATGGACATGGGAAGACAGAGCAGTGCAGATGGGTAAAGACAGATTGGTGCGGATAAGGGAATACAGACTAGCACAAATAGGAGAACACACAAGAGTAGGGATTGGGGAAGACAGATTAGTGTGGATGGGTAGGAAGACAGAGTAGTGCGGGTGGGGGAGGAGACAGAGTTGCACAGTTGGGGGGGACAGAGTGGTGCAGATGGAGGAAGAAAGAGTGCCACAGAGGAAAGGAAGACAGTGGCGTGGCTTAGGGAAAGGCAGTGGTGCAGAGGAAACAGAGTGGCATGGATGCAGGGTGGTGCAGATGGAGAAGGAGATTGGTACGGATGAGAGAACACAGACTACCATAGTTCGGAGACCACACAGCAGTAGGGATTGGGGAAGACAGATTGGTGTGGATGGGAAGGAAGACACAGTTGCACGGTTGGGGGACCAGAGTAGTGCAGATGGAGGTAGAAAGTGCCACAGATGAGAGAAAGACAGCAACGTGGCTGTGGAGAAGGCACGGATGCAGAACGTGCGGCTGGGGAAAAACATTGGTGCAGATGAGGGAACACAGACTATCACAGTTGGGAGACCACACAGCAGTAGGGATTGGGGAATATATAGCAGCATGGAGGAATATAGGGGAAGAAAGTGTACATGCATAGACAGAGTATGATATTTTAAAAAATAAGGGAGCTGAACGTGTATTCTAAATGAGATAAATGTATGCTTGTGAGAAGGATGTTGGAAGCCAGTGAGATTATTTTGGTGATCAAATGGGAAGATTGTGGGCACTGAGTGGGATGTGGGAGCTACATAACTGCTCAAACCTCAGTTGCATAGACTGCATGTGTGTATTCCAATGAGCACACAATTCTGTCAATTAGCAGCTCCACCATTTTGTGAGTGACAGCAATCTCATTCTGTGAGAGTGCTGAATCTACAGTTAACCACAGGGTGTGATGGCACACCATATCTGTATTGCGCAAGGAACATGTCCATTAAGGAGTCAGCCTTAATTATCGTAATCTCACTGCTTTTTGAAGTTTGAGTGGCAGAAAATCAATAGGTTTTGTGAATTTTCAGATCATGTCTAAGCAGCCTTAATGGGACATGTGAAACCGTAAGGTTTTTTGTCTTTTGAATTTCATAGCTTTTTTAAAATGTATTAACTATCAGAGTTTGGATGAGCAAACTGGGCCACCTGCAGGAGAGAAGGGCAACAAAATGGTACACTAATGCAGGTGGAAGAGGGGACAGAACACAGGAGGTTGGTTTGGGAGGTGCAGAGTGCGAGACAACTGTAGGCATGTGGGGTAGCGGCAGCAGCTGTGGTGCAGAGCAGTGGCAGCGGTGCAGTGCAAAGGGGGCATCAATGGGTGACAGAGGGCTCATGCATATGCATATGCACGTGAGAAAATCAAATCAATGTCACAGATGCACGAATGTAGCAGTGAAATCCATCTACGCATCTGTTAAAAATTGAATGTGTAAAAAAAAAAAAAGAAAAAAGGCCCCAGTACTGGTTGCTACATAAAGGGGACAAACGACGTAGGGGTTCCCCGTATGAAGCACAACCAGCACCAGGCTTTTGAGAACCAGTCCTGGTTGCCAAAATACGGGGGGCAAATGACGTAAGGGTCCCCCGTATTTAGCGCAACCAGAACTGGGCTCTGAGCCGGTCCTGGTTCTGGAAATACAGGGGGGGAAAAATGCATAGGGCCCCCTGTATTTCCCAGAACCAGCACCGGACCCTTTCTAGCAGGGGGTGATGCCACAGCCAGGGGAGCCTTTTCACTGGGACCCCCAGCCGAAGCATCACCCCTGACTGCTAGTCAGCCCAGGCCGGGGATCCCAGAGGAGTTTGGGACCACCCCCCTCTCCAGGGCACCCCAAACCCAGGCTAATAGACCGGGGCTATCCCCAGCACCCCTGGGCAGTGGGGTGCTTGGTTGATTTGTGTTGTGTGGTGCATATGAATATATAAATAACTATAAGTCCCAGCAGGCATCCCCACATACTGGCAACATGGAGAACCACAAGTACCAGCATGTGGGGCACTAAGGGCCTGCTGGTACCTATAATACCCCTGCAAAAGAAATATTAAAATAAAACAAATAAACACCGATTTTTTAAAGATTTTATTTACCGGGACTTTCACCTGGGGGGCAGCAGCCTTAAGCTCTTTTACATGGCTGCCGCTCCCCCAAGACTTCTATGGAGTCTTCACCTGGAGCGATGGCCTTTAAGCTCTTTTTCCTGGCCGTCGCCCATCCAGGGCTTCCGCAGCGTCTTCTATCCTCTGTCTTTGGCAGCTCTTCTCTGCTGCCTCCCCGTTGCCGACTGAGTGCACGGCAACTCGCGCTGGCAGTATTTAAGCCAGCCGAGGGGGCGGGGCGATGACGTAATGAGCCGTGATTGGCTCGCGGTAGCCATCTTTGAATTTCAAAAATGGCGCTGAGGCGTCATTTTTGAAAAGGGCACGCTCGGTTCTCATCATTGAATTCAATGGTGAGAACCACTCATTGGCTGAGAGGTGGAAGGCTTGCCTCTCTCAGTCAATGAGCGTGCAGCACCAGGATTTCTGGACTTAAATCCCGCAGCACAGCTGTCATTCGGGTAGTAGTGTCCTTAGAGGACACTACTAATGTCCATGGGCTCGGGTAATTCGTGTTATTTTTTTTTCGTTACTTTGGAACGAAGAGGACAGATCCACGCATAGGAGGAGGTGAGTATGAAATTTTTTATTACAGGTACACCATTGGATTACCTACTGGATTGGCTTCAGGGATACATAGGTGAGTATGTGAGATAATGTGAATGCATGTGAGAGTACATGTGTGTGTGCGCATGTGTGTGCGCATGTATGTTTTAATAAAATTATACTTTTCTACGGTGTTGTGTGTTTTTTTAATATTGCTTTTGTTGTGGAACTACAGCTACCAGGGGAAGGCTTGCTGGGAACTGTAGTTCCACAGCAAAAGACAATATTTTCAATTAATTGCACCACACTTTACATAATCAATAGCCCTGGGCTATCAGCCTGGGCCTGGGGTGCCCTGGAGAGGGGGACCCCTTTATTGGGGGGTCCCCAACTCCCCAGGGATCCCCGGCCTGGGCCGACTAGCGGTCAGTGGTGATGCTGCGGCTGAGGGGCCCGGTGAAAGGGCTCCCCTGGCTGCGGCATCACCCCCCCACCCCCCGCTAGAAAGAGTCTGGTGCTGGTTCTGGGAAATACAGGAGGGCCCTATGCATTTTTGCCCTCTATTTCCAGAACCAGGACCGGCTCAGAGCCCAGTGCTGGTTGCACTAAATACGGGGGACCCCTAAGTCAGTTTGTCCCCTGTTTTTAGCACAACCAGTACTAGGGCTCCATAGCCCGGGGCTGGATGGTTTTTTGGGGAGGGGGTCACACCATTTTTTATTTTTTTTTTAAACACTGATTTTATTTTTAAACACAGAAGAACAGACGGGTCTCACTGACCCGTTCGTACTTCTATGTTTGTTTTTTTTAAACACAGATGCAGGTATCACGGAATTTTCAGATCTGAGCCTGCATCTGTGTGCCGCTACCTCCCCCGGGTCCTAACGCCTGCACCACCACCGCCAACGCCCACTACCGTCCCCGGTTTCCGGCGGCAGCTAATGCCCACTAGCCCCTACCCCCTCTTCCCCACATCTCGGCAGCAGCAAACGCCGGCTTCCTGCCCCCCGGTCCCGGCCCCCGCAAACCACAGCCATCTTGCTGTACCCAAGTGATGCCACTAATACTACACCTGCTGGAGGCTCCTACTGAGGCTGCGCAACAAGTTGAAAAGTCCTATCTCTACAATGGTGCATTCTTCAGGTAATAGTTTAAAAACTGTAACTTTCTAAATTACCTGAACCCCAAAAGCATGTACCCTGGCACAATAGCTACCTAGTAAAACAAACCCCAAGTCGAAATTCGCCTCCTACCTTAAGTTTTGCCTTCCCAAAAAAAAACCATAAACTATAGCAGAAAAGTGGTCCTAACTGAGAATGTCAGAAAAATGTGACAGTTGGAGCTTTAGATTACTCCCATGTCCTCAGTTTTTATGTTTTTGCCCTAAAATTTGGCATACAGCATCGAGCGACGGTTCTACCCGCCCCTACCAAATTTCAACTCGCTACCTCCTACAGCTTTTGAGGTGTAGCCCCTTAAACACCCTGCCCCCCTCTTCGGAATTCTCTATGGAGAAATCCATTTTTTTAGATGCAACCTTAATACAAGGGCACACAACTGTGCATATATATATATATATATATATATATATATATATATATATATATATATAAAATTATTAATTTTTTTTTTTTATTAAATCAAGGAAACAATGAGGTTAGTGTCACCTGCAAAAAACGTTACCCAAGCACCAAACTAAAACATGTTGGATGAGTCAGGCTATCATAGAGCAGATCTGTGCATCACATGACCTCCCCCGCAAAACACAAGGTGGTCACACATCACAAACAATGACAGAGTGCAATCTGCTTCACTGGGACTCCAGAGGGGATGTGGAAGAATTATGGACTAAGTGGCACATGGAAGATGTGAGGGACATTTGAGATGAGTGATACATGTCAGTGTACACAGTCACATTCAGGGGGAGATGTATCAAGCCGCGGAGAGAGATAATTTGGAGAAGTTGCCCAAAGCTACCAATTAGCTTGTTACTGTCATTTATCAAGTGGTATCTGTCAAATTACAGTTGAATGCTGGTTGGCTACTTTGGGCAACTACGCCACTTATCTTTCGGAGGCTTGATACATACCGCTCTGGATCTGTTTTTTTTTTTTCATTAGTTATATGAAGCTATTGTAAACATTATAAAACAATGTATTATTATTTTGATTTACCCATAAAATGATAATACTCCTCTTTGGATAAAAACACCTTCATGATTTATAGTAATTTTACATTTTATGTATACTTCTGAAATACAAATGGTCTCATATTCAAAGAATCTCTAAGATATCAGACAACTGCAGGTACCGACTGACTGAGAACATGGCTCATTATCATTTATGGAGCTATGACTATTACTTCTACTTAGCTTTTATACATTTGCTATGGCACTATTACCATTTACTGGCTAACGTCCTAATGGTTTTGTTTATTCATGTGCAATAGAAGTGCAATAGAAGGTGGAGCTTATTATGCTATAAGCAATGATCTATGAGAAAGACTGGAACTAACCCCATGGTGTAAGGAGAATTCCTGTTGTTCTTCTGCCATTTAATAAATAAACCTTTTTAAGAAAACCGTTCCATATCTCTTTGTGAATCATAGACTACCACTAAAAAAATATGCCAACAAGGTCTCGTCTCCCAGAATTCAGTGGGGACGATTCAATTGTTTAGCCGACGGCTTTATTTTTTTTTTACCAAGCCGCCCGCCGAAGCAAAGCAATTGTTCCTCCGTCTGAGCCGGCGCCGACATTTCTACGCGCACCCTCAAGGGTGCAAGCAGAAATGTGTGAGAAACTTGTGGTTAGGGTGTGCTAACCTCAGTTAGGGTGCCCTAACAAGAACTTTAGACGGGTTTAGCCATTTTACACGGCTAAACCCAGTCTAACAGTGCATGAAGAGGACGATAATTAATGAGCACCCAGAACAATTGCAGTGCAAAACTGGGCGCTCATTATAGCCGCCCACGCAACATTTGAATCTCCCCCAGCGTGGCTAGAAATGGTATTCGGGGCAGAATTATTGGTGAGGCTATGACAGCTTTAGGTGACACTTTACAAAAAGTTATTGTCCTCTAATTATTAAATGCAGATGCATTTCAAAAAATCAAAAATAAAATATTTCTACTATTGATTAATAACACAGCATTAAACAAGTTCCTCCATAAGCTAGATGCTAGAAATGTTACACATACATATTATATATAAAGTAAAGGTATTAAGGGGGAGATTAAATTGTTTTGCGCACCCCTCGCTGGGTGTCTATACGAATAGGCGCCCGACGGAGCAATTCAATGGTTTCTCTGTTCGGGCGCCCATTAGTATTTAACGCGCCTAGAAGCACAGGGTTTAGCTGCCTAAAGAGTCTAAACCCATCTAAAGAAGTGGTTAGGGTGCCAAAAACACTGTTAAGGCGCCCAAAGCAACGGACTTTGCACACATTTCTTCTTGCACCTCAGGAAGCTGCATGAAGAAGTGTCGTTTCCCCACGCAGCTTTAGGCGTATGAACAAGACAATAATTTAATTGCTGTTGGGCAGCTGTTTGTAATAAATGCCTAGTTAGGAGCGTCCAAAACAATTGAATTGCCCCCTAAGAGCATGACACAAAATACTGATACCATATAGCCATATTACTTGCTACCTAGCCAGCTAATGTTCCATAGTGCCAGCACCAGTATTCCTCACACAGTGTACCAGGTCAGACTCCTCCACAAGAAAGAGCTTTCATATAAAACGCTGGTTTAGGATTCTTCATGTAACCGGCTGTCAATGTCAACAATATTACTAAGGAAAAGTGGCTTACAAGATGAAACTATCTAACTGCATTGATGTAACAGATGAGCTCTTCTAAAGTGCCTGGAGAGAGTATGAGCGTGTGCTACTTACATGGAACACATTACCCAGGACAAATTTATGGGTTTACTATACTATAGGTATTTTCCCAAAATAATAAAATAAAATACACTTCTATAGTAAAAATATGAGATATGGTAAGAACTTACCCTTGTTATCTCTATTTCTACGAAGTCCATAGGGTTCCACAGGATACCTTGGGGTATAGGTGTGACGTCAGTCGCAGGGCACCAAAGAGTTAAGCTTTCAGCCTCCCAGGATGCACTAGGTCCCCCTCCTATACCCCGCCCCCGGGCCAAGGCACCTCAGTTAGTTACCAAGCCATAGGCCGGAGGAGGAGAAGGAAGAGAGAGAACAAAGATCTGGACACATACAAGAATCACATTCTCACCAGAGGGAGACGGAAAACCGGTGACCAGAGCAAAGCCCATCTGCAGCACAGGTGCGACAGGGCGGGAGTCCTGTGGAACCCTATAGACTTCGTAGAAATAGAGATAACAAGGGTAAGTTCTTACCATATCTCATATTTTCTACTTCAGGGTCCATAGGGTATCCACAGGATACCTTGGGGATGTCCCAAAGCAGTATCCTTTAAGGGTGGGGACGCTCCTGTGCAGAAAGGAGAATCCGCCGCCCGAAGGAAGCATCCTGAGAGGCGAAGGTGTCAAACCTGTAATACCTCACGAAGGTATGGACAGAAGACCACGTAGCAGCCTTGCAGATCTGAACTGCCGAGGCACCACGTCGAGCTGCCCACGAAGGACCCACAGACCTAGTGGAATGAGCCTTCAGAGAAGGAGGGACCGGTAGGCCTTCATGAAGATAAGCTTCAGAAATAGCCATACGGATCCAGGCTGCCAAAGTTTGCTTTGAAGCAGGCCAACCCTTTTTACGGAAGCCATAGAGGACAAACAAAGCGTCCGACTTCCTAAACGAAGAAGTGCGGTCAACATAAGTCCTTAAGGCCCGCACAACATCCAAAGAGGCCTCACCCACGGAAAGACCCGGTGAGTTAAAGGCCGGAACAACTATTTCCTCGTTAACATGAAACCGGGAAACAACTTTGGGAAGAAACTCGGGCCGAGTGCGGAGCACTGCCCTGTTCCCATAAAAAACCAAGAAAGGGGGTCTACAAGAAAGAGCCCCTAACTCAGAAACACGTCTGGCCGAAGCAATGGCCAGAAGGAAAACAGTCTTAGCTGTTAGCCATTTAAGATCCACTGAGCCCAGTGGTTCAAACGGCGGTCCTTGGAGAGCCCTCAGGACCACAGCCAAATCCCAAGGCGCCACAGGTGGAACAAAGGGCGGCTGAATGCGGAGAACACCCTGCATAAAGGAGCGCACATCCGGGATTGTAGCAATCCTACGGTGAAACCAGACAGATAGGGCCGAAACCTGTACCTTCAAAGAAGCAAGGCGAAGCCCATGATCTAGTCCCGCTTGCAGGAAGGCGAGAATCCGAGACAGACGAAACTCCCGCGGTGCATAACCTCTCGGTCGACACCACTGGAAGAACGTATGCCACACGCGATGGTATATCCTCGCGGAAGACGGTTTCCGAGCTCGTAACATGGTACGCACCACAGAGCTGGAAAACCCCCGGGACCTCAGCATGGCCGTCTCAACAGCCAAGGCGTCAAAGACAGCCGAGTCAGGTCCGGGTGAAGGCAAGGACCCTGAGACAGAAGGTCCGGTCCTAGCGGCAACCGCAGAGGACTGTCCACGGACAGACCCTGAAGGTCTGAGAACCAGTGCCGTCTGGGCCACGCGGGAGCTATCAACAGGAGCGTCCCTCCTTCCTGTTTGAATTTCCGGATTACCCGTGGAAGAAGGGAGACCGGAGGGAACAGGTATGCGAACCGGAACGTCCACCGGACGGACAGAGCATCCACCAGAGACGCCCCTTCGTCTCTTGTGCGAGACCCGTACACCGGCAACTTGTTGTTGTGCCGGGACGCCATGAGGTCGATTTCTGGAAGACCCCACCTGTCCACCAGTAGTTGAAAAACGTCCGGGTGCAGGGACCATTCCCCCGGATGAACGTCCTGGCGACTTAGAAAGTCCGCCTCCCAATTTAGCACTCCCGGGATGAAGACCGCTGATATGGCCGGAAGATTGCGCTCCGCCCAAACCAGGATCCGAGAGACCTCTACGAGAGCTGCCCGACTGCGAGTTCCTCCTTGCCTGTTTATGTAGGCCACGGTGGTAGCGTTGTCCGACTGGACCTGCACCGGGCGACCCTGGAGAAACCGCTGTGCCTGCTGGAGAGCATTGAAGACCGCACGGAGTTCCAAGATATTTATTGGAAGCTCCGCTTCTGTCGGCGTCCACCTGCCCTGGAACAAGTGTGGACCCGAAACTGCTCCCCAGCCCCGAAGACTGGCGTCCGTTGTCAACAGGACCCAATTTGGAACCCAGAACGGACGTCCCTTGTTGAGGTGGGTCGTCTGTAACCACCACGCAAGGGACAGGCGAACCTCCTGGGTGAGCACAATCGTCTGGGACTTCAGAGACTGAGTCAGCCCGTTCCACTTGGACAGGATCAGGTGCTGCAGAGGTCTGGAGTGAAACTGGGCGTATTCCACCATGTCGAACACCGACACCATGGAGCCCAGTAACCTCATCGCCGAGTGTAAGGACACCCGGCGGCTGTGCAGGCAACTGTGCACCCTTGACTGTAAAGCAGAGATCTTGTCCTCCGTCACGAAGATCCTTTGCTGTCCCGAGTCCAATAAGGCTCCAAGATGCAGAATCCTCCGAGACGGGATTAGAGTGGACTTCTGCCAGTTGATTAGCCAGCCGTGCCGTTGCAGCAGTGCAATGGCCAGGTCCAAGTGGCGTAACAGGAGCTCTGGAGATCCTGCCACCAATAACAGGTCGTCCAAATACGGCAACATGCGGACTCCCTGCAGCCGCAGAGAAGCCGCCATGACCGCCATCACCTTGGTGAAAACACGTGGTGCTGTTGCCAGGCCAAAAGGTAACGCCCGAAACTGGAAGTGGTCGCTGCGGATTGCAAACCTGAGCAACTGTTGATGGCGCAAAAGAATAGGGACATGCAGGTAAGCGTCCTGTATGTCCAATGACACCAAGTAGTCCCCAGGTTCCAGCGCCAGAATGATGGACCGTAGGGTCTCCATCCGAAACTTCGGGACCCGCAAAGACTTGTTGAGTGCTTTGAGGTTGAGAATCGGACGATATGACCCATTGGGTTTCTGTACCAAAAATAGATTTGAATAGAAACCCTGGCCCCTCTGGGAGAATGGAACAGCCACTATAACTCCAGCCTGGAGCATAAGTGTGCAATACCTTCCGCAGCCTTGTTCCGGTCTGATGGGAGACCCGTGGTGAAGAAGCGAGCCGGGGGTCTGTGCCGGAAGGAGAGGGCGTATCCGTGGGAAACCACCTCCAGAACCCAAGTGTCTGTCGTAGTGGTCGACCAACACTGGGCGAACTGTAGCAGGCGGCCTCCCACCCTGGGATCCCCCAAAGGGAGGCCCGGACCGTCAGGCCGCAGGCTTGTCATCTGGCTTGGGGGCCGGACGTCTGGTACTCCATGCCTGCTTCCGGGGCTTGACCGATTTCTTAGGGCCAGCCTGTCGAGGAAACGACTGTGGTTTGGGCCTGCCCTGGGCCCTAGATGACCGAAAGGACGATGGTCCCGAACCAGAAGGAGCAGCGGCCGACGGGAGACAAGCAGATTTGGCTGCCGCCAGCGTGGCCACAATCTTATCCAGATCCGGACCGAAGAGAACTTCTCCGGTAAACGGCAACGCTTCCAGACCTTTCTTGGAATCTGCGTCCGCCTTCCAGGATCGCAGCCACAAGGTGCGACGAGCAGCTACCGCTGCTGAAGAAATTCTAGACACCAGAGTACTAATGTCTAGAGCCGCCTCGTTGATGTAGGTGGCCGAATCACGGAGATTGCCAATCAACTCCGCCTGTTCGGCCGGACAGTCGGATTCAAAAGAAGCCTCTAATGAATCCGCCCAGCGCTCCATCGCTCTGGCAACCCAGCAAATGGCAATAGCCGGCCGTGCTGCCCCCCCTGCAAGGGAATAAGCGGACTTCAGGCAGATTTCTACCTTGCGGTCCGTAGCATCCTTAAGGGAGGACATGGATGGCATCGGCAATGTGGCACTACGGACAAGACGGGTCACGTGAGAATCCACCTGTGGTGGGGATTCCCACTTAGCAAAATAATTATCCGCGAACGGATAAGCCACCGCCAGGCGTCTCTGCGGCTGGTATCTTTTGCCAGGTTGTTTCCACGCCTCCTCTAAATGGTCCACCAACTGACCCGAAAGAGGAAAGACTGTGGCATCGCCCTTCACATCTTTGAAAAAGGCATACTTAGATTTAGCCGCTGGGGGAACTTCGTCCTCAATCACCAAGGCTGTGCGGACCGCCCGAATAAGTCCAGGAATATATACTTTGGACTTAGCATCAGCGTCCTTAGTATGGAGAGGTTCCTGATCGTAAGGATCCAGAATCTCCCCATCATCAGACGTCCCTTCGTCATCCTCATAAGGAGCGGACAGAGACGCCACCGGCCTTTTATGAGGCCGCATCACAGACTCCCCTTGCAACACATCCGACAAGTGCTGTACAGAACTCGTCAGGGAGTTAACCCACGCTGGCTCCTGAGAACCCGGGAGCGGGGAAATAGGGAGACTGTGGGGTACCACCAATTGTCGTGGGAACCCCTGCATGGGTGACGACACCACAGACTGCTGGGACAAACCCATCGGAGTAAACGCGGGCTGCGGAGCTAACTGGCCCACTAAAGCTGTTAACGCCTGAGCGAAACAAGCCCAGGGCGGCTCCTGTACCGGTGCTGTAACCGTAATAGGCCGCGCCATGGACAAACACTGCCGGCAAAGGCCCTCCGCGCTACCCTCCCCCTCCGCTAACGGTACTTTGCACGTGGTACACTGTAGCCGGAGGGGAAAATCACTTTCAGACATGATGGCACCACGTATGTGACCTCTCTCACCAATTAAGTATTAAATAGGCGAGAGACCACCCTGCAGCACCGCACCGCAAGGGCTTTAGCAGAAGAACAGGGACAGTAATAAAGCTGACAGTTTAGAGAAGAAAAGTTACAGGCAGCGCTAGCACAGTCACATACAATGCAGAGAAATAACAATTCCTGCACTAACAGCGCTGATTACTCAACTACACAGACACAGGGCCTGGTAGGACACAGCGCTGCATACACAGACCTGAGCCACAGCGGAGGAGAGGTATGCGGGGGGACCCAGACCACGATGCTTCCGTCCAGCGCTTCCAGCAGCGTTCACCATGCGTTCTGGAGAAGATGGCCGCCGAGGAGCAGAGAGGAGGCTGGCCTGGGGGAGGAGCGCTGCCACAGGACCAGTCGGCAGCATGCAGAGAGGGCTGTGTGCAGCGGGGGAGGCGCCGGCTGTGAGACAGGGAAGGCGCGCTCCCCTGGCATGCATTTAACCCCTGGGACGCCGCAGCGCTACCGCTCTGCTGCGGTCCGCTGTCCCAGGGGGTAGTGGAAGCGCAGGTTGGTCGCCTGGCTCCACGCTGCAGCCAGTCCCCAGGGAGCCCCCTGCCTGGGGACTTAGGACCATGTGATCAGCGGGGACCCACCGCGGGACCCCGCTGCTTACCTCTGTCCCCCTTGAATCCGGCCATGGTCCGGAGCATCTGGGGTCACCGCTAGCTGTGACCCCAGACGCCCACCAGCATCCCCGGATCAGTACCGGCGTTCTGGTACCGGCGGGGTGTAGGGAAGACAGCATGGACGTCAGGACTGACTGTCCATGCTGTTCATCCAGATGTGCAGCCACAGCTGCATGAAGAAAAAGCTTCAGGGGCTCTTCTAGCCCCCACTCCAAAAGGTGCACCCGACTCCGGCCGGGCACCAAACTAAACTAAGGTGCCTTGGCCCGGGGGCGGGGTATAGGAGGGGGACCTAGTGCATCCTGGGAGGCTGAAAGCTTAACTCTTTGGTGCCCTGCGACTGACGTCACACCTATACCCCAAGGTATCCTGTGGATACCCTATGGACCCTGAAGTAGAAATAAAATGTAAATAAATCTTATGACATTTACAACATTGAAATGTTTATTTTACTTTTTTTTTTTTTAAGTAAATCAGGAAAAATAGGAGTAAAATTCATTACGACTTGTTTCTAAGCACCTGCCGAAGCTGAAATGATCAATCCCAGTCATTTTACAGTTACTATTGTTTGCATCTCTATACCATGCTGGCTAAATACACAAGATCCAGCCGCCTTCTTGCCTACAAATGTAGTCATGTGGGCTTTCCTGCAAATCTCCTGTCTCTCTAATGGTGCATACACACGGTCAGATAAGTCAGATGAACGATTTGACCAACAGATTGAACGATTTTAGACTGTATTAAAATTAATGGAATTGTCAAAATCTGACAGCAAACACATCAGAGGTCAGATATCGTTATCTGACAAGCGGGAACGCGCATCGTTCATCATTGCAGGCTCACACGTCAGATTTTCTTTCAGATATGAATGATTTTTAAAATTGTTATCGTTCAGATCTGACAAAAAGTCTGAACGTGTGTATGCACCTTAACACATGGAGATGACCTATGCACAGCATATTTTAGTACTATAAAATATTGGGCATTACAGTACATTAGAGGAGTAGCACTTGTAAAGTCATTACCGTACAGTCTTGGAGCAGGGATTTCAGAGGGAGGGTCATACAGAATTAAGAGGAATTGTACATTTCCATGGACCATCCATTTAAATTAGAAAAAAAAGAGAAATACTACTCACATGTTGAGATGCCAGCTCCAACCATACACACCACATTCTTACCTGCAAGGGACAATGAAGAAATGGTGAGAAAGCGTGGAGAACACAGATTTATAATGGCATCAACAATAGGCACAGTGGCTGCTTTCCATGTTCTAGCCATGGACAGTCTCACAGCGATAGGAACTGTTTCAGATACAATCTAATAGTCAGTGACTTCTGTATACGCTGGTGTGTTACATTGCACTGTTCATCTATGGCATTTAACACCTAGTAAAACCAAAATAAGAAATCTGAAACCAAAAACAAAAAAAAAAAAAATCAAGATCGCTGGGGTTCAGTAGTTATTTAAATGTTTATATTTAGAATTTTATATATTCACAAATTAATATAACATATTATATTAGGTATTCATTGTAATCATGTCGCTATTAACATCCACTTGTTAATATATTTTTCATTAATTATGTATTAATTGATGCTAAACACAATTAATGCTTTATTTCACTGTAGCTGATTTAATGTGAAAAGTTTAACACTGTACAGCTATATAAGACATGCCAAACTAGAATCAATTATTTTATATGAAACTTACCATTAATATATTTAAACAAAAACTCTAAAGAGTATTTTTATTGTTATTGACTTTTCCATTATCTTAGTAATAGATGGGTTAAACTGTTTGCAGAACAGTGCAGTTGACCAGCTCCAAATACTGGCATCTTTCCACTATAAAAAGGACAGTTATGGTAAAACTTACCTTTGTTAACGTTCTTTCTTCGAAGTCCATAGGGTCCACAGAGAGACAATGGGGTGTAGGTGGGAACTACCGGACACCAACAGCAAAGCTTTTCAATCCCAGGATGCTCCGGTCCTTCCCCCTTTTCCCCGCCCACAGCCTGGGGGCAACTGTTTTGTTAACAAACCCAAGGCAGGAGCAGGAGCAGGAGCAGGAGAGGAGGAAAACTGGCACACTGAAGAATCACACTCACACACAGAAGGAAACAAGTGACCAAGAGAAGAAACCCATAGAAGCTAGGAGCATCAGGGCGGGTGCCTGTGGAGCCTAATGGACTTCGAAGAAAGAGTTAACAAAAGGTAAGCTTTACCATAACTCTCTTTTTTCTTCTTCAGGGTCCATAGGACTCCACATGGAGACAATGGGGATGTCCCAAAGCAGTTGTTCAAGGACGGGAACGCTCCTGACCGGATAGGAGAACCCTACGCCCGAAGGAAGCATCCTGAGAGGCAAATGTATCAAAGGCATAAAACCTAAGAAAGGTGTGGACAGACAACCAGGTGGCTGCCCTGCATAGCTGTTCAGCTGAGGCGCCACGCCAGGCTGCCCATGAGGGACCCACAGAGCGAGTAGAATGAGCAGATACTGTAGCTGGCACAGGAAGGCCAGACTACGTGTAAGCCTGTGAGATAGTCATGCAAATCCATTTGGCCAGAGTCTGTTAGCTGGCCATCCCTTCTTGTGGAATCTATATAGGACGAAGAGGGAGTCCGATTTCATGATGGAAGTAATACGGTCCACGTAGATCTTTAGAGCATGGATCACATCCAAAAAGGCCTCACCTGCCGAGAGGTCTGGTGTTTGAAAGGCCGGGACCACAATTTCCTCATTTAGCCCGGGCGTGTTCTAAGAACCGCCCTGTGCCGATGAAAGTTTACAACATGAAAGCGCCCCTAAATCCTATACCCTACAGGCAGATGCGATAGCCAGAAGAAACATTCTTCGAAGTGAGCCACTTGACATCCGCTAATTCCAGGGGTTCGAATGGAGGTTCTTGAAGTGCCACTGCCAAATCTCATGGAGCCACAGGAGGGACATAGGCAGGCTCTATACGGAGACAGTCTGCGCTGGAACCAGATGGATAAAGCAGAGACCTGCACTTTAAGAGATGCTAGACGGAAGCCTAGATCCAATCCAGCCTGAAGAAAGGCAAGAATTCTAGACACCTTAAAAACTTGGGGGTCAGTTTCTTGGAGCACAGAATTAGATATATGTATGCCATATTCTGTGATAGATCCTGGCTGAGGCCGGTTTACGGGCCCTGAGCATGGTCTGGACCACAGAACTGGAAAATCCCTTAGCCGTTAGGACGGATTTCTCAAGAGCCAAGCCGTACAGATGGGCCAGGTCCGGATGTAGACATGAACCCTGAGACAACAGGTCTACCCGTAGAGGAAGGTGAAGAGAAACGACTATGGAGAGACTGAAGATGGGAGTACAAATGGTGCCTGGGCCAAGCCGAAGCTATCAACAGGACTGTGCCCCCTTCCTGCTTGAACTTCCGAAGAACTTGAGGAAGAAGGGATATTGGATATGTAGGATAGTTGTCTAATGTGAGATATGTAGGATAGTTGTTCCTTTGAAGCCTTGGGGGGAGGGGATGTCTCTTCTAGGGCCTCTGCCAAACTCTCAATGGATTTTGCCAACCGGGCCGTAGCCTTAGCAGGACGAGTAATAGCTCCAGCAAGAGAGTATATGGATTTGTGACAAGCTTCTATACGCCTATCTATAGTCTTCGTCAAAGAGGTTACCAATGGGTAAGGTGGCATTCTTCACCAGACATGTTACATGAGAATCCACTTCCCATTTAGTGCAATCAGTAGCTGGAAGAAGGTAAAAGGAACTTAACATTTTGGAATTTGAAACCTTTTACCAGGCATATTCCATGATTCACTGATCAGAGTGAGGGAAAACTGGTAAAACTACCTTTTGTCGTTTAAAAAGTGGTTGTTTTTTCTTAGGAGCGGGTTCTTCCTCTTCTATTTGTAAAATAGATTTTACAGCTCTCACAAGAGCAGGTATATTTAATTTAGAGGGTGGCTCCTCGTCTCCTAAGATGGAGTCAGAGTGAGAGAGGTCTGCGTCTTCCGCCTCCCCAGATGATATATCAGAATCGGATAACTGGGTGGACTGGGAAGAGAACACAGCACGTTTAGTAGGTAAAGGCTTTTCCTTTTGCAGCATTTGCTGAAAAACTGTAGAGATATTAGTCAAACCATGTACTGAGGTAGAGAGTACGTCTACCCATGGGGGAAGCAAAGGATTTGCAGGGAGTACCTGCTCTGGCCATTCCACAGTGGGGGCTACCATGGGATTGCTAAGTGGTCCGCAATCTTTGTCAGTACCTGAGAAAAGGCAGCCCAGGGTGGGTCCTGAGGAGGAGACACCGGGGCTGAGGGGCCTGAGTCTGTGCAACAATTTGTACAAAGACCATCCTGAATGAGGTCATCTGGGGCTAAGCACGCTGAGCAGAAGTTACAAGACTCCAAAGTAGGAGCAGCAGCATCAGCCTGCTTGTTATTCTTTCTTCTGCCAGACATAGCCACAAGAATAATAAAACACACAGTATGATACATTGCAGTGAATACCCTGCAGTATGTGTAATATAGCACAGTGTAGTGTGCAACCACGCTATATAGTATGTAACAGCCCTCACAAATATATAGGAGATGTGAGGTACAATGAACCCCCCATACCTTAGTATATCAGGGTACATTAAAATAAAACAGTATAGAAAGTAGACATCACATACAAACACAGAAAAAAATACTATCTGCAATTGGCACTACAATCAACTACACAGACTGCAGTGGCTTACAAGATATAGTGCTGTATAACCCGGCCCGTGGGAGAGATATACAGGGAGACTGGACCCAGCATTACCGGAAACCTATGAAGCAGAAAATGGCTGCCGTGCTTCTCTGAGGGGGTGGAGGGTGAGGAAGGAGCAGCTCAGGGAATAGCTAGACCGCAATAGAATGGCACCCTGAGCTGGGGAGTGGCTGCAGGGAGAGCGCCTTCTCCCCATCCTGATGTTAACCACCGGGTCCCCTGGCCTCTAAATATGCCTCTGCGTCTGTATATTAATGCTCCGGTGGTCTAGTGAAGTTGTGAACGCACCAGTGCCCACATCAGCGCCTCCAGTCCGTCTCCAGAGACTAGAGGCTAGACTGTTTAAAGACGCGGTCCGCCTTACCTGTCCCTGGATTCTGGGCTGCAGTCTGGGGTCCGGGGAGCCCTGCCAGGAGTACCTAGTGTCACGGCACCGCGGAGGGGTGATGGAGCAGCAGCGCAGATGTCCAAGGGACAGTCTTTTGCTGCTGCTGTTTAAAACACTAAAAATAAAAAATCTCAAAAATAAGCTTGGGCTGCTTGAAGCAGCCCCACTGTTAAAAATGGTGACTCAGCTCCTGCCTGACACCAATGAAACTGAGTTGCCCTCAGGCTGTGGGCGGGGTATAGGGGGAAGGACCGAAGCATCCTGGGATTGAAAAGCATTGCTGTTGGTGTCCAGTCCTCCAAGGTCCCACCTACACCCCATTGTCTCCCTGTGGAGCCCTATGGACCCTGAAGAAGAAAGAGGGCTTAGTTACAATGTTAATAACCATAATCCTACTGTGAAGCAAGTTGTAATAGTGAAACGACTTTCAAAACTTCTGGGTAATTCTTTTGGAAAGTATGTGGCACTCACAGCAAAGAGGCAGATTTTTATCATACAGCAACAGACTAGCACCAGATTTCACTCCTTTGTCTGTACACAATGTTTTCCCTCCACTTAATGTGTAAATGTATGCTTCACAGTTATACAAAATATGCTAATTTTATTTATCTGTAATTTCCTTCACTGACCAGATGGTGGATTCCAGATAATGGGGGAGATGCACTAAGCCTTGGAGAGTGATAAAGTGGAGAGTGATAAAGTACCAACCAATCAGCTCCTACCTGTAATTTTTCAAACACAGAAACAGATAAATCTCAGGTGCACAAATAGCCTGTAAAGTGAGTTAGGAGCTAATTGGTTGGTACTTTTTCACTCTCCATGTTATATCTCCCTCACTGACTGAAGGTCATACTCTTAAATACTAGTTCGTTGGCATGGATCAATAATAATTCACAAAAAAAAAAAAAAAGTTAAAATTACTTCTACCAGTTTCTACAGCAGCCATAAGACTATCAATTAATAATTGTAATGTGCATATTATATATATGCCACGTTCTTAACCCCGACTAGAGGATTTCTGCTTGCACCCTCCTGAGGTTAGAGCAGAAATCCAACTAAAGTAGGGCCGCAATGTTGGTTTAGTATCGCGGCCGGCACTTAAGTCAGAGAATGCGGAGAAAGTAGGTTACCGCAACTCAACACCTGGCATTAGGCGCCGTAACCTGCATCTCCCGACTTAAGTGTAGGGCGCAAGGTGGACAACTGAATTGCTCCAGGGAGTCATTTCCGGCGCTATTCAACATAGCACTGTAGCGCCCCATATTTTATTAGTGAGGGATGAGGATGAAGTTTCCCTCATTCATTTTTACCAATTATAAATAATTGCCATTTGAATCTGAAATGTTCTTCCTGCATTAACAGAAAGTATTTTTTAATATTCCATAAGCCTTTTTTTTAGAATATAGAAAAATGTCACATCTTTCAGGAACAGATACAATTCCTTACTCTAAGGTTTCTTACATATACTATATTTTTTGTATATTCATTTTCTATATACAAATGATTCGGATTCAACAGATCATGAAAGGTTTGCCTAACTGATATTCTGGTACCAGCTGCAGCTGCAGGGAGGACCTATCATTGGACCCTAGGAGGTGAGCACTGATCAATTAACTTAGAATTCTTTGTAATAAACTTTTTTAGAATAAAAAAAATAAAGTATATGGAATGTGACTTACATTTGTCGCCAAGCATAAACTTGCTCACCCCTTCCAGGGTCAGTTCATCAAGGACTTTTTCTGGAGTGCCAAGGCCCAGTGTCCGGGAGAAAAGATTACGCAGAAAATCCACTGGCAAAAAAAAATTCTTGTGTGCAGTGAAAATAAACATACATTCCCTGGCTACAATATCTTTAAGCCTAGACATGCAAATGTTACCACAGTTTTGATCACAAGCACAGTGATATCTCAAAAAAACAATGACCAACTGATGCTGATGCTCTAAATATAGAAGATATTATTTGACTTATTATTTATCATTGTGTTTTTGCAGGTGCTTTAAAGTCATTTTTGTCTTTAACCTCATTATGGTGGATGTTAGATTTGTCAATTTATTATAGAAAGTATACCGCATAATCATAGCTAACAATATCTATATACTGGTATTTACTGTGACATGACAATAGTAATAACAGGGTGCTATAAAAACATACTTGCAGGTTCACACAATAATGTTCACTTTACTGGACACTATGGGCTAAATGTAATAGGGTGTCAGTTTTGATAACAGTACAAACTCGCACTTTCTCGCACTTTTAAAAAGTGCGAGTTTGTACTGAAACTCGCAAATTCAATAGCCTGCGAACTTTTCAGCTCGTAGCTAATGCATTTGCGAGTTTAGGACTATGTAAACTGACACCTTTTAATGCGAGTAGCATTAAAAGGTGCGAGTTTTAGAGAAGCCATCACAGATCAGTGAGATCCGTGATGGCTTCTGTGTGTGTTTTAAACAAAAAACGTGCACCCCCTCCCCAAAAGCATAACCAGCCCCGGGCTTTATAAAGCCTGTTCTGGTTCTAAAAATACCAAAAGTCCCCAAATAATAGACCTGCTTCAGGCTAGCGAGTACATCCTGAGCAGGTCAGATTAACACAGAAACATGCACATATCCATGAGATATGTATATGTTTCTGTGTGTACTTATGTAAAATGTTTTTAAATTAAAAAAAACGTGCACCCCCTCCCCAAAAGCATAACCAGCCCCGGGCTTTATAAAGCCTGTTCTGGTTCTAAAAATACAGGGGCCAAAATGTGTAGGGGGCCCCTGTACATTAACAACCAGCACAGGGCTTTGTTGAGCTGGTCCTGGTTCTGGAAAATCAGGGGACGAAACGAGTAGGGGGTCCCCTGAAAATTCCAGAACCAGCACCGAACTCTTTCTAGCGGGGGGATAATGCCACAGCCAGGGAAAACCTTTCACCGGTTTCCCCAGCCAAAGCATTATCCCTGACCGCTAGTCAGTCCAGGCCCCCAACTCCCCAGGATCCCTGGGGAGTTGGGTACCTCCCCCAATAAAGGGGTACCCCTCTCCAGGACACCCCAGGCCTAGACTGATAGCCCGGGGCTATCCCCGGCACCCTATGGCCGTGGGTGCCGGATTGATAGTGTTTGTGTAAAGTGTAAAAATGAAGTTTCCATATTGTCTTTAGTTGTAGAACCACAAGTACCAGCAAGCCTCCCCTGCATGCTGGTATTTGGAGAACCACAAATACCAGCATGCGGGGCATTACTACAAGTGCCCACTGGCACTTGTAGTTCCACAACTAAAGAAATACGTAAATAAACAAACATACACAGTGGGAGGCTTGCTGGTACTTGTTGTTCTACAACTAAAGACAATATGGAAACTTCATTTTTACACTTTACACTAACACTATCAACCCGGCACCCACGGCCATAGGGTGCCGGAGATAGCCCCGGGCTATCAGTCTAGGCCTGGGGTGCCCTGGAGAGGGGTACCCCTTTATTGGGAGGGTACCCAACTCCCCAGGGATCCCCGGCCTGGACTGACTAGCGGTCAGGGATAATGCTTTGGCCGTGGAAACCGGTGAAAGGTTTTCCCTGGCTGTGGCATTATCCCCCCGCTAGAAAGAGTTCGGTGCTGGTTCTGGAATTTTCAGGGGACCCCTTCTCATTTTGTCCCCTGATTTTCCAAAACCAAGACCAGCTCAACAAAGCCCTGTGCTGGTTCTGAATATACAGGGGCCCCCTACACATTTTGGCCCCTGTATTTTTAGAACCAGAACAGGCTTTATAAAGCCCGGGGCTGGTTATGCTTTTGGGGAGGGGGTGCAGGTTTTTTTTAATTTAAAAACATTTTACATAAGTACACACAGAAACATATACATATCTCATGGATATGTGCATGTTTCTGTGTAATCTTTTTTTTGCGAGTCTGAAACAGACACTCTATTACATTGGGCGAGTTGATTGTTTTCAATGTGAAAACATCTGGATGCGAGTTTGAGAATGGGGAGTTTTAGTAACTCTGAAAAATGCGAGTTTTAGTGAACAGACACCCTATTACATTGGAGAGTTGTGAAAAATTGCGAGTTTAGCACCAAACTTGCAATTTACCAAAACAGACACCCTATTACATTTGGCCCACAATATTTGCTGCTTTGCTGTATCAGTAAGTCTCAAAAATGGTCTAAGCTTTGACCAGAAGTTGACTCATAGCAAATAAGAATTGCATGCATACGAGTTCTGTGACTCTTTCTACATACTATGATATACAATGGTAATGTGTAAATAGTGTTATAGCCATCAGCCACAAAAATAGGTTACAAATCAAAAATAGGAATTGAGCGCTGGGTGATACTCTTCTTGTATTTCTTCTTCAGTGTACATAGGGATCCACAGGGATACAATGGGGATATTATGGTTGGAGAGATCCAGGCACCAAACAGTTAAAGCTTCAGCTCCTCCTCCATATATGCCCCACACCTAGCCGCAGGACTTCCGTTGTTAGTTTGGTGCGGCAGGATTAAGACGCACCTTTGTAACAGGGGACTGCTCAGGCAGTCCTAAGCTTTTTATTTTATTTCTATGTTTTCGAATTGGTAGTACTAAGCTTCTGAATTAAGACGCATGTACTGCGACTCCATATAACTCTGCTGGGCCGCAACACCAGTAACAGTGCTAGTGATTCCGGCGGGTCTTGGCTGAGCTTGCTAGCAGCGATGCTGGGACCCGGACGCAACCGGATGCATGGAGAGGTCAGGGAAGGAGATTCCTCGCTTATGAGCAATCGTGTGCGGCAGTCTTTGCTTCCAGCGCCAGGACGCACTGCAAGCTGCTGCAATCAGGGCCCGGGAGTGTGCTCATTCTGACTAGACCGCTGGGGCCTTATTGTCTGACGCAGGGGATCGGCAGCAGACGCATATCTGCTGCCATGAGGCCAGCGTACCCAGCTGGTTGATGCAGCTTATGGGAGGTAGACGCTCCCCCGGCAGCTCCTCCCCTGACCCAGTCCTTACGAAGGGTTCTGCGTGTCTGGGTTGCTCCGCCTACACTCCACATGTATTTGAAACGCTCACGGTCCACTACCAGTGTGCTGTTTTAGTCACTGGTCTCCGGAGGGTTTGGGTCAGTATCCCTGTATATCTCTCCCTTTGTTAAAGTATATAGTGCTCTATATCCTACCGTTCCTGGTGTTTGTGTAGTTGATTTAGAGTCGATTGTAATTATGTTACATATGCATTGTGTGGAACTGTTTGCTAGCTGCTGTATTGACACTGTCTTTTATTTCTGTCAAATATAACTATCACTGTTTTGTCTCTCCATCCTCTTGGGGTGAAGGTTTTTCTTTGAGGACATCACATTCATTAAGATTTTGTTCAAACGCTGTCACATAACATTGCATTTATTACCTTTATTGAACATATCAAAAGATAAAGGGAAACAAGAGGGGGGGGGTCCCCTGTGCCGGTTCCATGTAAATCATGTATGGCCTGTTTGTCCCCTCAGGACTTAAAAGATGGTTTCTCTGTTGTCGGTTATAAAGAGCACCTCAACCAGTCCAGTTTCCCTGGCCCTGGACAAGAGCCAGCTTGGGTATCCTCTTTGTCCCAGGTAATGAATCAGTTTGTGGATCGTATGGCTGCTCCCACAATGCCTCCTTGGATGGAGTGTCCACAGCATGCCATATTTGCACCTCCTATGCATCCTTCCTGGAAGGATCTTTATGGCCATTCTAGTCAGAGTATGGCACCATCTAATGTTGAAAGCAAACCGATAGTTACTAAGGCGCCTAAGCGCAAGAAATCTTTTTATCAGTCTGCCCAACATATGGAATCAGAGGCATCATCAGAGGAATCAGTTGATGCACAGGGTTCCTCTCCAGGGTCTAGCCTGGGGGAGGAGGATCATCCGTCCACAGTGGATATTCCTTCTTTAGTGAGGGCGGTTAAATCAATCTTAGATATTCCGGATGATGAACCAGCTTATAGTAAGAAGACTCCAGTGTTTAATCACCACCAGAAGGTTGCTAAAATGGAGTTTCCTGTATCTGATGGAACTACTGTATCATATACAGTAAAGTGCAGATATGTATTAAGTATGTACTATGAAACTAAAATGAATACATTGCACACATTGTTTAACTTAAAAATTGTATTTGGAAAATGAATTAAGTACTATGTATACACTAATATACCGACAATAAAATGGAGTGCTTCTCTAAGGCAGAAATGACGGAAGATGCTGAGAAAATGAACTTAGAGCCCGATTCAATTAGCCACGAAAAGTGCCGTTTAGCGAAAAGTTTTCGCCGATTTGCGCATTTCGCCTGTTTTCAACTTTTCTCCGTATTGAGGGCCTGATTCAGACCCGCTCGCAAGCGGGTCGATGTTGCCCAAGTGCGCATGCGCACGACGGAGGCGGCTCCATCGTGTGCATGAGCGAGACCCGAATAACGACTGCCAAGCTGATAGAGCCAAAAGCACTCCAGGGCTTGCGGCAGATGCTCCAAAAAGTAAGAGGGACGGCCCTGATTCAGAGCGAGCGCTCTGTCAGAGCGTCCGGCTCTGAATCAGGGCCTCAGTTCCAGGACGTTTTCGCCAACGCGAAAACTTTAAATGGAAAAATAGGTTAAAAAGTTTCTCCACCAATAGGCAGACGAATTGGAAGTGCAAAATTGCTATTTTGGGGTGCAAATGTGGGGATCTGATCCAGAATCCTTTTAACACCCCACCTAAAGACTAATCAGTCAAAAAAAAAAAATGTAAATGCAAAAAGTGTTGATAAATGAGTGGGAGGCCTGGTAATTTGGGGGGGCTATATGGATGAGACAGGTGTTATGGGGATTGCACGTGGCTACAGCAGGTGTATTTTTAAATCTTCACAGAGACATCAAAATATACTAGTACCCATTTACATGTACTCCAAATTTAACTATGATACTTATTTTTCTGAAAAAAACATTGCTTTCTATAATTTTTCCGCAAATTTGCCTCAAAATAAGTTCACTAAATACTTTTATTACCCAGGATCACTTAGCCTTTTTATTGGGTACAGACTGATTTCCCCCAAAAAATATATCCTTTTCGCTAGTTTATCTTTACGCTACATTCGTCTATCCGCGTTTTTGCTGTTTTACAAATGAATAGGGCAAAAAGCGTAGACATGCACGGAGAAAACATTGCGTCAATACAGGTGAATTCATTCCGCTTTACGCCAGATGGCACTTTTCGCCTCTAATTGAATTCGGCCCACAGATTTAATTGAAAAACAGTGAATTAGCCGAACCCTGTTCTACCGACACACCATACATAGTTATCCACAATATTATCTGTCATTGCAACAACAGTGTAGAATATATAGTATAGGAAATAGTAACCATAATTCCTCTCTCAAGTAACAGTTATTCCAGTACCCATCATGATTGTTTTAGTCAAAAGCCAATTTAGATGAAGTTACCATTTAAGAAAAAAGCGTATGACAAAGAACTGTGGAACCCACGGAGCATATCAAATCTGTTCTCAGCCAGAAAATCCAGCATTCTGAAACGCTTGTCTGACACTATAAAAAAAACTCTAGCTATTTTCCAGGAAACATCCTATGGATCAATGACATTTCCATAGAAAAATAAAGACATTTGATTTTGATTTCATGACTGATTGCACAATGTATCTTACTTTCTGATGCACTGCCGCTCTCTTCACTGGAATCTGAATCCTATAAAATTAAAATAATAATTACATTTGCTTCTAGACATATATATTATAGTCACTTGCTCTTATTAATTCATCCTTTAGAGCAGAGGTTAAAGAAGGAAAAAAGGAATTGTGCTGCTAAACCAATAGCCTAGACCACAGCTGATATTCCACATATAGAATGTATTGGAGCTTTAACATATAAAATGCTACTAAAATATGCATAAAAATATCAACACATAAAATAAGAGCATAATACTCTGATTATATAAGTCAGTTAAACTTAATCATTCAAGCAATACTGGATACAATTTACATATGTATAATACAATATAACCACAACAGATATATGTATTTCTAATGTTGCATTTAGTTTCAATATCAACACTGTATCAAATTAATGGAATTAGGTTTAATAGTGTCTGTCCTGCTCCATATTGGGATTTACTGAAACATAATTTAGTGTTCACTCTAGCTCCGGCGGCAGACGAAAAGGGGGCGTGTATAAAACCCGTCACGCTTTCGTCACTCGTGGGGGTGTGCCCGGCACTTACGGACATGACTGGCAGCCCCAAGCACTGCTGACAGGTAAAATAGATGCCGAGCGCATGTGCCCAGCGTATATTCACCCTCGGTGACCGGGTCACCGCACATTTCCCCACCCGCAGGAAACTGCGACCTGCGGGTGAAGACGGCACCCGCAGGCTGTCTTAGCGGTGTGCTGCGCGGTGAGGGCAGGGTGCTTTTTGCCCTCCAGAAGGCGGGCAGGGCACAGCGCCCCGCTAAAACAGTATAGCGGGAACGCTAATAATTTACAAAGAAATAACAATCAGTGGAGATAAACTAATATCTTTTTCTCATAAGAACAGTTTCTTCTCTATAGTAGCATCAATGACAACAGTCAGAAAAGTACCTTACAATGAGGAAGGGTATTAGTATACTCCTGTATTCATCATAACACTACCAAGAGCAATTATACACCCATCAGCCACAACATTAAAACCAATGATAGGTGAAGTGAATAGCATTGATTATCTTGTTACAATGGCACCTGTCAATATATCGTTCAGTGTGTATGCAGTGAACGATCAACGATGCATGCTCCCGCGGGTCGTTAACGATGTCTTCGGTCGTCCGTACATGCAGGCCAATCTGACGATATCATCAAGATTTGCCTGGACAGAGATGTGGCAGGATGACTTCACTGAAAGATATCTGTAAAGATATCTTTCAGTGTGTACACCCAATATCACTTGTCCTGCACTACAGTTCAAGGGAAAGCTTTCACCAATACCATTCATACAGCACATCATCCCTTGTATATGAGCCTTAAGGGGGGAGATGTAGTGAACCTTATATTCAGTAAATAAATTTCACCAACAAATTAAGTATAGAAGATACATGACAGTATAACAGACCATGGACTATAAAGCCCTGACAGTGGATAGTCAAGTTTCAAAATTATATCTTAAAACAATAAGGTACAAGAGAAAAAACAATGATAAGTTAACATAATGTAAAAATGTAACAGAAATTTCTCTGTAGAGCTAAATAGAAAGAATAGAATATAAAGTTGCCTATCCACTAGACGATTAAAATGAGCGATTGAACGATAACGATATCGTTTGATCGTTCGAAAATCTTTGGCAGATTGTTTAAAAAATCATCGGGCAAACATGCTAGTCAACCTGACGATAACGTCAGGTTCAGCATGTTTGCAGATGATTGATTGTGCCTACACTGAACGACTGCTCGTTCAGTGTAGGCACATCACAGACTGACAAACGACTGCATGATTACAATGTCGTAATCATGCAGTCTTTTGCCTGTCTTCTAGAGATTTTTTTTAAAGTTGAAATACTCATAACCTCTTAGTTCACCATGAAAGTATGTCCTTAGCAGCACAATTCCAAGAGTAGGAGAGCTAATGTAAAGCCAGGTACACACTAGACGATAGGTCGTCTGATCCGGCGGATTGGACGACATATCGTCCACATCGGGCAGTGTGTAACCGCTATGTCGCTGACGATGCGCGCTCCCCAGCATAAAACAACAAGGGTCAGTGAATACAGAATTTATTTTCATCAAACAGGACATTTAATCATTTACACCAGTTACCTCCGAATCTTCCAACTTTGGTGTGGGTTCCTTGCTTTCTTTTGCTTCCAAACAAAAAAAGAATAAAAGTTAGTAATCAGTCTACCAGTTGGAGACATACAAAGATCTAGGTATTGACAGCTCCTAAATCTGTTTTTTGTGCATAGCTTTTTGATGTGATTTCTATAGAAGTCACTTCACTGATTTTCTAGGGGTAGCCGTGAGGGTTGCGAATCGGGCGCGTTTTGCTGTTGCCACTGCGTTCAAACGCCGGGAACTGCACCGCATCTCGCACCCTTCGCGGCCCTCTTTCAGGCTGAACTCACTCAATTTTGTAAGCAGCCCTCTGGGCCTGCGCGCAGTTTTGAGCAATTTTAGGTTGCCGTCAAGTGCGGCTGTTGTCACGATGACTTGCACCCACGAGTGCATTGCGCATAATTGGATTGACCCCTTAAAATGTTCAGATGGCTTCTAAACTAGTTTCACATACTTTGATCATTTGGTATAGATTAGTGCTCAAAACTAACTAATGTTAATATAAAATTAAAAAATCACTTAACTATAAGCGCTCCACATTGAAGGTATACACTGAGATCTATGGATTACAGGTATTTAAAACCATCTTTGATTTTTGATTATAGTACATGGATTGTGTTCATGATATACCTACCAGTGGAATCAGTATGAAATACTGCCAGATGGAAGCCTGGCAGGGGTGAAGATCCCGACAGCTACAAAACTAACCCTATTCTCTCCCCTAACCCTCCTCTAGGGGTGCCTAACCATAACCTCCCCCACCCTAGTGCCTAACCCCCCCTAAGTGACTAAACCTAACCCCCCCCTTCCCCGCAGCCTAAACTTAAGTGTCCGGGGAGCGGTGCCTAACCCCCCCTTCCCCTAGCGTAACCCTCCCCCCGTGCGGCTGTCCGCGCTATGCTTATCTTCGATCGGTATGCCGGGTGTTGGGCTCCCGGCATAGGTCTAATAACAGGCGTCGGGATTTCAACGCCTGTCATTTGTACCTTGCCGGGATTTGACAGTCGGGAAGCCGGCGGTCGGCATCGCGAGTGTCGGCTTCCTGACTGCATCCCCTACCAGTATATATTACTATAAAGCATTCTTCTCCACTAAATACGCTACTGTCAGAAATATAAACAGTCAAACTCCCATATACCCCATAATGAGATAAATTATATATATATTACACACACACATACTTTATTTGGTACACCTATACACCTGCCAGTTTGAGAAATAACCTAAAGAGGATAGGAAAAATTATTCTTTTTTTGTGGGGGGCACTTATGGCGAAACAAACATATGTAGTTTATTTAATCATGTATGAATATACAGAGCATGAGCTAAATCCATGAAGGTCCCCCCTAATAGTGACCACTAAAAATGTAATACTTTACTTTTATTAAATATACTATTAAAAGATCTCTTAAAACACAATACAATGGGTTAATAAACATGGCATGTCATCCATTGCTGGCTTGTAACACAGAAAAGCATAGGAGGATGAGTTTTATGTCTTAATTGTACAAATTAGTAACAGCCGATATTAAGAATATAATGTAAAACCGAAGGCTTAAAACAGATGTAAATAATAAACTTGTGTACCTTAGAAAGTATATAGAGAAGAGCCCAAACTCCTATTGTCTGCTCAAACATAGGGCCTAATTCAGCAAGGATTGCTATTCTGCTTATATGCACGCAACGCAGTTGCTAATATCAATTGTGATATGTAAATGTTTGCATTTGCATTGCGATCGCAGCCTGACATAAGGACACCCACTTCCCCTTACTCACATCTGTATACTTGGACAACATACCGAAACAATCGGTAACATCGAGTAACATGGTTGGGGTACGACCCTATATCTTGTATTTTAAAGAAACCTTTACATGATTTAACTCCTATGATACAGCGTGAGTTTGGGTACGCTATTATTATAAAGTGTTTACATCCATTTGAACGGAGTTACATCTATCCATCTATATCAATTTGCAAGAAAGATACCTTTATATGTTTTCACATATAACAAAAAAAAGTGAGTCTCGGTACGCCAATCTAGGAAAAATATCAATATCAAAGATACCTTTTATTACACATATTTTCCACACTTGATGTGAGTGGGGTACATCATGACAATTTTTCTCAGAACAGACATCCCACGTTGAATTACATTTTCATGTTTGATGGTCTTTAAAAACAGTACTACACATTGGTTTCCTCTTCTGTATGATGTCTCCATTTATGTTTTAACGAAGCAACTATCATATCCAGAATAACATCCAGAGAAAACCGATGTTCACTGAATCCATCCAGCATTTGACATCACTGCATTTAAAAGGAATGTACTATTTTCATATATTTATATAGCACTGCAGTTTTTATTTTTTATTCTGTTTTTTTGGTCTATTTCACATTGTTGATTTTGACTCTGGGGAGCAACAGTCGTAGGCCAAGTTCCCTGTTACCCAGAGAGACCATACAGCAATAGGTATGTAATTATGCAACAAGCGGCCGCAAGGCCGCCAGTCACAATCCAGACGTCAGAATGCCATCTAGGGATTTATGACAGGCGTCGAGATACAGACGCCTGTCATAATCCCGATGCCGGAATCCAGGACAACGCAGGTGAGGTGAGTACCGAGCGCCCGTCTTGTCAGCCGTGGGAGGAGGGGAGGTTGGGTTTAGGGCACCCCGGAGGGACTTAGGGTTAGGCACCCCCCGGGAGGGTTAGGCACCCCCAGGGGGGGGGTGGTTAGGGTCAGGCAACCCCCCCAAGAGGGTTAGGTTCAGGGTGTGGTGAGGAGGGGGGTTAGGTTTAGGCACCCCTGGGGGAGGTTAGGCACAAGGGGGAGGTTAGGGTTATGCACCCCTACAGGAGGGTTGGGGAGGGTTAGGGTACTTACCTCACAAAGCCGGGATTTCCATTTGTCGGGCTCACAGTTTCGGGATTTGAACCGGCGGCTTCACAGTCCCATTCCCAGCAATAAACTTGGTTCGTTATCTGAGTATGGATCATTAGCTACCAGTAAGATTAGGTAAAGAGAGAAACATTATCAATCATTTCAACAGATTCATAAACTTAACTTACACTCTTATCCTGTGTGGTCAGTCTTTTGTCTTTCTATTACCTGCCAGTTCGTGTAAATATCAGTGAATCATCTCGGATCACTCCCCACTTCTAGTAGAATTCAATATGTGTAGTCCTAGAGGTCTCCGTTTATGGAAACTACACCCCTCTTGGCTTCTTCAAATGGGTGCAGGTTCAGAGCTGGAAGTTATGTGGGATGGCTATTTCACTGACAATGTGGGATCTGCCTCTGTAGCTAATGTTTGGGACGCCTTCAAGGCCTATTTACGTGGGTCTCTGATCAAAAGGGTAGCAGAATTAAAAACATTTTATAGGGAAAAAGAACGTGTTTTGGAGATGGCCTGTAGAAATCTTGAGTTGGATTACTTGGGGGACAGGTTGGAATCTTCACGTTTAAAATGGTTGACTGCACAGACAGAGTGGACTGATCATTTGACAGATAGAATGAACCGTAGACTGTTATTCCGTTCTCATTTATATTATATGCAGGCTGACAGAACTGGTAGTTTTTTGGCACACTTGGTTTAAGCTGATCGTCCTTCTGCTGTTGTCTCGGAACTAATTGGGCCTGAGGGTTCTATGGTCACATCTACACAAGATATTGCAGAGGTTTTTAGTTTATTTTATAAAAACTTATATCAAACACAGTTGACTGAGGACGTGAATGCTTTGTCATTATATGTTGCTTCTGCTAGGCTTCCAAAATTGTCATCCGAGGCTCGGGCGTATTTAGATGCCCCGTTGACCCTGGAGGAGGTAGATGCTGTGATTAGTTCCTTTCCCGGTAACAAGGCACCCGGATCTGATGGGATTCCCATAGAGATATATAAAAAACATGCTTGTATCTTTGTTCCAAGACTTTTAGATCTGTTTAATGGGCTCTATGAAGAGAATTTGTTCGCTCCATCTATGTCTGAAGCCATAATTGTTGTGCTCCCTAAACCCGGGAAGGACCCTAGATACCCTGATTCCTATAGGCCAATTTCTCTAATTCCCACAGATGCCAAAATTTTGGCTAAGATCCTTTCTATTCGGCTAAACACTGTTATCACTTCGATTGTTCACCCAGACCAATCAGGATTTATGCCAGGCGAGTCGACGTCGGAGAACATTAGAAGGCTGCACACTCACTTACAGGCCTCCCATGGCGAGGAATCGTCCTCTGTTATTGTGTCATTAGATGCTGCAAAAGCATTTGACTCTGTGGAGTGGCCCTTTTTGTGGGAGGTCATGCTATGTTTTGGGTTTGGGCCGGTATTCTTGAAATGGGCAAAGCTTATGTATGCGAACCCTACTGCCAGGGTGTCAGTGAATGGGTTTATCTCCCCTTCCTTCCCCCTGTCTCGGGGCACAAGACAGGGTTGCCCCTTGTCCCCAACCCTGTTTGCATTGGCTATTGAGCCGTTAGCCTGTATTATACGTTCTCACCCTGATATTATAGGTCTACAATTGGGTAATAGAATGGACAATGTTTCCTTATATGCAGATGATTTATTACTTTTTTTGTCTGACTATGTAACAGCTATGCCTGTGGTTCTTCAAGTCATAGAACAATTTGGAATTTTTTCTGGACTTAAGATAAACTGGGATAAATCATGTATCCTTCCTCTTAGGGGGTTGTATCCGACTGTTCCCATTGTCACTCTCCCTCTCTGTTGGGTAAATAAATTTAAATATTTAGGTATCTGGATAACTAATTCCCCAAAGGACTATATAGTATTGAATGTTGAGCCCCTGTTTGTCTACTTAAAGGGCAAACTTCAGTCCTGGCCCCGGCTCCCTCTTACCGTTACTGGTAGAATTAACTTAATAAAGATGGTGGTGCAGCCAAAATTTGTGTACGTTTTGCAGCATTCTCCTGTTTTTATTACAGATACATTGTTTAGGCGTTTGAATAGTCTTATTTCTTCATTGGTCTGGGTGAATCGTCGACCACGTATTCAACTGGCAGCTTTGACCCGATCTAGGTCTGGGGGAGGTTTGGCTCTTCCAAATTTCAAATTTTATTATTATGCGGCGCAGATGGCACATATACGGTTATGGCTTCAAGATGACTCCCCTAATGCCCTGCACGTTTTGTTGGTTTCTCAGATTTTCCCTAACTTTACACTATTGCAGGCCTTGCTTGCGGGTAGAATTATACGGAAAGGCCCTCCCCTGTTGATGCAAGCTATTAAGATATGGAAATTGGTATCTAGTATTCTACAGTTTACGGGATTAGATCCAGACACTTCTCTATGTAGTTATCGTATATTACCTGAACTGGCCTCTTTACAGCTTGAGGTGACATGGGGTTCTAACGGTGTAACTACATTGGGTCATTTATATGACACTTCAATTCTTAAATCTTTTGCACAACTCCAAGAAGCTCATCATCTCCCTCAATCATATTTCTATAGATATTTACAATTACAGCATGCTCTCTCGGCTCAATTTTCAGATGGCCCTCCTCTAATTCAAATATCCCCATTGAAGTCATTCCTTTTATCTTTAGGTCCCCGGAAGACGCTTTCTTACTTATACTCCTATATATTGTCTTCTTATCATAAGGATAGTTTACCACATCTTAGATCAAAGTGGGAGAGAGATATTGGCCTTATAAGTGATACGGAATGGGATAATGCTCTAGAAGCTCCTCGTATTTCCACGACTTCTATAAGATTTCAACAGATTCAACTGTTTATTCTACACCGTACCTATTTAACTCCTGTTCATTTGCTAAAATTTGGGGGGAGAGCATCTGACATATGCCCTAAGTGTAAAATTAGTAGCGGTACTTTCTGGCACCTTCTATGGGATTGTCCGGTGGTTAGCACTTTTTGAAATAAGGTTCTGAGCGTTTTGTCCAATACAGGTATTGCTCCCACTTTAGCTACGCCATTGACGTGCTGTTTAGGCTCTATGGACAATGAGGTAGTGGACAATACATTGTCAATATGTGTACACGAGCTAAGGTATGTGTGGCTCGGTCGTGGATGGCTCCTACAGGACCAGATTATAATGCTTGGCTGTCCTTGGTCCGTACCACTGTTGAACATGAAAAACATGTGTTTATTTGTCGCAAAGCTGAGAAGAAGTATGAACTTAACTGGAGCAGTTGGCTTAAATCCTGTTATGCCCGTGCACTGCCTAATGATTGACCGGTATATTATTGTTAGGATAATGAGGTAGATTATTACTTTGTTGGAGGTAATGTGCTGTGTGAAAAATTGAGAATTTATTGGGATCTAGTTGATTTTTCCAATTTTTCAGGTGTTAATTTTGACAATATTCCAATATTTGTATAGTGTGGTATTTTTTGTTAATTCTTTTTTATATATGTTTTATGTGTATATATATATATATATATATATATATATGTATGTGTATGTATATATGTGTGTATATATATATATATATATATATATATATATTCTCTATGTTTACTGTTTTGGTATACACATTAATATAATATTTTTTATAAGCAATGGATCTGGGATGCAGTTTGTAGATCTAGGATTTATATTCCAGATACTGTTATTTGATTATGTAGTTATGTGTATGTGTGTGTATGTATGTATGTATGTATGTATGTGTGTGTGTATGTATGTATATGTGTATATATATATATATATATATATATGTTATTATTTTTATTACATATTTTTTATTTATTTTGTTTGGTTATTTGTTAATGTATTTCTATAAAGCAATAAAAATTTACTCAATTTAAAAAAAAAAAAAAATACATCAGTGAATCATATGGTAACTATAGGCCTGATTCAGAGTTGGGTGTAAAGCACAAAAAAGTAAAGGTGCGTACACCCGGTACGATATCTATGAACAATATCGTTCAATGATATATCATTCATTTTTATGCAGTGAACGACCAACGATGCGCATTCCCGCATGAACAATAACGATATCTATGATCGTTCGTACATGCAGGCCAATCTGGACGATATCGTTAACTTTGCCTCTTCAGAGATGTGGCAGGATGACTTCATTGAAAGATGTCTTCCAAGTCGTTGGTGGTACAGATCGTACCGTGTGTACCCAGCATTAGTAATTGAGCACCTTGGCAAAACCATGCTGCACAGGGTCAGAATTTGGCATAGATAACATGAAACGTTTGTGCCTTGTGTCTATGGTTCAGGCTGGTGTTGGTGTAATGGTGTGGGGAATCTAGTCTCTGCACACATTAGGCCCCTTAATATTAATTGAAACTGAGCATTGACTATATGCCACTATTGTTGCTAAACATGTATCCAATCTACCCATCTTCTAATGCAGTGATTCCCAACCTCGGTCCTCAAGGCACACTAATACCCCTTTTACACCGGAGCTAAAACCCGGGTTTTTGAAGGGTTAACCCGGGCAGCTCCCTGGTGTAAAAGGGGAGAGAGTCCAACCCAGGTAACTAGCAGGGTTTAACACGGGCGTAGCCTGCGAAACCCTGCTGTGAGAACAGCGCACTCCGGGTCACGATGACCTGGAGTGCGCTGCTAGCCGGCCGATTGGTCCGGCTTCAGTGGCGCTTGGAGATGACGTCATCTCCAAGCGACCACTTTCACTCTGCAAAAGCCGGGTCTGTGCAGACCAGACTGCGGTGTGAGCGGCGCTGACTCTGGAATATCCCGAGTCGGCAAAATTCCGGGTCTGATCCGGATAGGAACTTTGGGCCTGATTCAGAGCCGGTCGCTATTTGCGCTCGCTCGTCCAGAAAATAGGGGTGGCTATTCAAATGAACCGTTCGCTGTTTGCGGTCTGTTCACGCCTCTAGGTCTGAACGAGCGAACAAAACTTGCGGTCGTTTTTTGGGAAACTACGCCCCCTGGCCGCTCGAATCCTACGTCATGTCCGCTATTTATTAGATTAATTGAGTACATCGAACAGGGTATGAGCTGCTCGCTATTCTTGTGGTTGGTTTTTGCTACCACAATTTTGCGAGCAGTTCTGGCTAAAAAATAACAAAGTGACGTGGTCAATGACGCTGCTGTTTTAAATATGCACACCCATAAAACGCCCGTTTTGACCTTTAAGCACGCGTGCGATCGGATCTCCACTCCCCGATTTCAAGCACCTTCCCCTGTTACCACCCACATACGCCTCATCCTGTCACTCAAATTAGCAGGCATTCGCTATTTTGCGAGCACATGAATTTCGGCCGCACTGACTGGTTCGCGCATGCGTATAACGATCCGTACGCATGCGCAGTTGGGCAAACATCGCTCGGAGTGAACGAGCTGCCGCTTACGAGTGGCTCTGAATCAGGCCCTTTGTTTCAACTCCGGGTCAGACCCGGAATTTAGGTGGAAAAGGGGTATTACAGTCCTGGTTTTAGTGATATCCATGATTGTGCACAGATGGTTAAATCAATATAACTGAGGTACTAATTCAGTCACTTGTGCTCAAGTATGGCTATTCCTCAAACTAGGACTGTAATACCCCTTTTCCACCTAAATTCCGGGTCTGACCCGGAGTTGGAACAAAGTTCCTATCCGGATCAGACCCGGAATTTTGCCGGCGCTGACTCGGGATATTCCCGAGTCAGTGCCGCTCACACCGCAGTCGGGTCTGCATAGACCCGGCTTTTGCGGAGAGAAATTGGACGCTTGGAGATGACGTCATCTCCAAGCGCCACTGAAGCCGGACCAATCGGCCGGCTAGCAGCGCACTCCAGGTCTTCGTGACCCGGAGTGCGCTGTTCCCATAGCAGGGTTTCACGGGCTAGGTGAGGACCTCTGGCTTGTTTTTCCACATACCCACAAGGTATATACAGGACCTTTTCAAGGCTTAAAGGGATCCCGTTTTTCATCTAGCCTTTGATATTGGGAACCTGTTTCCATCTTTTTCCTGTGGATATGAATCACATGCCTATTTTACTTTATTTTTGGATGTTTTAAATGTTTTTTATTATTGGACCTGTTTTATCATCAATAAACACCGCTGTCTGACACGTGCCTTGAGGAGGAATCGTTTGTTTGGGGACCAATTAATATCATATGTGTCTATATTACCAACGAGGATTTGTAAGTTTCCTGTGTGGGGGGCAACCCCGTCTTTCGTACCACGGATATAATATCATTGATATGCCTGATAACATTTCATACTTGTGAGTGGAATGTATAGGGGACCTTCCCCATAATTATAGACCACTACATTAATTTCTATATGTATATTGTTTACGCATGTTAAATTATAAACAGTATTACACTATTGGATGTTTTTCTCCCTCCTTTTATGTGACCATGAGACATTGATCCATTGTATGGAATTGGGACTCAGGAGTTATACATAGAAGGAAAGTATTACTCTATCTTTTTTTGTTATTTCCTAAGCGCCTTTTTATCCCAATAGGCTTCTTTTCTTATTTCACGGGCTAAGCCCGTGTTAAACCCTGCTAGTTACCTGGGTTGGATTGCCGGGTCACTCAACCCGGCGATCTAACCCTCTACCCTTTTACACCAGGGAGCTTCCCGGGTTAACCCTTCAAAAACCCGGGTTTTAGCGCCGGTGTAAAAGGGGTATTAGTGTGCCTTGAGGACCATGGTTGGGAACCCCTGTTCTAATGACTATTTCCCCCTGTTCTAATGACTATTTCTAGCATGATAATGTGCCATGCCACAAAGCACACAGCATTTCAAGTTGTATCAATTAACATAAGGGGGAAAATCCTATTAGGTGCGAATTGCAGGATGCGAGGTGCAAGTTGCAATTTTCACTTCAAATTCGCATAGCGAATTCATTTTGCAATCCAATTAGCAACTCACACTGATCAGTCAGACTGAATTCGCAACTTTCCACTCGCACCCCCCCTGAGGGAGACATGGAAAGGAAAATCTTTATATTAAGGTTAAAATGTGGGGACACTGTGCTGAACCCCTTGGACCCCCCCACCCCCTAATGACCAATTAGGCAATTGGAAGGTTCTGATTAGCTTATTTAGTCCACTAATTAAATATAATTTTTTGAGGGAACAAAAAAAAAAAAAAATGTCCTCAAATTGCCCCAAAATCAACTGTTTTCGTTAGTTTAGGCACCCCAAAGTAAATTACAATCATTTTTTAGTTGAAAAATAATTTTTATCATTTTTTTTCCCATTTTTCAAGGTGCTCTCAAAGTACCCCAAAATTACCCTTCTTCCTACTTTTTTTGCATTTTTCGTTTAATTCGTTTGAGAGTAAATGAAAAATGTTTGTTTTTTTACCATTTTCTTGCATTTAAAAGAAAAAAAGCACAAATCAGCCATTTGACACCATTTAAAAACCTACAGTAACTTCCTAATGGCCACAAACAGCCGTTTATACAGTCCTGTAACAAAATAATCCATTTTGGGGGTTCCAGGATGGTCTCCCCACATTTTCATGCATTTCTCGCAAATCTCATTTGGCAGTCAATTTGCACCCCTCTGCTGCGAGTAATGCGAATAGGCATTTTTAATTGGATTGGAGAATTCTCGGGAGCGCGCTTCGCAGCGATGTGTGCGAGTTTAAAGAAACAAACTTGCTACTTGCAATTCGCACCTAATTGGATCGAGCCCAAGGAGTTCAAATGGCTTGAATTAAAAATCTGCAGGCAAAACCATTAACAGATTTGGGATGCTGAATACACAGACTATTTAAAAAGTAACATTTACTGTACTTGACTGAAAGCTATGGCCAATAAGTTTTCCAATACATTCAGTATATTGCATTTATTATTTACAAATCGCTACCATCTCATACCCCTTTTACACCAGAGCTAAATTATTGCAGGGTTAACCCAGGTAGTTCCTTGGTGTAAAAGGGGCCAGGGTTGGATTCCCGGGTCGAAAGACCCAGCAACCCAACCCAGGAAACTTGCAGGGTTTTACACGGGAACAACCTGTGAAACCCTGCAGTGTAAACGGGTAACCCAGGTCATTCGACCTGGCTCCAGTTTACAGCATGGGGACTTCCGGGTTTCTCGGCACTTGGAGATGATGTCATCTCCATGAAACGGGAGAAGCGTTCCACTGCACCCATGTGCAGTGTGAACGGCGCTGGCCCGGGAATAATCCGGATAGGCACCACCTTAGAAAAGTTCTGTCCTGGGTCTAACCCATTTAGGAACTGAGGCCCTGATACAGAGCCGGACGCTCGCTCTGAATCAGGGCGTTTTTTGGGGGGTTTTTTTGGAGTGGCCTCCTGGCCGCTCGCATAGCTGTGGGTGACCACCCACAGCTATTGCGAGCGGCCAGGATGATGGTCGCGATGGTCAAGACCAACAGTCTTGCGACGAGACCCTTGTGCTAGGGTCTCGTGGCCGCCAGCCCCAGAGACCTTCTGGCTCTAATAGAGCCGGAAGCTCTCCCACTGACATCACTAGTGATGTCAGTGGGGCCACCCACAAATGGCAGGCGTTTGCATGGGAACGCCTCCATTTGTGAAGCCACCCCCACACTTCTTCAAAACGGTGCGAGCTGTCGATCAAAATCGACAGCCGCCCCCTTTTGGTGCGAGATCCGGAGCGACCGTCGCTAGCCAGGTCTACTCGCATGCACACGTCGGACCAGCTGCGGCGTGCGCATGCGCAGTGGCCTAACATCGACCAGCGGGTCTGAATCAGGCCCTGAGTTCCCAATCTCGGGTCAGACCCAGGATTTAGGTGTAAAATCAGTATTAGATATTTTTTCCTGTTTTACTTCCTATTAAGTAAAGCCAGCCTAATCGAGACAGTACAACAGTGCATAAGCAGAGCTTATGTTAGTAGATTGCTGTACACTCCGAAAGGTTGCACTGCACCCTTAAGTGGCTATTATATCTTTATATATTACATATGTTTGCACCGATTGCGTGATCAGAACGTGAAATAGAACCAATAGGTAATAAGCACAATAAGTTCTGCCTGGCTGTGGCTTGCAATGGCTGCAGAGTGCACTCAGTACAGGCTCGTACACACAAACACAGAGCATAGGAGGGGCAGACACTATCCGTAGCTAATGACAGCCTGTGGTAGCGATTATACCTGTTTAGTTCACACGCATCTCCCTCAAAAATACTTGCGAAACACATAAGGTGTTTGAGCCCAAAGATAGTACCTGCAGCCATGGAGCCGTCAGCCACTTCCGAGCCCGGCCGGCAGCAGCAGCAGGTACTGGGAGGGAACTGCACGTCACGTGACCACAACGGCATGGAGCCACCTCTACCCTAACCTCATTGGTTGGGAGGAAGACGCTTTTGATTGGCCGAACTGAGGGTGAGCGGCCGTCTCAACCTGGTACTCAGTGTCAGACAGGCTCACTGTCTGTCTCAGTCTCAATTTCTTACAGTCAGATAGAGGGCTAGGCTGGCCCTCTGACTCCACATTTCTTTCTGCAGTGCTGAATGAAAATGTTCAGGTGGTAATGCAGCAATCACTGCTTCGCCCCTCCTGTAATGCTGTGTGCACAATGGTATCATAATAGCCTCCTTACCTATACGCCAGCCCAGCTTTTCTCCACTCTCCATCTCACCCTAGGCAAAACACTGAAAGAGTCATGTATTATGCTGGGTACACACTTAACGATGTGTACCCAGCCGATATTGAGAGCGGCGGGTCTCGATGCCGGGAACGACGGCGGGGGCCATGCTGCATTCGGCAGCATGACCCCCACTGACTATATTACACGTCGGACGTGCATGCAGGTCCGATGGGTAATGACGCATGTGAGCACGCATAATCAGCGACATAACGGGTACACACTGCCCGATGTGGACAATATGTTGTCCAATCCGCCGGATCGGACAAAATATTGGGCCTGATTCAGAGCCGGACGCTATTTGCGGACGGTCGTTCAGGAAAAGGGGGTGGCTATTCAAATGAACCGTTCGCTGTTTGCAGTGTGTTCACGCCTCCATGTCTGAACGAGCGAACAAATCTTGCGGTCGTTTTTTGGATAACTACGCCCCCTGGCCGTTCGCATCCTACGTCATGTCCGCTATTTATTAGATTAATCGAGTACATCGACCAGCGTATGAACTGCTCGCTATTCTTGTGGTTGGTTTTTCCTACCACAATCTTGCGAGCAGTTCTGGCTATAAAATAACCCAGTGACGTGGTCAATGACGCTGCTGTTTTAATTATGCACACCCATAAAACGCCCGTTTTGACCTTTAAGCACGCCTGCGTTCTGATCTCCACTCCCCGTTTTCAAGCACCTTCCCCCGTTACCACCCACATACACCTACTCCTGTCACTCATATTAGCAGGCATTCGCTATTTTGCGAGCACATGAATTTTGGCCGCACTGACTTTTTCGCGCATGCGTATAACGATCTGTACGCATGCGCAGTTGGGCAAACATCGCTCGGAGTGAACGAGCGGCCGCTTACGAGCGGCTCTGAATCAGGCCCATTGTCTAGTGTGTACTGAGCTTTAGAGATAGGAACTGAAAGATATTTAATCTAAACAATTTATGTTGGTTAACTGCAATGGTGAGGATTCTTGTTTCTTCCCCTTCAATAGTTTTCTTGCAATGTAGTGCCACAGCAGGCGCTCACACGGCCTACCTGCCGCAAATCAGCACGCAGGTTGGGTGGCAATGGCTTGTTGTGATAGTGACAGACTAAGAACCTGATTTAGAGTAGTACTTTATTCCTATTTTTATAGAGTTGAGCGATTAACAGTAAACCGTGCTTGCTTCTAAATCGCACTGTGCATGCGTTAAGGTACATTACCGTAGTCGATTTTAGCTACTTTTAATTACAGTGTGATTGACAGTCAGTGAGAGTTTCGGGGCGGTAATGGGGAGTGAGAGCAAAGAACACAGGCATGTCGCCACCCTTTCGGGGATATATCACACCCTGCATCTGTGATATCGTACCCATTATGGCTCCGGCATCTCAATTCCTACAGCCATTCTGCAAGACCATAGACTCATTCAGGACTGTGATAATCGAATCATCTGTGACTGAAGCTCCGTCTGTACGCAGATGCTTGGATTTGTAAAGTTGCAGGTGGACATCTCAATACATCTCCCGGTGCCTGTGACATTTGTGTGATGCAGCCAGGGGCGCCGAGAGGGGGGAGCAGGTACAATTTGCCCGGGCCCGGGCTTCCTGAGGGGCCCGGCAGGGGCCCGGGTCTGACGCCGCCCTCCCCCCTTCCCTCACAGCAGCCCAGCACACAGCATTTGCTGAGCTGCAGTGGGAGACTGCTCGTGGCTGCTGATCAGCAGCCACAGCAGTCTCCTATGCCTGTTGGGGGGGGAGCGATCACCCTGATCGTGCCCCCCCCCCTGGATTTGCGCCGGGCTGAGGGGGCTCAGAGTGCCACCAGCGGTAGTCCCCTCTATGCTGACTTTATTTTTCCCAAAGGGGGCATGGCCACGCCTCCCGTTATTAGGCCATGCCCCGTTACCCGGGCCCGCCGCGGCTCTTAGCGGGCCTGGATGCAGCAGCAGTGGCATTAACGTACTAACCCTTTAACAGGCACTAAGCTCAGAGGACCTGATTCAGAGTTGTATGCTTAGACAACGTTTTTACTGTTGAGTGAATATCGGCCGTCTGCGCATGCATCTGAGTCACACTGCTCATGCATCAAGGTACATTACCGTAGTCACATGCAGCAAGTATTTGTTCACAGTGTGATTGAAAGACAAGGAGCATTTAAGGGTGGTAACGCAGACGTGTTGCAACCATTTCGGGGCGTGTCACATCCTGCATCTGCGATCCCATACATAGTAAACATAGCTCCAGAATCTCAGTTCTCATGGCTCTTCTGTGCAATCATAGAATTTCTCAGGACTGCTAACTTTGAATGATCTGCAAATGATGCTGGAACTTTGGCCCTCATTCAGAGCCATACGCTCTGAGCAGAGCGCACGCTCTGAATGAGGGCCGCCCTCCATAATTCTGGAGCGTCCTCCTGGACGCTCGTATAGCTGTGGGTCACCGCCCTGAGCTTATACGAGCGTGCAGTTTGATGGCCGCGATGGTCGTGACCATCGCGACCATCGAAACTGCGAGCCGGAGCCTGCGGTTGAGGTTTTCAACCGCAAGGCCCGGAGTGATTTTGGCTCTATCAGAGCCAAAATCACTCCCACTGACATCACTAGTGATGTCAGTGGGCCGGCTTCTGACGGTAGGCGTTCCCTTGGGAACGCCCCCGTCAGGAAGGCACGCCCACCAAAGGGGGCGTGCTGTCAATCAACATCGAAAGCACGCCCCCTTTGATCAGACACAACGAGCGAAGGAAAGTCCTTCGCTCGTCGCGTCTGGCGCATGCGCACGACGGAGCTCCCGCCGTCGTGCGCATGCGCAGTGCACAACATCGACCCACTTGCGAGTGGGTCTGAATCAGGGCCTTTGTATGCAGATGCTTGGATTTGCAAAGTCATAGGTGAGTGTCTCAATCAGTGGCGTAACTAGAGGGGGACGAGCAGGGCTTTTGCCCTGGGCGCCATCGGCCGCGGTCCAGGACACTGTGGTCAGTGTAGTACTGACTGGACAGTGGGCCTGATTCAGACCCGCTCACGAGCGCTGAGCGCTCGCAAGCGGTTCGATGTTGCCCAAGTGCGCATACGCACAACGGAGGCAGCTCCGTCATGCGCATGCGCGAGACCCGAATAACGACGGCCGTCGTTATGGGTCTCGCACCAAAGGGGGCGTGCTGTCGATGGTGATTGACAGCACGCTCCCTTTGGTGGGCGTGCCGGGGGCGTGGCTGCCCAGACGGAGGCGTCCATGGGAACGCCTACCGTCTGGGGCCGGTCCCACTGACATCACTAGTGATGTCAGTGGGAGTGCTTTTGGCTCTGATAGAGCCAAAAGCACTCCAGGGCTTGCGGCAGCGAGACCCTACCGCAAGGGTCTCGTCGCAAGCCCGATGGTGGCGATGGTCTTGATCATCGCGACCACAGCTATAACGAGCGGCCAGGAGGCCGCTCCAAAAAGGAGGAGGGACGGCCCTGATTCAGAGCGAGTGCTCTGTCAGAGCGTCTGGCTCTGAATCAAGTCCAGGGTTCGGTCAGCAATACACAGTAACAAACACACAGCCACCATGGTTTTAATTAGCAGCCAATGAGAGTCAGACAGACTCTCATTGACTGCTGCGCCGACTGCCAGAGCCGGGCTGGAGCTCACTCATGAGCTTCATCTTCCGGCTCCCGCAGTGGGTCATGGGAGAGACATCATGACGTCTCTTCCATAATGCAGAGCGGCCGGCCCGGGAGGACAGAGGAGCGGACGGAGGCAGGAGTTGGGGCGTGGAGGTAAGTGTTTTTTTTTTCTTTTTTAACGTGTGTCTTTGCAATGCTGAGGGCGGACCACTACTGGAGGCACTGCATAGGGGGGGACTACTACTGGGGACACTGTAACGGAGGGGACTACAACTGGGGGCACTGTATCGAGGGGACTACTGCTGGGGCACTGCATCAGGGGACCACTACTGGGGGCACTGCATGGGGGGGACTATTACTGGGGGCACTATATAAAGGGCACTACATAGGGGAACGACTACTGGGGGCACTGCATTGGGGGGGGCTACTATATAAAGGGCCACTACTGGGGGCACTGCATAGGGGGGACCACTACTGAGGGCACTGCATAGGGGGGGCTACTACTGGGGGCACTATATAAGGGGAACTGCATAGGGGGACCACTACTGGGGGCACTGCATAGAGGGGACTACTACTGGGGGCACTATATAAGGGGTTTACTACTGGAGGCACTGCACAGGGGGGCCACTACTGGGGGCACTGAATAGAAAGGACCACTACAGGGGGCACTGCATAGGGGGGATCACTACTGGGGTCCTGCATAAGGGGGACCACTCCTGGGGGCACTGCATAGGGGGGATCACTACTGGGGGCCTGCTTAAGGGGGACCACTACTGGGGGCACTGTAAATGGGGCACTACTGGGGGCCTGTATAAGGGGGACCACTCCTGGGGGCCTGCATAAGGGGCACTGCATTGGGGAGATCACTACTTGGGCCCTGCATAAGAGGAACAACTACTGGGGTACCGTATAAGGTGCACTACTGGGGCCTGCATAAGAGGGACCACTACTGGGGGCACTCCATACGGGGGACTGTATAAGAGGCACTGCATTAAGGTGCATATGGAATGGAAAGGAATGTTTACAGAGTGATGAGAAAGGGGTGTGTGTCATGTTGACATGCCCCATTTTTCAGTGACCACGCCCATTTTTCAGCGTGTGCACATAGAGGGGGTGGGAGAGGCTCAATTTTTCAATTTGCCCTGTGATCCAAATACCCTAGTTACGCCACTCTGTTTATTAGTTGGTTACTGTATTGTAATGTTCTATGTACCCTGTACTGTATGTTTGGCGCTGCGGACCTTTTGTGGCACCCTATAAATAAAATGTAATAATAATAATAATCTTCCGGCAGTTGCAACATTTGTATATGCGAAAACATCATCATAGCGTACAACTCTGAAACAGGCCCTAATAAGCTCGTCTGCGAATGTGTTTGAGTTGCACTGCACGTGTCAAGGTACATTAGTCACTCGCAGCGAGTATTCTTATTTGCAGTGTAAATGACAGACAATAAGCATTTAGAGGTGGTAATAGGGAGTGTTGGCTAAAAAAGCTGGGTGTTGGGACTATGGGCCTGATTCAGACCCGGTCGCAAGCGCTGAGCGCTCGCAACTGGGTCGATGGTGGCCCAGAGCACATGCGCACGACGGAGCTGGCTCCGTCGTGTGCATGCGCCGAGACCCGGATAGCGGCGGGCAATGCGTAGCTCCAGGTCTCACACCAAAGGGGGCATGCTGTCGATGTTGAGTGACAGCACGCCCCCATTGGTGGGCGGGCCGGGGGGGTGAACGCCTACCGTTTGGGGCCGGCCCCACTGACATCACAAGTGATGTCAGTGGAGAGATTCCGGCTCTGTTAGTGCCGAAATCTCTGGGGCTTGCGGCAACGAGACCCTACCACAAGGGTCTCGTCGCAAGCCCAATGGTCATGATGGTCTTGACCATTGCGACTATCTTCCTGGCCGTTCACTATAGCTGTGGGTAGTACCCACAGCTATGCGAGCGGCCAAGAGTCTGTTCTAAAAAAAAAAAGACCGCCCCTGATTCAGAGCGAGCGCTATGTCACAGCGACTGGCTCTGAATCAGGGCCTATGTCAGGGGGCGAGTCACTTCCTGCATCTGTGATCCCATACGGAGTAAACATAGCTCCAGAGTCTCAGACCCCGGCTCTTCTGCCCAACGTGGACAGCGCAGTGGCCAACCACAGGTGCTTAATGATTGTGACCAGCTCCATCTGGCAAGAATTGTCTGTGGTAATAGACAAGCGACACTGGCTGGTGCTCACATGGCATGGGTTGGGTCTGCTGGTCCGCCGGAACACATCATTGACTGGTAACTGCTACAGTATGTTGCATTGCTTAATGACCATTTGCAGCACTTCATGGGCTTCATGTACCCCCACAACGATGGAATATTCCAGCAGAATACAGCACTTTGTAACCAGTCCTAAGTTGTCGAGAATTGGTTCGAGGAGCATTCCGGAGAGTTCCGACTAGGGATGTGGCCACCACATTTGCCTGACATGAACCCAATCGAGCATTTATGGGATGTGACAGAGAGGTCCATTCATACCCAAGATCCTGCACCTACAAATATCAGGGAGCTGTGGGAGGCTAGTCAAATGGCATAGGTCAACATCTCTCCAGACATCTTCCGTCCACTTGTTCAATCAATGTCACGTCGAGTAGCTGCACTTCGCCAGGCTGGAGAGGGTCCTACACAATACTAAGCATATATCCAGGGGCGTATCTACCCATTGGCCAGGATGGCACTCGCCAGGGGCGCCGACCAAAGGGGGGGCGCCGCCCGGCAGTGCCACCAGTAGCCAAGGGGTGGACAAGTCCCCCGGCCCCACAAGTGTAGGGCAGACCGCAGTGATAGCAGTCTGCCCTACACCATTTATAAACACACAGCCGCCAGCGGCGGCTGTGTGTTTGTAATAGCAGCCAGCTAATGAGAGTCAGACAGACTCGCATGTGCTGCTGTGTTGTCCGCTGATGGAGCCGGCTGGAGCTCACTAATGAGCTCCGTGTGCCGGCTCCCCCTGCAGCATGTGATGGGAGAGACGTCATACATCATGACGACTCTCCCATGCAGGAGAAGAGCGGCGGGGATCAGGTAAGTTGAATTTTGTTTTTGTTCTTTGTGTGTGTAAGTCTGACACTACAGGGGGGGCACTGAAATAGGCGGTGGCAGCTACTGGGGGCACTTTATGGGGGGTGCCCGTTACTCGGGAGCACTGTATAGGAGTGGCCACTACTGGGGGGCAATTTATGGGGGTGGCCACTACTGGGAGCACTGTATAGGGGTGGCCACTACTGGGGGCAATTTAGGGGGTGGGTGGCCACTACTGGGGGCACTGTATAGGGGTGGCCAATACTGGGGGCAATTTAGGGGGTGGTCACTACTGGGGGCACTATATAGAGGGGACTACTACTGGGGACACTGTATAGGGGGGGACTACTATTGGGGTCTACTACTGGGGGCACTGTATGGGGGGACTACTACTGGGGGCACTGTATAGGGGGCTACTACTGGGGGCACTGTATAGGGGGGCTACTACTGGGGGCAATGGAGCATAGGGTGGATTACTACTGGGGGCACTGCATAGGGGGGGTGGGGGGCGCCAGTCCATTATATTGCCAGGGGCGCTTGGATCACTAGATACACCCCTGCATATATCCAATGACTTTTGGCACTTCAGTGTGTATACATATCATCATGGCATAAAGCGGCAGCGGATCTAGACTTTTTTCTATAAAGAAAGGGGTGGCTTAACGATTAATCTTGACCACTCCCCTTTCCAGTCCCAACTTCTCCCTTTTCCAGTTTCAATTATGGTTTAACTGTAACAACCTGTGACTTGCCAGCATTGGTGAGTTCCTGGTGAGACTGCCTGATTTTTAAAAGGTGAATCATTTAAATGTTTTAATCAGGTTTGCCTTTAAATGATTGTCCCTTTAAAACATTTAGCAGGTTTATGGGGAACTCGCCGATGTCTGCAAGTCACAGATTATTACATTTACTCTTGTGTGACACTAATGTATTTTAGGATAGAAGTGAGTTAAGTTTGTTCTCTGTGTTTTTTTACTATGGCACTTGCAATCTTGCACATTATATATTGTGGCAGAAAAGTGAAATTGATTTTGAAAGTGATTAGTAACACACGGTCATGGTTGCTGTGTACAGTACCTTTAATGACTGGTAATTTACAATGACCTTATGTATAGCAGTTTATGCATTGTTTCCTAAGTGTATACAGGAAACTAGAACTAATATACACATACAGAAAATGTAATGTAACAATTCACAGATTGGGGGGAGCCCAGTAATACCCCAACATGTATCAATATGGTATATGTATAATTTCATATTAATAATATCCAAATAATAGGATTAATCTAAATAGGATATATTTTGCTATAGTAAATTAGGGATTCTCATGGAGAAGTTATTATGGTATAGAAAAAAATACATAAATATACTGGAGTATTAGAAATTCTGGCACTGAGTTGGATGTAGTAGCAATGTTGGATGTAGTAGGGTGATGTTTTTGTCTGTGCATGTGTCTGAGTCGCACTGTGCCTACGTTCCAATTTAGCTTGTACAGAGTTGCAGTAAAGATTTAGATGCATGGTAGCAGAAGTGTATTGGAAATGTATGGTTAGTGACTATTAGATAACAAGGGGATGGTCAATCAGACGCACAAAGATGTTTCATCTTATGGAAGTGTCGAGGATTTGTTGTTGATAGTGGTTGTATACAGAGACACAGACTTGTTCACATATGAGGCCATATTTAGAAGGACTCTATGCACCTGCCATAGCACTGGTTTCAATGATACGTCCGATGGTGCGACTAAAGACGCACCAAGCATGATAGGCGTGTCTGCTATAAGTTCTGCTATAACTTCAAACAAATAAAAAATAATGAATACAATAAATATAAGCTAGCTAATATACAGAAGCCTTAAAGTTTGTTATTAATGTTAGTTTATTGTTAGCTTAACTTTCAGCTAAAAATAAAAAGTAGCAGTAGGGTACACGTAAAATGCCAATTGGTGGATGGTAAATGTGTAACACAAAGTAATTCCATAAAGTGCTTTGTGTAATAACATCAATTGTTTAAGAGTTGCAAGTACATGATGTCACAGATGGTGTTAGTGAGTTACCTGTCTCAGGTGATGAACTGGAAACACTGGAGGCGGGCTGTACTGGAACCATGGGAGACATGAATAGCTCTTTTAATATAGGAATTGGGTAGCAGTGAGAACTGGCTTTGATGATGAGTGACTGGAACTGGAAACTAGCAACGCTGGAGTGAGACCAGAAGGCACTTGGAGGGACCGAAATGAGACATGCAGGTAGGCTGACTGAGCTGGTCGGGATACCAGTAGATGAGCTTGCAGATGGATGGTAGCGGGGACGCTACTTGTTGTGGCTTGAGAAGCCGTGGGTAGACGTTGGTAGCTGGGTGGCTACGTGGAGTGGCTGTATAGCCGTGGGAAGACGCTGGTAGCTGGGTGGCTACGTGGAGCGGCTGGATAGCCGTGGGTAGACGCTGGTAGCTGGGTGACCATGTGGAGCGGCTGGATAGCCGTGGGTAGATGCTGGTAGCTGGGAGGCTATGTGGAGCGGTTGGATAGCCGTGGGTAGATGCTGGTAGCTGGGTGGCTATGTGGAGCAGCTGGATAGCCGTGGGTAGACGCTGGTAGCTGGGTGGCTATGTGGGGCAGCTGGATAGCCGTGGGTAGACACTGGTAGTTGGGTGGCTACGTGGAGCGGCTGGATAGCCGTGGGTAGACGCTGGTAGCTGGGTGACTACGCGGAGCGGTTGGATAGCCGTGGGTAGACGCTGGTAGCTGGGTGACTACGTGGAGCAGCTGGATAGCCGTGGGTAGACGCTGGTAGCTGGGTGGCTACGTGGAGCGGCTGGATAGCCGTGGGTAGATGCTGGTAGCTGGGGGGCTACGTGGAGCAGCTGGATAGCCGTGGGTAGACGCTGGTAGCTGGGTGGCTACGTGGAGCTGCTGGATAGCCGTGGGTAGAAGCTGGTAGCGTGGAAGATACTTGGAGCGGCCTGGGAGCCGTACGTGAGAGATGGTAATTTGGAAACTACTTGGTGCAGCCTGGGAGCCGTGTGGAGAAGCTGGTAGTGTGGAAGCTACTTAGAGCGGCCTGGGAGCCGTAGGTGAGAGATGGTAGTGTTGAAGCTACTTGGTGCGGCCTGGGAGCTGTGTGGAGAAGCTGGTAGCATGGATAGCTGAACGCAGCAGGCTTACAAATAACACTGGTCTAGGAACCAGCAGGAGCCTGGGACGTACTGGTACACAGAGGTACAGCTATATCACAAGTAGTACACCACGGGACGTAACAAGATGTTCAAGCACTGAGTGCTATTAGAGGAGGATCTATATACCTAGAGTCTGGCAGCGATTGGTGGATACAGACAGGTGGTCTGGCAGTGGCATTCAGAGTGGAGCAAGGCACAACATGCAGAGGGAGTAATCATCTCTGCAGCCCTTGAGAATCAGGATCACACCTGTGATTCCAATTAAGACTAGCAATGCTCACAGACAGGGCAGAGTCCAGGTGGTTAATCAGTGTGGGGAGGAGAGCAGTCTGCACACACAGGGTTGTCACAGCCAGCATGATTCAGCCAGAGCAGATCTCCCAGGGGAATTACAAACACAGATCCATGGAGCAGCTGGCAGAGGTAAGTCTCAAAAGGTAAAAACTAGCCAGGATTGTGACAGTACCCCCCTCTTCATGGGTGGACTCTGAACACACAGACAAATACATAGGAGAACACGAAAAAATTACAGGAGCTTCAAACATAGGGACACCATCTCTCTTGAAACATCTCTTTAGACGTCTTCTAAATTCTTACATTTATTGGGATACCAGGAGTGGAAATTCTTCAAAGGGGATGATTCAAGACCTTCGTCGATTATTCTTTCTGCTGCGAGAACGTTTTGTGCCAGCCAACGGACATGGGACCTCTGGTAACTCCCGTGGAAATATATGACTGGAAAGGACAGGGTCAAATGACAGATGGTTTTCAGGGAATGGAGAATTATCATATGCAGGATCGAGTTCAGACTCCGAGTCAGTATCTAAAGGTAAAATGGAAGGTGTAGTAGGACTTGACCAATGATAGGACTCCTGGGGGGAACTAAGCGAAATATAACCATTTTTGATGGTTTTCTGGGAGGTACCGCAGTATGAAGAGGATAAGGAGGTGGATGCACATCTCATGTTCAGGGATGCCGATTCTATAGCACCACTCTCCTTGGATGCTTCGAATTCAGCACGTTGGCCCTTGAAAACTTGACCTAGTTCGGATTTCAGGGAAGTGGAGGACTCAGCAGAGGATGATTCCTTAGTAGAACCAACAGACTGCTTGGACTGATTTTCAGAACTGAGAATTTCACTAGAATTTCGTTTGACAGGTTTAAGAGCAAACTCTTTAATAACAGCTTCACTGAAAGTTTTTATACTTAGTAGCTCAGGATCTTTTGACTCGATGAAAGGGTTGGCCCAGTCCAACGCCTTACCTCTAAAGGAAGCGAAAAGGTATTTAGTAAAGTTGGTAGGAGTGATACCACAAGCTGGATCTGCTTCCATGATTGCAGCATAATGCTTCAGTAATGCAAAGTATTGCGATAAGTCCCCATCGAAGTATATGCATCCTGGAGTATCCGATGAAGTTTGTGTGTTTGAGGATTGTGAAGTTGATAGCTGTTCGGTACTTGGACAAACTAAAGGAACTGGAAGGAGTCCTGAGGAGCCAGAGACAGCAGCTTCAACAATTGAGGCTGAGAACAGACTACAGGAACTGTCATCTGGGGTGTGAGACTTGAAACCACCTTCTGGGGTGTGAGACTTGAGACCCCCTCCTGGGGTGCGAGACTTGAGACCCCTTCCTGGGGTGTGAGACTTGAGACCCCCTCCTGGGGCATAATTCTCGTAACCCTCTCCTGGGGTGAGAGACTTAAGGTCCCCTCCTGGAGTACAGAACTTGACACTCCCTGTTGGAGTATGGGACCCAAAATCCCCTTCTGGGGAAGCTGACTCGACTTTTCCTTTTGGGGTATGGAACATGAACCCCCCTTTTGGGATGCGAGGACAGAAACTTCCTCCTGGGGTGAGTGACTCAGAACCCCTTCTTGGGGTACGAGACTTGAGGATGCTCCTGGGGTTGAGACTCTGGAGACCCCTCCTGGGGTTGCCAACTGGAGTCCCCTACCGGAACAGGCAGAATCCGGGACGGGACCGGAACATGCAGAATCCGGGCTGGGACCGGAACAGGCAGAATCTGGGCTGGAACCGGAACAGGCAGAATCCGGGCTGGGACCGGAACAGGCAGAATCCGGGCTGGGACCGGAACAGGCAGAATCCGGGCTGGGACCGGAACAGGCAGAATCCGGGCTGGGACCGGAACAGGCAGAATCCGAGACGGGACCGGAACAGGCAGAATCCGGGATGGGACCGGAACAGGCATTGAGACGTTGACACATAGTTATACTGCTGGAATAATTGCAAAGGGGACAGCCTTTGATAAAGTGGTCAGAAGCTCCACAATAGCGACAGAGATGTAAATCTTTATGCTGCTGGCGTTCAGCCACAGAGAGCTTGGAGCACGGGTAACTTCGATGTCTCACTTTACTTGGCATGGAAGAATCTTTGGTTCTTAGAGATTCCAAGACAGAGTTTTTAGTTGAGACAGAGGTAGCTCTAAAAAATTCAGGAATGATCTGAAAGATTTTGCTGAGTAGAGCCTGTAGCTGTTCCAGCAGTTGATGGAAAGATTTGGGTATCATTTAGCCGGTTAGTCAGAATTTGCAGAAGCTGTAGTACTTGATGCTGTACCGCCTCCTGTGAATCCAAACGAGTGATTAGGTTACGGAAAGCACTTGATCCAGGATTAGGTGCTTGATCCACCACCATCGTTAGCCTTGAACATACTGTCACAGATGGTGTTAGTGAGTTACCTGTCTCAGGTGATGAACTGGAAACACTGGAGGCGGGCTGGACTGGAACCATGGGAGACATGAATAGCTCTTTTAATATAGGAATTGGGTAGCAGTGAGAACTGGCTTTGATGATGAGTGACTGGAACTGGAAACTAGCAACGTTGGAGTGAGACCAGAAGGAACTTGGAGGGACCGGAATGAGACATGCAGGTAGGCTGACTGAGCTGGTCGGGGTACCAGTAGATGAGCTTGCAGATGGATGGTAGCGGGAACGCTACTTGTTGTGGCTTGAGAAGCCGTGGGTAGACGTTGGTAGCTGGGTGGCTACATGGAGTGGCTGGATAGCCGTGGGTAGACGCTGGTAGCTGGGTGGCTACGTGGAGCGGCTGGATAGCCGTGGGTAGATGCTGGTAGCTGGGTCTCTACGTGGAGTGGCTGGATAGCCATGGGTAGACGCTGGTAGCTGGGTGGCTACGTGGAGCGGCTGGATAGCCGTGGGTAGACGCTGGTAGCTGGGTGACTACGCGGAGCGGCTGGATAGCCATGGGTAGACTCTGGTAGCTGGGTGACTACGTGGAGCGGCTGGATAGCCGTGGGTGGACGCTGGTAGCTGGGTGGCTACGTGGAGCGGCTGGATAGCCGTGGGTAGATGCTGGTAGCTGGGTGGCTACGTGGAGCAGCTGGATAGCCGTGGGTAGACACTGATAGCTGGGTGGCTACGTGGAGCGGCTGGATAGCCGTGTGGAGAAGCTGGTAGCGTGGAAGCTACTTAGAGCGGCCTGGGAGCCGTAGGTGAGAGATGGTAGCGTGGAAGCTACTTGGTGCGGCCTGGGAGCCGTGTGGAGAAGCTGGTAGCGTGGATAGCAGAAAGCAGCAGGCTTACGAATAACACTGGTCTAGGAACGAGCAGGAGCCTGGGACATACTGGTACACAGAGGTACAGCTATATCACAAGTAGTACACAACGGGACGTAACAAGATGTTCAAGCACTGAGTGCTATTAGAGGAGGATCTATATACCTAGAGTCTGGCAGCGATTGGTGGATACAGACAGGTGGTCTGGCAGTGGCATTCAGAGTGGAGCAAGGCACAACATGCAGAGGGAGTAATCATCTCTGCAGCCCTTGAGAATAAGGACCACACCTGTGATTCCAATTAAGACTAGCAATGCTCACAGACAGGGCAGAGTCCAGGTGGTTAATCAGTGTGGGGAGGAGAGCAGTCTGCACACACAGGGTTGTCACAGCCAGCATGATTCAGCCAGAGCAGATCTCCCAGGGGAATTACAAACACAGGGCCTGATTCAGAGCCGGATGCTATTTGTGCTCGCTCGTTCAGAAAAAGGGTCTGGATATTTAAATAGAGCGCTCGCTCTTTGTGGTCTGTTGACGCCTCTATGTCTGAACGAGCGAACGAAACATGCGCTCGCTATTTTTTTTAAAACACCCCCTGGCTGCTCGCATCCTACGTCATCTCCGCTATTTATTAGATTAATCGAGTACATCGAAAGGCGTATGAACTGCTCGCAGTGGTTGTGGTAGGATTTTCCTATCGCAATCATGCGAGCAGTTCAGGCTAAAAGACAACCAAGTGACGTGGTCGATGACGCTGCTGTGTTAATTATGCACACCCTGAAAACGCCCGTTTTGACCGTTTGGCAAGCCTGCGTTCGGATCTCCACTCCCCGTTTTCAAGCACCTTCCCCTGTTAGCACCCACAAACGCCTCATTCTGTCTGTCACACAATTACCGACCGTAATGACTGGTTCGCGCATGCGTATTACAACCCATACGCATGCGCAGTTATGCGAACATCGCTCGGAGCGAACGAGCGGCCGCTTACGAGCGGCTCTGAATCAGGCCCACAGATCCATGGAGCAGCTGGCAGAGGTAAGTCTCAAAAGGTAAAAACTAGTCAGGATTGTGACACATGATACTATTAATATACTAAAAAACTAAGAGAAAAGTAAGGCTTTTTGTTGGGGCACACTTAGAAGAAAAATTCAAAGATATTAAATTAAAAATTAACCTTTAATAAGTATATTAAAATGATATTAGAAGGTACCAATAGTCACAAAATTAATTGGCGAAAATATTTAATAGGCAATTTCTGCAATTCACATACCACACGAAAAAATACGGTATCAGTGAGTATACTTTAATGAAATAGGAGAGTACCATGGATATTGGTATACAAGTCACCCCATGTGCTGTCCTATTAGCCCCATTGAAACAGTTCAGTTATTTTATCCTACAGTACCTGGTCTTCCTAGACGGTCTCCCATACCAGTACTAACCAGGCTTTTACTGTTTCGCTTCCAAGATCAGATGGGTTTGGGCATAATCAGTAAAATATGACTGTAGGTTATTCAGTATCACTGAAAATAATTGGGGATCTGCCCTATGCACATGGTATAAACATGTTAGAAAATGTAGGACTGTTTACAACAGAAATGTCCAATTAATTGTTGGTAGATTTTCAAAAGAAGGAATGCAAAGGCATGCCTTGCTAGTGATGCACACAGTTCATAGTAGGTAGTATAAATAAAGGTAATGACAATGACATGAGTGTACAACACATGTGATAAAGTCCTAGATCAATTGATATTACACTGAATAAAGAAAATAAATAATAAATTAAATTTTTAAATTAGCCACAAGATAACTGAGAGCCGCACCTAGCTGTCTCTTAAGCTGCACATATGCACTCAACACAGAGGATACTCAATAAATATATAAGCACCCTTTATGTGCTAAGTGAAAACACTGTTAGATACTATATTTTGACTAGCCTAAATTGACATACCATCAGTTTGAATAGTGTAAAATTGATAAGTTTAGTGTCCCATATAAATCTCAACAATACACATCTATGTTTGAACAAGCAAACCAAAAGAAAACCAGCATGAAAAGAGAGGCATCAAGTATACATTTGTGTCAGTTAATCAGATACCAAAACTCAGCCTTAGTAAATAGTTTTAAACTGACCATATATAATATATAATAATAATAAGCTGTCAGTAAGTTGCAAACTGATCAGAAACAATAGGTGATCAGGCTTAATAATCAGCTATAGGCTGCCTAGACAAAATAAACCATCAGCGATGTCAGTATATATTAACAAAAGTTAAATCTTGATAGAAAGTTGTAAGCTGACCAAAAGGAATACATTATCAGCCTTAGTAGGCAGTTTTAAACTGACCATATATGATGATCTGTCAGCAATTTGCAGGCTAATCAAGAACAATAAGTTATCAGGCTTAATAAACAAGTGTGAAAGGTAAACACTATTGCACATTAATCATATATTATATACACAATACATTCAATATTTTTTCAGGGTGCACAATTACATGTATACATGATGCCTCTCTTTTCATGCTGGTTTTCTGTTGGTTTGCTTGTTCAAACATAGATGTGTATTGTTGAGATTTATGTGGGACACTAATCTTGTGGCTAATTTAAAAATTTAATTTATTATTTATTTTCTTTATTCAGTGTAATGTCAATTGATCTAGGACTTTATCACATGTGTTGTACACTCATGTCATTGTCATTACCTTTATTTATACTACCTACTATGAACTGTGTGCATCACTAGCAAGGCATGCCTTTGCATTCCTTCTTTTGAAAATCTACCAACAATTAATTGGACATTTCTGTTGTAAACAGTCCTACATTTTCTAACAAGTTTATGCCATGTGCATAGGGCAGATCCCCAATTATTTTCAGTGATACTGAATAACCTACAGTCATATTTTACTGATTATGCCCAAACCCATCTGATCTTGGAAGCGAAACAGTAAAAGCCTGGTTAGTACTGGTATGGGAGACCGTCTAGGAAGACCAGGTACTGTAGGATAAAATAACTGCACTGTTTCAATGGGGCAAATAGGACGGCACATGGTGTATCCGTGGTACTCTCCTATTTCATTAAAGTATACTCACTGATACCGTATTTTTTCGTGTGGTATGTGAATTGCAGAAATTGTCTATTAAATATTTTCGCCAATTAATTTTGTGACTATTGGTACCTTCTAATATCATTTTAATATACTTATTAAAGGTTAATTTTTAATTTAATATCTTTGAATTTTTCTTCTAAGCGTGCCCCAACAAAAAGCCTTACTTTTCTCTTAGTTTTTTACTATATTCTGACTTAGGCTGTGGGAGCACCACCAACATGTATTTTATGATGATGAATATCTATAATTGCAATATGGTTGGTCACAATAATTCTTAATTCTTGGTTCTGTGCGGAATCTCTCCTTTTTCTATTTTATACAATATATTAGCTAGATAAAGTAGCTCAATATCTAAAGGAGCCTCATCTGCCCCAAAGACTATGTGGTCCTTATACTTATTTTTTATATTTTCATAAGGGACACAAGACAAAGCATAAAACTAATTCAGTAGACATGCCATGAAATGGTCTCTCACCTGTTTCCCCCAATGCACAGAAAAAGTTAAGGGAGCTATATATTCTCTGCTGTCCACCGTTGTTTACAAGGGAGTCAAATCTTCTTATACTTAATCTGATTACAGCTAATATTTTCAATAGCATTAACCATTAGGTTTGTGTACCAGGCTGTCTTCAGTTCATAACGTAAAAATAAATCTGAATGGAGCAAAAAAATCACATTAAAAAAATGGGAATACATACGGTTTGTCAACAGTCAATATGGTGTCAAACTATATGTGCACAGGAGAACCATACTTGCCTACGCTCCCGGAAATCGAGGGAGGCTCCCGATTTTTTGGGTATCCCCCCACACCCCCGAAGGTGTAAGCAGATCTCCCGCACCCTGCCCACTGACTAGTAAAGTGGGCAGGATAGGAAAATTTTATGTGAATTCGCGGGTCTGCGAGGAGGGGGCGGGGCTAACTGGTACGGTTTCCTCGGTGACTTTTCTGGGAATATGGCGGGGCCTAATTACATCTACAGTCCAGCCCCACCCCCCATACCGAGCTACTCCTGGAAAAGATTATTACAATGTCGGGAAGTATGAGGAGAATGCCAATGTCATAATTCCAGGTACGGTTGTAATGTTAGTTGAAGCATTTTAACCGTGTCAGCAGTATAAATTTTAACATAATCGTCTCATGTTTAAATTTATACTGCTGATATGGTTAAATTGCTTTAGGCAAGGGCGTTTTAAGAGAGGAGGGGGCCCGTGTGCAGCCTTCGTTTGGGCCCCCTCCTCTCTGTCAGAACAGTAGAATCTGGCTTCATGTCTGAATCTACTGCGCATGCGCGGATCTCCAGGAAAATGGCGCCCATGCCATTTTCCCGGGGACATCTTTTCTGTATGCGTGAGTCACCAGGAATGCGTGCGTTGTAGCCCCCCATTCCCAGGGGCCCCTGTGTACCGCACACTTTGCACCAATTATAAATACACCCCTGGCTTTAGGTGACATTGCAACCGTGTCAGCATTATGATGTCGACATTCTCTTGTCTACATATTGACTGTCGAAACACTATTTCCTTATTGTGGACCTGATTCAGATGTGGACACAAATGCCATCGCAGCTGCTATCTCTCATGGATTCGCAGTTGCGAAAGTATACTAATGCGCCACTGGCTATGCAGTGCTTAGAGACACCCACTGAAAGCACCTCACATTCGCCGCTCACGCACAAAACCGTAAATATTCAACGCAATCAGGCAGCCATCAGCCTTCTGGGTAAATGTAAGCTGTCGCAGACATAGCGGGTATGCATAGGGCTCTCCTGCTGCGAGCATGAACATAGTGGCTAATTTATGGATGCTCAAAAAACAGTGTTTAAACAGTCTGACATGCCTGCATTTTTCTAACCAACCCCCCCCCCCGTTACCTCCCCAAACGCTAACTACCTGTCACTCATTTTATGTATGAGCTTAATTGCAAATCAATTGTTGTGCTGGCGCAGAGCGGATTACACGGATGTGTAATGGCTAACAAATGTGTGTGAATATCAGCATTGCGTCCACATCTGAATTATGTTCTATGTACCCTACCAGGTATCCTGGCTATGGCACAGTAAAGACAACTGAACAGAAGTCAACTGCAAGCCTGGCAGCATTGTGTGCATGAAATAAATGCAGATATTCGACAAATATGCATGCATCTATGCGGCCACACTTCCCTTATCAATCCACTTACAGAAGTAGCTGTCATCATTATCAGATAGATCACTGTGTTGTGTATGCACAAATCTGAATAGCCCACAATCTACCCTCAGAACATTTATCTTACATGCAAACGCCTAGTTGGCGATCAGTTACACCCATTTAGCCACAAGTGGAAATGCAAATGATGGCTATACTCTCCTCCTCCATACCCTTCACACCTTAGGCATCTCTAACACCGTCCATGTCTGGCTCACCTCTTACCTCACCAACCACTCCTTCTCTGTGTCTGCCTCTGGCTCCACCTCCCCCCTTCCCGTTAGTGTCCCACAGGGTTCTGTCCTGGGCCTGCTGCTCTTCTCCCTGTACACCTCTACACTAGTGGAACTCATCTGCTCCTGCGATTTCCAATACCACCTCTATGCCGATGACACGCAACTATACCTCTCCTCTCCTGAACTCTCCACTTCTGTCCTTTCTCAGGTATCCAGCTGCCTCTCCGCCATCTCTTCCTGGATGTCCGAGCGCTCTCTGAAGCTCAACATGGTCAAAACCGAACTCATAATTTTTCCCCCTAATAGAGTCTCCACTCCAACCAATCTCGCTATCACTGTTGACAACACCATCATCTCCCCTGTCCCCCAACTTTGCTGTTTGGGTGTCACCCTTGACTCCACCCTTTCCTTCAACCCCCATATTCAATCTCTGGCTCAATCCTGTCGGTTCCAGCTACGCAACATCGCTCGCATTAGGCATTTCCTCTCCCAGAATGCTACCAAACTGATTATTCATTCACTAATCATTTCTCGGCTTGGCTACTGCAACCTTCTCCTTACTGGCCTCCCACATTGCCATCTTTCCCCCCTCCAGTCTGTTCTTAATACTGCAGCTAGACTTATCTTCCTCTCCCGCCGTTCCACTTCTGCTGCTCCCCTCTGCCAAAACCTGCACTGACTCCCATTCCCCCACAGAATCCTCTTCAAACTCCTCACCTTCACAAACAAGGCCCTCTCTAACTCTACTGCTCCCTACATCTCCTTATATACTCCCTCCCGCTCACTCCGGTCTGCCAATGACTGTTACCTCTCCTCCACCCTGGTTACTTCATCTCATGCTCGTATCCAATTTTGTGTCTGTGCAGCCCCCCTCCACTGGAATGAGCTCCCTCGCTCGATCACATTCTCCCCGACCTTGCAGAGCTTCAAATGTGCACTGAAAACCCACCTGTTCATCAAAGCATACCCTTCCATCACATAACCATGTTCCCAGGTCTCTGTCCCTCCCGCCTCAGCCATTTCTATCTTGCTTACTTCCTGCACTCAGGTCCCCCTCTACACACTCATGCCTCATGTCATCTGTCCGTCTCCCCTCTCCTCTAGAGTGTAAGCTCCTAAGAGCAGGGTCCTCCTCCCCACTGTCTCACAGCCTTCTACTGGGGGCACTGCATGGGGGGGACTATTACTGGGGGCACTATATAAAGGGCACTACATAGGGGAACGACTACTGGGGGCACTGCATTGGGGGGGGCTACTATATAAAGGGCCACTACTGGGGGCACTGCATAGGGGGGACCACTACTGAGGGCACTGCATAGGGGGGGCTACTACTGGGGGCACTATATAAGGGGCACTGCATAGGGGGACCACTACTGGGGGCACTGCATAGAGGGGACTACTACTGGGGGCACTATATAAGGGGTTTACTACTGGAGGCACTGCACAGGGGGGCCACTACTGGGGGCACTGAATAGAAAGGACCACTACAGGGGGCACTGCATAGGGGGGATCACTACTGGGGTCCTGCATAAGGGGGACCACTCCTGGGGGCACTGCATAGGGGGGATCACTACTGGGGGCCTGCTTAAGGGGGACCACTACTGGGGGCACTGTAAATGGGGCACTACTGGGGGCCTGTATAAGGGGGACCACTCCTGGGGGCCTGCATAAGGGGCACTGCATTGGGGAGATCACTACTTGGGCCCTGCATAAGAGGAACAACTACTGGGGTACCGTATAAGGTGCACTACTGGGGCCTGCATAAGAGGGACCACTACTGGGGGCACTCCATACGGGGGACTGTATAAGAGGCACTGCATTAAGGTGCATATGGAATGGAAAGGAATGTTTACAGAGTGATGAGAAAGGGGTGTGTGTCATGTTGACATGCCCCATTTTTCAGTGACCACGCCCATTTTTCAGCGTGTGCACATAGAGGGGGTGGGAGAGGCTCAATTTTTCAATTTGCCCTGTGATCCAAATACCCTAGTTACGCCACTCTGTTTATTAGTTGGTTACTGTATTGTAATGTTCTATGTACCCTGTACTGTATGTTTGGCGCTGCGGACCTTTTGTGGCACCCTATAAATAAAATGTAATAATAATAATAATCTTCCGGCAGTTGCAACATTTGTATATGCGAAAACATCATCATAGCGTACAACTCTGAAACAGGCCCTAATAAGCTCGTCTGCGAATGTGTTTGAGTTGCACTGCACGTGTCAAGGTACATTAGTCACTCGCAGCGAGTATTCTTATTTGCAGTGTAAATGACAGACAATAAGCATTTAGAGGTGGTAATAGGGAGTGTTGGCTAAAAAAGCTGGGTGTTGGGACTATGGGCCTGATTCAGACCCGGTCGCAAGCGCTGAGCGCTCGCAACTGGGTCGATGGTGGCCCAGAGCACATGCGCACGACGGAGCTGGCTCCGTCGTGTGCATGCGCCGAGACCCGGATAGCGGCGGGCAATGCGTAGCTCCAGGTCTCACACCAAAGGGGGCATGCTGTCGATGTTGAGTGACAGCACGCCCCCATTGGTGGGCGGGCCGGGGGGGTGAACGCCTACCGTTTGGGGCCGGCCCCACTGACATCACAAGTGATGTCAGTGGAGAGATTCCGGCTCTGTTAGTGCCGAAATCTCTGGGGCTTGCGGCAACGAGACCCTACCACAAGGGTCTCGTCGCAAGCCCAATGGTCATGATGGTCTTGACCATTGCGACTATCTTCCTGGCCGTTCACTATAGCTGTGGGTAGTACCCACAGCTATGCGAGCGGCCAAGAGTCTGTTCTAAAAAAAAAAAAGACCGCCCCTGATTCAGAGCGAGCGCTATGTCACAGCGACTGGCTCTGAATCAGGGCCTATGTCAGGGGGCGAGTCACTTCCTGCATCTGTGATCCCATACGGAGTAAACATAGCTCCAGAGTCTCAGACCCCGGCTCTTCTGCCCAACGTGGACAGCGCAGTGGCCAACCACAGGTGCTTAATGATTGTGACCAGCTCCATCTGGCAAGAATTGTCTGTGGTAATAGACAAGCGACACTGGCTGGTGCTCACATGGCATGGGTTGGGTCTGCTGGTCCGCCGGAACACATCATTGACTGGTAACTGCTACAGTATGTTGCATTGCTTAATGACCATTTGCAGCACTTCATGGGCTTCATGTACCCCCACAACGATGGAATATTCCAGCAGAATACAGCACTTTGTAACCAGTCCTAAGTTGTCGAGAATTGGTTCGAGGAGCATTCCGGAGAGTTCCGACTAGGGATGTGGCCACCACATTTGCCTGACATGAACCCAATCGAGCATTTATGGGATGTGACAGAGAGGTCCATTCATACCCAAGATCCTGCACCTACAAATATCAGGGAGCTGTGGGAGGCTAGTCAAATGGCATAGGTCAACATCTCTCCAGACATCTTCCGTCCACTTGTTCAATCAATGTCACGTCGAGTAGCTGCACTTCGCCAGGCTGGAGAGGGTCCTACACAATACTAAGCATATATCCAGGGGCGTATCTACCCATTGGCCAGGATGGCACTCGCCAGGGGCGCCGACCAAAGGGGGGGCGCCGCCCGGCAGTGCCACCAGTAGCCAAGGGGTGGACAAGTCCCCCGGCCCCACAAGTGTAGGGCAGACCGCAGTGATAGCAGTCTGCCCTACACCATTTATAAACACACAGCCGCCAGCGGCGGCTGTGTGTTTGTAATAGCAGCCAGCTAATGAGAGTCAGACAGACTCTCATGTGCTGCTGTGTTGTCCGCTGATGGAGCCGGCTGGAGCTCACTAATGAGCTCCGTGTGCCGGCTCCCCCTGCAGCATGTGATGGGAGAGACGTCATACATCATGACGACTCTCCCATGCAGGAGAAGAGCGGCGGGGATCAGGTAAGTTGAATTTTGTTTTTGTTCTTTGTGTGTGTAAGTCTGACACTACAGGGGGGGCACTGAAATAGGCGGTGGCAGCTACTGGGGGCACTTTATGGGGGGTGCCCGTTACTCGGGAGCACTGTATAGGAGTGGCCACTACTGGGGGGCAATTTATGGGGGTGGCCACTACTGGGAGCACTGTATAGGGGTGGCCACTACTGGGGGCAATTTAGGGGGTGGGTGGCCACTACTGGGGGCACTGTATAGGGGTGGCCAATACTGGGGGCAATTTAGGGGGTGGTCACTACTGGGGGCACTATATAGAGGGGACTACTACTGGGGACACTGTATAGGGGGGGACTACTATTGGGGTCTACTACTGGGGGCACTGTATGGGGGGACTACTACTGGGGGCACTGTATAGGGGGCTACTACTGGGGGCACTGTATAGGGGGGCTACTACTGGGGGCAATGGAGCATAGGGTGGATTACTACTGGGGGCACTGCATAGGGGGGGTGGGGGGCGCCAGTCCATTATATTGCCAGGGGCGCTTGGATCACTAGATACACCCCTGCATATATCCAATGACTTTTGGCACTTCAGTGTGTATACATATCATCATGGCATAAAGCGGCAGCGGATCTAGACTTTTTTCTATAAAGAAAGGGGTGGCTTAACGATTAATCTTGACCACTCCCCTTTCCAGTCCCAACTTCTCCCTTTTCCAGTTTCAATTATGGTTTAACTGTAACAACCTGTGACTTGCCAGCATTGGTGAGTTCCTGGTGAGACTGCCTGATTTTTAAAAGGTGAATCATTTAAATGTTTTAATCAGGTTTGCCTTTAAATGATTGTCCCTTTAAAACATTTAGCAGGTTTATGGGGAACTCGCCGATGTCTGCAAGTCACAGATTATTACATTTACTCTTGTGTGACACTAATGTATTTTAGGATAGAAGTGAGTTAAGTTTGTTCTCTGTGTTTTTTTACTATGGCACTTGCAATCTTGCACATTATATATTGTGGCAGAAAAGTGAAATTGATTTTGAAAGTGATTAGTAACACACGGTCATGGTTGCTGTGTACAGTACCTTTAATGACTGGTAATTTACAATGACCTTATGTATAGCAGTTTATGCATTGTTTCCTAAGTGTATACAGGAAACTAGAACTAATATACACATACAGAAAATGTAATGTAACAATTCACAGATTGGGGGGAGCCCAGTAATACCCCAACATGTATCAATATGGTATATGTATAATTTCATATTAATAATATCCAAATAATAGGATTAATCTAAATAGGATATATTTTGCTATAGTAAATTAGGGATTCTCATGGAGAAGTTATTATGGTATAGAAAAAAATACATAACTATACTGGAGTATTAGAAATTCTGGCACTGAGTTGGATGTAGTAGCAATGTTGGATGTAGTAGGGTGATGTTTTTGTCTGTGCATGTGTCTGAGTCGCACTGTGCCTACGTTCCAATTTAGCTTGTACAGAGTTGCAGTAAAGATTTAGATGCATGGTAGCAGAAGTGTATTGGAAATGTATGGTTAGTGACTATTAGATAACAAGGGGATGGTCAATCAGACGCACAAAGATGTTTCATCTTATGGAAGTGTCGAGGATTTGTTGTTGATAGTGGTTGTATACAGAGACACAGACTTGTTCACATATGAGGCCATATTTAGAAGGACTCTATGCACCTGCCATAGCACTGGTTTCAATGATACGTCCGATGGTGCGACTAAAGACGCACCAAGCATGATAGGCGTGTCTGCTATAAGTTCTGCTATAACTTCAAACAAATAAAAAATAATGAATACAATAAATATAAGCTAGCTAATATACAGAAGCCTTAAAGTTTGTTATTAATGTTAGTTTATTGTTAGCTTAACTTTCAGCTAAAAATAAAAAGTAGCAGTAGGGTACACGTAAAATGCCAATTGGTGGATGGTAAATGTGTAACACAAAGTAATTCCATAAAGTGCTTTGTGTAATAACATCAATTGTTTAAGAGTTGCAAGTACATGATGTCACAGATGGTGTTAGTGAGTTACCTGTCTCAGGTGATGAACTGGAAACACTGGAGGCGGGCTGTACTGGAACCATGGGAGACATGAATAGCTCTTTTAATATAGGAATTGGGTAGCAGTGAGAACTGGCTTTGATGATGAGTGACTGGAACTGGAAACTAGCAACGCTGGAGTGAGACCAGAAGGAACTTGGAGGGACCGGAATGAGACATGCAGGTAGGCTGACTGAGCTGGTCGGGATACCAGTAGATGAGCTTGCAGATGGATGGTAGCGGGGACGCTACTTGTTGTGGCTTGAGAAGCCGTGGGTAGACGTTGGTAGCTGGGTGGCTACGTGGAGTGGATGTATAGCCGTGGGTAGACGCTGGTAGCTGGGTGGCTACGTGGAGCGGCTGGATAGCCGTGGGTAGACGCTGGTAGCTGGGTGACCATGTGGAGCGGCTGGATAGCCGTGGGTAGATGCTGGTAGCTGGGAGGCTATGTGGAGCGGTTGGATAGCCGTGGGTAGATGCTGGTAGCTGGGTGGCTATGTGGAGCAGCTGGATAGCCGTGGGTAGACGCTGGTAGCTGGGTGGCTATGTGGAGCGGCTGGATAGCCGTGGGTAGACACTGGTAGCTGGGTGGCTACGTGGAGCGGCTGGATAGCCGTGGGTAGACGCTGGTAGCTGGGTGACTACGCGGAGCGGTTGGATAGCCGTGGGTAGACGCTGGTAGCTGGGTGACTACGTGGAGCAGCTGGATAGCCGTGGGTAGATGCTGGTAGCTGGGTGGCTACGTGGAGCGGCTGGATAGCCGTGGGTAGATGCTGGTAGCTGGGGGGCTACGTGGAGCAGCTGGATAGCCGTGGGTAGACGCTGGTAGCTGGGTGGCTATGTGGAGCTGCTGGATAGCCGTGGGTAGAAGCTGGTAGCGTGGAAGATGCTTGGAGCGGCCTGGGAGCCGTACGTGAGAGATGGTAATTTGGAAACTACTTGGTGCAGCCTGGGAGCCGTGTGGAGAAGCTGGTAGCGTGGAAGCTACTTAGAGCGGCCTGGGAGCCGTAGGTGAGAGATGGTAGTGTTGAAGCTACTTGGTGCGGCCTGGGAGCTGTGTGGAGAAGCTGGTAGCATGGATAGCTGAACGCAGCAGGCTTACAAATAACACTGGTCTAGGAACCAGCAGGAGCCTGGGACGTACTGGTACACAGAGGTACAGCTATATCACAAGTAGTACACCACGGGACGTAACAAGATGTTCAAGCACTGAGTGCTATTAGAGGAGGATCTATATACCTAGAGTCTGGCAGCGATTGGTGGATACAGACAGGTGGTCTGGCAGTGGCATTCAGAGTGGAGCAAGGCACAACATGCAGAGGGAGTAATCATCTCTGCAGCCCTTGAGAATCAGGATCACACCTGTGATTCCAATTAAGACTAGCAATGCTCACAGACAGGGCAGAGTCCAGGTGGTTAATCAGTGTGGGGAGGAGAACAGTCTGCACACACAGGGTTGTCACAGCCAGCATGATTCAGCCAGAGCAGATCTCCCAGGGGAATTACAAACACAGATCCATGGAGCAGCTGGCAGAGGTAAGTCTCAAAAGGTAAAAACTAGCCAGGATTGTGACAGTACCCCCCTCTTCATGGTTGGACTCTGAACACACAGACAAATACATAGGAGAACACGAAAAAATTACAGGAGCTTCAAACATAGGGACACCATCTCTCTTGAAACATCTCTTTAGACGTCTTCTAAATTCTTACATTTATTGGGATACCAGGAGTGGAAATTCTTCAAAGGGGATGATTCAAGACCTTCGTCGATTATTCTTTCTGCTGCGAGAACGTTTTGTGCCAGCCAACGGACATGGGACCTCTGGTAACTCCCGTGGAAATATATGACTGGAAAGGACAGGGTCAAATGACAGATGGTTTTCAGGGAATGGAGAATTATCATATGCAGGATTGAGTTCAGACTCCGAGTCAGTATCTAAAGGTAAAATTGAAGGTGTAGTAGGACTTGACCAATGATAGGACTCCTGGGAGGAACTAAGCGAAATATAACCATTTTTGATGGTTTTCTGGGAGGTACCGCAGTATGAAGAGGATAAGGAGGTGGATGCACATCTCATGTTCAGGGATGCCGATTCTATAGCACCACTCTCCTTGGATGCTTCGAATTCAGCACGTTGGCCCTTGAAAACTTGACCTAGTTCGGATTTCAGGGAAGTGGAGGACTCAGCAGAGGATGATTCCTTAGTAGAACCAACAGACTGCTTGGACTGATTTTCAGGACTGAGAATTTCACTAGAATTTCGTTTGACAGGTTTAAGAGCAAACTCTTTAATAACAGCTTCACTGAAAGTTTTTATACTTAGTAGCTCAGGATCTTTTGACTCGATGAAAGGGTTGGCCCAGTCCAACGCCTTACCTCTAAAGGAAGCGAAAAGGTATTTAGTAAAGTTGGTAGGAGTGATACCACAAGCTGGATCTGCTTCCATGATTGCAGCATATGCTTCAGTAATGCAAAGTATTGCGATAAGTCCCCATCGAAGTATATGCATCCTGGAGTATCCGATGAAGTTTGTGTGTTTGAGGATTGTGAAGTTGATAGCTGTTCGGTACTTGGACAAACTAAAGGAACTGGAAGGAGTCCTGAGGAGCCAGAGACAGCAGCTTCAACAATTGAGGCTGAGAACAGACTACAGGAACTGTCATCCTCCGGAACGATATTTTCAGGAGATGCTGAACAGGAGCCATGATCAGGATTAGTAGTACCTGACACTTCTCCCTGGGAACTGGAACCCACTCCTGGGGCATGAGACTTGAGACCACCTCCTGGGGTGCGATACTTGAGGCCCCTTGCTGGGGTGTGAGACTTGAGACCCCTTCCTGGGGTGCGAGACTTGAGACCCCTTCCTGGGGTGCGAGACTTGAGACCCCCTCCTGGGGTGTGAGACTTGAGACCCCCTCCTGGGGTGCGAGACTTGAAACCCCCTCCTGGGGTGTGAGACTTGAAACCACCTTCTGGGGTGTGAGACTTGAGACCCCCTCCTGGGGTGCGAGACTTGAGACCCCTTCCTGGGGTGTGAGACTTGAGACCCCCTCCTGGGGCATAATTCTCGTAACCCTCTCCTGGGGTGAGAGACTTAAGGTCCCCTCCTGGAGTACAGAACTTGACACTCCCTGTTGGAGTATGGGACCCAAAATCCCCTTCTGGGGAAGCTGACTCGACTTTTCCTTTTGGAGTATGGAACATGAACCCCCTTTTGGGATGCGAGGACAGAAACTTCCTCCTGGGGTGAGTGACTCAGAACCCCTTCTTGGGGTACGAGACTTGAGGATGCTCCTGGGGTTGAGACTCTGGAGACCCCTCCTGGGGTTGCCAACTGGAGTCCCCTACCGGAACAGGCAGAATCCGGGACGGGACCGGAACATGCAGAATCCGGGCTGGGACCGGAACAGGCAGAATCTGGGCTGGAACCGGAACAGGCAGAATCCGGGCTGGGACCGGAACAGGCAGAATCCGGGCTGGGACCGGAACAGGCAGAATCCGGGCTGGGACCGGAACAGGCAGAATCCGGGCTGGGACCGGAACAGGCAGAATCCGAGACGGGACCGGAACAGGCAGAATCCGGGATGGGACCGGAACAGGCATTGAGACGTTGACACATAGTTATACTGCTGGAATAATTGCAAAGGGGACAGCCTTTGATAAAGTGGTCAGAAGCTCCACAATAGCGACAGAGATGTAAATCTTTATGCTGCTGGCGTTCAGCCACAGAGAGCTTGGAGCACGGGTAACTTCGATGTCTCACTTTACTTGGCATGGAAGAATCTTTGGTTCTTAGAGATTCCAAGACAGAGTTTTTAGTTGAGACAGAGGTAGCTCTAAAAAATTCAGGAATGATCTGAAAGATTTTGCTGAGTAGAGCCTGTAGCTGTTCCAGCAGTTGATGGAAAGATTTGGGTATCATTTAGCCGGTTAGTCAGAATTTGCAGAAGCTGTAGTACTTGATGCTGTACCGCCTCCTGTGAATCCAAACGAGTGATTAGGTTACGGAAAGCACTTGATCCAGGATTAGGTGCTTGATCCACCACCATCGTTAGCCTTGAACATACTGTCACAGATGGTGTTAGTGAGTTACCTGTCTCAGGTGATGAACTGGAAACACTGGAGGCGGGCTGGACTGGAACCATGGGAGACATGAATAGCTCTTTTAATATAGGAATTGGGTAGCAGTGAGAACTGGCTTTGATGATGAGTGACTGGAACTGGAAACTAGCAACGTTGGAGTGAGACCAGAAGGAACTTGGAGGGACCGGAATGAGACATGCAGGTAGGCTGACTGAGCTGGTCGGGGTACCAGTAGATGAGCTTGCAGATGGATGGTAGCGGGAACGCTACTTTTTGTGGCTTGAGAAGCCGTGGGTAGACGTTGGTAGCTGGGTGGCTACATGGAGTGGCTGGATAGCCGTGGGTAGACGCTGGTAGCTGGGTGGCTACGTGGAGCGGCTGGATAGCCGTGGGTAGATGCTGGTAGCTGGGTCTCTACGTGGAGTGGCTGGATAGCCATGGGTAGACGCTGGTAGCTGGGTGGCTACGTGGAGCGGCTGGATAGCCGTGGGTAGACGCTGGTAACTGGGTGACTACGCGGAGCGGCTGGATAGCCATGGGTAGACTCTGGTAGCTGGGTGACTACGTGGAGCGGCTGGATAGCCGTGGGTGGACGCTGGTAGCTGGGTGGCTATGTGGAGCGGCTGGATAGCCGTGGGTAGATGCTGGTAGCTGGGTGGCTACGTGGAGCAGCTGGATAGCCGTGGGTAGACGCTGATAGCTGGGTGGCTACGTGGAGCGGCTGGATAGCCGTGTGGAGAAGCTGGTAGCGTGGAAGCTACTTAGAGCGGCCTGGGAGCCGTAGGTGAGAGATGGTAGCGTGGAAGCTACTTGGTGCGGCCTGGGAGCCGTGTGGAGAAGCTGGTAGCGTGGATAGCAGAAAGCAGCAGGCTTACGAATAACACTGGTCTAGGAACGAGCAGGAGCCTGGGACATACTGGTACACAGAGGTACAGCTATATCACAAGTAGTACACAACGGGACGTAACAAGATGTTCAAGCACTGAGTGCTATTAGAGGAGGATCTATATACCTAGAGTCTGGCAGCGATTGGTGGATACAGACAGGTGGTCTGGCAGTGGCGTTCAGAGTGGAGCAAGGCACAACATGCAGAGGGAGTAATCATCTCTGCAGCCCTTGAGAATAAGGACCACACCTGTGATTCCAATTAAGACTAGCAATGCTCACAGACAGGGCAGAGTCCAGGTGGTTAATCAGTGTGGGGAGGAGAGCAGTCTGCACACACAGGGTTGTCACAGCCAGCATGATTCAGCCAGAGCAGATCTCCCAGGGGAATTACAAACACAGGGCCTGATTCAGAGCCGGATGCTATTTGTGCTCGCTCGTTCAGAAAAAGGGTCTGGATATTTAAATAGAGCGCTCGCTCTTTGTGGTCTGTTGACGCCTCTATGTCTGAACGAGCGAACGAAACATGCGCTCGCTATTTTTTTTAAAACACCCCCTGGCTGCTCGCATCCTACGTCATCTCCGCTATTTATTAGATTAATCGAGTACATCGAAAGGCGTATGAACTGCTCGCAGTGGTTGTGGTAGGATTTTCCTATCGCAATCATGCGAGCAGTTCAGGCTAAAAGACAACCAAGTGACGTGGTCGATGACGCTGCTGTGTTAATTATGCACACCCTGAAAACGCCCGTTTTGACCGTTTGGCAAGCCTGCGTTCGGATCTCCACTCCCCGTTTTTAAGCACCTTCCCCTGTTAGCACCCACAAACGCCTCATTCTGTCACTCAAATTAGCAGGCATTCGCTATTTTGCGAGCACACAATTACCGACCGCAATGACTGGTTCGCGCATGCGTATTACAACCCATACGCATGCGCAGTTGTGCGAACATCGCTCGGAGCGAACGAGCGGCCGCTTACGAGCGGCTCTGAATCAGGCCCACAGATCCATGGAGCAGCTGGCAGAGGTAAGTCTCAAAAGGTAAAAACTAGTCAGGATTGTGACACATGATACTATTAATATACTAAAAAACTAAGAGAAAAGTAAGGCTTTTTGTTGGGGCACACTTAGAAGAAAAATTCAAAGATATTAAATTAAAAATTAACCTTTAATAAGTATATTAAAATGATATTAGAAGGTACCAATAGTCACAAAATTAATTGGCGAAAATATTTAATAGGCAATTTCTGCAATTCACATACCACACGAAAAAATACGGTATCAGTGAGTATACTTTAATGAAATAGGAGAGTACCACGGATATTGGTATACAAGTCACCCCATGTGCTGTCCTATTAGCCCCATTGAAACAGTTCAGTTATTTTATCCTACAGTACCTGGTCTTCCTAGACGGTCTCCCATACCAGTACTAACCAGGCTTTTACTGTTTCGCTTCCAAGATCAGATGGGTTTGGGCATAATCAGTAAAATATGACTGTAGGTTATTCAGTATCACTGAAAATAATTGGGGATCTGCCCTATGCACATGGTATAAACATGTTAGAAAATGTAGGACTGTTTACAACAGAAATGTCCAATTAATTGTTGGTAGATTTTCAAAAGAAGGAATGCAAAGGCATGCCTTGCTAGTGATGCACACAGTTCATAGTAGGTAGTATAAATAAAGGTAATGACAATGACATGAGTGTACAACACATGTGATAAAGTCCTAGATCAATTGATATTACACTGAATAAAGAAAATAAATAATAAATTAAATTTTTAAATTAGCCACAAGATAACTGAGAGCCGCACCTAGCTGTCTCTTAAGCTGCACATATGCACTCAACACAGAGGATACTCAATAAATATATAAGCACCCTTTATGTGCTAAGTGAAAACACTGTTAGATACTATATTTTGACTAGCCTAAATTGACATACCATCAGTTTGAATAGTGTAAAATTGATAAGTTTAGTGTCCCATATAAATCTCAACAATACACATCTATGTTTGAACAAGCAAACCAAAAGAAAACCAGCATGAAAAGAGAGGCATCAAGTATACATTTGTGTCAGTTAATCAGATACCAAAACTCAGCCTTAGTAAATAGTTTTAAACTGACCATATATAATATATAATAATAATAAGCTGTCAGTAAGTTGCAAACTGATCAGAAACAATAGGTGATCAGGCTTAATAATCAGCTATAGGCTGCCTAGACAAAATAAACCATCAGCGATGTCAGTATATATTAACAAAAGTTAAATCTTGATAGAAAGTTGTAAGCTGACCAAAAGGAATACATTATCAGCCTTAGTAGGCAGTTTTAAACTGACCATATATGATGATCTGTCAGCAATTTGCAGGCTAATCAAGAACAATAAGTTATCAGGCTTAATAAACAAGTGTGAAAGGTAAACACTATTGCACATTAATCATATATTATATACACAATACATTCAATATTTTTTCAGGGTGCACAATTACATGTATACATGATGCCTCTCTTTTCATGCTGGTTTTCTGTTGGTTTGCTTGTTCAAACATAGATGTGTATTGTTGAGATTTATGTGGGACACTAATCTTGTGGCTAATTTAAAAATTTAATTTATTATTTATTTTCTTTATTCAGTATAATGTCAATTGATCTAGGACTTTATCACATGTGTTGTACACTCATGTCATTGTCATTACCTTTATTTATACTACCTACTATGAACTGTGTGCATCACTAGCAAGGCATGCCTTTGCATTCCTTCTTTTGAAAATCTACCAACAATTAATTGGACATTTCTGTTGTAAACAGTCCTACATTTTCTAACAAGTTTATGCCATGTGCATAGGGCAGATCCCCAATTATTTTCAGTGATACTGAATAACCTACAGTCATATTTTACTGATTATGCCCAAACCCATCTGATCTTGGAAGCGAAACAGTAAAAGCCTGGTTAGTACTGGTATGGGAGACCGTCTAGGAAGACCAGGTACTGTAGGATAAAATAACTGCACTGTTTCAATGGGGCAAATAGGACGGCACATGGTGTATCCGTGGTACTCTCCTATTTCATTAAAGTATACTCACTGATACCGTATTTTTTCGTGTGGTATGTGAATTGCAGAAATTGTCTATTAAATATTTTCGCCAATTAATTTTGTGACTATTGGTACCTTCTAATATCATTTTAATATACTTATTAAAGGTTAATTTTTAATTTAATATCTTTGAATTTTTCTTCTAAGCGTGCCCCAACAAAAAGCCTTACTTTTCTCTTAGTTTTTTACTATATTCTGACTTAGGCTGTGGGAGCACCACCAACATGTATTTTATGATGATGAATATCTATAATTGCAATATGGTTGGTCACAATAATTCTTAATTCTTGGTTCTGTGCGGAATCTCTCCTTTTTCTATTTTATACAATATATTAGCTAGATAAAGTAGCTCAATATCTAAAGGAGCCTCATCTGCCCCAAAGACTATGTGGTCCTTATACTTATTTTTTATATTTTCATAAGGGACACAAGACAAAGCATAAAACTAATTCAGTAGACATGCCATGAAATGGTCTCTCACCTGTTTCCCCCAATGCACAGAAAAAGTTAAGGGAGCTATATATTCTCTGCTGTCCACCATTGTTTACAAGGGAGTCAAATCTTCTTATACTTAATCTGATTACAGCTAATATTTTCAATAGCATTAACCATTAGGTTTGTGTACCAGGCTGTCTTCAGTTCATAACGTAAAAATAAATCTGAATGGAGCAAAAAAATCACATTAAAAAAATGGGAATACATACGGTTTGTCAACAGTCAATATGGTGTCAAACTATATGTGCACAGGAGAACCATACTTGCCTACGCTCCCGGAAATCGAGGGAGGCTCCCGATTTTTTGGGTATCCCCCCACACCCCCGAAGGTGTAAGCAGATCTCCCGCACCCTGCCCACTGACTAGTAAAGTGGGCAGGATAGGAAAATTTTATGTGAATTCGCGGGTCTGCGAGGAGGGGGCGGGGCTAACTGGTACGGTTTCCTCGGTGACTTTTCTGGGAATATGGCGGGGCCTAATTACATCTACAGTCCAGCCCCACCCCCCATACCGAGCTACTCCTGGAAAAGATTATTACAATGTCGGGAAGTATGAGGAGAATGCCAATGTCATAATTCCAGGTACGGTTGTAATGTTAGTTGAAGCATTTTAACCGTGTCAGCAGTATAAATTTTAACATAATCGTCTCATGTTTAAATTTATACTGCTGATATGGTTAAATTGCTTTAGGCAAGGGCGTTTTAAGAGAGGAGGGGGCCCGTGTGCAGCCTTCGTTTGGGCCCCCTCCTCTCTGTCAGAACAGTAGAATCTGGCTTCATGTCTGAATCTACTGCGCATGCGCGGATCTCCAGGAAAATGGCGCCCATGCCATTTTCCCGGGGACATCTTTTCTGTATGCGTGAGTCACCAGGAATGCGTGCGTTGTAGCCCCCCCTTCCCAGGGGCCCCTGTGTACCGCACACTTTGCACCAATTATAAATACACCCCTGGCTTTAGGTGACATTGCAACCGTGTCAGCATTATGATGTCGACATTCTCTTGTCTACATATTGACTGTCGAAACACTATTTCCTTATTGTGGACCTGATTCAGATGTGGACACAAATGCCATCGCAGCTGCTATCTCTCATGGATTCGCAGTTGCGAAAGTATACTAATGCGCCACTGGCTATGCAGTGCTTAGAGACACCCACTGAAAGCACCTCACATTCGCCGCTCACGCACAAAACCGTAAATATTCATCGCAATCAGGCAGCCATCAGCCTTCTGGGTAAATGTAAGCTGTCGCAGACATAGCGGGTATGCATAGGGCTCTCCTGCTGCGAGCATGAACATAGTGGCTAATTTATGGATGCTCAAAAAACAGTGTTTAAACAGTCTGACATGCCTGCATTTTTCTAACCAACCCCCCCCCCCGTTACCTCCCCAAACGCTAACTACCTGTCACTCATTTTATGTATGAGCTTAATTGCAAATCAATTGTTGTGCTGGCGCAGAGCGGATTACACGGATGTGTAATGGCTAACAAATGTGTGTGAATATCAGCATTGCGTCCACATCTGAATTATGTTCTATGTACCCTACCAGGTATCCTGGCTATGGCACAGTAAAGACAACTGAACAGAAGTCAACTGCAAGCCTGGCAGCATTGTGTGCATGAAATAAATGCAGATATTCGACAAATATGCATGCATCTATGCGGCCACACTTCCCTTATCAATCCACTTACAGAAGTAGCTGTCATCATTATCAGATAGATCACTGTGTTGTGTATGCACAAATCTGAATAGCCCACAATCTACCCTCAGAACATTTATCTTACATGCAAACGCCTAGTTGGCGATCAGTTACACCCATTTAGCCACAAGTGGAAATGCAAATGATGGCTATACTCTCCTCCTCCATACCCTTCACACCTTAGGCATCTCTAACACCGTCCATGTCTGGCTCACCTCTTACCTCACCAACCACTCCTTCTCTGTGTCTGCCTCTGGCTCCACCTCCCCCCTTCCCGTTAGTGTCCCACAGGGTTCTGTCCTGGGCCTGCTGCTCTTCTCCCTGTACACCTCTACACTAGTGGAACTCATCTGCTCCTGCGATTTCCAATACCACCTCTATGCCGATGACACGCAACTATACCTCTCCTCTCCTGAACTCTCCACTTCTGTCCTTTCTCAGGTATCCAGCTGCCTCTCCGCCATCTCTTCCTGGATGTCCGAGCGCTCTCTGAAGCTCAACATGGTCAAAACCGAACTCATAATTTTTCCCCCTAATAGAGTCTCCACTCCAACCAATCTCGCTATCACTGTTGACAACACCATCATCTCCCCTGTCCCCCAACTTTGCTGTTTGGGTGTCACCCTTGACTCCACCCTTTCCTTCAACCCCCATATTCAATCTCTGGCTCAATCCTGTCGGTTCCAGCTACGCAACATCGCTCGCATTAGGCATTTCCTCTCCCAGAATGCTACCAAACTGATTATTCATTCACTAATCATTTCTCGGCTTGGCTACTGCAACCTTCTCCTTACTGGCCTCCCACATTGCCATCTTTCCCCCCTCCAGTCTGTTCTTAATACTGCAGCTAGACTTATCTTCCTCTCCCGCCGTTCCACTTCTGCTGCTCCCCTCTGCCAAAACCTGCACTGACTCCCATTCCCCCACAGAATCCTCTTCAAACTCCTCACCTTCACAAACAAGGCCCTCTCTAACTCTACTGCTCCCTACATCTCCTTATATACTCCCTCCCGCTCACTCCGGTCTGCCAATGACTGTTACCTCTCCTCCACCCTGGTTACTTCATCTCATGCTCGTATCCAATTTTGTGTCTGTGCAGCCCCCCTCCACTGGAATGAGCTCCCTCGCTCGATCACATTCTCCCCGACCTTGCAGAGCTTCAAATGTGCACTGAAAACCCACCTGTTCATCAAAGCATACCCTTCCATCACATAACCATGTTCCCAGGTCTCTGTCCCTCCCGCCTCAGCCATTTCTATCTTGCTTACTTCCTGCACTCAGGTCCCCCTCTACACACTCATGCCTCATGTCATCTGTCCGTCTCCCCTCTCCTCTAGAGTGTAAGCTCCTAAGAGCAGGGTCCTCCTCCCCACTGTCTCACAGCCTTCTTCTCTAGCACTTCTATGACAGCCTTCACCTTCAGAGTTTTACTGTGTATGGAGAATTGTGTTGCTAATTGTTACTCGTGTTCTGTTTATATTTTGGTTACTGTATTGTAATGTAATGTTCTGTGTATCCTTTACTGTATGTATGGCACTGCGGACCGCTTGTGGCACCCTATAAATAAAATGTAATAATAATAATAATATGACTCTGAATCACCTGTCAAGGCACGGATGTCTGCGCAGCTCCATTTTGTAAATATATTAGAACATGTTGAAGAATGGTCCTTTTGGGATGTATTTGGTTTAGAGATGTGCTCCTTCGTGTTTTGCTTTTGGATCTGTAATTTTTCTAAAAAAAAATAATCACAAAAACAGCTGAAATCACATAATTTGTGCCTGTTTTTGTCCCTACAGTATTATTAACCTCAATAACATTTATTTCCAGTCAATTTTAACCACCTCACAGCTCACAACATTGATTTCATCCAGTTTAGGCCAAAAGGTTGCATCGAACTAGCTGGCAGACTAAGCTAAGTGACAGCAGTGGGTGGCACTAACATGTTGCAGTTTGGCTTCCAACATGGCACAGAGTGGCACTGCAGTGGTAGACAGAATGGCAGTTTAATAAACTATACAACCCCATAGCAAGCTTAAAAACCAAGAATGTTTTCATTAATAAAGAACTAGGTCAGAGGCCCAAGGGAGTTGGAATATGTTTACGGAATGAAGACAAGGAACGGACGGAAGGATTGATTAGTTTATAAAAAAAATTTTTTTTTAAAAAGTTTTTATTGAAAGTTCTTAAAATATACAAAATAAAATCAGGGTCAGTAGTTATCAATAACAATGGACCAAAGAAAGGTGTATAACCATAGAAACAGACATATGGTATGATGAATCATAGGCAGGGAACAAGGGGGTAGCCATATACATAAGAAAAAACAGTAGTCCATATTATTAGTAATACAATAGTAAGTTGAGACAAAGATGTACATCCAGATATACATGTAAAATAGCGTAACAAGAAACTTTTTAAAATTTTCAATCTATCCAAAACTAGACGGTATAATAAGCAAAGAGTCATGGGGAGAGGGGAACAAAGAAGGAGGAGATCAGAGCCAAACAAATATGGTCTCAGTGATAAATGTCATAGGTTGTATAACATATATAGAAACAGGTAAAACATTACATATAAGGAATGGTAAAGAGTAGAGTGTCAGCTGTGACCGAGAAGCCTGGGTAGAGTAAAACAAATTCTCCTAGGAGACACTCAAACATCCTGGTGTAAATAAGCATACAAAGCAGCAAGTAAAATAAAAATAAATAAATTGGGGACATAAACACTAGTAGCACAATAGCAAACATGGCATGAGAAAGGAAAGGGGTCAGAAAAAGATCATACAGTCTAATAACGCACAATACAGATTGTAAATGACAGAATGAGCCAGGAGACAACAGTATTAGACATATTTACAATGACAACTGTTATAGGTTGTGAGACTTATTGTATGTGGTAACAAAAAGGGGTTAGACACAGTAAGAAGTCTGAAGAGTGCAACGTGAATCATGGTTTTAATGTGGCCCGGGTGAAGTCAAATAAGTTGTCCTAAGTACAACTCATAGATCAGAAACACAGTCGTCAGATGCGCTCATATAAACATAGATTGAATTAGAGGTCCATATAAATACTTTATAGGATAGAAGGACAAGTTCCTGGTCATAAATTTTCTCCTTCTTGCTTTTATCAGTGATTTTCGTCTGATCCCCCGATATACATAAAAAAGGGGATATAGAGAAAAGACACAATAGTGTAGTATGTTCTTATCAAAGTCTCTGTTTAGATCTGTGGTTGTACCATACTCACATCTCTGTGGTATGTGTTCCGCCCTTAAAGGTTTCTTTTCTTGTTCCCTTCTTGTTCCTTCTGTTGTTAAGGTATTTTGTTGTACTTCCAATGTGAGCCCGACACCAGGAATAAAAAAAATATAAAAACACAAAATGTGTAGCATGTTCTTTAGCCTGTCTGATGTAAATTACTTCCCACAAGGGGAGCCCAATATAAATGGTCTTATTCTTCTACCCCTGATAAGTCTCTTAAAAGCGGCGTACCCTACTCACGTAGTAGTGATTCCTGACTCCTATAAAGGTTTCTTGTAACACCTCAACACTGTGGCCAATTAATCCTCCTCCCTCGGAAGGTATATCCCAAGTGGCGTACACTACTCACGTAGTGTTGCCGCTTATTCCTCCTATAATGGTTTATTTCAAGTTTGATGGTCAACACCACAACACTGTGGCTAATTTACCTCCCACACCTCACCCAATGGTTTGAATGGTGAAGAAAGAAGGGCGTACCCAAATTACAGCGTCCTGTGTGGAGTAGATCCTGTAGCAGTTTCTTTATAAAGGAGTTCTTCTGATGTGCCGTTCCTTCTTAATCTACAACCAACTTGCAGTATATACAAAATAAGAAGGAAAAGGGAATCCCATCAGAGAGTCTCTATAGAACTGATCTATCTGAAGTGTACAAATATTATCGAATTGAGCAAAAATGGCAAAAAACAAGAGATATGGTAAGAACTTACCTATGTTATCTCTGTTTCTACGAAGTCCATAGGGTCCACAGGGTTGACCTTGGGGTATAGCTGGATCTGGATTCACGGGCACCACGCAGTTATACCGTTGCTGCTCCCAGGATGCACTTAGGTCCGTCCTCCTCTATACCCCGCCCCCGAGCCACAGCATCTCAGTTGGTAAGCAGCCAAGGCCGGAGGAGGAGACTAAACAGAGAGAAGGAAGACTAGAACACACAAAAAAACAAACTCACAGAAATGGGAGACGGAAAACCGGTGACCAGCCACACAGCCCATATGAAGCCAAGTGCGTCAGGGTGGGTGCCCTGTGGACCCTATGGACTTCGTAGAAACAGAGATAACATAGGTAAGTTTCTTGTTTTCTACTTCAGGGTCCATAGGGGGTCCACAGGGTTGACCTTGGGGATGTCCCAAAGCAGTACAACTAAGGGCGAGGATGCTCCTGTGCTGAAAGGAGAACCCGGCGCCCAAAGGATGCATCCTGAGAGGCGAAGGTGTTAAACGCATAAAACCTCAAAAACATCTGAATTGAAGACCAAGTGGCTGCCTTACAAAGCTGAACAGCAGAGGCGCCACGTCTAGCAGCCCAAGAGGGACCCACAGAACGAGTGGAATGAGCCTTAACCGAGGTTGGCACAGGTAAACCCTCCTGTGCATAAGCCTCACAAATAATGGAACAAAGCCAACGGGCTAACATTTGTTTGTTGGCAGGCCAACCCCTCTTGTGAAAACCAAAGAGGACAAACAATGAATCAGACTTCCTAACAGAAGCAGTCCGGTCCACATAGATTCTAAATGCCCGGACTACATCTAAGGAAGCCTCACCAGCGGAAAGATCAGGTTACTGAAAAGCTGGCACAACAAGTTCCTGATTGATGTGGAACTTCGAAACCACTTTAGGCAAAAACTCAGGACGAGTGCGGAGCACCGCTCTGTCCTGGTGAAAAATCAGAAAAGGAGAGCGACAGGAAAGCACCCCAAATTCTGACACCATCCTGGCAGAAGCAATTGCCAGGAGAAAAACGGTCTTAAACATTAACCACTTGAGTTCCACTGACTCAAGAGGCTCAAAAGGAGGACCCTGAAGGACCCGTAGCACCACCGCCAAGTCCCAAAGAGCCACAGGAGGCACTAAGGGAAGCTGGATTCGGAGAACACCTTGGAAAAAGGTGTGAACATCTGGCAGTTTAGCAATCCATCGTTGGAACCACACGGACAAAGCAGACACATGAACCTTCAGAGAGGCAAGGCGTAAGCTGAGGTCCAAACCTGATTGAAGAAATTCCAAGATTCTAGAAACTCGGAACACCTGAGGATCATAGCTTCTGGACTCACACCACTGAAAGTAAGTGCACCACATCCTGTGGTAAATCCGTGTGGAAGCAGGCTTGCGTGTCCTGAGCATGGTACCAATAACCGAACCCGAGAAGCCCCGACACCTCAAGATGGCTGTCTGAAGAGCCATGCCGTCAAAGCCAGCCGACCCAGATCTGGGTAAAGGCATGGCCCTTGAGACAATAGGTCCTGATGCTGAGGAAGAAGGTACGGAGCGTCGATGGAGAGGCTCCTCAGATCGGAGTACCAAGGACGTCTGGGCCACACCGGAGCCACCAGCACGAGCGTGCTGCTGTCCTGCTTGAATTTCTGCAGGACCCGAGGAAGCAGGGATATCGTAGAAAACAGATACGCCAGGTGAAACGTCCATTTCACAGACAGCGTGTCCACCAGACATGCGCCTGCGTCTCTTGTCCTTGACCCGTAAGCGGGCAACTTGTGATTGTGATGGGAGGCCATCAAGTCAAGCTCCGGCAGCCCCCATCTGTCCATGAGTAGCTGAAACACCTCTGGGTGAAGCGACCATTCCCCGGGATGCACGTCGTGATGGCTGAGGAAGTCCGCCTCCCAATTGAGGACTCCGGGGATGAAGACTGCCAAGATCGCTGGAATGTGGCACTCCACCCAAGAAAGGATGCGAGACACCTCCGACATCGCAGCCCGACTGCGAGTTCCTCCTTGGTGGTTGATATATGCCACCATTGTAGCGTTGTCGGACTGCACCTGAACCGCCCTTCTGTGAAGAGCGGGGCCGGACGACTGCAGGGCCCTGTATACCGCCCGCAGTTCCAGGATGTTGATGGGGAGAAGTGCTTCTTCCGCAGACCAACGACCCTGAAGTGACAATGAGCCGGTCACTGCCCCCCAACCCCGGAGACTGGCATCCGTTGTGATCAGGACCTAGTCCGGGATCCAAAAGGGGCACCCCTCGACCAGATGAGCTGTCTGAAGCCACCAAGCCAAAGACTGCCGAACCTCCGGGGACAACACCAGCATCTGAGAGTGGATCCGGTGAGGTAACCCGTTCCATTCCGATAGAATCAGCCCCTGCAGGGGCCGTGAATGGAACTGGGCAGATTACACCATGTCGAATGTCGACACCATGGACCCCAGAACTCTCATAGCCGAATGGACCGACAGGCGGCAACTGCTCAGGCAACTCTGTATCCGCAGCTGTAGGGAGTAGACCTTCTCCGGAGTCAGGAAGATCCTTTGCTGATGAGAATCCAGCAGGGCTCCCAAATGAACCATCCGCTGTGATGGAATCAGGGAGGACTTTTTCCAATTTATCAACCACCCGTGCGCTTGCAGGCAAGCGATTGTCAGGTGGAGATGTTGAAGCAGTACCTCCGGGGAGCTTTTTCAGCAACAGGAGGTCGTCCAGATACAGCAGCAGCCGTACATTCTGGTTCCGAAGATGTGCGGCCATGACTGCCATAACCTTTGTGAATACCCTCGGTGCCGTGGAGAGGCCAAAGGGTAGCGCCCGGAACTGATAATAATGCTGAAGGATAGCGAACCTCAGATACCTCTGGTGCGAAGGTGCTATCGGAACATGGAGGTAGGCGTCCTGGATATCCAGGGACACCATGTAATCCCCAGGTTCCATCGCCAGAATGATGGAACGTAATGTTTCCATCCTGAATTTGGGAACTGAGGAATTTGTTCAGAGACTTCAAATTGAGGATAGGGCGATGAGAACCATTGGGTTTCTGCACCAGAAACAGAGTAGAATAGTACCCCGTCCCTCATTGTGATTGAGGAACGGGAACAATGACCCCTGCTTTCAGCAAGGACTCTATAGCCTCCTGAATCTGTAAAGCCTTGGTTTTGTCCTGAGAAGGACTCGTGCAGAAAAACTGGTGGGGCGGTCTGTGCCGAAAAGACAGGGCGTACCCCTGGGAGACCACTTCTCGAACCCAGGCATCCATGGTGGTATTGTGCCAGCACTGGGCAAATTGAAGAAGTCGGCCTCCCACTCTGCAGGCCCCCAGAGGGAGGCCCGTCCCATCAGGCAGAAGGTTTATCTTCCTGCTTGGAAGAAGGGCGCCTGGCACTTCAGGCCTGCTTTTTGGGCTTAGAGGCGGTCTTGGTCGCCGACTGCTTCGGGAAGGACTGACCTTTGGCCTTGAACCCGAAAGGACCAAACGGCGGAGCTCCGTACTTTGGCCGATGCTGAAGCCGAAGGGAGGAAGGCTGATTTAGACTTAGCCAGAGTATCCACTATATTGTCCAAGTCTGGACCAAAAAGCAACTCTCCATTAAAAGGTAAAGCCTCCAGGACCTTTTCGGAGTCTGCGTCAGCTCTCCAGGACCGCAGCCACAAGGACCGACGTGCCGACACAGCTGGAGCCTCATAAATTCCATTCATCTTTTTTATATTTTTTATAGATAGGTATTCAATTACCTCAACTGTAAATTTTCATATATTTCCTTTCAAATTTTTTTTAATGAGGGTGCTACCATGATGCTATAAACCATAGATAATTTTATTCAAGAAGAAAGAAAGCATCCTATATGGTGCACTCTGAACCAACTAATTCTAAAACTTATACTTTTATTGATATGTAGTAAAATATCAAATGAGAATCGGTGAAATATTAAAAGTCAATAGGTGAAAAGAAGAAATTAAAAAATGTGTTTAAAATATAACGGCTGCTATTTAATATGTGAATCTACCTCATCTATTGTTCTAGGCTCAAGTGCTCTATTAATTGCACTGATAATGGAAATATTAAGTTATACTGATGGTTGAAATGTTGGATTCATTAACATATGTAAGGTAACTAATTGGTGGCTGATATCCTGTGAGTTGTGATCTAATGTATATGTTTTTATATTATCACGACCAGGAAAATCCTCTTCATATGTTTCACCTTCTATACAGTCCACTATTTTTGCTCTTATGATTTATATACATATATCACGATATAATCTCTGCCTCAATCCCTACTTGTATCCTAATCTGGGAGACAGTATTCTGCAGTATAAGAAATAGTTAATCTGCTACTGTTCCTATATTGCAATAAATATAGTGGAACACTCTGACTTTAGACAGTTGATTTAATTAATAATGGGTTTTTATTATTAAACCAGTAATGATCTCTGTTCATATAGAGTTCTGGGAGACAAATAAGTATTCCGATTAAAGGCTTCAATTTTCTGATATATTAGGCAGCTCATCAGCTGCTTTTCCCTATTTTTAACTGTTGCCTGTCACAGTGAATAAGTTCTTGGCTATTATTAGGACACAAAACATATGGACATTGGATGCAATTGTAGGGAAATACAATCAATATCCCGCTTACAGCCTCTTGTTTATTAATATAATGCTGTTACTCAGCGCTTGTTCCTCGATTCATTAATCAGCAGAACACCAAATTATAACATATAATGGGGAAGCAGGATTTATATCCCGCTCACTATCTCTGATATAATAATGCACCGCTGCTCACTGGATAATCTCCTATTGTGGCTGATAATTAAAACGGCAGTAAGCCCCAAGTTATAACACCTATCTAGACGGCAGGGTAAGGTATCCCGCTCGCTGCCTGTGTTCTACTGATATGAAATCACGCTGCTCGGCGGTTCTCTTATATTGAATATTCCTCGTCACAGCTACGTATCTAGATGGCAGGCTAAGGTATCCTGCTCACTGCCTGTGTTCTACTAATAAGAAATCACGCTGCTCGGCAGTTATCTTATATTAACCATTCACCGTCACTGCCATGAACACCAAGTTGTTACAATAGTTTCAATACCGTGTTTCCCCGATAATAAGACACTGTCTTATTTTGTTTTTTGTTAAAAAAAACACCATAGGGCTTATTTTCGGGATAGGTCTTATATTAATTAATATCGACAGCAGTGCCCCTTATGCAGGCCCCCTTGTAGAAGTCCCCCTTATGCATGCCCCCCCCTTGCAGGCCCCCTTGTAGAAGTGCCGCTTATGCAGACCCCCCAGTAGAGGGGTCTCTGCAGCGTTCCCAGCTCAAAATGAGTTCAGGTAGGTCTTATTTTCGGGGTAGGGCTTAATTTGGACCTGGTTACAAAATTAAGGGTAGGTCTTATTTTTGGGGTAGGTCTTATTATCGGGGAAACACGGTAGTACACACTTCAACACTTTCAGTATTAAATTCAATATTGTACAGTAGAAAATCACATTATTTATAGCAGCCGTTAAGACGCCAACGGCCGTTTCACCATAGGCTTTCTCAAGGCTCTAACCCAAACCTATACTTCCGCTACCTTTTATTCCCTGCAGTTTATTCTTATTGGATAAGAGTTCTGTCAATCATGTATGTTGACAGTTATGTCTCAAAAACATGGCTTCACTACTAAATAGAATAGTGGTTAGATTTCTACTCATCTCTATTAATTAACGTTATTATTATTTTCATTCTATATTATTTTATTATCCAAAAATCCATTTTTATTTTTATAAGCCTCATTAGTTTATCTTATTTCATTATTTATTTATTACATTCAGATTTATATATATATATATATATATAAATATATACCTTATATTTATTCCAGTGAAACATCTACAACACATACATATGAATTATAATATTATTAAAATACATTTAAACTAAGTGTATATTTGAATAAAATATTTGCTTTATTTGTAATATAGCTGTGTCTCTCATAATATTTCAATAAATTAACGTGTATAAAGTGAACTATGTGAGAAAAAAAATAATTTAAACTCTATTAAATAATATTAATTAGTGTTTTTACTTATTTGTGTGTATCAGTGAATCAATAATGTGTAACTCATTATATAATAACATTAGTATATATATTTAATTAATTCGTGTAACATTAAATAAAAAAATAATAATAAAATAAATAAATAAAAGAAAATAAAAGAAAAATTAAAAATAAAATAAAAATGGTGATTATAGAAAAAATAAGTGCAAAATCTAATAGTGTTAGTATAAAAGCTGCATTACGTGAAAATTGATAATCATATTATTGTGTCATAAATAAATTAAAAAGTAAAGGGACAAGGTGAACTAAAATACAATAAAATAATGAAAATAAAATAAGTATTAATATTAGAGATAGATATAATGATAAAAATAAAATAAGTATAAAATATATATATATACTGTTAGTACTATTATCTAGTCATATTCCCAAACAATAGTATATAGAATATATATTGTATGAACTTAATCTTATAGTATATATATTTCAGCATTAATCATATATATATATATATATATATATATATAAAACAGAGTATCCCTATCTTATACCATATAATAATTATTATTGTTATTCATATTAATAAAACGTTCTTCAAATAAACAATATTTGCTATATAATGATCTCTAATAATAGTATTATATATAGTAGATGTTACGATTAATTATAATAATGATGATAATGTCCTATTTAGTGCTGGTATCTTGTGGATTGGATAATTTTATAGATAAGCTGAGAATTGATTAAATTAATTAATCCCTTGGGAATCAACACTATCTAGGAGGAATATCCATTTGGTTTCCTTTTTCAGTAGTTCCTTCATGAAGTCTCCTCCTCTGATTCCTAGATGTATTCGTTCTAGACCAAAGGCCTTCAGTTTTTTCGGATTTCCCTGATGATTTTGTAAAAAGTGACGAGCCACACTAGTTAATTTTTTAAATTTCAGTACGTCAGATGATGCATTTTTGATATTCCTTGTGTGTTCCATGATTCTCGCTCTTAGTTGTCTGCTTGTCAAGCCCACATATTTCTTCCCACATAGACAGATAAGACAATATATTTTAAACACATTTTTTCATTTCTTCTTTTCACCTATTGAATTTTAATATTTCACCGATTCTCATTTGATATTTTACTACATATCAATAAAAGTATAAGTTTTAGAATTAGTTGGTTCAGAGTGCACCATATAGGATGCTTTCTTTCTTCTTGAATAAAATTCTCTTATTTATATGTCTAAAGTCAAAAGTAGGGGAGGAATAATGCGGGCAAGATGAAAAAAATTACACCTACCTCAAATGTATATACCAGTGTCGGAATCCCCGCAAGAAGGTCACCTTCCAGGCCAACACATTTCGAGACTTAGGTCTCTTTTTCAAGACATCATTTTTTTCATCTTGGCCGCATGGGAACCGGACTCATTTAGTCACACACCTATTTGCCTCTATGTTATCACAGTTCAGGTAACCCCCTGAGAATGTGTTTGGATATCATGTTTTATATGTGTGCATACCTATTTGTGTGACACATTTCTGTTGTGTGTTTTTGTAAATTAAAAACCTTTCATATGAGAATCAGAATCATTGCTCAGTTTTACTAAGGGTGTGAAAGTTAACTCTACGTATTTGACATCGCTAGAATTCGTGTGAGTACAGGTATGCACCTAGAATTACAGACAATATATTCTTAAAAAATCGGTGAAAGATATATTGAATATTGTCTCATGTAGAGAAACCTTTATACACCTGGCTCCGCTTTGTATAAGCGTAAATTTAGGTTTGTGTTTGGTGGATTTATTCTAAAGATACCATTATAGATACATACCAATATCTGAGTGAGTTTGGGTACGCCCTATTCCATTTCTTGATTCAAAATTTTTTTTGTACCATTATGTAAAGAAAATACTACACATTGCTGTTATACTGTATATACTTCTCTCTCTATGCATATGGAATCTTAAATGTTGGAGAGAAAAGGAGAATTACAGAGGAGGCAAAAAGTTCAACTATACGGATAAGTATTAATGTCTCTTATTTATATAGTAACCTTTCTTTTATATTAAATGGGATTGTGAATTCGGAAATTTTTGACCTCATGATCCAGATCCGAATTTTCTCTTTTTTTTTGTCGTGTTGTATGGGCCACTGTTCAATCAGGGTTGTGTATACGCTTCAGAGGAGAAATGGGTATATTGGATTGGCACTATCAACAAGCAGCTGGTTCAAAGAAGCTGGACAGGTGCAGGGAAATCAGAAAGAATCCTTCTTCGCAACCTGGGACTCCTTCCAATAGGGAAGGAGCGGGGTAAGCACCGCATGCAGAAGCAAACTGCATCTGAAGATGGCGAATGCTCCTTTAGTCAAGCTCCGAAAATTTTTTATTTTTGGAACTTTTTACAGTTTTATATAGGATGTTTGTGAATATACTTTATATCAATTTATTCTATACTCTAAAATCACATGACATGTGTTAATAGTAAATGGCTGCTTGCTGATCTTTCTTTTATATTGTCTTTTGTTTCTTTATTGGGCAGGCCAGATGTCAGTCTTATAAGACACTGTAAGTGGAACAGCAGTGTAATATACACGTATTGTGAAACTGTAAGTGGAAACACAGTGTAATATTCAACACGTATTGTGACACTGTAAGTGGAAATGCTCTATAACAGTATAATATTCATACACTTATTGTGACACTTTAAGTCGTAGCGCAGTGTATTATTCATACACATATTGTGACACTGTAAGTGGAAACACAAAAAATATTGTGACACTAAGTGGAAACGCAGTGTAATATTCAACATGTATTGTGACATTAAGTAGTAGTGCAGTGTATTCATAAAAAATATTGTGACACTGTAGGTGGTAGTTCAGTGTATTCATAAAAAAATATTGAGATACTGTAAGTGGAAGCGCAGTGTATTCATGAAAAACTATTGTGACACTGCAAGTGGTAGCGCAGTATATTATTCCTAAAAAATATTGTGACTCTGTAAGTGGTAGCGCAGTGTACTATTCATAAAAAATATTGTGACACTGTAGGTCATTGATACCGTAGTGTAATAGTTAAAATTGGCACAAACTTGACATGTGTGCTGTACCCCACTTTGTTCGTGTTTGTTGATATGGAGAACGATCAGTTGAGAAGAAAGCAGGAACCACATACTAGTGCTGGAGCTGCTGCCAGTGCCACCAGTCATGACAATACTAGCCCGTCTACCTCATCTACTAAAGCCGATGCCCAAGGGCATAAAGGGCTTAAGTTAGGGCATCTAAAATCAAATAAGCAATATTTTACATTGGTAAATAAAGTTAGCTGCAAAAAGAGATAAAATTAGCAATATGCATTTCACCAAACGAAGTGGCAAGGAAAGGCTAAGGCCTTGGCCTTTATTTATGACTGGTGGTTTTACTTCTTATGATGATGTAAGCACAAGTGAACATGCTGACATAGAAATTGAGGATGCTTCTGTAGAAGAGCACCAGGATGAGGAGTATAATTGTGTAGCTGACGCTAATAAGGATGTTGATGATGAGGATGTTTATGATGTTGTTGATGAGGATGTTGTTTGTGTAAATCAGGTACCAGTGGAAGAAACAGTTGTTGCCCACGATAAGGAAAAGCCCATTGTCATGTCTGGGCATAAGACAAAAAAAATCTTCTTCTTATGCGTGGATTATTTCTACCCAAATCCAGACAACAATTGTCAAGCCATCTGTACCCTTTGTAAAGCCAGAGTAAGTAGAGGTAGGGACTTTAAACATCTAGGAACCTCCTCCCTGTTACATCATCTGCAGCACATCCATCCAAACATTTTTGTAAAATTCAGAAACTTTGGTTACAAAAGTAACAACAAACAGTCCAGCATCAACTAGCTCCCTTCTCTCTGCTAGATCCAAACACCTGCCTTCTTCACCACCAACACCTTCATCAACAATATCCTCAATCATGAAGTGATTGGTTTGTTTGGGCTCCCAGAAGACAAGCTACCAGTGGGCAGCTGACATTGCTGGCAATGATCTCTATGTGCACAAACTGGCTTTACAGAGGCAAGATGTTGTCGCCATCATCATCCGATTCCTCACTCTCATCAGTGTCTACATCATCTTTCTTCACACAATATTAATTTGTCTCTGCTGGAATCCACCAGTACAGGTGCCTCTGTAATTTTTGGACGTAATTGGTGGTAAAGGTCTTCCTTGTGGAATTTATAGTTCATTTTGATGAACATCATCTTTTCCACATTTTGAGGAAGCAGCCTCCTACGCCGATCGCTGACAAGGTTCCTGGCTGTACTGAAAAGTCTTTTGCAGTACACACTGGAAGGTGGGCAGCTCAAGTAAAACAAAGCCAGTTTGTGCAAGGGCCTCTAAATTGCCTTTTTTTCCTGCTAGTAGTCAAATGGACTGTCTGACATGCCTATTTGGATGCTATCATTAAAAATAGTCCTCAACCATTCTTTGAATGGTGACCATATCAGATGGAGTCACGGTAGAGGTCTCATTAATTTAATTGTAGTCAATTATTTTAGACCCGACCAGATGTCAAAACTTGGTTGTCTTGACTCATCTGCATCATCAATGGGTCTTTTGGGAAAGTTTAGTTTTTCCTTGGCAGCTGCACTTGCTGGAGAAACTGAAGAAGCCACCATTGCTGCATCACGTGCCACTTGAGCTGACAATTTGCTTACTAACAGGTCTTTGCATCTCTTCAGATCTGTGTCTGTTGGGAAGACAGACATGACATATGACTTAAACCTGGGATCGAGCACAGTCGACAAAATGTATTGAATCAATTGGAAGGTGCTGGCAACCATTGGATCCTGGTGAAGCGAATAAAGGACTTGATCCAATGTACTTTGCAAAACTGCTTCGTTTCAGCTCCTCCTTCAGTTTCTCAAGCTGCTTTTCCAACAGTCTAATTAGGGGAATTACCTGACTCAAGCTGGCACTATCTGAACTCACTTCACAGGTGACTACTTTGAAGGGTTTCAGCACTTTGCACAACACGGAAAGTATATTCGACTGAGCTTGAGTAAAGTGCATTCCCCCTCCTCTTCCTATGTCATAGTTCACTGTGTGGCTTTAGATGGCTTTTTGCTGTTCATCAATCCGCTGAAGAATATAAAGGGTGGAGATCCACCTTGTAACTACCTCTTGCTTCAGCTGGTGGCTGGGCAAATTCAACATTTCTTGCAGGTGCTGTAATCTTATACATGCACCTGCTGAATGATAAAAATATCCATAAATTTTTCGGGCCACAGAGAGCATCTCCTGCATGCCCCTGTCATTTTTGAAAAAAATTTGTACCACCAAGTTGTTTGCATGAGAAAAACATAGGATGTGTTGGAATTCACCTTGCTGTAATGCTCTCACAATATTGGTGGTGTTGTCAGAAATCGCAAATCCTGAGGAGAGTCCAAGCGGGGTAAGCCATTTTGCAATGACTTCCCCAAGTTTTTCCTAAAAGGTTGTCAGCAGTATGCCTCTTAATGAAACCGGTGATACACAGAGTAGCCAGCATCTGAATGAGCTGCTGTTTCTTAGATGCTGCTGCTGCTGTTGGTGCCACTGAAGGCAATACACACACCCAGTGGGTTGTTACAGTCATGGGATATTTGCGTTTGCTCTGTTCCACTTGTCCACATATCTGTGGTTAAGTGGACAGTGGGTACAATGGCATTTTGGAGGACACTAATTACGTTTTTTTAACGTCCCTGTACAGTCTGGGAACTGCTTTTCTAGTGAAGTGGAATCTAGATGGGATTTGGTAGTGGCGACACAGCACCTCAATTAGCTGTCTAAAACCCACTGCATTATTGGCGTATATTGGATACACATATAACACCAGCATAGATGCTATGGCGTCAGTGATCCGCTGTGCAACTGGGTGACTGCTGTCATACTTGCTCCCCCTTGCAAAGGATTGTTTAACAGTCCATTGTTTCTTTTAAACTACTAATAGTAGTCTTTCTGGTTTCCTTCTGGGATGAAGATCTACTCCCAGCAATAGGTGTAGCGCTCAAGGATTCTTCTGTGGCAAGGACTGATGTGAATGATTGAAATATTTTTTGTATTTTTTGTAAATGCCTCCCCTCCTCCCTCATAAATTGGCATTCGGAATAAAAAAATTTAAGTAAATGTAAGACTAGTCAAACCTTAATTTCCCTGCCTTCAACTACATACATACTCAAACTCCCTCAGGCCTCTTGAATAATAAAAACATTTGTTTCCTGATGTGCCATGTTGGAAGTTGAATTGCCAAAGCTGTTGCAATCTTTGACATGCGGTTGCTGAATGCCGAAAATGTCCAGAAATGTTTATGGCCACAGAAAGCATCTCCTGCATTCCCCTTTTAATTTAAAAAAAATATTCTGAACCACCAAGTTGATTTTGTGAGCAAAACAAGGGACATAGGCCCTGATTCAGAGCCGGACGCTCTGACCAGAGCGCTCGCTCTGAATCAGGGCCCACCTCCATAACTATGGAGCGTCCTCCTGGACACTCGTATAGCTGTGGGTCACCACCCACAGCCTATACGAGCGTGCAGGATGATGGTCGCGATGGTCTTGACCATCGCGACCATCGCCAGTGCGAACAGAAGCCTGCGGTTGAGTTTTTCAACCGCAAGGCCAGGAGTGATTTTGGCTCTATCAGAGCCAAATCACTCCCACTGACATCACTAGTGATGTCAGTGGGGCCGGCTTCTGACGGTTGGTGTTCCCTTGGGAACGCCTCCGTCTGGCAGGCACGCCCCCGGCACGCCCACCAAAGGGGGCGTGCTGTCAATCAACATCGACAGCATGCCCCCTTTGATCAGACACAACGAGCGAAGGAAAGTCCTTCACTCATCGCATCTCGTGCATGCGCACGACGGAGCTCCCTCCATCGTGCGCATGCGCAGTGCACACCATCGACCCACTTGCGAGCGGACAGCCGCTCGCGAGTCGGTCTGAATCAGGCCCATATTGTTCACCCATGCTCTCCCCTCCTTCATAAAAAATTTAATTAAATTTACTATTATTACTATGAATCAACCCTTCACTGCCTTCAACTACATACATACTCCATCTCCCTCAGGCCTCTTGATTAATGAAAACATATCTTTCCTTATGTGCCATGTTGGGCATTGAACTGCCATATGATTGTGCCATCCACTGCTGCCACTTAGCTTAGTTAGCCAGCTAGCTTGGTGTAACTTTTGGGCCTAAACTGGATGAAAACTATATTGTGAGGTGGTCAAAATTGACTGGAAACGAGTTGAAATTAATGTTATTGAGGTAAATAATACTGTAGGAACAAAAAAAAAGGTAAAATTATGTGATTTTATCAGTTTTTGTCAATTGTTGAAAGAAAATACAGATCCAAAACCAAAACTAAAACATGCAAGGGTGGTTTTAGCAAAACCAAATCCAGATCCAAAACACGAAGGAGATACAGATCCAAAACCAAAACATGGGGGTCTGCGCACATCCCTAAAAGGAACCCAAGGTAACCTCTAAGCAACTGAAGGCCTTTCTCACATTAGCTAATGTTAATGTTCATGAGTCCACCTTCACGAGGACACTGAACAACAATAGTGTGCATGGCAGGATTGCAAGGAGAAAGCCACTGCTCTCCAAAAAGAACTTTGCTGCCCATCTGCAGTTTGCTAAATATCACCTGGACAAGCCAGGAAACTATTGGAACAATGTTTTGTGAACAGATGAGTCAAACATAGAGCTTTTTGGTTTAAATGAGAAGCGTTATGTTTGGAGAAAGGAGAACACTGCATTCCAGCATAAAAACCTCATAACATCTGTGAAACACGGCGATGGTGGTATCATGGTTTGGGCTTGTTTTGCTGTATCTGGCCTATGATGACTTGCCATCATTGATGGAGCAATGAATTCTGAATTATACCAGAATATTCTATAGGAAGATGTCAGGACATGTCCATGAGCTGCATCTCAAGAGAACGTGGGTCATGCAGCAAGACAACGACCCAAAGCACACAAGTCATTTGACCAAAGAATGGTTAAAGAAGAATAAATGTAATTTTTTGGAATGGCCAAGTCAAAGTTCTGACCTTAATCCAATGGAAATGTTGTGGAAGGACTTGTGAGCAGTTCATGGAGGAAACCCAACAACATAACAGAGTTGAAGCTGTTTTGTACGGAGGAATGTGGTAAAATTCCACTGATGTTCAGGACTAATCAAAAATTACTGGAAACATTTAGAAGCAGTTATTGCTGCACAAAGGGGTCATACCAGATACTAAAAGCAAAGGTTCACATACTTTTGCCACTCACTGATATGTGATATTGGATCATTTTCCTCAATAAAAAAAAGTAAGCACATCTCATTTTTTGTCTCATTTGTTGTAAGCCAAACTTCAGCAGAAATCTAGAAAATTCTGAAGGGTTCACAAACTTTCAAGCACCAGAGTTTGAAGGGTGACCATTAGTTGAATATAAATATATTGCCTACACTGTTTACTGTGGGCACAAAGTTTGTACTGAGCTGTACTGTGGAGCAGAAGTACTTACTGGGTAGCATCGGGACTAGAGGACTGTATGGCCATGGCTTGCACTGCGTGACATGTGGAGGAAGGGATTATGACATAAACAAATGACATACAGTGACATGAAATTAAATATAAAGCTATCCCTGTCCCATTGAGCTTACAGTCTAAGAGGTTTGGGGAACACCTGATACATAAAGAAGGGAATTAGTATTATTGCCCCTTATTTATAACAATGAGAATTGTAGCCGATAGAGGTGACAGTGTGTTGTTATTAGAGGCCAGCAACTTTATCCTTCGTGAATGTCCTATTTGTGCAGCTATCGATGGGGGGTCACACAAATGTGTACTGATGCTATATAAATGTGGCAGGTAGGACACAAAGCTGATTTTCCCCCAGTTCATACTTTGAGGCAGATGTATGAAGCTCTGTGAAGTGATAAAGTACAGAGTGATAAACCACCAGCCAATCAGCTTCTAACTGTCATGTTACAGGCTGTGTTTGAAAAATGACAGTTGGAAGCTGATTGGTTGGTCATTTATCACTCTGCACTTTATCACTTCCCAGAGCTTCATACATCTGCCCCTATGCCTGTTGCATGTCATTTGTTTCAGGCTGCTGGTACAATGGTGTTAAAGGCAGAACTATAGTCTACAAACAACAATATTATATAAGAGTCCTTGTTCTCCAAATGACAAGGAACCTTATGAAGAACCGTGAGAGCAGCATTCTCGGTGGATCTGTTTGACCTATATGCAAACTGATGAAAAACCCACCGGTATGCTACTCCCAAAGTGGCCTAAAACAGCTCTCTCAAAACACTTCATCAATAACGATGTGAGGGCATTTGTATGATAGTCATTCAGGCCCATTACTGTTGTAGAGTTAGGGACAGGAATAAGTGTAGACACTTTAAAACATTGCAGAACAATACAATGAGCTAGTGAAAGATTAACAATCTTGGTAAAAATGCCTGCTAACTGATCAGCAGATACCCGCGAAACTTAACCCGGAATATAATCCGGACCTGGTGCCTTACTAGCATTAGTTACTTGTTACGATAGACTTCCAATATTATGCCCTCAACCAAGATGGCCGAGGAAGCCACTTCCACCCGACCATCAGGTGACAGCAGCTTGGTGCAGTGTGGGTGTGTTGTGGACATGTTGCCGTGTGTCTGAGTGTGGTATAACTGTTGAGCCTAGTTCCTCTTTGCCGTAAGGACCTGGTACTTATGGTGAAGGGGAACTAGGCTATCTTATATCAGCAGGCTATTTCCCCTTCGCCTTAAGGACCATTTTGCTTCCTAGTGGTCAGGTCCTGCATGTGAAGGGGAACTAGCTGTATCTGCACAAACATGGCTACTTCCCCTTCATTGAAAGAAACTTTTTAGCCCCCTAGTGGTCAGGTCCTGCAAAAGAAAGTGACTGCACCTTTTAGCACCCTAGAGGTCAGGTCTTTACGGACAGCTATGTACAAATACACCTATTTCCCCTTCGCCGTGTGAACCATTTTGCCCCTAGTGGTCGGGTCCTACATGTGAAGGGGAACTAGCCATATATTTACAAACCGGGCTATTTCCACCTTTGCTGGAAAGACCTTTATAGCCCACAGTGGTCAGGTCCTCCATGTGAAGGGTAACTAACCCCATCTGTACAAACAGAGCTATTTCCCCTTCGCTGAATGGACCATTTTAGCCCCATAGTGGTCAGGTCCTGTAAATGAAGGAGACTGCACCTTTTAGCACCCTAGTGGTCAGGTTTTTATGGCAAAGGGGAACTAGCCAGCTATGTACAAATACACCTATTTCCCCTTCGCAGTAAGAACCTTTTTGCCCCTAGTGGTCAGGTCCTGCTTATGAAGGGAAACTAGTCATATCTGCACAAGCATGGTTATTTTCCCTTTGCTGAAAGAACCTTTTTTATCCCCCTAGTGGTCAGGTCCTGCATATGAAGGGGACTGTACCTTTTAGCCCAATAGTGGTCAGGTCCTTATGGCGAAGGGGAAATAGCCCAATTTATAAAAACAAGGCTATTTCCCTTCACCAAAAGGACCTTTTAGCCCCATAGTGGTCAGAAAGCAACTAAAGCTGAATACGCATAATATTTGGGGAATCACATTGTATGAATTATCCATCAGTTTTTTCTACAGCTAAGGCCAATGTAAAACTGAATATTTCAAACAATAGGGGAGAAATCGTATATTGATAGGTCTTAGCTCTATTACTTAACATTAATAAAGATTCTCCACGTATATCCACAGCTTGACTCTAGATCAGGTGAACAGATTGTAATAAAGAAGGAAAATTATATCCAGCAAACCGCTACATATTGATAAACCAACTTATAAATGAGACACAGTACACAGGCACTTGTTTTATACACTATCTATATTCTTCTAGCACAATTTATATGTATATATCTTTGTTTTTCTTCGATTTTAACCTTTAGACTTTACCCTACCCAGTGGAAATGGGACAACAATTTTAAACATATATAATTAAAAGTGAAGTTTATTTAATGTGGCTCTTGTGCACCTAATATATACAATCACTCTCTTTTCTTCTATATTTCAAGTAGTTTAAATCAAACAGATTTAACCAACTTGCCTGATTAACCTTTTTCTGGTGTTTGGGAGCAAATTGCTGATTGTCATTTGCTCCCACGCATTACCGGATTTTCATTCCAACCAACCAACTGGTTGGAGGAAAGTTGGTCTGGTGTATGGCCAAAGTTCGCTATCTACATTATTACCAGAATCGACGCTACAACTCCATCTCCTCCCTCCCCCAATGCCGCCTTCCCTATTGCAGAGGGTGAAGCTCACATTTTTTCCTTATCTCCTGTCTCTACCTGCCCCTGATGACCCCATTCCCTCTCACCTCTGCCACTCTCTCTCTCCTGATGCTTGCTCCCATCTCTTCAACCTGTCCCTTTCTCTGGTCTCTGTCTCCTCTTCTTTTAAACATGACATAGTCTCATCCAACCTCAAGAAACTCTCACTTCCTAGCTACCACCCTATCTCTGTCCTCCTCTATGCCTGCAAGAGCTCTTTGAGATAATTTTCCATCACCTTATTCCTCACCTCCAAATCACTTCCTGACCCTTTCTTAGCCCCTTTTCTCCTGCTACACCTCCTCCCTTGGAAATCTCATGAGCCTCCAATACCCTCAATCATCACTGATAACACACAAATCTACCTCCACTCCCCTGACCTCACTCTCTTCATCCTCTCGTGTCTCTGCCTTTCTCCCATCTGATCCTGGAGGTATCAGTGTTTCTGAAACTTAATATGGTCAAGACCTAACTAATTGTTTCCACCCTTACAGGGACTCTCTTTCCTTACTCTGTTATCACCCTCTCCTCTGTCCACCAAGTCTACTACCTCAGAATCAAGACATCCTCTCCTTCACTCGCCACATTCCAGCAATCTCTAGAATCTGGATCTTCCTCACCCCCATGCATCCAAAACTCACATCACGGTTTCATCATTTCTAACTAACCTTCTCTTCACTGGCCTCCCACTCCCTTCTAACCTGTCCCCACATCTATCTTTACTACTGCTGCTTGCCTCATTTTCTTCTCTTGATGTACAGCATCTGCTTTCCCCATCTGTAACCAGCTCCACTGGCTCCCACTTCTCCCCCTACATATCTAAGCTCATTTCTATCCACTCTCCCTCCTGATCTTGCCACCAGGGGTGTATCTAGGGATCCAAGTGCCCCTGGCAATGTAATGGACTGGCGCCCCCCCTATGAAGTGCCCTCAGTAGTAACCCTCCAGTAGCAATCCCCCTATGCTGCATTCCCCCCATTAGCAGCCCCCCCTATACATTGCCCCCAGTAGTAGTCCCCCCTATACAGTGCCACCAGTAGTGGCGACCCCCCTAAATTACCCCCAGTAGTGGACACCCCTATACAGTGCCCCCAGTAGTGGCCACCCCTATACAGTGCCCCCAGTAGTGGCCACCCCCCTAAATTGTCCCCAGTAGTGGCCACCCATATACAGAGCCCCCAGTAGCAGGCACCTCCCCCCATAAAGTTCCCCCAGTAGTGGACACCCCCTATTTCAGTGCCCCCAGTAGTGGCCACCCCCCTAAATTGACCACAGTAGTGGCCACCCATATACAGAGCTCCCAGTAGCAGGCACCCCCCCATAAAGTGCCCCCAGTAGTTGCCTCCCCTATAGAGTGCCCCCAGTAGTGGCCACCACTATACAGAGCCCCCTGTAGTGGGTGCCCCCCTATAAATTGCCCCCAGTAGCGGCCACCCCCTATTTCAGTGCCCCCCCCCCACACACACACACACAAAATAAAACTTACCTGATCCTCGCTCCTGACGCGACCGCCGCTATCCGCTCAGTCCCGGCCACTCTTCTCCTGCATGGGAGAGACATCATACGTATGACTTCTCTCCCATCACATGCTGCAGAGGGAGCCGGAAGACGGAGCTCATGAGTGAGCTCCAGCCAGCTCTGTCCGCGGACGACGCAGCAGCTAATGAGAGTTAGGCAGACTCTCATTAGCTGGCTGCTATTACAAACACATAGCCGCCGCTGGCGGATATGTGTTTGTAAACTGTGTAGGGCAGACCGCTATCACTGCGGTCTGCCCTACACTTGTGGGGCCCGGGGGACTTGTCCACCCCTTGGCTACTGGTGGCACTGCTGGGTGGCACCCCCCTTTGGTCGGCGCCCCTGGCGAGTGCCATCCTGGCCAATGGGTAGATACGCCCCTGCTTGCCACTCCTTCTCCGATCGCCACTTTGAACACTAAACCTCAAAGATATCACTCTAGGTTCCCCTCTAACTCCTTCACCTTGTCCACTCTCTCTACCAGTCTCAATACTGCAACATCACAACGAGACTGATATATTCACAGATTATTTCCTGTTTTAAACCAAGAACATAGGCCAGGGCACACTTCCTATATTCACTTCCTATTTTACTATTATTTTTTTTAATTTTACATGCTAACAAACAATGCATTTAAAATTGATTTAATAGTTAAGTTTTAATACATTTGCAAGGTCGCAGTGCACTCCCAAATATAAAACTACTTTTCTCAGTAAATATTCAATACATTTTTAACATTCACCTAAGCTTTAAATGTGCACTTAAAATATAAATTTTTATTGGGATGTGGTTCAGATCCTGACAACCGGTATGCTGTCTGCCAGCACTGGAATCCTGATTGGCGAGAGAACACCGGCGATGAAATCCCGATATGACTAGGGATGCCAACGTCAGAATCCCGGCAGATGGCATCCCGATCGTAAGAAGACTGGGGAAAGGTAAGTATCAGCCGCTGGTGGAAGGAATGTCTAGATTTAGGCACCCCAGAGGGACTTAGGGTTAGGCTGCGGAAGGAGGGAGTTTAGGCTCTAGACAGGGAGGATTAGGTTCAGGCACCATCGGGGGAGGTTAGGGTTAGGCACTAAGGGGGGATGGTTAGGATTAGGCACTTACCGGGAGGGTTTAGGGTGCGGAATCAGTATGATTTACCGCCGGCCGTTCAAATCCCGACAGCGTCTGCCCGACACAGGAGGAAATCCCGATCGTCTAGAAAGGTAAGTGTAACTAATCTAATTCCCCCCTAACCCTCCTTTAGGGTGCCTAATCCTAACCTCCCCCCAGTGCCTAACCCTAATCCCTCCTCTAAGTGCCTAAACCTAACACCCCCCACCTAAGGGCCTGATTCAGAGCCGGACGCTATTTGCGGTCGTTCGTTCTGAAAAAAGGGGTGGCTATTCAAATGAACCGTTCGCTCTTTGCGGTCTGTTGCCGCCTCTATGTCTGAACGAGCGAACAAAACATGCGGACGTTTATTTGAAAAATATGCCCCCTGGCTGCTCGCATCATACGTCATGTCCGCTATTTATTAGATTAATCGAGTACATCGAACAGCGTATGAACTGCTCGCTATTCTTGTGGTTGGTTTTTGCTACCACTATATTGCGAGCAGTTCTGACTATAAAACAACCAGGTGACGTGGTCAATGACGCTGCTGTATTAATTATGCACACCCATAAAACGCCCGTTTTGACCTTTAAGCACGCCTGCGTTCTGATCTCCACTCCCCGTTTTCAAGCACCTTCCCCTGTTACCACCCACATACGCCTCCTCATGTCATTCAAAATAGCAGGCATTCGCTATATAGCGAACAAATGATTTTCGTCCGCACTGACTGGTTCGCGCATGCGTAATAAAAACCGTACACATGCGCAGATGGGCGAACATCGCTCGGAACGAGCGTACTGCCGCTTACGAGCGGCTCTGAATCAGGCCCTAAGTCCCCCAGGTGGGTGCCTAACCCTAACCTCCCCCCAGGGGTGCCTAACCCTAACCCCCCCCCTTCCCCTAGCCTAACCCTAACCTCCCGAGGGGGGTGCCTAACCCTCCCCCCATGGCAGCTGTCAACGGCGGCCCCCAGCATCCCTTCGATCGGGATGTCGGGCGCCAGTCTTCCGGTGTAGGTAAAATGAAAGGCGTCGGGATTTCGACTTCTGTCATTTAACGCTTGCCGGGATTAAGCAGTCGGGAAGCCGGCAGTCGGCATTGCATCCGCCGGCTTCCCGACTGCTTCCCTTTGGGTGCTAGGTAGGGAAGGTTAGTGTGTGTGTGTTTGGGGGGGTCTATTAATGTGATTCTGTGTGTGTGAGGGGGGTTCTATTAATGTGAATATGTGTGTGTGTGTGTGTGTGTGTGTGTGTGTGTGTGTGTGTGTGCAGGGGCGTATCTACCCATTGGCCAGGATGGCACTCGCCAGGGGCGCCGACCAAAGGGGGGTGCCACCCAGCAGTGCCACCAGTAGCCAAGGGGTGGACAAGTCCCCCGGGCCCCACAAGTGTAGGGCAGACCGCAGTGATAGCGGTCTGCCCTACACAGTTTACAAACACATATCCGCCAGTGGCGGCTGTGTGTTTGTAATATCAGCCAGCTAATGAAGAGTCTGTCTGACTCTCATTAGCTGCTGCGTCGTCCGCGGAGGGAGCCGGCTGGAGCTCACTCATGAGCTCCGTCTTCCGGCTCCCTCTGCAGCATGTGATGGGAGAGACGTCATACGTATGATGTCTCTCCCATGCAGGAGAAGAGCGGCCGGGACTGAGCGGATAGCGGCGCTCGCGTCAGGAGCGAGGATCAGGTAAGTTTTTTTTTCTTGTGTGTGTGTGTGTGTGTGTGTGTGTGTGGGGCACTGAAATAGGGGGTGGTCGCTACTGAGGGCAATTTATAGGGGGGTGCCCACTACAGGGGGCTCTGTATAGTGGTGGCCACTACTGGGGGCACTCTATAGGGGAGGCCACTACTGGGGGCACTTTATGGGGGGGTGCCTGCTACTGGGAGCTCTGTATATGGGTGGCCACTACTGTGGTCAATTTAGGGGGGTGGCCACTACTGGGGGCACTGAAATAGGGGGTGGCCGCTACTGGGGGAACTTTATGGGGGGAGGTGCCTGCTACTGGGGGCTCTGTATATGGGTGGCCACTACTGGGGACAATTTAGGGGGGTGGCCACTACTGGGGGCACTGTATAGGGGTGGCCACTACTCGAGGGTTACTACTGAGGGCACTTCATAGGGGGGGGCGCCAGTCCATTACATTGCCAGGGGCGCTTGGATCCCTAGATACACCCCTGTGTGTGTAGGGTTCTATTAATGTGAATCTGTGCGTGTGTGGTTTCTATTAATGTGAATCTGTGTGTATGTCTGTGGGGGGTTCTATTAATGTGAATCTGTGTGTGTGGGGATCTATTAATGTGAATTTGTGGGGGTGGGTTCTATTAATGTGAATGGGGGATCTGTTAATGTGTATGTGGCATGGGGAGATCTAGTATTAATGTCAGAGTGGCAGGGCAGAGATATTGTCAGTGGGGGTGCTAGGGTGTCAGCATATAGTAAGATTATAGTATAGTAAGTGTCACGACTCTAGAAAAGTTGGCCTCCTGTGATGAATCAGACTCTGCAGGCTGAGACCGTGGTAATAAGAACTGAGGAGGTTTTAGATAGCTTTTCCTCATAGTAGAATTAAGACTTAAATCTTAGTAGCTTTTGAAAGAACACAAGGTGTTATTGAACAAACAGCGGAGAGTTGGGAATGATGGGTAGCATCAGAACACAAGTCCAGAACGATAAGAACATGAATCTGTGACAAGAATGCAGCAGCGTAGTAGGAGTGGGACGACTGGTATTAGTGCATGAACTCCACAACAAACAGGACACCAGTCAGATGATGCTGACATCCTCAATTGACAGATGCAGGAATCCTGGGTCCAAGTCACCGGGGTTCACCCAGTAAGACGAGACAGGAATCCTGGGTCAAAGGTGTAGAGGTAAATCCAGCTAGACTGTGATGTCTTAGGCTTGTGATGAGTGTGAGTCTTGTGTACACAATGTTGCATCGAACTCCAGATATAGTACACTGAGATGTGTCATGGTGATATTGACAAAGGACCTGATTCAGAGCCGGACGCTCTTTCAGAGCGCTCGCTCTGAATCAGGGCGTTTTTTTTGTTTGTGTGTTTCGGCCTCCTGGCCGCTCGCATAGCTGTGGGTGACCACTCACAGCTTTTGCGAGTGGCCAGGTGATGGTCGCAACCATCGGGGCTGGCGACAAGACCCTTGTGGTAGGGTCTCATTCCTGCAAGCTCCAGTGAGCTTCCAGCTCTAAATAGAGCCGGAAGCTCACCACTGACATCACTGGTGATGTCAGTGGTGCCTCTCACAAACGGCAGGTGTTCCTTCGGGAACGCCTCCGTTTGTGTAGCCACCACCCCTGCCCACCTCCAAAACGGGGCGAGCTGTCAATCATAATCGACAGCCACCCTGTTTTGGTGCGAGACCCGTAGTGACGGAGTGCCTGTCGCTGGCCGGGTCTCGCGCATGCCAGAGCCGGCATGCGCAGTGGGGGACCATCGACCCGCTTGCAAGCGCAGTGAGCTTGCGAGCGGGTCTGAATCAGGTCCAAAGTACACAGGTGTGCGTCAATGGGTGCTTCGTGTTTTGTACCCAAAGTGGCGTCTTTTAAGTGCTGCGGGCTTTGTACCCAAAGTAGCGTCTTTAGGTGCTGTGGGCTTGGTACCCAAAATGGCGTCTTTTGGTGCTGCGGAGCAGGACACGAGGATAACAGGAAGTCAAAGATCAAATGATATCAGGAGCTAAATACTAGGACTTCAGAAGACGTTGTACAGGCACTGAATGAGCATCCAAGAAGGGTTTATATATGCAGTGCCTGTTGCTGATTGGTGGCTAACTCCCAGCTGACTAGAGAATCAGGAATCACTTGTGAACTCTGGCTACAGCAAGATGGCCGTGCCCATGAACTGGAGATTCCGCCGGCAATTCTAGAGGATGACGTCACCCTACACGAGGGACACCAGTCAGTGTGGAGGAGAGGTCTGTGCTTTGCGACTGGAGCTTTGCCGCGAAGAAGTCCGGCGGATGCCCAAGCCCATGAACCGGAGAGCAGAGGTAAGTAATGTTGCTGGGTGGGCTCTCCGTCGGGACCCAATGTCGGTGTTCCTGACAGTAAGTTTATTATGTAATAATCATTTGTGCCGGTTACCACAACAAATGTCATCTGAAATGCTGTGTGATCATATATATATAACTAAATTGAAGGTTGAAGCATTTTAATTCTAATGATTGTGGAGGAGCATATTCTTATTTTGTCCACATTTCCTTTTGCCCACTTATGCTCCTGTCTCCATATGGAAATGTACTGACGCCAATTTGCCTCCACTGTCAGCAATACAGAATATTTTGGTGACTTACATTGTCATATGTCAAGTGTTTACATAGTCATTGCAATTTAATTTGGTCTAAAATAGGGATGTGCAGGCTCGGTTTTACTAGGATTTACTCGGTTCTTATCGCCACTTTACCGCAAATTCAGATTTATTCTATTGGCTATCCAAAACACGATAGGCGATAGCCAATAAAAAGATCCGAGTAAATCCGAGTAAAACCGAACCCGCTCACCCCTAGTCTAAAACACACCCAATTGGCAATACATATGCCCATAGGTGGATCTAAACACGCCTTTTGGGTGGTGCTGGCCATGCCCCTCAACGGTGCGGTGCTTGCTACTTCCGTAAATGATCTCCCTGAAACTGTTTTCCAAAAGTAGGCAAGTATGATTCTCACCCACAACACGTCATGACATGCTCCTGCTAGCTCCAGCAAGTTGTCCTACCCTTGCCCTTGTTAGCTTTCCTTACCTGTCTGTGGTGTTATTGCAATGTTTGGCACTTTGCCATGTACTGTACAGTACTTATGCGATTGTCAGTTGTCAAGTATTGTACTTATTATTTGATACTCCACTTTGTGGCACCTTATTCAGAACAATGCACTGCATATACATTTTGTTTTTAATAGGAAAAATGTGTTTTTACTATTTAACTGTACATAGGTATTGCTGATAGAACATTTCTATATATGGTTTACTTAATGTATATCATGTGTTTATTGGTTTTTCACATAAATATGACTGCAGATATAGGACATGATTCAAAGATGTATGCTATGCTAATATCTACACAGATTTAGTGATTGTTAGCCACAGTGCATTCGTGAAATCCGCACTGCGCATGTGCAGCGAATGTTTTGCAATTACGCTCTCAGAGGATTTACTCACAAAATGAGTGACAGGTAGTCAGCGTTTGTGGGAGGTAAAGGGGCGGTGGTTAATGACACGCAGGCCTGTCTGACCTTTTAAACTCCATTTAAATAAATGAGCCATTGCCAGGGGCGCCGAGAGGGGGGGAGAAGGTACAAATTACCCGGGCCCGGGCTTGCTGGAGTGACCTGGCGGGGGCATGGCACCCCCCCCTTCTACATCACAGCAGCCCAGTGTGCTGAGCCGCTGTGTGCTGAGCTGCAGTGGGAGACTGCTCACAGCTGCTAAGCAGCAACTGGAGCAGTCTCCTATGTTTATGGGGGGAACGATCACGCTGATCGCGCCCCCCATTGGCTGTGACCTGGGCTGAGAGGCTCACAGTACCCCCTCCCAGCGCCACTGCAAATATGTTTTCTTTTTCTGTTTTTTCCCTAAGGGGGCGTTGCCACGCCCCGTCACCCGGGCCCAGTGCGGATCTTGGCGGCCCTGGCCATTGCAACCTCCTTCGCAACATGAGAGCTCTGTGTGTCAGGAGATACGTAGTGTTTGAGACAGGTGAGACCTGCCGCAAGAGCTGCATGTGTTAATATTCCAGATGTTTATGCTCTTGGACATTATCACATGGATATGAGAAGGCAGCTATGGGCGTCCCTATGCCCGGGTAAGCTTTGGAGACCTTAGCATATTTTTCCATTTGCGTTCCGCGAGAGATCGTAACTGCAGTGGCATCAGCGTACATCTCAGAATCAGGCCATGAGCAATACTCAGTTGTACAACCACACCAAGGCTTATCCCTAGGACAACACCTGTCCCTAATTAATGACTAGTGACTCATCCTTGTACCATTGTTGGCTTCAGAGTATAGTAGACAGGCTTGGGGATAGATTTGCTAAAGTGCATCACTGTTGGCTTTGACGAATCAATTTAAAATTAAATAGATGCTAATCGAGGCTTGTTCAGCCACTGAAGTTTGAAGTCTTTGACAACCCGCGCCTAAATAAATCTACCCTTTGGAGCCTTCACAGCCAGGATTTGCATAGCTGGCTAATACAGTTTCAGCTTGGAGAAAAACCAGTCAGGGTAGAGGGATGTATACCACACCCTGTTATCTAAGCTAGTGGGGTCAAATGCCAAAACAGTACAAGACCTGGAACACTGCAGGGGACAAACTTTGCCTTTAAATGGGAGCTTCCACAGCATTATGAGGGTATTAACCAGATGGTAATGGCTGTGTAAGATTGGCCTTGAGGCTAAACTTTATGCCAGGAAGGTACAATTGTTTCCTGGAAGACTGTCCAAAATAGGGATGACCAAGTACGGTCCTCAAGGTCTATTGGTCTTCTTTTTCCAGATAACCTGTTAATCTTTTACATTTGTCAGTTAGTAATGAATTCCTACGCACCATCTAGGAGATCTGGAAAACATAAACTGTTAGGGGTCCTTGAGGACTGAACTTGGCTATCTCTGGTCCAAAGGATATACCCATCATAGACCTGCAATACTACCTTTGTACTGAACCCTCTCCTGGTCTTATGGAGCGATGACCATCAAAAGCAGAGTGACAGAGACCCGGGGCCACTGTCCTGCAGGCAGCCATGAAATGAGAGTCCCTTTGTGTCCCTAGATAAGTTTGGATGGACACCCAAAGAGACTGGTGAGGTGTTTACGTTATGTCCTGTATATTTATAGTGTGTATAGCTCATTTAGAAACCTTCTTAATACTGTGTGGTGCAACTGTGATGTTAAATAAACCAACTTCTCATATGTCAACTGATACTTGCCTGGGTGATTCTGAAACATAGGTGGGTACTGGGTATTCTCTCTAGAATGTAAGCTCTGACAAGCAGGGTCCATTCTCCTTTTTGGAGTCCCGGTATGTTGTCATTATGTCAACAGTCAAAAGGATGACACCAATATGTTGAATGTCAGAATGTCAACATAGTTATAATGTCGATAAATAACATGTTGACACCTGCAAAAGTGTCAACACATGAACTGTTGACATAGTGAGACTGTAAACAAAATGTCAGGGTTTAGCGTTAAAATTTTCACAGTGCTGACATTGTTTAAGTCAGCATTCCAGGCATGTCAAACTTCCTGACATTATTATGTCTACATCAGAGGCTCCCAAATGCTGTCCCCAAGGTACACCAACAGTTCAGGTTTTAGAGAGATCCATGGTTAAGGTGATTAAATCAAATTGACTTAAGTCACCTGTAGTCAAGAATGGAAATCCTTAAAACCTGGAATGTTAGGGTGCCTCGAGGACCATGTTTTGAAACCTCTGATCTACCCAAATATACCAAACCCTGTGGTCACTATATAGTTATATAATTATATAATAAAGATATAAGACATCCTTCATAAAAGGAGTTTCGCCCATTGTACATGACCCTCTGTTATGGCAATGATGTTGCTCAGTTTTGTAATATTTTGAAAGATACCTTATATGTATCCATTGTATGACCACTTACAATTAAATATAATTTAAATTACATGACAGAAAAATAAGCCCCAAAAATTGTAGCATATTTTAAATGTTCAAAACATCATTACAACCAACATCTAAAATCATATTTACAAGAAAATTAATAAATTAAGAATCTAATGTAGAATTTATTAAGGTATTTACATGTAAGAGTACAGGACATATTGTCATTGATTCCCAGAGCAGCTCTTGTATATGTAATGCAGAAAGATCTCCTCTTTGTTGTAATGCATTTATCATTTATCTGTAGCTCAACACAGTCCAGATGGAGGGTTCAGTATGTTAGGTCAGCGGTGACCAGGTAAACATGAGAATGTAAACATGGTCATAGTGTGGACAATGTTTTCTGTGGTAAGTCTAACCTTAACTTTGACACCATAACTGTCGACATTTTAGTCTGGACAAGCTGGCTGCATCCTCAAATGAAACCACCATTTTTTTTTTAAATATTTCTTTATTGAAGCAAAATACTTGTGTACAAATATTACAAGTATAAAAATAATATTAATTTAGACAGTGACATATTTCTGGTATTTATACAGAAAACTCAACATCTGAAAACAAATTCAATAGCTAATCAGTAAATATCTGTACCAATACATCACTGCAATATAATCAATAAAACACTATAAATGAATATATAGACAATATTAACATTATCGTATTATATAGATGTAAATATAAGCATAAGCGTAAGCCCAGGTTCTGAACACTTTTTTTTTCCCCTTAACTCTCAGCGAGGTGATTATGCACCTTAAAGTGATATTGGGGGATCATCTGAACAAATACGTGTTTCATACCAAAGTGTATTTCTAAAACACTTCTCTAATTGTTCTTTCAATGGTTGGGATAGGGTTTCAATATAGCTTTCCCAAGTGGAGAAGAAAAGTTCAGTGAACCTTTCTTTCTGCAACATGGCCTCCAGCACTCCATACGAAAGATATGGAAAAGTTTCCCTTTAAACATTGTTAGTGTGGGTGCTGTAGTTTTCAACCATATCTGCAATATACATTTCTTAGCCACCGCTGAGATAATAATCAGTATCTTTTTAACGCCTCTTGGTACTTTGGTTTCCTTAGGTGTAATTCCGAATATTGCCCATTCAGGCGTTAATGGAAGGCAATTCACCAAATATTTGTTCACATAATTCCCCACCATAACCCAAAAGCCCTGTATGATTGGACAGTTCCATAAGCACTGCATCAATTCTGCATCTTGTGCTCCGCATCAGAGACACTTTGAATTCTCCAACAATCCCATTACATGTCTACGGTGAGGGGTAAGATAAGTTCTGTGCAATGTATTTAGGAAGAAATGTATTTAGAAATATGGGTTTAATGCATGTTTGTGCCGTAGAATATGCCATAGTTTTCTGATAGTCATCAGAAGGGGATTAATCTGAATCGATTCCTCATCGTGTAGGTGTATAAAAGATATAATATTGATTTTATCCAGGAAGGCTGCTTCTAATGTCGTATTAGCATATTGGTTTTTGTTTTGAATCCAATCCCTTAGGTAACGAAGGTGTGCAACATGGCTATATAATGTAATGTTTGGCAAATTGATACCCCCCATTTGATTTATGTTGTTGGAGTCGCACCATGCCAATTCTGGCCCTTCCCCCCTTCCATATAAATGGTCTCATCAATTTTTCAATTTCCAATGTGTCCCTTTTGGTCAATAAGATGAGAAGAGACTGGAGTGGGTAAAGGAGTCTGGGAAATAATATCATTTTTATTAAGTTGGCACAACCCAAATAAGAGATCTTAAGATGTTTCCATCTCTTGATATAATTTTTGATACTAAGTAAAATGTGTTTCATATTAACTGCGTATAGATTTTGCAAATATTTAGGCAATTGGATCCCCATGTAGGAAATGGACTTAGTAGTCCATTCAATTGGAATTTCTCTAAACCAAAATGGTCTAGAACAATTCTTTTTTAAATAAAGTGCCTTTGATTTTTCAAAATTGACCTCGAAGCCAGATAATGATCCAATTTCCGATATTCACCTTATCAATTAATTTAGTAATCTCCGTGGTCAGAGATAAATAAAAGGACATCATCAGCGAATGCTGACACTTTAACTGTCTCTGTGCCAATAGTGATTCCCTTGAATTGTGTCCAACCTTGTAGTATCCTTAGCATAGGGTCAAGCGCCAAATTAAAAAGCATAGGGGAAAGTGGGCACCCTGTCTAGTGCCCTGGTCATCGTTATTCCTTCGCCTATAGTTCCATTGATAAGTAGTGATGTTGTTGATTGTGTGTAGAAATTTTTTATGAGTGATTGAAATATCGAACCAAAGCCTCGTCTGTCAAGAATCGCATGTAGATAAGGCCATGAGACCATATCAAAAGCCTTGGTGGCGTCCAGGCTCAGAAGCATAGAAGAGGTCTCGGGTTGTAAGTTGGCTGCCATTACCGCTGCTATTGCAGTTCGTATACCTTTCACTGAATGTCTTCCTTTAGTGAAGCCTCATTGGTGTGGAGTAAATAAAGTCGCGAAGAATGTTTGGAGATGGTCTGCCAATATTTTTGCTAATATTTTGAAATCGATGTTTAGTAGAGTAAATGGACGGTATGAGGACACTAATGTCAAATCCTTATTGGGCTTTGGGATTAAGGAGGTGTAAGCTTGGTTGAAATTTGGGTAACAAGGGATATCATCTCTTGTTTTTTTTATAAAGAGTACATAATGTAGGGATCATTTCATGTTGTAGAATTTTGTAATACTCAACTGAATATCCATCAGGGCCTGGGGATTTGTTTAAATGACCATCGCGATCATCACCCGAGCGGTCGTTAGTCTGTGGGTGTTAACCCACAGACTAACGACCGCAACAGAGGCGGGTGGTCAGGATGCAAGTGGTCGCCCAGTTTCTGAGCGACCGCTTGCATCCTCCGACCGCCTCTGAATGAGGCCCCAAGTCCCTCCGTCTTTTAAATGCTGAGATAATTTTTTCCTTTACTCTATAGTCTAAGAATTTCGCTATCACAGGTCTCGGCCTATTTCCCGGCCATCTCTCTCTGGGCCGAGTCTCTCTATTTGTGGTACCCCTTATGTTGGATATGAAGATTTGTGATTAGGGTTTTTCCCAAATATTCGAACAATGCAGATCCCTTGACCTGTTCTGGTAGGCCTATAAACCTCAGATTATTATGTCTATGCCGATTCTCTAAGTCATTGACCTTTTCTAGTAACAACTTGTGTGATGTTATATAGGAATCGTGCAAATTATGTAAAATATGCAGTTGATCTTCCACATCACTCGTTCTTTTTTCTACAGCATCTAATCTGTTAGCATGTTCCGATATTTTAGATAAAACAGAGAGGTTTGAATTTTGTCTAGACTTTTATCAATTTTAGGGGCAAATTGTTCAAGTTTTTCTTCCATTTTCGGAAGAAAGTCAAGGAACTTCTCATCCATTAGTGGTTTTAGTGTTTTAAATTTTCGTCTATTTTTGGCATGATAGCATTTAACAAAGCAGCCGCTATGTCTGGATTTGAAATTACAGATTCAACTTTCCTCGTATCAGATTGATCGACGGGGGGAGACTGTATGGGGGAGGGAGGCGAAGTACCTCCTTTTGCAGGAGTTTTAGTTGGTTTACCCATCATACGAGAAGAAGTTCTTTGTGGTAAAGGGGGTATGGATTTAGGAAAATATCTTTCCATATACCAGATACACCTATATAAACCCGATAAAAATTCAAATAGCTGATACTAATGTAATCCTTCCAGTATTAAGGTGAGTGTGAATTGTGATATGACCAGTAGATGGCAACACCTATGAGACAAATAGAATTTTCCTTCCCAGCAAAATGTACTGACTGTAGAATATTTGTCAATAAGGAATGGTGAAATGAAATGGAAAGCAGAGAGTTTGTGGTCTATTACAAGTGATGGTTTTAAGTTATACAGCAGACACTTCAAATACAATATGGATGTCGTCCTACCTCTCAGATCAATCCTTCTCTGTCTCTTCTTATGACTCCTCTTCCCCACCACAGCCTCTTACAGTAGGTGTTCCCCAAGGTTCCGTTCTTGGACCTCTACTATTCTCCCTCTATACGTCATCTCTAGGTGAACTCATCAGCTCTTTTGACCTCCATTATCATCTCTATGCTGATGATACTCAGATCGACCTCTCCCCCTCTCTCCTCACTCGTATCTCCAACTGTCTCTCTGCTATTTCTTTCTGGATGTCCCAGCGATTTCTTAAACTTAATATGTCAGACTAAGCTGATCATTTTTCCACCCTCCAACATAACCTCACTTCCCACTATTTCTTTAACAATTGATGGCACAACTATCTCTTCTAGCCCCAAAGTGCGCTGTCTTGGAGTTATCCTGGACTCCTCCCTCTCCTACAAACCACATATCCAGAGCCTCTCACATTCCTGTCACTTCCATCTCAAAAATATTTCCAAGATTAGACCCTTTCTCACCAAGGATGCCACCAAAACCCTCATACACTCACTGGTCATATCCAGATTTGACTACTGTAACCTTCTCCTATCTGGCCTCCCCAACTCCCATCTCTCTCCTCTCCAGTCTATCCTCAATGCTGCTGCTCGACTTATCTTCCTCTCCAAACGCTCTACATCTGCCTCCCCTCTCCTACAAGCCCTCCACTGGCTCCCCTTCCCTTTTAGAAACCAATTCAAGGTTCTCACACTTGCTTACAAAGCCCTCACCCATTCCTCTCCCATTTACATCTCTGACCTCATCTCCCTCCACTCTCCTGGCCGCCCCCTTCGCTCAACCAATGCACGCCGCCTCTCATGCCAACTGATTACTTCCTCCCACTCCCGCCTCCAAGATTTGCCCGTGCTGCGCCCAACCTTTGGAACTCTCTTCATCTGCCTATCAGACTCTCCTCCTCTTTACAATCCTTCAAACGGGCTCTCAAGACCCACTATTTCATCAAAGCCTTCCAGCTCCCATCCTAACTTGCTGCAACATGCTTCTTCCTCCGAACACAGAAAAAAAAAGAGATTTGCCCCCCAGCACACTGCAGCAAAAACAATACTTAAATCCTACATGATAATAGCGATTCAGAGGTATTAGTTACATACATTTGCAAATATATGAATAAGCGCCAGGCCAATCGTCAAGGCTCCTCTATACTGGCGTCCCTAGCATTAAGGGGTTCACGTCCGAGAAGCAAGGCACCCCAAAAAAATTCCAACCAAGGGCCATCCCCAGGGCATCACACGAAAAAGGTGATAGTGAAGTATAAAGAAAAGATGTGTAAGTAGAAATCAATAAGTGTTAATGAAATGAGAAAGAATTAAAATGACACAAATGATATACAAACAAATGGAGAAGTGATAAAGGTATTCTATGTGAATTAAGTGGTGATGCCATGAGAAAGGCCCAGTCAGAACCCCCCCGGGGGCCCCACTCCCAACGCTCACCCCAAAATAATTATTGCTACATAATGGTAGCACCCACTCTGGGTCATATAATTACAATTGATGTACTGCATGATAACAGTACATATAAAAGCTGAGAGCTAACTTACCTTGGAGGTACCCCAAAAAACCTCCACATGGCACTATAAGCATCAGCACATCCTCCTAATGCTGACTGCCTTCATGCCTCTCCAAACTTGCAAAAAAAATGGTAGTTGCTCAGATCAGCTTAATTGCATAACACAGGTGCTTGTAAAGGGCGGGGTTTACTCTGAACACAGAAAAAAAAGAGATTTGCCCCCCAGCACACTGCAGCAAAAACAATACTTAAATCCTACATGATAATGGCGATTCAGAGGTATTAGTTACATACATTTGCAAATATATGAATAAACGCCAGGCCAATCGTCAAGGCTCCTCTATACTGGCGTCCCTAGCATTAAGGGGTTCACGTCCGAGAAGCAAGGCACCCCAAAAAAATTCCAACCAAGGGCCATCCCCAGGGCATCACACGAAAAAGGGAAAAAGGTGATAGTGAAGTATAAAGAAAAGATGTGTAAGTAGAAATCAATAAGTGTTAATGAAATGAGAAAGAATTAAAATGACACAAATGATATACAAACAAATGGAGAAGTGATAAAGGTATTCTATGTGAATTAAGTGGTGATGCCATGAGAAAGGCCCAGTCAGAACCCCCCCGGGGGCCCCACTCCCAACGCTCACCCCAAAATAATTATTGCTACATAATGGTAGCACCCACTCTGGGTCATATAATTACAATTGATGTACTGCATGATAACAGTACATATAAAAGCTGAGAGCTAACTTACCTTGGAGGTACCCCAAAAAACCTCCACATGGCACTATAAGCATCAGCACATCCTCCTAATGCTGACTGCCTTCATGCCTCTCCAAACTTGCAAAAAAAATGGTAGTTGCTCAGATCAGCTTAATTACATAACACAGGTGCTTGTAAAGGGCGGGGTTTACACTGAACACAGAAAAAAAAAGAGATTTGCCCCCCAGCACACTGCAGCAAAAACCATACTTAAATCCTACATGATAATAGCGATTCAGAGGTATTAGTTACATACATTTGCAAATATATGAATAAGCGCCAGGCCAATCGTCATTTTTTGCATTTTTTTTTGCAAATTTTTTTTAGCATGCTTCTTCCTCCGTTTACCCCATCTGTGTCACACCTGTTTGTCTGCCCCTCCCTTTTAGAATGTAAGCTCTTACGAGCAGGGCCTCTACCCTGTTGTGCTTCTCCTTTACTTTCACCTACTTCTTACCCCCCACCATGGCACCTAACACTTGGTTGCTTACGCTCTGTTGCATATCTAGGTGTTATGGTCACTTAAGTATCAATGTATATTATCCATGTCCTTGTCCTATTTATTACTGTAAGTCCGTTGTCAAATTATTTGTATATGTACTTTGTAAGGCGTTGCGGAACACTTGTGGCGCCATATAAATAAACGATAATAATAATAATAATAACAGTGATTGTTGGTGTATATTAAGTATACTCACGGAACCACTGTTAACTACAATAAACCAATTAGAGAATTCACCAATTCTAATCCAGTAGATCAGATTATGGAGGTAGGAACACGGTGCAAGTCCGGGAACTCTTTATAGATGGCAGAGGGAGCCAGTCTGCCTCGTCTGGCAGCTGTTTAAATGGACCATAAAGTATGATGCAGTTCAGCAGGACAGGACGCCACTGATGTCAGGAGATGGCAACCTCAGGAATGCAGGGGATCCTTTCAAACTTTAATCTACACACAGAGGCACTGGGGGAGTTGTCTTGTAGCAGCGCTGTAATGATATGGGCACCAGCAGCCCAAAGTCCAAGGTGATGGTAAGGGATCAACAGCGATTATATTACCAGGGAGCTCAAGCACACAGAATCCAGGATGCGCCCGAGTATATGAGGATACCTGAGGTTCCAGTCAACATCCTGGGAGGAACAACGTCGGTGTGCACCGGGTCTCAGGAGGATAGACGGCGCTAAGGAGTGTTTGTTGACCCGCTATCTTGCGCGCTCTCCACGTGTGCCTTCCGTAGCTGGCTGTTTTGGGCACAGGAGACACACCAGGTCGCCTCTAAAACCGCAGCCAGTGAGGAGTAAGGGTAGCCGGATTCGTCCCTCCAGGTGCAATAGCAGTTGCGCAGGACGCAGCAGCCGCCGCCTCACAGGAACATGTAAGTGATACCCGGGGAGGGGGAAGCACTAAGACAATCCTCGTCACTGTCAGGAGAAGCCAGGATTTCCGAATCATCCAGGGTTTGGTAGGTATGCGCCGCCAGGCATGTGGATCAGACAGGAGGGAACAGTGTCGGGTAAGCCGGGTCTCAAGAGGGTAGACGGCGCTAAGGAGCGCTCTGGTTTGCTGCGTGTATTGCCCCGCTATCCCGCACGCCATCCGCGTGAGCTTTCAGTAGCTGGCTGTTTAGGGCACGGGAGCCGCACCACGCCACCTCCAATTCTCCCCGCCACCGTCTTCAGTGAGGAGTCAAGGCAGCCGGAGTCATCCCTCCAGGAGCACCAGCAGCCGCTGCTCTACAAAAACAAGTAAGCAGCACCCGGGAAGGGGGTAGCGTTAGGACAATCCTCGGCACTGTTAGAAGAAGCCAGGTTTTCCGGATTCTCCAGGGCTCTGTAGATATGTGCCGCAAGGCAGGGGGACCAATAAAGGGAGATCAGCTAAGGGTTGAAGGCTGTTCTCCAGCGTAAGATGGCTTCCAGCACTTTTCGCGCCAATAGAGTCACACTCCGTGACCAGACTCCGGGGATCAAATTAAGCTCCTGTCTGGCTATAAAGTGCCACCAAGTCAGTCTATATAGACTCCCCTGTCCAGGGGGTGCACTTTTGGTCAATAGATTGCCGTTGATATAAGCGTTTTAGTAGAGAATAGCAATACCAGCTATGGAGCTGAATTAAAATGCACCAACTCAGTTGCTTCGCCCACCGGGAGTCTCATGAAACCACCATTTGTAATGATTACATTCTATCATAACTTTGGCTCTGAATTTTGCAGAGGAAACATTCTGACACTTGTATTTTTTTGGAATTATTTTTTTGAATCTTGTTTAACTTTTCTCAAGAGCAAACATGGGGGGAGATGTACTATAGCAGCACTTATCCTGCAGCTATAGCTTTTCCTGCTTCACCTCTTGAGCAATAACGCTGAGATGTATTAACAACTTGGACGTCAGAGTGGGGGAGAGAAAAGTCCTCCCTCTGGCGATCCATGCAAGATCCAAAGCGCATTAGCCTAGTGTCTTCCCTCCTGGCCGGTCCCACTGCGCAGATCTTGCAAATGCCAAAAGATCTCATGCACAGCCTGAGAAGCCCACAGAAGCTCCCAAGCCACTGCAGGTTAGCAGATAATCCTGCCGATATGTGAGACAATAAGCCACAAAAGCCTGCTTATCTTTTTAAATAAATTCTGAATGATTTTCCATCGCCATTTAAAAGTATGGCAACTGCAAATTTGTTATATGTTTGCAGATAATGTTGAGATTATTTTCTCTACGTTATCTGCTTTCATACATACCGACAGGGCTGTAACTAGGGGTGTGCGAACTTGCTCCTGGCTAGCAGAGTGCCTAGAACGGGACCCTGCAACCAGCATTTCTGCAGCAGTGCCATGTGTAGCGTCCTTTGGACACTACAGGCAGGCACCCTTCCGTAATTACAGCTGCAGTTGCGTGTGTCGGTGGACCCGCCCCCTATGTGTGAGGTCATGACATCACTGGGCGCTCAGAGTCCTTGTAACAGCTCTGCATACCGAGGTTCAATGTAAGAGCTGTTTATAGTGCATTTGCCACCTCTCCGTACATCTTCCCCATGGTTATTTGTTGCTCTTACATGCACTGGATTAAGAACACCAATGATGTACCCACTGATTTGGAGGAATGCACTATCACAGGTACAGGAACTGGCAAATAAGCCCAAAGGGAAGCCCTGCGAATCAACAAAGGAATACACCTGGCTATGGAATGTATGGAGCTGCTCCATCTCTCCTGTGGACATTATATATAAACAAGAGGCCATTAATTTTGTAAATCCTCTGCCATATAACAGACATCTGAAAATGTCCAGAGATATATCCCTGTCCAAAGACGTTATGTAATGTTCTGATACAGCTAAAACCGAGACACCACTTTTTGATTTAAAAAAAAAAAAGATGCTTGATTCTAGCACGGATTGGTCAGAATAGAAAATAAGGAAAGGAGACCAAGAAGACAGAGCCTGATTCAGAGATGGACGGTATTGCACAGCCGCAAGGAAGCAGCTGTGCAATACTGTCCAACTCTAATGCAGCAGGAGGTGTTTGTAGGTCATAGACACCTCCTTGCTGCATCTGCTATCCAAGTGCAGCGTTCTCAGGGCCTGATTCAGAACTGAACGCTCTGACCAGAGCGCTCGCTCTGAATCAGGGCCCTCCTACCTGTTTTAGGAGCGTCCTCATGGACGCTCGCATAGCTGTGGGTTCCCCCACTGCTGTCGATGGTGACTGACAGCACGCCTCCTTTGGTGGGCGTGCCGGGGGCGTGGTGGCCAGACGGAGGCGTTCCCATGGGAAAGCCTACCGTCTGAAGCCGGCCCCACTGACATCACTAGTGATGTCAGTGGGAGTGATTTTGGCTCTGATAGAGCCAAAATCACTCCAGGGCTTGCGGCAGCGAGACCCTACCGCAGGGTCTCCGTCGCAAGCCCGATGGTCGCGATGGTCTTGACCATCGCAACCATCATCATGGACGCTTGCATAAGCTGTGGGTGGTAACCCACAGCTATGCGAGCGTCCGTGAGGACGCTCCTAAAACAGGTAGGAGGGCCCTGATTCAGAGCGAGCACTCTGGTCAGAGCGTTCAGCTCTGAATCAGGCCCTGAGATCTCAATGCTCTATAGGACAGATGTATGGAAGCTGAACGTGCATCTTTCCCTGTAAGAAGGTCTGCACTTCAGAGAAGAGAGTCAGTTTTCTCTGAAAGAAAAAAAAAGGGCTAAGATGTGGAGATCAGCTTTACAGCTTTACAGCAGCAACAGCTCCAAATTAAAAAATGAGGGAACATCAATCACAATAGGTAATACAGCTTCCAAACACTTTGGTAAATCTGGTCTGAAACAGGTTTTAGAGCCCTAACCATGGTTTGAAGTCAGTGGCGGAACTTGTGAGTAGTGGGCCCAGGTGCAAAAATTTGCTTTGGGCCCCCTCCTCCGTCCTACTCCAAGTTCAAAGTGCAGTGGGTGACAGAGAGGTAGAGGGTGACAGGGAGAGGCAAGAGGTAGACAAAGAGAGGCAAGAAGGTGACAAGGAGAGGGTGAGAGGGAGAAGCAGTGGGTGACAGGGAGAGGTAACAGGCAGTGGGTGACGGAGAGGGTGATATGGAGTGGGTGACAGGGAGCGGGAAGAGGCAGTGGGTGACAGTTGAGAGGTGACAGGGAGAAACAGTGGGTAACAGAGGGGGAGAGGGTGACAGGGATAGTTGACGGGCAATGGGTGAAAGGGAGAGGGGATAGGCAATGAGTGACCGGGAGAGAGTGATAGGTAAAGGTGCCAGGGAAAAGCAGTGGGTGAGAAGGAGAGGGTGACAGGCAGTGGGTGACAGGGAGAGGGGAGAGGCAGTTCGTGACAGGGAGATGCAGTGGGCGCCTGACACATTATACCACACTGTAGTACCCCCCATATTATATCACATTGTAGTGCCCCACACATTATACTACACTGTAGTACCCCCACGTTATGCCACCTGTAGTGCCCACACATTATGCTACACTGTAGTCCCCACAAATTCTGCCACCTTTAGTCCTCACACATGCCACCTTTAGTGCCCACACATTATGCCACCTGTAGTGCCCACACATTATGCTACCTGTAGTGCCCACACAGTGTACTCACCAGCAGCATCCACAGGCAGCTGGCATAGCAGCAGTCACAACCTCACAATGAGTCACACCCATGAGGCTGCGCTGCTGCTGGGTCAGAGGAGCATGTGATGGGCTCCTCCAATCAGAGCTCAGCACATGCGCCTCTGACCCCACTGCAGAGCATAATGGGATTTATTACCCAGTAGTGCACTGCAGTGGTAAGCCTGACTGCACTGTGCTCCGGTCCCCTGCGTGTATGTGCCAGCCAGCTCAGGCACAGCCTTGATGACTGCCCGGCAAGCAGCTGCACTGCACCTGCCATGCAGGCAGTGTGGACCCCTATATTGCGGAGGGCCCCGGTGCAGTGCACCAGCTGCAGTGCTGGTAGTTCAGCCCCTGTTTGAACTACACTATCAGAAAAACCCTAGTTTACATCAGGCCAACCTTTGGCCCTCCTGCTGTTGTAAAAGTCCCAGCATGCCCTGCTACAATTTTGCTATTAGGGAATGCTAAAAATATGGAAGGGAATGCTGGGGCTTGTAGTTTCACAACAGCTGGAGAGCCACAGGTTGGCCAGGCTTGCCCTAGCAGAAAGGTGTTAGGGAGGAGCGCTCTGCGAAGCCTCTACTCATTAGCCCAAAGCAGACGAGAACTAGGACCCGGAATGGCTCTCTCTGAACGTCTGACCTCTGACGTGCTACTACACATATGCGGTTATGCTGCATGTCTTTCTATTGTAGCATCCTGCGTGGATAGACATGCCCCTGAATACTCCAAACTGTGGAAAAGCACAAGACTCCCAGCACCAATGCTTAGCATAGCAAGCATCGCACTGGCACTAATGTATGCTACAAACACTCCCAGTGCATATACTGCACCAGGCACTATAAAAGGATCGTTGCATCATCAAACAAGATGTTAAAGCCTGCCAAGGTAATCTCTTGAGATCAGAGAAGCACGGATTTAAGAAATCAAGGGTTCTATTTACTAAGCAGTATTAGGAGACAAAGTGAAATGAGATAAGGTACCAGCCAATCATCTCCTAAATGCCATGTCACAGGCTGTGTTTGAAAAATGACAGTTAGGAGCTGATTGGCTGGTACCTTATCTCCTTTCACTTTGTCTCCTAACACTGCTTAGTAAATAGACCCCCAAGTATTTGAGGCAAATTCCAAGGTGGTCCCTTAGCAATGGTAAAGACCGGTATGATGCTACCAGATGCATCATAACATCTTCCGTCTTTACCTTCTTGAAGACCCAAGGAAGCATCACTACTAGAATAAGTACCAGCCAGATGGTGGGCTGAAAACCCTTTACGCCCTGCTGCCAATAGGACAGAAAAACCTACAGGTTTGAAATTCAGATACAGTACTTCACTGACTCCTCAAGCGAATGACATTCCATGTTTTAGCTTGAAAACACAGCAAAGTGGTCATCTTCCTATTAATCCTGTATGATAAAGAGATAGGGTTGTTGGTAAAATGAGGAAGCATACAAGGTAATTTGGATTTTGTTTAACCACTTAACTGGCGCCATTACACGGATTGCGATTGCAGCCAGCTATGCTTCAGCTGACAAGGTCGCATGCGACCATACCATCCCACTGCGTCCCCTGGTATTTAAGGAGGAAATCCTCTCTGCTCGTGCGCAGAACAGATTTCCTCTTGCTTATCTGTCTTCCCTGCAGTGACCGCCAACAATTGCACTCCAGAATGCCGTGTGCATGCCCCGGGGACAAAAGTGCAAGGAGAGAAACTTATTCCCCCTCAAAGCACTATTTCGATGTACCCCTCTACCCCCTTGCCAGGAAGACCTAGCCCAAGTACATCCGATGGTGCACAAACACGATACAACCTGCACAACCAACGATATCGCTGATAGATTTCCCTTCACCTTTCTGTTGTGCAGGGCAAACGAGTTTGGGTGTATACACTGATAGATATTTCAGTGAAGTCATCTCTTAACATGCAAATCGTTATCGATATCGTTCATATTGTTCATTAAAATCATACCGTGTGTACGCACCATTACTGTCAGCCAGCCGGAGAACCACCAGGCGCTGGCCGCATCCACTCCTGGGGTCCCGCTGCCACCCGCTAGCCATACAGCACGGATGCCCCGAAGCACCTTAGACTGTGTACTTTTCAGTCACCACTCATTAACCAGAGTCGACACTCACCACTAGGGATGGCCATCAACCATCGACGATTATGAATCATCGATGGTTTATGGGTGATGTCTAATGCTTTTGCCATTGATGGGGGAGAACCAGATGGTTTCCCTCCATCGATGTCTAAGCCTTCTTTTTTTTTTTTACAAGCCCCGTCCCGAGTTTCTGATTGGCCGACGGGCCAGTCAGTCACAAACAGGGATGACCATTGGTTGGTGAAACTATCGATGGTCATCCATTGAATAGTTTGTAGCCATTGATGGCTACTTACTATTTTTTCCATCGATAGTAACCATCGATGGTGCAACCACCGATGGCCATCCCTACTCACCACCGCCACCACTTCGAGTCCCACCTCTGCCTTTGGCCCCACCCTCAACTCCGCCCAAACGCCTGACGTCGAAAAGGTACTTCCCGCGAAGGGGATCCCCTTCAATAGATGTACCCTGACGTCATCAGTTCGTGATGATGAGAAACTTTCCGGGTGACTTCGGCACATGCGCAGCGGCTATGTCAGCAGGCGCAGTGCACATACATTACATACAGACAACGGCGCATGCGTGCTGCAGTGAAGTATGCGTCCCAAGTACGTATGACGTCAGCACGCACACATTGACGGGAAGAATTATGGGAACCGTGGTCCGGCGCTCCGGCACACACTCCTCCTCCATCTCTACTTGAACAGTGAAAAGCAGGTATTGCTCCTTGTCCCTCTGTCTCATATTTTGTGCCCAGTTATGAACGTTTTCCAGGGTTGTTATGGAATTAAGGCGGGATTTTACTGGGGCTGGTGATGTTTGTTACATAAAAGGGACTCCAGAGGCTAAATAACAATGGGACAATAATTATTCCTATGGGAGTTATGATGTGTACTGGGAATAGTGCGGTATGGATTTGGAGAAACGCAATACCCTTTGTTACTGTGTAGTTACTGTACTGGGCGCTGTGCAGTACGGCTATATGGGATTATTGTGTGAATGACTGACGATAATTGGGAAGTAGTAATATTTGGACTAACATTGTCATTTTCATGGGAAGGAAAACATTGGGAAAGATATATGGTGATGAATAGAATGTTGCACTGTATTGTAGTGATAATGTGTTATATTACTATGCTAGGTAAGGGATGTAGGTAAGATACCAGTGGTTGGGGTGCTGGCTCTCAGATTGCCGGTGCTGGAATCCCGACACCAGTCAGAATCTCGGCGCCAGCATCCTGACCGCTGACATCCCGACAGTAAGTATTGGGTTTAGGGTTAAGCACTTACGGGAGGGTTTGGCTGCGGGAGGGGGAGGGTTAGGTGCAGGCTGTGGGTTTTCTTTTTTTTAGGCTGTGGAGATGGAGTGTGGGTTAGGGTATTTACTGTCGGGTGTCTGTATTCTATCCCAGTTGGTATGTTGGCATCAGGATTCTGAGTGCCTTCACCCTATACCCAACACCTAGGTCAGTGGTTCTCAAACTCTGTCCTCAGGACCCCACACAGTTCACGTTTTCCAGGTCTCCTGGCAGGTGCACAGGTGTAGTCATTACTCACTAACACATTTTGAAAGATCCACAGGTGGAGGTAATTACTTTAATTTGTGGTTCTGTGAGGAGACCTGTAACACATGCACTGTTTGGGGTCCTGAGGACAGAGTTTGAGAACCTGTGACCTAGGCAGTGCTGCATTTGAGTTCGTGACGAGGTTTCTATATGGGAAATGTACACATACAAATGGTTAGGAATTCTTTATTATACACTGTAAAATCAATAATGAAATTTAATTTAGCTGGACAAAAATGTGCCTGGTTTTACCCGGGTAGACCTTTTGATATTTATTATTTCCTTTATTCCATGTTAACTTAACTTATATGCTTTGTTCATTTTATGCCTCTGGGGTAAAAGAGAGTGGTAGCAAATTGTTTTTTTTTTTTCACTCCTATTAAAAAAACGAATTCACCTAAGGGATGATGTGGGGAAGCAGCCTCAGAATCCTGTTTCCCGACAGTGGGGGTCATACAGACCCACTCGCGAGCGGCAGTACGCTCGCAAGTGGGTCGATGTTCCCCACTGCGCATGCGCATGACGGAGGGAGCTCCGTCGTGCGCATGCGCGAGACCCGGCGAGCGACGGGCTTTCCATCGCTCGGGGTCTCGCACCAAAGAGGGCGTGCTGTCGATGTTGATTGACAGCACGCCCCCTTTGGTGGGTGTGCCGGGGGCGTGCCTGCCAGACGGAGGCGTTCCCATGGGAACGCCTACCGTCTGAAGCCGGCCCCACTGACATCACTAGTGATGTCAGTGGGAGTGATTTTGGCTCTGATAGAGCCAAAATCACTCCTGGCCTTGCGGCTGGGAAACCCGACCGCAGGGTTTCCCTCGCAAGTCCGATGGTCAAGACCATCGCGACCATCTTTTTGCACGCTCGTATATGCTGTGGGTGGTGACCCACAGCTATACGAGCGTCCAGGAGGACGCTCCATTTTAATGGAGGAGGGCCCTGATTCAGAGCGAGCGCTCTGGTCACAGCGTCCGGCTCTGAATCAGGGCCAGTGTCCCTTAAGCTGGCCATACACACTACAATTATCGAGGCGATCCGCCTGATATCGGTGGATCGTCCCGATAATTGTAGCGGTCGGGCATGCCGGATTTTCCAGCATGCCCGTCCGATGCAATATTTACCGGTAAACTGTCGGCCGCATCGGGCAGTGTATGCCCAGCCACGGCCGCCAGACATTTCCTGTGTTCCTTCCTACGGAAGGAACAGGGAAATGTCTCCTTCCCCGGGGGCGGAGCGCGGATGTCGGGCTAATACACTGTGAGAGAAATCTCATAGTGTATGCCGGCGACATCTGCAGCTGGCAGGCTGCCAGATAAAATGTCTGTCGGTCTGACAGACATTTTATCTGGCCGTGTATGCCCAGCATTAGTTGTATGTAGCTGTCTGCCCTCAGCTGCTCCTGGTTATTCTTAATTTAGTTCCACCTCTCAAGGTGCATACACAATGATTTTTTGAACGATTATCAGTAAAGATATCGTTCAATTGTTGAAAAAATCGTTCACTTTCTGAGATAAAACGATTACCGTTCATGCGCGTTCACGTTTGTAGTTCAGTCAGTCTGACCAACTCAACGATTTTCATTAAGGGAATATGCAAAAATCGTTTGTAGTTAAAAAAAAAAAAATCGTTCATTATATTTAGTAAATGAACGATGTTAGTAAACGATTTTCGTTAATTTTTCCCTTGATAAAATGAACAAAAATCATTTACTAAAATCGTTCATTTACTAAATCGTTGTGTATGCAGCTTCAGTCTTTATTTTGGCGTACATGTCAACCAAAAATTGACTGAAGAGGCAGCGGCAGTAACTCCCCAGAATTTTTTTCCAGCTGGGTGGCATCAAAAAGTGCCAGGTGGGGGCCTTCGCAATAATAAAATTATTTAAACCCTGACCTTATAATGATTTAAATTTGAAATAACACATTATATATTAATTCTCCTCTTCGTAGAGGTCCAGTCGTTTCATTATCAAAGTCTGTAGGATTTGGTCCCTCTAGTGAAACGAGCATCACGTTATTTACTGCTGGCACCTCAGAATTTATTTTTTATACAGCTCCCAGATAGTGTCCCCACTTGCAGTCTACACAGATACTGTCCCCACTTGCTGGCACCACATCATTTTTTTTTTTTTTTATACAGCTCCCAGATACTGTCCAGCACTCCCGCCCCCAGTCCACGTGGCAAGTACGCATCGCAATGGTCCTGCATGAAGTGTAGCCTCTTCACAGGGAAATGTTCAGCATGTTAATACACACAACTTTTACTCCTCTAGATCTGCCACAGCAGTAGCCTAAACATTGCTGATTGTGTGTTGCAGAGTCGGTGGTATTTTTCCCTACACCCACTCTGGGGCCATAGCCTTAGTACTTATACATATTGTGAACTAAAACTTTCCCAAAGTTAGTTTGATATACAAGCTAACCTCCAGGAAAAATGTTATCAAAATTGGAAATGGTCAGGTGGGGCTGAACTTCAAAATTGGTCCACTTGACATTGAATGACCCAATGGCAACACTTCTGGATGTCGATGCCCAATTAATTTAGGGGTAGTTGAGACTACTCTGGGAAACTGCATGGTCGACATTGTGAATAACGACATTTGCCATGTCAAAATGCTGAATGTCAACTTCTCATACCACACCATAGTCTAGGGTTTGTGTATACAAATGAAATGTGTGTTGAAATTTAATTGTAACAGTAAATCTTTCAAATGTTTGGTAACAAATGCTTCTAGTTTTCTGGCAGGGTGGAGAGGTGGGGGTCAGGACAGCAGAGATGGGGGCAGATTGGGGGGCAGAGACTGACGTGATACATACACTATGGGCTGTATTCAATTAGCCGCGAAAAGTGCCATGTTAGAGAGAAGTTTTTGCAGATTTGGACTTTTTGCCTGTTTTCAACTTATCTCCGTATTCAATTGCAGTTTTCGCCTAAGCTGAAAATAGCCAGGCAGAAAGTTTTTCTCTATGTATAGGCAGGCGAATTGGAAGTGCAAAATCTCTATTTTGGGGTGCAAATGTGGGGATTTGATCCAGAACCCTTTGGACACCCCCCTAATGACTAATCAGTCCAAAAACTTTTACAATTATCTGAGAAACTTAAGTGTTGGTAAATGGGTAAAAAATAGGGGGCCTGGTACTTTGGGGGGCTATATGGATGGGACAGGTGTTTTTGGGATGGCACGAGGCTGCAGCAGGTGTATTTTTGCGTTTTTTTTTTTTTTTAACTTCACTTTAGAGACCTCAAAATTATATTAGTACCCATTTTCATGTACCCCAAATTTGACCTCTGTACTTATTTTTCCAAAAAAGAAATTGCTTTCTATCATTTTTCAGCACTTATGCATATAACAGCCAAATCTGACACTTTAAGAACACGAAACACTTATTAGGACACTTCTATATTGATTTCTAATGTTAGCGCAGCTTTTTCTGGGGTACAGACTGAGTTCCCCAAAATCTTAGGGACTTTTCGCCAGTTTCGCTTTCCGCCGACTTTGCCTGTTCTTTTCGCGTCTTTTGGAATTGAATATGGAGATAAGCAGGAGCGCTCAGGGAAAAATGATCGCTTAAAAACATGGGAAGGCGGCGATAACATTGCGGCTCTGCTTTTTGCGTCTAATTGAATACAGCCCTATATCACCAGTATGTCGACACTCTTAACATCAGAACAATATCTCTTTCCAAAACCAGGACCATTAATATAGTGTTGGTAACTCCTATGCTACAATTCCAGGCTCCGCTCTTCTGGGAAGGTTATCCACTTGATTTTAGAACATGGCTGTGGGGATTTGCATCCAGTTAGCCACAAAAGCAATAGTGAGTTGGGTGATGAATTCTGATTGCAGACTGTGTTCAGATTGTCAGGGCTCTATGCAAACCAGTCATGTTCTTCCACATCACGCTCAGGAAACCTCATTTTTCCCCAAACTGTTGCCAGCACATAATTGTGTGGAATGTCATTGCACTTTGTAGCATTAAAATTCCCCTTCACTGGAATTAAGAGGAAAAGGCCAAACTGAACCTATTATTGAACCTCCACCCACACTTTACAGTTGGCATATGCATTTGGGCAGGAGCATCCACCTGATATCTTCCAAACCCAGATTAGTCCGTAAAACTGCCAGATCAAACGTTAAAAAAATGGTAATTCCTTCAAAATACTGAATAACAAAAGTGCGCTATCCATATATTTATACATGCATTTCCACAACTCTACAACTGTGCATAGTGCATTAAATATAACATGTTAAAGTACATTAAAACAATCCATGGGCTTTGCCAACAGAGCCCTGCAGTCCTCGCCCCAACACCCAGTGCCGGAACTTGCCAATGCAGTGTTCCTATGCCATGCACAGAACAGCCTTACACAGCAGCTTGGGACTAAGTGCACCCGGATGCAGTGATGCGTCTTGCCCCTGGCTAATATATTTACATTCCCTAGGTGCAGTGCACCCTAGGCTAGCACAGTGTCACAGCTGCTGTACTTAGTTTGGCGGCGCATTGCATGCTTGAACAAAAAGTAAAAACACCTTATTAAATATTACAGTACATGGCGCCTAGCACCAATACTGCAAATGAAAATGTTGCAGCAGCACAAGGGGTTAACCCTCGCAGCACCATGGCCACCATCTTGACAAAGTGTGCCGAGTCTTTGGCCACAGCTTTATTAAAATATTTTTGCCATTTAATTAATGAGCTTACTGCAATCTACTCTCAGCCTGTGAACTCTGTGAAATCAATCTGTGGTTTAAATGTATGTAATGCCATGACTTGCTTGCAATTGTTATTACCTGTGTTTGAGATGTTTTTTTAGTGAGGCATAGTTTTCTACTGGCCTGGTTTTTTAGGTATGCAATCGGGAAGCCGGCGGACCTAATCAGGACAGCTGGCTTCCCGACTGGTTAATCCCGGCGAGGGTTAAAAGACAGGCGTCTAAATCTAGACGCCGGTCATTTTACCAACACCGGGAGACCGGCGCCCGTCATCCCGATCGAAGTGATGTCGAGTGCGGACAGCCGCGGGGGGGGGGGAGAGTTTGGGGGGGTAGGTTAGGTTAGTACCCCCCGGGGGGGGACTTAGGGTTAGGCGGTGGGAAAGGGGTGGTTAGGTTTAGGCACTTAGAGGGGGGATTAGGGTTAGGCACTGGGTGGAAGGTTAGGGTTCGGCACCCCTAAGGGAGGGTTAGGGGTTAGAATAGGTTAGTGAATACTTACCTGGGGACGATCGGGATTTTCATCCTTGTCGAGCTGCCGCTGTCGGGATTTGAACCGCCGCCCATACCAATTCCATTTTTTTACATAGTCTAACAGTGCAATTTATCACCTTTGAGCAGCTGACCATTTTGCTCCGATGTAGACTGTCTCCATCAGGCATAATATGTCTTCATATTCAGTCTAGGGCAGTGGTTCCCAAACTGGGTGCTGTGGCACCCTGGGGTGCCTGAGGGCACTTGCAGGGGGGCCATGGATTGGTGGTCCAGAACCAAATAAAATTATTTTTAGTCAGTGTGACAGGCAAAACCAGTAAAAATGGCTGTCAATTAAAAAATATGTGGGCAAAAAGAAGCGCAGCCCTGTCAGCCAGCACATAACTGAACCTAAGAATGACATATTAGCACAATTTAAAACACATTTTTATTTTTGCTGAAATTAGCATTAAGAAAATCGCAAACATTGAACAACATCTCAGAACAGATAATTTCAGCTTAAAAATTGCATTCTTTATGTTCAGTCCCTAAATATCTTGCCTTTTATTCATAAATCACCATGTATTACAAATTGCTTTTATTCATATCACTCCATGGTATCATCTCTAAGGCTATAACCTACTTCACTCTCCTTGCATCTCATCCCTATGTGCAAATTATCGCCTCCGTAATCCATTGCCCCTATTATTAACACTCATGAGGTTCTATCTTATCTTCATACAAACTATTGTCCTAATAAAACCTTCATACACCGCCTACAATTGATTTTATCTCTCTACTGCTTCTATTGGCTGGTGACATGTCACCAAATCCTGACCCCATTCATAGCTGATTTACCTCATATACATTACGTGTCTTCCATCACACTCTAAATCACATAAATGAGCTTTATGGAATGCACACTTTATAACAAATTAACATCCATCCATGGTCTCTTTATTTCAAACAACCTCAGCCTTCTGACAATAACAGAAACATGACTCCCACAATCAGACACTGCCTCACCTGCAGCACTATCACATGATGGTCTCCACTAACACACAACCCTCAAAACCTGGAAACCGTAAAGGAGATGGGATTGGAATACTACTGTCTCAATTTTTGACAATTATTATTATCCTTTATATTGCGCCGCAAGGGTTCCACAGCACCTTGCAAAGTACATAAACAAATGAGCACAGTTCTACCATAGGTTCCGTCCCTCACATTTACATCTTTTGAAATACATGACATCAGGATTTTCATCCCATTCTCTCTGCGTGATGCTATGATCTATCATCCACCTGGGCCACACCACCGATTTCTTGAACATTTTTCTGCATTTTTCTGGTTCCTTAATTTCTTAACCTCTGACATGCCCACCATTATCATGGGTGATTGTAATATCCCTATTGATAATCCACATCTCTTGGTGTCTCCCAGTGGACTGACTCCTCTACTCTTCAGGATGGCCACTGCCTTGATCTTGTAATCAGTTTCTGATTTCATTAACACACCTTTACCTCTCTCAGATCACAACCTTATCACCTTCACACTCTCCTCCTTTACTTCACGCTCAGTGATACTGAAGTCTATCAAGCCTCCTCAAATCCACAGAAATATCAATGCTCTATTCAACCTCTCCAACATCTACTCTTAACTATTTCTACCTTCATTTTTCCTGAGATTGCTGTATCACACCTTAACCAAACTCTAGAAATAGTCCTCGATGAAGTAGTCAATCTAGTTATCACACTACACATAGACTATGCCAACCATTGGCATTCTGAATGAACAAAATACCTACAAAAGCTCTTACATAAAGTAGAACGTCAGTGGCGTAAATCTCATACTCCATGTGACTTCTTCACATATAAGACTATCTACTACTCCTACCGAAAGTTTCTGGACACTGCCAAACATATTTCCAATCTCTTATCTCTGCTTTTAATACATTTTAAATCTTTTCTTACCCCTCCCACACACAACCCATCAGTGCACAGGATCTTGCTTCCTACTTCAAGGGCAGATTGATAAGATCTTTCCTGATCACTTTTGCACCTCTTTATTTGAGCCCACAAATGAATATGAAGTATCTACACTCTACTACCTCTCCTTTTGATTCTATACCCTCACAAATCAGTAAAGCTGTTTCTCCTGTGCTCACCCCAACCTTAACTAAAATCTTTAATCTCTTTCGATATCTTTCCAGAATTATTCAAGCATGCAGTAATTACTTATGTTCTGTAAAAACAAAATTCAGACCCCAACTCATTCAAATTAATCTCTCAACTCCCATGCCCCTCCAAGCGGCTTGAGAGACTTGCCAACACCTGCATCCCACTTCAGTCTGACTTTCGTTCTGCAGAGATTGCACTGCCTAATGTAGTGAATGATTTGATCACTTCTAATACCCATTGTACATTGCAAAAATAACTCGGGATATTGCCGGGTTGACACAGCTTGAGGTGCAGTGTGAATGCGCCACCAAAAAAAATTCCTGTCGAGCAGGGTTGAACACTGGACCAAGCTGGGTTAAAGTGCAGTGTGAACAGGGGCCCTACCCGGGTTATCCAACCCGGAACTCTGCATACAACACTGATTGGATGTTCCTGGGTCTCACTTGATGTCAGCAGCCAGACCCACAGGCAGCACACTGCAGACAACAGCAGAGCAGCATTCTGGCAGTCTGAAAGGGGTTAATACCACTACTGTCATTACAGTGACGGCTAATTGGAGTGATGAAGAAGTGAACTGTACACTATGCTGTCAAAAGCTGCATCATGCTCTCACAGACTGAATCAAATAGCAGTGAAGCACACCCACTCAAGAACTTGGGGCTACAAATCCATCAGCCATGATTCCTGCAATGCTGCGAGCAGTCCCCACCCCTCTCTTTTGTGACCTTATCTTTGTGAGCTGGTCAATTTTTAATGACGTCCATAGGGTTTTACACAGACTACCCGGGTTCAGTGTGAACAGGGCCAACCCGGGAATAACCGTAGTCAAAGATGCAGTGTGAACGGGATCTGACCCGGGCCGCAGTTGGGTTGGACCAGTGTTCAAAATCCTGTGTCGGAGCAGGGTTTGCGATGTGAAAGGGGTATAAGTCTAATGCCCATTATTTCTTAACCTTCTAGATCTCTCTGCTGCATTTGACACTGTTCACCACTCTTTTCATACAAACACTACACCTGTGTAGGTCTTCTGGACACAGCCCTATCCTGGTTCTCATCCTACTTATCAATTTATTCTTTCAGTGTCTGTTTTCTCTGAATCCATCTCCTCTTCACTACTACTCTCAGTTAGAGTTATGCAAGTTTCAGTCCTAGGTCCTCTACTTTTCTCAGTCTACGGGTATACCACATCTTTTGGCAAACTTATCAGCTGTTTTGGATTTCAGTATCATCTGTATGCAGATGATACTCAGATCTGTCACCATCTGTATTGGTCTGCATTACTGAATGTCTTCTGCCATTTCTTGTCTGATGTCCTCTCTCCACCTCAAACTTATTCTTTCCAAAACCAAATTTATATTATTTCCACCAGCCAGTAGTAATCAACCTGATATCTTTATCACTGTTCATAACTCGACAATCAACCCTACCCGTTAAGCTTGCTGCCTAGGTGTCAACCTTGACTCTGAACTATCCTTTGTTACCCACATTGTCTCTTTCCAAGTCATATTACATACATCTAAACATATCCGGAATACGCCCATATCTTACACATGACACTGCAAAAACTGTAATTCATGCGCTCATTATTTCCGGCATTGAATATTGTAATGATCTCCTTACTGGTCTTCCCCAAAACAGACTTTCTCCTCTATAGTCCATGTTGAATGCAGCTGCAGTCTCTCCATTGGTTACCTGTATCCTACCAAATTTACTAGAAAATAGTTTAATTTGCAAATGATGGGTATTAACACAACAACAACATACATCTCTTTGCTTATCTTAAAATATCTCTAAGCTCGACCTCATCCTCACACACCTGCTCCCATTCACGGTTACGGCCACAGTTACAGGACTTTTTTTGGGCTGTGTCCACTCTGTGGATTGCCCTTCCACAATAAGACTTTCCTCTAGTCTCAATTTTAAAGTGTTCCCTAAAACTTCACCTCTTCAGGCAAGCTTATGAAATTCCCGAACCACCCACATAAACTATCCTACCCATTTACATACCCTCTATACAGTTCACACATAACTTTACAAATTTTCTCTTTCTTCACTTTCATATCCTGCTGACCCTAGGCCAACATTCATGTGTGACTGGATCATACAGCCCACCAAGAGCCTCTGTAATCCTTGTGTATTAATGCCTATTTCCCTATAGATTGTAAGGAGGTGAGCAGGGCCCTCTTATCTTTGTCTGTCTGTTACCCAGTCTTGTTTTATTACTGTTTGTTCCCATGTGAGTGTTTCTCTGTGGTACACATGGGACATTTACATACATCAAGTACGTCAATGTTTCTATACCGCATTATTATTTTTTCTTTTTTTAAACACTGTTATTTTTCTTATTATGCTGTGACCTATGCTATTATAAGGGAATCCGCATGGTGGTATTCCACATTCTTGTTGCTTGTGGCCTGCATTTGAGTGAGCTGAACAAATACAGTAAATTCACACAGAGAGAAATAGGGATTATAGGAGATTGAACCAGATCAGAGAGGTACTAAATCTGTCCAGCATCATCTAAGACTTCATAAATTCCTCTCCTAACAATCCTATAGAACAAGAGAAAACCACTACTAGCATTCTCAGTCTTAGGGCCGTAATTTTCACCAAAAGCCAGGCGAAAATGGCAACAGGCGAAAATAAACTGGAGAAAAGTTTTCTCCATCCCAGACCAGCCCTAATGAAAAATATACTTACACCCATTTTAACATACGTGGAACAGTAATTTCCAGGAAAAAAAAAATGTTTTTTTTTCAACGATTTTTTTTTTTTTTTTCCGGGCAAAATTTGCGCTGTCGTTTTTCGCCAAAGTACGCAACGTGTGTGTGTGTTTTTTTTTCTGGTAATTTAAGATATCGGGCATATTATCTAGTGTGTATCCTTAATGTCACTGACGATGTGCGCTCCTGCCTGCAGGTCCAACAGGCGATATCGTCAGCAGGGGCAATGCTGCATTCTGCTGATGGCATCAGCAGGTGTGTACGCACTTGCCGATTACACCACCTGCCGAGTCCTGTTGTGCACAATGTCTGTACACACTAGACATACCGGCCATAAGTCTGGCTCTCTTTTGCTGAGATATATATATATATATATATATATATTATAAAAACTTTGGATTGTTAGCGTTAAAACAAGGTTTCTAATACAAGGCAATGTTTCACAGTATTGATATTATAAGCAGGGTTCATTTGTTTTACATTAAAACATTAATGCAAAAAAAAAAAACAGTTTAAAAAAAACAGAATATGTTCTGGTTCTCTATGAGCAATTATTATTATTATTATTATTATTATTTATTATTATTATTATTATAATAATAATAATAGACGGGAACAGCTTTGCTTCATAAAGGAATTCTATCTGACTGGCAGCTGTTAGAGTGAGGACAGATGCAGGAGTGCTGCTGGGTAATATTGTGCATGGTAATCTCTGACCGAGGTAGGTTGGTAATCGAGCAAGTGAAGAGAAACACAGTATGTATTGTTTACATGCAGCATATAAGCTACAGATTCTTTGTTATTTTATTGTTCACTTTGGCATGGAGAGTACAGTCCAAAAATAGACACCATAGAGAAAAATCTTGTTTTCTTGGAGTGATATCTGAGCGATAAAGAATCTTTCTTAGTAATTTATACAGAGTTTCACACTATTTTGCAATGTTATATAAATTAGTTATATCTTATCTCATAACTTTTTTTTCTTCTTTGTTCTTTCAGGCTCCCAGCATGTTTCAAATAGGATTTCATTGTGATTTACAATGAGCATCAACTCTTCTGGAGGAAATGTTGTGGGAATTGACACTACCACGGAAAATGGGGCGACCATTGTAGCTGAATCTATTGCCATAATTATCATTGACATTCTGATATGTCTTGGCAATCTTGTCATTGTGATCACACTGTACAAGAAGTCCTATTTACTTTCACTCAGCAATAAGTTTGTGTTCAGTTTGACTCTTTCAAATCTCTTCCTATCCTTGTTTGTCCTTCCATTTGTTGTTGTTAGCTCAATACTGAGAGAATGGATATTTGGAGTTGTGTGGTGCAATTTTTCTGCTCTCCTTTACATGCTGATCAGCTCTGCCAGTATGCTTACATTGGGGATCATAGCAATTGACAGGTAATTATTGTTTTTTTTTTGTTGTTTTTTTACTTTGCAATTCCTCATGTGTGGGCACAAAAAAGTGTTTTTTCGATGGATCAGACCTGGAAGAGAACTGATGAAAATCTAGTTTGCCAATGACTGCAATGCATGAAATTAGCAACACTTGGGTCTAGCAATCAAGTATTTCAAGGTGGTGGACACCAGTCGATTGAACACTGCCGCTGTGATTAGAACACTGTCGCTGCGATTAGAGCTTTAACATTGTATATTGTGTTTAAGAGCCACTCTCGGTTTATTGACTTTTTAGTGCCACAATCTGGTTTTATAAAACCTGTCAGTATGTACCCCAAGGGGACAATTCAGTGGAGTGTGATGTGAATAGCGTCGGGAAGGGGTTCCGGAGCTATTCAATTGACCACACTGTTAGCCCGACTAAAGGATTTTTTCAGCAAAGATGAGACAAAAGGTACTGGCTGTGATGCTGTTTTTTTAGCTTAGCGTGGCTCTAACAACATCGCGGCTGGCACTTAAGTTGGAAAATGCTGGTTAGCGCGCCTAAACACCCGGCTCAAGGCGTGCTAGCCGGCATCTCTCGACTAAGTGCCAAAAATGCTATTAAAAAAACAATTGTCACTAAATTTGTAGCGCAAGAAGAAAAAGTCACGTAAGCACTTATTTAGCAAACAGGAAACAGTAGAAAGACAGTCATTCTATAGTATACATCTTCTCAAATCGTGTATGTATGGGACATGGTTTTATACTACTGTGATCAAATTTGCCATAAATATAATTATAAAGAAGTACTTTTAACTGTAATTGAATGTACTTTCTCTTATATGTCCTGTCTACTTGTAAAACTACTGCTAAAGGGTCACACATTTACTAGATCTGTGCTAGCCATACACTGTTTTAAGCTGGGTACACACACTGAAGCGATGTTGGGCCGATTTGCCGCTTTGTAAAGACAAATCGCCTACATTGCTCTGTGTGTACCGGCGATTGCACGCTCCTGCGATCACTAGCAGCGGTCGTTAGGTTTGATGCGCTGCACATGAAATTTAGCGATCTGTAGTGTTAATGAAGGACAGGACAGTGATCTTTCTGGCGTTCATTAACTTGTTCAAGTGTGGACGGGCAACCCCTATACAAGGGCATTTGTTCCGATGTCGGAATGAATGCCCATCGCTCCAGTGTGTACCCAGCTATACTTTACAAAATGTAAAAACTGTTTCTAATCACTGATGACATAACATACATAAATTCTGGTGTCTACTAAAAAAAGTCTCTATTTACAATTTTTCTGCAAACAAAGAACGCCACTCACAGGTATCTAAATGTACCCCATTGCCTAGTAGAGGGGCTATTAATGTTACTAATGGAATGATAACGCATTCACATGAAAAACACTATTGCCTAACTTGTCAGCGGAAAAGGAGACAGATCTTTTGTAAGGGAGGGGGCCACAGCTATTTCATCTCTACATCTGTCTCATGCTGCTATTGGTGTCAGTGGGTGTGAGTTTTAGGAGAAATTCTGTTTGTTTTTTTAGGGTAGGAGAAGGAGTTCAGCTGTTGGAGGCTTTGGGCCTGGGGAATTGGAGACCAGACATGTTTATTGATTTGAAATTCTTAAGAAATGGCTCATGGCCCAGAATTTACCAGGGCAATGTTAGAGCTACAAATGTTTCTGTATAAGAAATATCTGTTAACATTCCCTTCTATCTTGGATTGGGGCTCAGAAAAAAGTATTAGTAAAATGGAATATCATATTTTTCAAATTTATAATGAAAATACAAGTCAGTACCCAAAACTCTCACACGGCCTTATTTGCGAATTGTTAAACTATGCTAAATGCAGTAAGTTCCTCATGCAGTAAATGGTTATTTGGTAGATTGTATTGTTTTTTTCCCCCTCCTAATTACAATGCAGCTGATAGGATGACAAGTGATTTAGATATTGTTAGAATAAGTCAACTAAACAACATTTAATGTTTGTACATCATGTTGAATGTTGCGGCTCTGCTGCTTATGTACAGTCTCTAGGTGGTAGAAGGTTAATGGATTAAATAGAGATAACAAAAATGCCTTATCTAAATTGAATCCAAGGTCTATGTCAACTTGAAAAAAATCTTGCATGTAAGCTTCATGACCAGTGCCACAAGCACATTTTGCGAGCTCCCCATAAATAGAAACCAATCTTGATTGAATACTGTCTGGATTTCTTGGCCGGGTCATATTTTTATATACTATAAGAGAAGCCTCTCCTGACAAATCTGATCAAATGATCCAAAACCACAATTTGCCTTAAGCAGAAAGTGTATTTATCATTTATTTTTATTTTTTCAAGTTGTTATACCAAAGGCAAAAACAGCTTTTTACACTTTCTTGTATCTATGCATTAATAATTAGTCCATGACGTAGTGATTCTGTTCCAAGAAGGAATTTATAAATAAACACATCTGGGTATAAGAGTCATTATGTTCATTCAATTATTTTGTTTCTATTTTTATTTTAGGTACTATGCTGTTCTTTACCCAATGGTATATCCCATGAAGATCACTGGCAACCGGGCAGTACTGGCTATAGCATACGTGTGGCTGCATTCCCTTATAGGGTGCCTTCCACCTCTTTTTGGATGGTCGTCGCTGGAGTTTGATCACTTCAAATGGATGTGTGTAGCTGCGTGGCACAAGGAGGCAGGCTACACAGCCTTTTGGCAAATTTGGTGTGCTTTGTTGCCTTTCATCACTATGATGGTCTGCTATGGCTTCATATTTCGTGTGGCTCGAATTAAAGCTCGAAAGATCCACTGCGGAACTGTTATAATTGTTCAAGATGTTTCCCATAAGAATGGGAGAAAAAATTCCAGTACTTCTACATCCTCTTCAGGAAGTAGAAAGAATACCTTCTCCAGTATTGTTTATTCAGCTAACCAATGTAAAGCCTTCATAACAATATTAGTTGTTATTGGTGCTTTTGTGCTTACCTGGGGACCTTACATGATTGTTATAAGCACTCAGGCCTTATGGGGGAAGCACAGTGTTTCTCCCGTGATGGAGACCTTAGCTACTTGGTTGTCATTCACAAGTGCAATTTGCCACCCTCTGATTTATGGACTTTGGAACAAAACTGTGCGCAAGGAACTTCTTGGCATGTGTTTTGGCAACAGGTACCGAGATCCATTCCATCAGCAGCATAGAACTTCACGGATGTTCAGCATTTCTAATAGGATAACGGGTAAGGTCAGCAGCACATACATTTCCTATGAAATGAGTAACTTCTGCTAAATATACAGGTATGGGATCTAATGCCAAAACTCCTTATATAGAAAATTCCAAAATAGATGTAAAAAACATACATAATTGCTATGATTTTTTCATATACACAGACATTATTACCAAGAGTTAAATTCACTAAGCGGTGACTTTTGCTTGCCAAAGCTTCTTGGTGTGTTTAGGCCTGAAATTCTAAAATGCCAATGTTATTAAAAGCATAGCACGCTTTTGTAAATATACCGCTAAATGTTTCTTTTCTTCTCTTGTATGTGAAGCTCTGCCGATTAAGGGCCTGATTCAGACCCACTCGCGAGCGGCTGTCCGCTCGCAAGTGGGTCGATGGTCTGCTCTGAGCATGCGCACGACGGAGGGAGCTCCGTCGTGCGCATACGCCAGACGCGACGAGCGAAGGAAAGTCCTTCGCTCGTTGTGTCTGATCAAAGGGGGCGTGCTGTCGATGTTGATTGACAGTATGCCCCCTTTGGTGGGCGTGCCTCCCTGACGGGGGCGTTCCCAAGGGAACGCCTACCGTCAGAAGCCGGCCCCGCTGACATCACTAGTGATGTCAGTGGGAGTGATTTTGGCTCTGATAGAGCCAAAATCACTCCGGGCCTTGCGGTTGAAAACCTCAACCGCAGGCTCCGGCTCGCAGTTTCGATGGTCGCGATAGTCACGACCATCGCGGCCATCAAACTGCACGCTCGTATAGGCTGTGGGTGGTGACCCACAGCTATACGAGCGTCCAGGAGGACGCTCCATTTTTATGGAGGGCGGCCCTCATTCAGAGCGTGCGCTCTGCTCAGAGCGTACGGCTCTGAATGAGGGCCTAAGTTAATAAGGCGGGGAACTCCAGGGACAGTATAGTTACAGATGGAGATGGGGGAGGCTAGACTTTAGGCATGGCACTGCAGATGATGGCAAAATACCTGGAAAATATAAATCCACACGGATAATAGAATCCATACTTTAATGTTTTAATTAAATTAATTGTATTGGATATTTGTCTGTGTTCGGAGCTTTGTTATAGAAAAAAAGGGCTTTGAGACTGCGGCTACAGGTTTACTTAATTTACTAATGTCCTTAATTGACAGATGAGAAACAGAAGTGGAGTCTTGCACATCTTAGCTAGTGATGCCCCTGCTGGAGTATTCATAGTGCTCAGTAGCTTCTAGTGATCTAGGACACAGGACTGTAATGGGTGGGCTGGAATAGCAATACTCAAATAGCAAAGTTTATATATAATGCATGTAATATATTTTTCAGAAGCCAGGGACACTTTTATTTCTGTGCATAGTTACATTTATCTTGTGTAATTAAATATTGTTTTGTATTTTTTTATTAGATCTTGGATTATCTCCGCATTTAACTGCTCTTATGGCAAGTGGGAAAGATTCAGATCACCAAAGCACTACAACAAACACTGGTGTCAGCTATTCAAATGATTCGGGTAACTTTTTTTTTCCTTGTGCAGTTTTGCAGCATATTGTAATAAAGATAATCATATGAGAATGGTTTGTGTGTTTGCTCAGTATCTAATGGCAGTAAGACTTAAGCTAGGTATACACTACAGTATAAGACTTTGCCCAACGTAGACCGATTCAGACTGAACAAAACGATCCTGATGTACAGCGAACACACTAGCCAATAACAGGTTAGTTCTAAACAATCCCAAATGTACTCACCGATGGTGTCTCCATACATTAGACATCAGCCGAGGTTCTTGCACACAATTCGACCATCGGGCCCTGGTGCAGCATACACACTAAACAATTATTGGGCCAATGATCCAATATCTGTCAGGTCAGCCCAATACAGGTTGATTCTCCCATATCCAAATATTCCGAAATACGGAATATTCCGAAATACGGAATAATTTTGGCATGACTGAGATAATGAAACCTTTTGATTTTTGATGGTTCAATGTACACAAACTTTGTCTAAGGCACAAATTATTACAAATATTGTATAAAATCACCTTCAGGTTGTGTGTATAAGGTATATATGAAACATAAATGAATTTCATGTGTGTACACAAACCTTGCTTGAGCCACAAAACTATTGAAAATATTGTATAAAATGACCTGCAGGCTGTGTGTACACGGTGTATATAACACATAAATGCATTCTGTGTGTATATTGGGGTCTCATTCACAAGATATTTCATTATGATATGCAATTATTCCAAAATACGGAATATTCCATTATCCAAAATGCCCCTGGTCCCAAGCATTTTGGATATGGGAGACTCAACCTGTAATTGTATAACATGTAAATAGCTTTAGTCTTATGCATATCCAGAATGTAAGGAGAACATAATTGGTAGTGCAGAGTAATAAGTACATTGTAAGGAAAACCAGCCCAATTATATTTGTAATTTAGGGACTAATGTCATGGTAAGTTTTTAAATGGTTAAATGTTTCATTATTTCCCACCACTTGATTGCTCAGAGTGATAATGAGTATACAAATTGAATATAAGGGAACAATCTGCAATTGCTCTGAAGAATCACATTATGGCCCATATTCAATTTGAACCGAGCCGCGATACATTTTTAACCTCCCAGACTTTTCGCCTACATCGTGTGTTTTGCAGGCAGAAAAGTATTGCGAGTGTGCCCGCGTATCGCCGTATTCAATTTGAAAGTAAGCGAAAACGGGACCTGGCGAAACTTAGACAAGCGGAAAGTACTGTCAGATTTGGGGAAATCAGCCTGACACCCCCCAAAAGATGCTCTGACATGGGGGTTCTCTATGATACCCCCCGATTTGGCTTGCTGAAGGTATTTGGTGTTTTTAAACGGGCTCAATAGCTGCTAAATAGCTTTTTTGTATAAGTGGTGAAGAATAGTATTCCGGAGGTTTTTTTTGCAGAAAATAACTTATCCCAGCAAATTTGGGGTACTTGAAAATCGGGGTCAGCATATTTTAAAGTTGCTAAAGTTAAGTTGAAAATATTGTGAAAAATCCACCTGCCGCAAGCACCTGCAATGAAAAAAACACCTGGGGCATACTTGGGGACCCCCCCAGAGTAAAGTTCGCTAGTTTTTATCTTTGTCCCTCAACTTTTTTTTTTTTTCGCCCCCCTTCCAAATTCAAAGTGATTTTTGGGGTGTCCTTTAGTGTTGTTTTTTTTTAAATGTTTTGACAGTCTACCTTTGGGGACTGTCTGACGGCTGTTTGGGGGTTCCCGCAACGTTGCACCCCAAAACCCCAATTCTGCACTTTTTTCCGCCTGCTATTCATAGGCGAATCTTTTTCGCCTATTACATTGCATTGACTTTCCGCCTAGGCGGAAAGTCTTCCAAATTGAATACGGAGTAAAATCAAAACAGGCGAAAATGGCGTCATATGCGAAAAGTTTTCGCCATAAACACGCAAAAATGGCTTTCGCTCCAAATTGAATACGGGTCTATGATGGGAACTTTTTTTTTAGGGCTGCAAGCATGATGTAATCTGACATGTTGTCTTCTGTTATATTCAGATTAAACTGAACCTAGTTCAATTATTTAATTAAGAAAAAACAAGTAAATGTGAAGAATTGTGCAGTATGGTTAGAATCTGTTCCTTGCATGTTATGTATGCAAAATCAATTCTAGCTTTGTGCATTTCATTAATAAGTATTAATTTGGATCCGGGTGAGAGGTGTCTGGCTCAGCCTCCTGTGCATAAATAAGAAGGGTTGGTAAAGAATTAAGTTTTGCTGATAGGGAATTCAGACTAAAATTCTGCACTCATATCAGAAGGTTTCTTTTGTAGAGTACTGTAACACTAGTAATTAAAACACTGACTTTGAAATGTACATCTATGACTGCACGAACACACAGCGTTCATACTAGGGAAGGCAGGTGGCAGGGCGGCTATTTAAGAAGGGCACTTCTGCGCATACGGAAAAGGGGACACGCACCTTTTCTTCTTTTTCACCAAACCGTTAAAGCTTCTGCTCCCAGCATGCCCCGGGTCCTCCTCCATATATACCCCGCCCCTAGCCATAGGACTTCAGTTGTTCGTTTGGTGCGGCAGGATCAAGATGCACCTTTGTAACAGGGGACTGATCTGGCAGACCTAAGCTTTTATTTCATGTTTTCTTATGTTTGACTGAGCAGTACTCAGCTCTGATAATGCGACTCCATCTACTTCCGCCGGGCCGCAACAACTGTAATTGTGCTGGTGATTTTGGCGGGTCGCGGCTGAGCTTAGCTAGCAGCAATGCTGCGACCTGGACTGCACCAGATACTCGAAGATGTCAGTTAGGGCGATTCCTTGCTTATGAGGAATCGCGTGCGGCAGTTCTCTCTTCTGGTGACAGAGATGCACCAGAAGCCGCTGCTGTCAGGGCCCGGAGTCGGGGCCTTAGCGCCTGCTGCCGGTCCCCGGAATCAGACGATATTTGCTGCCATGAGGCCAGCGTACCCGGCTGGTTAACGCAGCTTAGGGGAGGTAGGAGCTCCCCCGGCAGCTCCGACCCAGACGCAGTGCCTACGAAGGGTTTCGCTCGTCTGGGTTGCTCCACCTACCCTCCACGTGTATATGAGAGGCTCACGGTCCACGCTCAGTGCGCCCTGTAGCTGTGGTTACAGGAGGGTCTGAGTCAGTCTCCCTGTATACCTCTCCCTTGGTTAAGGTATATGGTGCTCTATGTCATACCATTTGTGATGCTGTAGTTGATTTAGAGCCGATTGTAATTATATTACATATGTGTTGTTTGTGACTGTTTTGCTAGCTGCTGATTGACACTGTCTTTTATTTCTAAATCTGTTAATTATAACGATCACTGTTTTTCTCTCCATCCTCTTGGGGTGGAGGTTTCTTTCTGAGTATTTAACTCTCAATTGAGATTTTGTGAAGGCTGTCACATAATATTGCAATTATTGCCTTTATTGACATGTCAAAAGATAAAGGGAAACAGGACGGGAGCAGCCTGTGATGGTTCCATGTAAGTCATGTACGGCTTATGTGTCATCTCAGAATGTAAAGGATGGTTTGTGTGTTGTCTGTTATAAAGAGTCACCTCACCAATCCAGTTTACCTGTCCCTGGACAGGAGCCATCTTGGGTGTCCTCTTTCTCCCAGGTTATGATGAAGGTTGTGGATTGTATGGCTGCTCTTACGATTCCTCTTTGGATGGGGTGTCCACAGTATACTATGTTTGCTCCTGCTATGCATCCTTCATGGAAGGATGTTTATGGCCATTCTAGTCTGAGTATGGCACCATCTAATGTTGAAAGCAGATCGGTAGTTACTAAGGCGCCTAAGCGCAAGAAATCTTTTTTTATCAGTCTGCCCAACATATGGATTCAGACGCATCATCAGGGGAATCGGATGATGCACAGGGTTCCTCTCCAGGATCTAGCTCTGGGGAGGAGGATCATCCGTCCACGGTGGATGTTCCTTCTTTAGTGAGGGCGGTTAAGTCAGGCCTAGATATGCAGGATGATGAACCGGCTCATAGTAAGAAGGCTCCAATGTTTAATCACCACCGGAAGATGTTCAAAACGGAGTTCCCTGTATCTGAACAGCTTGCAGAGCTTATCGAGGAGGCATGGGGTAACCCTGATAAACGATTTTGTGTGAATAAAAGGTTAACATCATTGTACCCATTCCTACCTTCTGTATGTACTAAGTGGGAGGTACCTCCTACTGTGGATACTCATGTAACACATTTAATCCGAAATGCTAAATTGCCTATTCCATCAGCGTCTTCGCTGAAGGATTCCACAGATAAAAAGATTGAAACTGGTCTTAAAAATATATTTTCGTTATCTGGAGCAGTTACTCGTCCGGCTATAGCTGGAGCCTGGGTAGCTAAAGCTGTTGAAGAATGGATAGGGGCATTGGAAGATTTGCTACCAAATGCTACTATAGAACAGGTGATTAATATCTCCCACATACTGGATGCAGCTTCCTATCTGGGAGGGGATGCAGTAGATGCTGGAATTTTAGCTTCTAGGGCATCATCTGCATCAATAGTGGCACTCAGGGCCCTTTGGTTAAGATCTTGGAAAGCTGATACAGAATCTAAGACAGCGGTGGAAGTCTCACCTTTCTATGGAAAGGTGCTTTTTGGAGCAGAGTTGGATAATATAATCACTACTCTGGCAGCTTCAAAATCTGCAGGTCTGCCATCTATGTCAAACTAGTAAAACTAGATCTAGGCAGGTTTCTTTTCAGTCCTCAGGGACAAGCAAAGGATCAGTCTTCCTCTAGGCCAACTAGTTTCCGCAAGTCTAAGCTACAAACTTGGAGGTCTGGCCCAGCAAGGCGTCCAGCTTCTAAACTAGGGATACTAGGGTGGGAGGCCAACTTCTTCAATTTGCGGATTATTGGCATCAGAAAACTACAGATTCCTGGGTCCGAGAAGTGGTCTCTCAGGGGTTTTCCCTCACTTTCAGGAGACATCCAGAAGTTTTTTTGCTCAGATCCTCCATCAGATGCTGTCAAGGCCTTGGCCCTTCAGGAAGCCATTCACTCCCTGCTACAGATGGGGGTAATAATCCTGATTCCTGTGTCACAACAGGGAAGGGGTTATTATTCCAGTCTGTTTCTGGTTCAGAAACTAATGGGGCTTTTTGCCTTATACTAAATCTAAAAAACCTCAACAGGTTTATCCATGTACCCAAGTTTCGTATGGAAACTCTCCGGTCAGTTATTTTGCCAATGGAGCTGGGGGATTACATGGTTTTTCTGGACATTCAGGATGCATATCTGCATGTTCCTTTTATACCATTCCACCAGCATTTTTTACAGTTTGCTGTCCTTCAGCAACATTACCAATTTCTGGCTCTACCCTTTGGCCTATCCACGGTTCCCCGGGTATTTACCAAAAAAATAATTGCAGTCATGTTGGTTTATCTCGGGCATCAGGGAGTCAGAAGGTCGTTCAGATATGGCAGAATTCTGATATTGGCGCAGACTCCGGTTATATTACAAAACAATCTTCAGATGACCATAGCCTGCCTACAAAGGCTCGGCTGGATAATCAATTGGAAGAAATCGTCACTTTCTCCAACACAGCGGATGGTACAGCTGGGAGCGTTTCTAGATTCTCGGGCACAAAGGGTGTTTCTGCCTGAGGCCATCTGAAGATTGCGGATCTATCCTTGTGAATATGCAAGCTGCTATGCAAACGAAGGGTATCCATTCTTTTAGCAGTGCAGGTACTGGGATCAATGGTATCCACCTTTTAACATGGTGGGGTATGCTCAGTTCCATTCCAGGCCTCTACAAAGATTGATACTCTCCAGGTAGAACAGGCAGCATTATCTTATAACGTCTCAGAGGATCCTTCTCACTCCAGAGGTTCGTCACTCCTCTGATCATCTAATCAAAGGGCACCCGTTCTGAATTCCAACCTTCGCGGATGGGGGGCAGTGACAGGTCATCACAGCCTTCAGGAAAGATGGGCAAATCAAGAATGTTATCTGCCAATAAACATTCTGGAACTGCAAGCAGTATACAGAGCACTAATCATGGCACAGAACCTGCTCCAGGGCAGGCCATTTCAGATCCAGTCCGACAATGCGACTACTGTGGCCTACCTCAATCATCAGAGAGGCACAAGAAGTTAACAGCCATAAAGGAAGTGACAAAGGTTCTGATGTGGGAAGAACGTCCTCTTCCGGCCATCTCTGCAATATTTATTCCGGGAGTACTCCATTGGGAAGCAGACTTCCTAAGTCGCCAGGACATACACGCCGGAGAGTGGTCTCTCCATCCGGGAGTATTTCAGCGCCTGGTAAACAAATGGGGTCTAGCAGAAAGAGATCTCATGGCATCACGCCACAACCACAAGGTACTCAGGTACGGGTTCAGGTCCGGAGACCCATCCGCAGCCTTCGTGGACGCACTGGCAGTAAGATGGGATTTCAAGTTGGCGTATCTCTTTCCTCCGATTTGTCTACTCCCAAGAGTTCTCAGAAAATTCAAGCAGGAAGGTGGAACGGTAATACTGGTAGCTCCGGCTTGGCCCAGACGTCATTGGTTCACCGACATCCAGAATCTGTCCATAGACAGTCCATACCTCTTCCCCTAACGCAGGGTCCCTATCGACATCCGGACTTACCCCGTCTGGCTTTGACGGCGCGGTTCTTGAATTTTTCATCCTAAGAGCGAAAGTTTTTTCTAGTTCTGTAATTCAAACGATGATTAGGGCACGGAAGCCTGCCTCTGCCCGCATCTATTATAGAGTTTGGTATTCTTGTGGTCAATTGTGTTCCCATAAGAAGTATGATTCTAAGATATTCAGAATTTCCAGGGTATTGGCTTTTCTTCAGGCAGGATTAGACAAAGGTCTATGCCTGACCACTTTGAAAGTGCAGGTTCCTGCACTGTCGGTCTGTTTCCAGAAGAAGATTGCTTCATTATCAGATGTTAGAATTTTTTTCCAAGGAGTTTTGTGAATTCAGCCTCATTTTGTTTCACCGGTCGCACCGTGGGCTTTGTCTTTGGTTCTTAAAGGGTTACAAGCTTCCCCATTTGAACCTTTGCACTCTGGATTTGATGTGGTTAACAGCAGACACTTTTTTTTCTTCTTGCTATTTCTTCTGCTCGCAGAGTCTCTGATTTTGGCAGCGCTCTTTTGTTGCTCGCCATTTTTGCTTTTTCTCCAGGATAAGGCTGTTCTTCATGTAAGGTAGTATTCCGTTTTCATGTGAATGAAGAAATTGTTGTTCCAGCCTTTCAGGCTCCAGACTTTTCTGTAGGTAAAGCCTCCCTGGATGTAGTTTGTGCTCTCCGTGTCTATGTGGAGCATACAAACGAGGATGACTAGCTAGCAGACCCTGGCTCGATGGTTACGTATGACTATCTCTCAGGTGTACACACAGGCTGAGCTCTCTGTCCCAAACACGGAGACGACTCATTCTACTCTGTCTGTAGGACCATCGTGGCCTTTTACGCGTGGTGTCTCTGCTGAGCAATTGTGCAAGGCAACTGTTGATCTTCTGTCCACACCTTTTTTAGGTTTTATTCCTTTGATACTTTTGCCTCTCAGGATGCTTCCTTTGGGCGATGGGTTCTCCTTTCTGCTCAGGAGCGTCCATCACCCTAGGGGAACTGCTTTGGGACATCGCCATGGTATCCCTGTGGATCCCTATGGACCCCGAAGAAGAAAATTTGAGTTCTGGTAGACTTACCTAGATAACTCCTTTTCTTCGAGGTCCATAGAGTCCACAGGGCACCCACCCTGACGTACCTGGCTTCATTTGAGTTATTTTCTTTCGGTCACAGATTCCCTCATCTTATGTAAGTGTTTCTGGTGTACGACTGTTCTTCCTTCTCCTGCCTTGAGGCTTGTTGACTAAACTGAAGTCCTATGGCTACGGGCAGGGTATATTAGGAAGGAGGACTCGGGGCATTCTGGGTGCAGAAGCTTTAACTGTTTTGGTGCCTGGTATTCCAACCATAATATCCCAATAGTATCACTGCGGACCCTATGGACCTCGAAGAAAAGGAGTTATCTAGTTAAGTCTATCATAACTCTAATTTTGATCACTGTAGGGGATATGCCCAGCGCTCATGGAGATGCTGATCTGCTATGCGCACAGCATATATTCACCGAAACTCACTCCCTCCCCCGTGGGACACTTTGGCCCGTGGTTGGGAATGTCTGTTTCAGCGGGGCGACGCCATAAGGGCAGGGCGCCTTTTAGGGCTTTCAAATTGGCCATACAGCCTAGCGAGAACACTAATGACTGTCGCTTACTTAGGTCCTGGTTCAGAGGTGGACGTGATGCCGTTGTTTGCCGAGTTGAGCAATTTATTTTGTATGGCGCATGTGTATGAGTCGCACTTCACATGTGCCAAGATTGATTACTGTACAGATCCTGGCGGCACTTACATATTTTTGCAGTACTGCGGCGTACAGATACAGTTGCACCGGGATTAGCGTCCAGCTCTGAATAAGGCCCTTAGTTGCTGTACTATCTGTCTGTTTGATTGGTCGCCTTGTACTGTCTATTTAAACCTTTTTGTTATAATGTTGATTGTGTGTGTTTGTAATTTTCTCTGTATGGCGCTACGGATATTTGACGCCATAGAATGAAAGATGATGATATATGGCTCATCAGATGACTCTTACATGGAGATATCAACTAAGTGCTCTTATTTTATGACTTTAGTTCCAGCTTATGTAAAAATACAAAACAATCAGTCTATAGCAGTTATATTATCTGTTCTTTCACCCTTATTTAAAAAATGAATATGCTAATATTTATGTACTTCCTCTGTTCTGCAGGTACTGATGTCATGCTGCTTGAAGAGTGCAGCTCTGATAGCACACAGCATAATCGGCTTCTCTACCCCAGAAGGAAAAGTTCTGTTACATTTGAAGATGAAGTGGAACAAAAAAATGGTATATTTTACATTTAGTTTATTTTATAATAACCAAGAGTAGTTATTGCCTACTTGGAAATTGTGTTTCATAAATGAGGTGTATATACAGTCAGGTGCATAAATATTGGGACATTGACAGAATTTTCATATTTTGGCCTCTATTCACCACCACAATGGCTTTGAAATTAAACAAACAAGATGTGCTTTAACTGCAGACTTCAGATTTAATTTTGAGGGTAGTTACATCCAAATCAGGTGAACGGTGTAGGAATTACAACGGTTTCTATATGTGCCTCCCACTTTTTAAGGGGACAAAAGTAATGGGACTATCAACTCAAAAGCTATTTCATGGACAGGTGTGGGCTATTCCCTCGTTATTTCATTATCTATTAAGCAGGTAAAAGGTCTGGAGTTGATTCTAGGTGTGACATTTGCATTTGGAATCAGTTGTTGTCGACTCTCAATATGAGAGCCAAAGAGCTGTAACTATCAGTGAAGCAAGCCATCATTAGGCTGAAAAATCAAAACAAACCCATCAGAGAGATAGCAAAAACATTAGGTGTGGCCAAATCAACTGTTTGGAACATTCTTAAAAAGACAGAACGCACTGGAGCGCTCAGCAACACCAAAAGACCCGGAAGACCACGGAAAACAACTGTGGAGGATGACAGAAGAATTATTTCCCTGGTGAAGATCAAGAACACTCTCCAGGAGGTAGGTGTATATGTGTCAAAGTCAACAATCAAGAGAAGACTTCACAAGAGTGAATATAGAGGGTTCACCACAAGATGTAAACCATTGGTAAGCCTCAAAAAAAAGAAGACCAGATTAGAGTTTGCTAAACAACATCTAAAAAAGCCATTACAGTTCTGGAACAACATCCTATGGACAGGTGAGACAAAGATCAACTTGTACCAGAGTGATGGGAAGAGAAGAGTATGGAGAAGGAAAGTAACTGCTCATGATCCAAAACATACCACCTCATCATTGAAGCATGGTGGTGGTGGTAGTGTCATGGCGTGGGCATGTATGGCTGCCAATGGAACTGGTTCTCTTGTATTTATTGATGTGACTGCTGACAAAAGCAGCAGAATGAATTCTGAAGTGTTTCAGGCAATATTATATGCTCATATTCAGTCAAATGCTTCAGAACTCATTGGACGGCGCTTCACAGTGCAGATGGACAATGACCCGAAGCATACTGCAAAAAGCAACCAAAGCGGTTTTTTTAAGGCTAAAAAGTGTAATGTTATGCAATGGCCAAGTCAATCCCCTGACCTGAATCCGATTGAGCATGCATTTCACTTGATGAAGATAAAACTGAAGGGAAAATGCCCCAAGAACAAGCAGGAACTGAAGACATTTGCAGTAGAGGCCTGGCAGAACATCACCAGGGATGAAACCCAGCGTCTGGTGATGTCTATGCGTTCCAGACTTCAGGCTGTAATTGCCTGCAAAGGATTTGCAACAAAGTATTAAAAAGTGAAAGTTAGATTTAGGATTGTTTAGTTTGTCCCATTACTTTTGGCCCCTTAAACAGTGGACGGCACATATAGAAACCGTTGTAATTCCTACACCGTTCACCTGATTTGGATGTAATTACCCTCAAATTAAATCTGAAAGTCTGCAGTTAAAGCACATCTTGTTTGTTTCATTTCAAAGCCATTGTGGTGGTGAATAGAGGCCAAAATATGAAAATTCTGTCAATGCCCCAATATTTATGCACCTGACTGTAATTGCTTTGTAAGCACAGTTGCTTAAAATAACCAAAATCTAACCAATATTCAAACCCGCGTTTGATGAATAAAGGAAAAATGCAGCTCTATAACAAGACATTCATCTAATCCAGAGGTTCCCAAATGCGGTCCTCAAGGCTCCCCAACAGTTCAGGTTTTAGAGCTTTCCATGGTTAAGCACAGGTGGCTTAATTAGTAGCTCAGTCAATTTGATTTAACCACCTGTTCTCAACCATGGACTAAAACATGAACTATTGGGGAGCCTTGAGGGCTGTGTTTGGGAACCTTTAATCTAATCTATTACTGCTTTGAACTTTATGAAACTTGAACAATATTTGTCCAACTAGAACTAGATTCAGATCAAATTCCGCTCTGAAAGAGATGGCAGATTTTTTGGCCTCTCCCTGCATCTATAATTCTAGGGATCCGTTCCCTGGGTATCCATATTTTTGTACCAGGGAACTCTTGATAGCGTGTAATCCTCTCTGGAGGCGCTGACAATATTAGTGAGTACAATAAATGTGACACTGGTATCCAAATGTAAATATCCAGGTTCATGACTTGGTTCAGATGTATCCTTTAATTTGCATATAGGTGCCCTGACAACCAAAATATCTTCTAAACTAGGACTGTTCTTTAGAAATCAATGTTGCCTTCCTCCAGAAAGCACACTAGTATAGACTGGTAAGTTAGGTTACACTATTCAACACAATCAGCCATTTTGTCATGATGTCAGGCCTTATATGGTTGTACCTGTGGTCCAGGTGAAGTGTTTGGTCTAGGAAATGCATGAAGGTTTGACAAGCAGTTTCTCAGTTATCTATCAAGATTTATAAATCCTACAACTGATAGCACTTCTCACCTTAGACCCACTTCCAGAGGCCTGCAAATGGTTCCTAAATTCAGTAAATAATCTGTTCTCCCTACATTTGCACACAAGGCTCCAAATATGGACCAATGTACCAGCACCGGTTAAATCTGCCACCAGCATAACATCTGTTATTACATGTAATAATAGTAAACTAAAAGAGCCAGCACAATTAGTTTACTCCCTAACTGCCTTTATAAGACAGAAAAATTAAAAAAATTAACTTGTATATTATTAGGATTAACAACATTTATCATTGTTTCAGAAATGGAAAACTAGATTTTAGTGTGAAAATATATGTGAGTGTGTGTGCATGTACTTAGAATATGTATAATGTATATTCGGCTGAATCAATGCGTCTGACGTATACGTATCTCCACATTTTTGCTTGATTAAAAGTCCTGTATGACCTGAATAAACATTCAGGTTCTCTGTGATCTATTTAGCATCATACTTGGGGTGCCGCTGCCTTTATTCATGTACGTTTGTATGTACACACATGTATGTAGGTATATATGTATGTATCAAACCACAAGCAATTTATGGGCAGCTCCAAAGGGTACTCAGAAAAGCGGCCTAATGACATTCCCATCACACCACACAACTGAGAACTTAAAAAAATATATATATCTCCAGCACTTAAATGAATGTTTAGACCCAAGAAGTTGTCTCGAGTGGCCTGCTTGTAATAGGGCAGCTGGGAATAGACTGTACCTTACTTGCCAAAAGGTGGAGCTATATTTATAATGGCTCTGTCCAGTGAGTTATTACAGCCTTCCAACACACCAAGGTCAAAGCCTTTTTACTCCCTTAGGTTGTAAGCTACCATGATAATAAGGAATGACTAGGGAGTGTATAAAATAAAATGAGTGATTTTATTGATACAAACATCAAACTACTGTCATTGATAGTATTTGAAATGCAAGTACATTTTCACTATTGCAGACAATTAAAAATGTTTGTTTTTATAACAATCTAAAACAAAAAATTTACCGTATACACTCGAGTATAAGTCGACCCGAATATAAGCCGAGGTACCTACTTTTACCACAAAAAACTGGGAAAACTTATTGACTCGAGTATAAGTCTAGGGTGGGAAATGGCAGCAGCTGGTTGTGCCCCCAGTAGTAATTCCCCCTGGTTGTGCCCCCAGTAGTAATTCCCCCTGGTTGTGCCCCCAGTAGTAATTCCCCCTGGTTGTGCCCCCAGTAGTAATTCCCCCTGGTTGTGCCCCCAGTAGTAATTCCCCCTGGTTGTGCCCCCAGTAGTAATTCCCCCTGGTTGTGCCCCCAGTAGTAATTCCCCCTGGTTGTGCCCCCAGTAGTAATTCCCCCTGGTTGTGCCCCCAGTAGTAATTCCCCCTGGTTGTGCCCCCAGTAGTAATTCCCCCTGGTTGTGCCCCCAGTAGTAATTCCCCCTGGTTGTGCCCCCAGTAGTAATTCCCCCTGGTTGTGCCCCCAGTAGTAATTCCCCCTGGTTGTGCCCCCAGTAGTAATTCCCCCTGGTTGTGCCCCCAGTAGTAATTCCCCCTGGTTGTGCCCCCAGTAGTAATTCCCCCTGGTTGTGCCCCCAGTAGTAATTCCCCCTGGTTGTGCCCCCAGTAGTAATTCCCCCTGGTTGTGCCCCCAGTAGTAATTCCCCCTGGTTGTGCCCCCAGTAGTAATTCCCCCTGGTTGTGCCCCCAGTAGTAATTCCCCCTGGTTGTGCCCCCAGTAGTAATTCCCCCTGGTTGTGCCCCCAGTAGTAATTCCCCCTGGTTGTGCCCCCAGTGGTAATTCCCCCTGGTTGTGCCCCCAGTGGTAATTCCCCCTGGTTGTGCCCCCAGTGGTAATTCCCCCTGGTTGTGCCCCCAGTGGTAATTCCCCCTGGTAGTGCCCCCAGTGGTAATCCCCCCTTTCAGTGCCTCCAATGGTAATCCCCCCTGGTAGTACCCCCAGTGGTAATCCCCCCCCTTTTAGTGCCCCCTGTAGTAATCCCCCCTTTTAGTGCCCCCTGTAGTAATCCCCCCCGCTGGTAGTACCCCCAGTGGTAATCCCCCCCCCTTTTAGTGCCCCCTGTAGTAATCCCCCCTTTTAGTGCCCCCTGTAGTAATCCCCCCCCCCCTGGTAGTGCCCCCAGTGGTAATCGCCCCTGGTAGTGCCCCCTGTAGTAATCCCCCCCCCCCTAGTAGTTCCCCCAGTGGTAATCGCCCCTGGTAGTGCCCCCTGTAATAATCGCCCTCAGTAGTCACCCCCCCACCCACCCACCCAGAGTAGAGAGATGTAATAAGAATAATAAAAAAAAAAAATCACTTACCTGAAACTCCCGCTCCTGGTTCCGCCGCTAACAGCTCCTCCGGCCGCTGTGCATGGGAGAGACGCCATTACTCATGACGTCTCTCCCATTACCCACTGCGGGAGCCGCAGCAGCCGCTGAGAGTCTGACAGACTCTCAGCGGCTGCTGATTACACCAAACACACAGCTGCCGGCTCCGGCGGCTGTGTTTGTGCTGTGTAGCGCTGACCGAACTCCGTCTGGTCAGCGCTACACTTCACTCTAGTATAAGCCGAGGGGGTATACGGTAATAGTAAAAATTCATAAAACGTAGAGTGAGCACAGTATCACAAGGTAAAAAATGCACATAATTGATAAACCTAAAAATAAAGCATAAATAAAAGTTTTAAGTCTCACTGAACTGCTACTTGTGATGTGTTTCCCGGCAAGTATCCACCTTTTACGAGAAAAGAGAATGAACCTGTTAAAGCTCTGGTGGTGCTGAGAGCCTGATACTTGCTGCCCTACATTGTATCACGCCATTGGCGGAAATACCATGGTGCCCCCTCTGCTGTGCACCAGGTTTTACAGCCATGGTAATGCAAGGTTAGGAAATAAAGGGAGGGAATGGGATAATCCCTGAGTGGAGTGTAATAGGGTGGCTGGTCCCTAGGGTGGGGCAAGCCACCAGGATGTAGACCCCGATTAACTGTCCAAAAAAGACGCCCTGCTACAAACCGGCGGCCTTGTCTTTTGCTTACATGTACACGAGACCTTTTTTAGAGCATGTCCCTGTTTAATACAGCCGTTATTGCACTCCCTGATGCATAGATATAAAATGCACATTAAGCAGCGTGTGTATATAACATGCAATCTCAATAGGTTTAGATATACAAAAAAATGAATGGAATGCAACTAATGAGCTATGCTGGGTGAACATTAAGAAACTTCTATAAACATTAAAATCTATTGTAAAATATATTGTATGTGAGAACTGGTGAATGCTGATGGGAACAATTATGAGCTGTATAAACCAGGAATGTCTAAACAGAGGGTAAAAGATGACACAGTCAATATACAATTAAAGTCTTCTTAAATAGTTAGTAAATTGTCATGGAGATAAACGTAGAATTATCGCAGTATGTGCTTTTCTCTCTATATCAGACAATACATTTCATGTAAACAGTTATAAAAGATATATTTGATAAAATGGAAATAAGATCACAGCATCAAATATTAAAAAATAAATGGCATAAAAACAAAACAGAATCACAGCAAAATATGACTTTTGAAATTTTTTACACGTTTCAAGGCGCCAGTCCACTTCTTCAGGCAGTCAGTGTGAATCACTATTTCAGTGCCTGAACAAATGGACTGGTGCAGTGAAACACGCATCGGATTTTTGCAGTGATTTTGATTTTATGGCTTATTCTTTTGTATTTTATGCCAATTTTTTACAATTTGATACTGTGATCTTATTTTAATTTTATTGTTTTAATATTTATTTTATAACTGTTTAGATGAAATGTATTCTATGATGTGGAGAGAGAAGTGTATATTGCGATATTTGTACACTTATGTCTATGACGGTTTGCTACTCTACTTATTGTTAAACTATTGTTTTAGCTTTCACCCTCTGTTTGGACATTCTTCATTTATATAGCTCATTTTGTATGTGAGTAAGGTATTTGTCCTTTTGAGTGTTACAGACACAGCTCTCATAGATGGCACATTTGTGGGAACCAGGGGCATTACCCCAAATAGAACTACAGCATTATAAACACACTCTCTAGTGGATTTTTAATATATTTATAAGTATATCTATTAACGCCGGAGAGTAGTTTTTCATTTACAGACTAACCCTTAGGGTCTTGTTGGGAGACCATTTCTCCTTAGGCCACTGATTCAAAAAGACACCTTTTGTGTTGTGGTGCTGATCCCATTTCTATTCTGCTGAATGCTGTACTATGCTTTTTAAATGTGGATTAACTGGAATGTTAATTTTGTATTTCTTGATAAGTCCCCTGCCAGAAAATAACACTAGAGTAGTTTGATTACCTTTTGTCTTTGGTGTTTCAAATAATTTTGCTCAAAGCTTTGCTTCTAATATGAGATCAATATACTTCTTTCCACAGATGTTAACAAAACATCCGCTGATGAAAAGACATCCAGCATGTCCTTGGAATCCTATGCATACAGCTTGGCCAAAGCAATTGAGATAGATGCAAAAATCAGTTTGTTTGGAGAAGAAGTAATGTCCTCTGCTGTACAAGCCATGCCAGGGATATCTGCCATTGGCCGTGGCAGCAGGAATCACGTGATCCAGAAACAGAGGATTGTACTGCAAAGCATTGATGAAGGAACCATGTGATGTGTCTTTAGTACTATTACTATGCTGTCAGTGGGTGACTTCCATGATAGAAGATTAATACGAAGTGATCCCATAGCATTTATTTCATGCAAAGGGAAATGAAACGTGCACTTGTTACAGGTGCCAATTGTTATCACCTTTTTTAACCACTTCTAGATGTATCACTATGATGCTTTGCACTAGTGACATATTAATAACTAAAGTGGTTGAGAGTGAGAGATGCTTCCATTTGCCACCCAGTGTTTTATACCAGTAGTATTGAGCTGCTCACATTTTGACATAATACATTACGTTCCTTTTGCATAGCAAAATTAATTGGTTTGGGTGCTAGGTGTTGCTTTTTAATTTTAAGTGCTAGACTACAGCACACTTTTTTTTTTTAAGTTTGCTGGATTTTATACAATGAATGTATATTATTTTCATAGCACTAGATCTTTTGTTTACATATATTTATTTTTATATACTTAATGGTTACATTGAAAATTACTGTTTTAGAAATGTTTTTTCTTAATATGTCTTTAAGAAAAAGTGCATTGACCTAACACTACATTTCAAGTGCTGGTGCTTGTCTCTGCTTATATGGTACGGTCAGTATCCTTTAGGTCTTTTTAAGTGTACAGTATAAATCCCATTACAAAACATGTATATCAGTATTAAAAACTCTTTTCATATATGACAGATCTACATGACGACTTAACCATATCAATTATTTGAGTTTAAATACCTGTATGATTGAACCACTTTTGCAAAAGACGAGAGGTTTGGCCTTTGTGAATATATTTTTCGAGGTATGTGTGGATTAGCTTTGTTTTATACTTATCCTTGATCAGTGGATATTTTCTTAATATGAAATCACCTTTTCTTTGTCAATGTCATAGCAGTGTTTGTGCATTGAGGTGAAAACCCTAGGCTTTGAGGCCAGTAATCCCAGTTTAGCTTTAAATTTGGAATTTCTCAAGCATATCCTGAAAAAACAGAACCTGCTTAGATTCGGTATTTGATTCTTTGTTTTATTTTCCGTAAGTATTTTATTCAGCATAATGTCCTTATAAATTATACGGCTCTCTAAAGGAGGAATTAACAGAGCACAATATGATTTATGGTCATACACTCAGAAGGTTCCTTTGACTTTCATGTTAAATGTGCACAATGCTTGCTTGTGCATTTGCTGTAATACATATGCTGAAAACTATAGTATCTTCTGGTCAATGTTACTTCACTTTGTTTACAAGCCTTAGCACAGGACTTTCATATCTTATATTTGCGAGATGACATAACAAGAGGTTTGGTTTTTTTTCCCTGTTTGGGGTGTAGATACATTTTGGAGCACTGATAAGTTTCAGAAATTGGAACAGAAATTTATGGGTTCTAAAGAAGTGACCAAAGACTTGAGGACCGAGACTAATGGTTGGTTGGAACTACTTTAGAAATGTCTGAAAGTGGATATCCTTGGTGATTCACCTTCCTACTCTACACACTCTTTACTTGTATTTGATCATGCTGCTGAAAATAATCCAAGTATTTTTACAGGCAGAACTCTTAAGTGTTTTAATGTTTAATTACAGTTTTACAGTTTGTTCTAGAATTATGGGCACGATTCTATTCTATGCGATGTGAATAGCGCCGGGAGTGAGCTCCCGGAGCTATTCAATACACCGCGCTGTCAAGTCCGACTAGGATTTCTTCTCACATCCCCCCGGGGATGAGAGCAGAAATCCGACAAAAGATCCGGCGCGAGGCTGTTTTCTGCCCTTAGCGCTGGGAAAACAGCATCGCGCCGGGAAGTTAGGTCGGGGAATGCCCGTTATTGCGCTTTAAACAGGGTGTTTAGTCGCGAGAACGGGCATTCTCCGACTAAACACCGCGCACAATTGAGCTATCTCCCAGCGCTATTCACATTGCATAGAATAGAATCGTGCCCAATGTCATTTTTATAGTACCTTTATTCACATTTTTGCTTTACGTCTAGAGTTGGATATTCCTAGCCCTAAATGTCCATTTCCTCCACATGGTCTCTAATGGTGCATGGTCAGATTTTGTGTCAGATCTGAACGAGAACGTTTTTGAAAATTATTCAGTCGTTCATAACTGAAAGAAAATCTGACGTGTGAGCCTGCAACGATGAACGATGCGCGTTCCCGCATGTCAGATAACGATATTTGACCTCTGATGTGTTTGCGGTCAGAATTGGACGATTCCATTCATTTTAATCCTGTCTGAAAACGTTGGTAAAAATCGTTCAATCGTTTATCTGACAGATCTGACCGTGTGTATGCTCCATTAGGCAATACTGACTATTTGTCATCCTCTGAAGCACTCTTACGTTCAGTATCACCAATCTTAAAACACATTTTGGAACAATTCCTATATAGTTAGGATTATTCTCCTAGCACAACATAATGTATGTGGAATATCTGCTTTTATTTAAAGGAATTCAATCCTAACATTCACTCAGCATTCCCATTACCATAAAAATTGTATTATCTTCTCATTGTATTATAGAAAACAGTCCTGGAAAATCATTGAGAGTTTTAGTTTTTGAATGCAAAGGTAAGGGCTGTGCATTACACTATATGCTATAGGAATATTTTTGGTGGGGAAACGTAGGTAAAATTGAAGTAGACATTTCATAACAGTTTATGTACAAGCCGAGGGAAACAAATGCTGGCCCATTCCGCAGCCTTGATGCTGTTTTGAGACATCGTACACTTCATATTTTGCAGATGCACCTGCTTATGAAAGAAGAGGCATGGATTTAGGGGCCCAGGTGGCTGCCTCTGTGGGGGTGCAGAATATTGATTGTTCTGACTACACCTTCCAGTGCATTCCCAACAATGTACGATGGTTACACATGAAATAGAAAAGTTTACTATGTCACACTCCTTAATCAAAAGCATAAATGAGAATCTAACAAGTAGTATTTAAGGACAAAAATGGAAAAATGTAAATTAGAGTGTGGGTTTCTATCTGAATTCAGATTTGTGCTGATTTTACAGGAGCAGTCCCCAAAGCAGAATAAGTTTGCACATGTATGGTTGCGATACATGGTTCACTTGGCGCATTTGCTCATAAAGAATCGTGCTGCAGTGATGATACCTATTGTTATTAAAAGTATTTAAACCTGCAGAGTTTTTTATGTATTTGTCTCCCTTCACGACAATAAAAGTGCGGTAGAAGGAATAGTTAATGAGTGAATTATCCAATATTTTTTTATTTAGTCCCCACTGGCTAGCAGAATGGCGATCCCTGTCCTTGGCCAGTGGATCAACCTATATTACTTCTTTGTAATTTTGTAGCCGGTGCCTGAGGTAAGAGCAGTCACAGGACTTACATTGCATACACACACTCACCCATACATATATATACACATACCCTGGGCTGAGAGGAGACTGCTGGCCACTGGATAATTTGAGAACTGAGGGAGCTGCTGCGGCTGGGCAAGCGCAGCAGCTCTCCCCCAGACATTCTGTATACAGAGAGCCCTGACGATTAGGGCTCTCTGTAGCGGCAGCTCCGATTGTGGACACTCACTGTGCTGAGACGGAGACGCAGTGGTTTCCGTCTTTGGAAAAAAAAAACTCATCAAAGATGGTTTCTAGTTTCCCAGAAACCCCCTTTCATGGCATGAATATTGTTGCGTGCGCCATAGTGAGAGATTTAAAATGTGTAATGCTGGGCAACATTTCATGTGAGGGAGAGGTATTAATCATAGTTAAGTAAAGGTGGCCCGGCGCTGATGGAGGGAGCTGCTGGCAGCGCATGGATACATGACAAAGGGACAACGGTTTGTTCAATGAACCCTATTGGAAGTGTTAGTTTAGTTGCTTACCAAGCCGTAAATATAGTTTACAACGAACATGCCACAGCTGATTAAAGTTACAATATTATTTTCTTTAAAGTTTAGATTCCTGATCTTGGGAAACAGTGAAGAGGCACATCCACTAGGCGATATTAAGGAGCGATTGCACAACTACGATATCGTAAATGTGCAAACGCTCATTAATCGTGCACTATGTTGTCGGAAATTACCATCGATGCGCGCTCCCGCTGGTCGCTTTAGACATCAATCATAGCCCGAACATGCCGGTCAATCTGCCAATAACGACAGATTGGCCATGTTCAGGGATGATAGAGGATTAGTAGTTCAGTGTAGGCACTACAGGGGATAGGGAACGACGGTACGACTACGATGTTGTAATCCTACTGTCTTTCCCTAGTCTGCATGTGGATGTGCGCCTGGAGTGTTTGATTTTGACTAATCAGTTTGGTGCCAGTCTTAAATAAGTGTCCTGCTAAATATGAATACTTTATTTCTGCCTTACCAGTTTATCCAATATGGTCTATGCCAGTGTTTGTACTTTATTTCTGCCTTACCAGTTTATCCAATATTGTCTATGCCAGTGTTTGTACTTTATTTCTGCCTTACCAGTTTATCCAATATGGTCTATGCCAGTGTTTGTACTTTATTTCTGCCTTACCGGTTTATCCACTATTGTCTATGCCAGTGTTTGTACTTTATTTCTGCCTTACCAGTTTATCCACTATTGTCTATGCCAGTGTTTGTACTTTATTTCTGCCTTACCGGTTTATCCAATATTGTCTATACCAGTGTTTTTGTACTTTTGGCAACTTTGAACTGTATTTTTGTTTGTTGTTTGCTTCAAGAAAGTTTGCATGTAGTTTGTTTTTTACTGATCTGTAAATATCTGCACATTTTGTATTTCAAATTCATCATTTCACTTGATAATTAAACACATTTTGTACTTTTAAAAATAAGTTGCATTTTTGGTTTGATAAAATCTATTTAAGACCTACTTTGCTCCTATAAAGGGACCTATCCATTAGCAGATAAAATGAACGATTGAACAATATATCGTTCAATCGTTCATTATATCTGCTAATGGATAGGCCCTGAACGATGACAGATGCGCACTCACGCGGCTGATAAATCGCATCTATCATCTCTCCGACATGTTGGTCAATTATCGGTTATAGCTGTACGATATTAGCAATATCGTGCAGTTTTATATGCAGTAAACGACGAAGGGCGAAAGATAGCAGCAACTACAGAGCGCTGCAGAGAATAAAATCCACTCCCTGATTTATGTCATGCGATATCATTCATTGTTCGTCAAAATCTGTCATTTACATGACAGATATCGTTCAGCACAGCCACCGGAGTTTTCAAGGGTATTGTCTTTCATCGCTCAGAAATACATCTGCTAATGGATAGGCCTCTTAACTCCTAAGGTGCTTCTCAATCTGGTAAGTGGTGATCATCAATAATTTATGCACTGTTGTGCAGAAAATTGTAAGGTGACTGATTTGCAGAACCATTTCCAAGTTTCAACTACAACAGAACATACCACTTACAAATAGATAGTACTTTAGTACTTTAAGCTAACTATGTTGTGAGAAAATGTTTGCACATGCTGCAATATGGTTCAGCAAAACGTTTTGTTATGTGACCATACTTATATGTTACATCACATGTCAGTCATGTGTAAATGTTTTATTTTATCAGATTACCAAAACCATTGGTATAGACAAGAGGTTCCCAAACACGGTCCTCAAGGCTCTCCAACAGTTCAGGTTTTGGAGAGATCCATTTTTGAGCACAGGTGGCTAAATCATATTGACTAAATTAAGTTGCCTGTGGATATCCTTAAAGCCTGGACTGTTAAGGGGGGTATCCACTTAGCGATTTAACCAAGCGATTGCACGATAACAATGTCATTATCGTGCAATCGCTTGCAAATCGCGCATGCATCGGCCATGTTTTGGTCAGAAGGGACCAGCGATGCGCATGCCGCTGGTCACATCCGACATCACCCATACATGCTGGTCAACCTGATGATCTCGTCAGGTTCAGCATGTGTGGGGATGAGGGATGTGCCTGGACTGAACGAATGAAAGTTCAGTCTAGGCACATTACTAGTTATACAAACAAGAGCACGATTGCAATGTCGTAATCGTGCTCTTGTTTGTATATCTATAAGTGGATACCTGCCTTTAGGGTGCCTTGAGGATTGAGTTTGGGAACCTCTGGTATAGACGATACCCCAGCAATGGCTTCTTTCTAAAAATCCACTATATAAGCATCAGCAGAGAAAAAGTTTATAGTACATCAAGGGGTCAATCCTAATAGCCATGAAAACTGTTCGCAGGACCGTACTCACACCTAACTAATCTGCACTGCAAATTACACTTGCAATCAAATTTCAAACTCGCATTGATTTTCTACATAAAATGTACCTTTTTTTTTTTGCTCATCCTGTTGATGGTGTGAAACGTTAGAAAATCTTTATTTTAAGTTAAAAATGTCGGGATTTGCTTCAGAAACCCTCGTCCCCCCATATGACTAATTAGGTAATTGGAAGTTTTCATTTGGCTTAATTGGGCCAATTACATGTCCATTATTGTGGTTAGAAAAAAAAAAAAAAAAGTTGCTTCAAATCAACTTTGTTAGTTTAGGCAGCCCAAATTTAGTTTTTTTTTTTGTTTTTTTTAAGTGAAATTTTTATGTGGCTTCAAATTAGTGTTTAATTCGTTCGTGATTAAATGAAAAAGGTTTTCTTTATCATTTTTTTTTTTTTTTTCTTTAAAACATAAAATAATTTAAAAACCTCCAGTACTTTCCTTTTGGCCACTAACAGCTTTCTATATGATTCTGCTAACAAAGTCCCTTTTTGGGGTCCAGGATGGTCTCCCCACACAAACACCACGAATAGGCATTTCTAATTAGAGCTTGCATTTCTTAGGAGTGCTTTTGCAAACTCGCACTTATTTAGATTGACCCCAAAGTGTTTCAAGATCTCACTAATAAAGAATGGAAACACATAGAAAACTGTTTAATCTTGAGAATTAACTATATGTATACCTTTTTCAAGATGAAGACGCTGCTAGTTTCTGTGTTTAAAATTGTTGCAACCATAGTCCACCTGTTTTCAAAGACAGCTATCCTATTAGAAAATGAATGTTCATTAACTGTTCCATTATATAGAACAATAGAAATCTGCTTTAAGTAAATCATGTACTTCAGGAACTGTAATGTCCAACGTGCGATGGCTTCAGCCTCCAGAGTGCCTGCAGTTTAAGAACAGATCCTTCATAAGGATTCTCAATAGAAAGTAAATAGAAAATATTTAATCAAAAGCATTAAAGTGAGGCAAAAAGGATATTATTTTCTTTGTGAAGCATTTCTGGGCAGAGTTTCTCATCTAGCAGTAATCACCAGGAGAGCCTATGGCTGTGGCCCTGGGTTTCAGACCAACAATTAAAGAACCATTTACCACACTTTCCTTAGTTGGAGACTTGTTTTGTTTTTTTGTAATTACTGGACATAGATTTTAAAACTCATTGGAAGTTATCATTTCTCACCATCTCGCCAGTACTTCAGGGTGGCACAAAGTAAAAAAATTATTCATGCATGGAATCACTACAGTAGCTCTGCAAGATGCATATTTCCACATTATTATTATAGTTAACATCTGTTTCTCAGATTTTTCATGCTGGTACACTATTTCCACTCATGTCTCTCCCACTCAACAACTTCTCCACAGACTTTCACCAATGTGCTGGTTCTTGTGGCCACTTTTGGGAAACCAGGCCTAACCGCATGGCTTTATCTTGATGCCATTTTTTTTAAAGGAATGGGGGAGCTTGTTACCAGCCTCTGGACATTCCAGGTTACAACTTCCTATGGCAACATGATTTAAATCTAATCAATGCAGCAAAAAAGCATCTAGTGCTTTATCAACAAATCAGTTCTTCAAGGTACACATAGACGTTTCAAAAGACACATTATCTTTGTCAGAAGAAAGATTTGTCAGAATTCAGCATCTAGTTTTATCATCTTCAGTCTCAACAAATGATGGTAATACGTTTCCATCTCCAAGGAATCTTCTCATCCAGAATAGGGATTCCTCCATTATCAAGGTGCCATAGGAAAGAGCTTTAAGTGAACCTACTGAATCAGTCCTCAGACATACTTATGCACAAATAAATCATTGGTGCAAGATCCAAAATGAAAAGTTTATGGCGTGTGCCACAGAAACAAAATGGATTGTGCTCACCACAGACTACAACGCCAAAGGTTGGGTCGCTTTTCTAATTACAGAAGTGAAACAAATTTATATGGCTATAGAATAAAAATGTCTGCACACAAACATTCTGAGAATGAGGGCACTATGGCATGCATTCAGCATCTCAAGACACAAACCTCTTCGGATATATTTGACAACAGAACAGTAATTGTTTTCAGAAACCGCCAAGTAGCACAAGAAGAACCTTTATGGTTAAAGTATCAACAAGAATGGGCATAAATAATTATCTGTCTGCACTGCATGTTGTAGGCAATGGCCACAAAATACATTCTCAGTTAATATAGTGTATATAAGATTTTAGATACAGTAAAATAGACATACAAAATGTGTATAAAACGGCACAATTTTGACAGATCACAAGTAACATCCCCAAACCAGAAAGAGAGTAATCGCTATCGCCAAATTAAGCAGTCGCAAAAGGGGAGAGATATGGGAAAAGTCCAAATACTGTGCGCTGCAAACTTAGATTGGGGCTAAAACTAACTAGGGGGTAGGATCTCCGCACACAGGAGTCTGTTTGTCATACCAATAATAATTCCAACCGAGCCACTTAATTAAGGAGAAAGAGCCTGAGGTTCTATGAACACATCCTGCAATCTTCATTTTGCAGTGTCCATAGACTTGCAACAATGGAGGAGAGGCTAGGGGCAGCAGCAGAATGCCAAATTTGGGCAATCGCTGCTTTGGTGGTAAATAATTTTTAAACCATCGCATACGGATCACCTAAAAAAAAAAAAAAAATTCCCCGTTATAAACATTGGGAAAAAAAACAACAGGAGTAGGGACAACCACAATCAAACAACTCTCCAAAGGGGCTCCATAGCCATGCAACCTGAAAATGCATTAAATATTTCTTCCAAATTCTCCATAAGTACCGAGAAACTGAGGGCCAAACTTATGTTGCATTGCAGGAGTCATACTCTATCAAGGGTGGCCAACCTGGTACTTGAGATCCCCTAACAGTTCACATTTTACAGACCTAGCTGGTGTACAGGTGTAGTCATAAGTCATTACTAACAGTCACATTTTAAAACGTGGTGCATTAAATTCTAACTGACACATTCTAGAGATCCACAGGTGGTCTGGAAAACATGCTGTTGAGGGATCTTGAAGACTAGTTTGGCCATCCCTGCTCTATATAACACTGGGAAACAAAAAAATATATATTTTGTCTTGCAAAGGATTTAAGATCGGTTTGAGAGTACTCGCAGGTCCTATTTTTGCATTAGATCTTCACTATAGCTGAACTGGCTCCAGTTTTCAAATTAATGAAAAATTATAAAAATTTTATTATTTTCTCCATTTGAAGTACCTTACTAGTCTAGGCCTGCTTTACAGAATCTACTTAGTTTTGCTTTTTTAACAACTACCCTCTTTCAACAATAACAAGAATTTGTTTTATTTGTGATAACGTAGCTGGTAGTCACGTTTGAGATGCAACACATTCAAATCTCACTAACGCTGGGAGGAGGCATGGCAGTGCACTGCTGAGCCTGCTGGGACATCCTCAGACCACAGCCACACCTCCCAGCATACAGAGAGGAGCAACGGAGAGGACCGAGTGACGCAGTTAGCACACCTTCTGTTCGGTCTTCTCTCTGTCCCACCACAACAAATTTCCAGCCATTTGGGCTTGTTTTGCTCAGTCCGTCCTCCTGATTTTGTTGGGAGTTAGCACTGAATGTGTGAAACAAAACATTTTGGCTCTAAAAATTAGTTCTTCTCGGAGATGGTGTACTAACAACTGTGATTGTTTTTTGTTATATTTGTGGCAAATCTAGTGTTGCAAAATAAAGAAAATAATATAACTGTATGTGTAAAACAAGCGTATCAGGCTTATTTTGGACGTCACATAATTCAGCAAGACAAGATTTGAGTGCCTCACAAAGTTTGTAAAACCTGCGTGGGATCACTCAGCAATTGGACTAAAGGTGATCAAAAAGGACTTAATTTCGGCATGCCTATGATGTGGTGTGAGCCAAAAGATCACTTGAGTGACTGCTATTTTTGTGCTGTAAATGTGTGAAGGGTATGAATCGATTTAAGAAACGCAACTGGGCATACCCAAGTATGAATTCTGCAAAACAAACAATACCACATAGCGAAGATTTACCTGTAGCATCATTCAGTTCTTTGTGCGAAGTTGAATGTGGAAATGTTAATTTCATCCAGTGCAAGTAACAACACAGATGAAAGTGAGTTTGAAGAAAGTTCCTCTACTCCAAACAGATTTTCTCAAAAGGATCTAAACAATTTAATTTGTGACTTCAATTTATTGAAAAAAAAAGGGGTTGAGCTTTTAGCATCCAGACGTCAAGAAAAGCACTGGCTTGAGCCTGATGTTACTATAACGTATCAAAATAGAGAGCAAGCCATACTGACGTTCTTTAGCCAAGATAACAATCTTGTGTATTGCAACAATATTCTGGAACTTATCCAGATGATGGGCTTAGCAGAATATCGAGCAGAAGTGGGCGGCTCTTTTTGGATGGTTCTAAAAGGAGCTTAAAATGCGTATTACTGCACGATGGGAATAAATTTGTATCGGTTCCGATCGGTCATTCAACAAAACTTTAAAGAACAGTATGAAAATATCAAGTTAGTCTTAGAAAAAATTGCTTATGATCAGCATCTGTGGTCTGTTTGTGTTGATTGGTAAACCATCTTCTTGGGCAGCAAAGTGGATATACTAAGTATCCTTGTCACATATGCTTATGGGATAGTCGTGTAAAACAAAAGCACTGGCAGCAAACCGTATGGCCTCCAAGAGAAGTTATAATTGTAGGAGAAGCCAACATCATTCATGAGCTCTTAATTGACAGGAAAAAAAAAAATCATATTGCCGCCTCTCGATATCAAACTGGGTTTAATAAAACAATTTGTAAAAGTATTGGACAAGTCAGGCGATTGTTTCACGTATATTTGTCAAACATTTCCATTTTAGTAGTGAAAAATGAAAGGCAGGAATTTTTGACGACCCACAGATACAGAAACTGGTGAAGGATCCAAATTTGACCACACCTATTACTGAAACCGAATCTGAAGCATAGCTAAGTTATGTGTCTGTTCAAAAATTTTTAGGCAATCACAAAGCAGACAACTATCATGAATTAGTCCACAACATGCTAAAATGTTTTGAGAAAGTAGGTGCCAACATGAGTATTAAAGTACATTTTTTGTACAGCCACCTAGATCACTTCCGTCCAATCTAGGAGATTTAAGCGAAGAACAGGGTGAACGGTTCCACCAGGATATTCAGGTAATGGAAGAAAGATATCAAGGAAGGTGGGATCGTCACATGATGGCCGATTACTGTTGGAGTCTGCAGAGGGACTGCCTGCAACAAGAATACAAAAGAAAATCCAACAAAAAACTGTTCTCATAGCTTCCTAACACTTATGTATGTAATTATCCTGTGTCTTTTTATAACATTTTTAGTCAAATTTAATCAGAATAAAAAAAACAGTTTCCAAATTGTTCATTGTTTTATGTTCTGTTCATATAATCTGATTAGTGCTGCGCCCAGCAACATCCTTCTTTTCCCACTCTGGTCATTGTGGGGTGTCCAAGTTTCTGTAACGGTCGCTAACTCTGCAGTAATGGCAACTGACTGCAGCATTAGTGACAGTTACAGGAACAGAGATAATAGTCTAAAAAATAATAGAGATTTTATTTTTGGAAAGTATTGAGTTCATTTTTTATCATAACAGCAGGAGTTACCAAAATAAAACACTAGGTTTTCCAGCCTTGGAAATATGCTTTCATTACTGATAAAAAATGGTCCTTAGTGTACATTGCAACCAAATACAGATCAGAACCCCAGATGAGGAATAAAAAACCCCATAGCACCATCCTGCATCCTAATTACTTACGCTAGCAAAAGTGTCAAGATCAATTAAAAAGCCACTTGTAAGAAACAAAGTAGTAGATTATAAGAGATTGTCTCCACTGCATATATATAGTTTATATAATGGCTGACATTTTTAATCAGCCTATAAAAATAAGAGTTTATTTATTATATATATATAAAAAACTGTGTGTGTATGTGTGTACATATATATATATATATATATATATATATATATATTCTTACACAGCTTATCAGTCTATATATACATTATATAGAGGGAGTTTTGTTTTTGGAAGAGAGCAAAAACCAAGCCGACAACCTCTTTGAGGTTGGGGGCACTCTTATTAGTATTAAAATTTTACTTTTAATGGTTATACTTAAAATATATAGTAAAAGGAAGAAAGGATAATTCCCTAAAAATGTTCTATTTTCTTCATGCATAAGTATGTGGTATATTTTTTGAATCACAACTTATGAGTGGCGAAATCTAAAAGGGAAATGCTCTAACTAAGTTGTACAATAATGTAACTCACATATTGTCATCCAAATATAGCAATTTGCGTTGAAGAAATCAGGCACCAAGAATTATTATATAAATTTCATAGTACATATACTGTCTATTTTAACTATCCTGGACAGGTCCAAACTGCTGGTAGCTGATATTGGACTGCTTGTTATTAATTTACAAATGACGTATAAGGGAAGAGGTGCCTAGATGGTTAGCGTCCCAACCTCTGCTAACGTCTTCACAAATGGTCCAGATGCCTTCAAACAGTTGTCAGGATTTGGGTTAAAATAATTCTACACCCAAGACGTGGCTTTTCCGGTCTTATACCCAGGCATGACAATGTCTTGAACTGATGCCACTGGTGGTTGATTTAAGCAAACAACATCCTCATCATCAACATTCTCATTAGCGTCAGATAGGACTCAAATATCCCCCTCATCCTCCTTTTTCACTTCCTCCACACTATCATCCTCAATTTCTATTATTTCACCATCTAATATTAGCAAAGCCGTCATGGCGTCAGTGATCTGCTGTGCAACTGGGTGACAGCTGTCATACTTGCTTCCTCTATCAAAGAATTGTTTAACAGTCAATTGTAGTCTTTGTCCCTTTCTGGGATGAAGATCCACCACCAGCAGCAGCAGGCCTAGCGCTCAATGTTTCTTTTGAGGAATCCTGGATAAGTATTATCCTGAATGGAAAACTTCTATCGATCACTAGTGAGGACATTGATGATGAAGGTGCTGGGATCTAGCTGAGGGAAGGGAGCTAACTGATGCTGTAGCTATTTTAGCATCAGTTTCTGATTTTCCCAAAAACATTCCACGAAACTCGCTGAAAATGACGTAACAAGGAGGAGGTTCCTAGATGGTTAAGGTCACTTCCTCTACTTACTAATTCCACAAATAAGAAGTTGATTATTTTGTCTTCTGCCCAAGCATGACAATGGGCTTAAACGTATAATGGACAACAACTGTTTCCACTAGTGCCTGATTTACACAAACATCATCCTCATCAACAACATCTTCATAAACAACATCATCATCAACATCTTTATTAGCGTCCGCTACACAAATAGCCTCCTCATCCTGGTGCACTTCCACAGCAGTACCTCAATTTCTATGTCAGCATGTTGACTTGTGCTGCTCATTCCCACATTTGCAGAGGGTGCGCAAATGGTTGAAGGAGGCTCCTCTTTGAGTACAGTACTGGAAAGGTCAGGCTCGCACATTACACCCACGGACACACTTAGACTCTCCTCAGGGATTTGTGACGTTTCTGTTCACACAGTCTGTTCCTGCGCCTTAGTGGTTTTAATTTTTTTGACACCTCTAGAGTGAGAAGGGCTTACATTGTCATAACAAGATGCAGAAGAACATGCCTCACCAACAGTTGCAGAACCACTACTCATAAATAAAGGCCAAGGCCTTAGCCTTTCCTTGCCCCTTCGTGTGGGTACTATGTACTAGGGTACGGAAGCATACACTGGGGTATGGACTTCAGCATCACAGTGCTTATATAAATACACTGGGATACGGACTGCAGCATCACAGTGCTTATATGAATACACTGGGGTACGGCCTGCACCATCATAGTGCTTATATGAATACACTGGGGTAAGGCCAGCAGCATCACAGTGCTTATATGGATACACTGGGGGGGGGGGGGTACGGCCTGCAGCGTCACAGTACTTACATGGATGGATACACTGGGTAGAGCACAAAAGAAATCTACTTTTTAACATTATCTTTTTTTATTTTTTTAAACTTTTATTGACTTATTTTTTATAGACCCTGGATGGACAGCACACCACTGGATGGACAGCACAGCTCTCCCTGGACGGGACTCGGCAAGGAAATGGCGCCGATCACTGCAGGGAGGGACTTATATACAATCCAAAACCCGTGAGAATATGACGTGCGATTGATGAAGTTTTGCCTCATTTTCAGATCCGAATTAGGTGGGAAAACCCGAGCTGGACATGGATCCCATTCAGAATTGCCATGTGCGGGCGGGTCCGGTTCTCTGAGAACCGGACACGCTCATCTCTAAGCTAGAATAGTACTGTAGCTGTTCTTGTATGTTAGGGCCTTTCATTTATGATTGGAAAGCCGATTTCCGACCTGAAAGGTAGTTATGTATTGCTCCAGATTGCCATTGAGTTCAGTAATCTCTTTGTAACATTTATGCTCCTGACGCATATGATAAATCTTTCTATGTGTCCCTAGCTCTTTTACTTTACCCTATTGCTGACACTACTTTGGTGCTGGGGGGTTATTTTATTGTCATTACCTCCCATTTCATGCATAGACAGGGCCTGATTCGGCTTTGATCGCAACTGCTAAAATGCATGCAATCGGCCAATTGTTGCGTTCTGCGTATGCATCGCAGAGCGTGTGCCGGGGACCGCGATCAGTGACTACACAGATCCATCACAGAATGATTGACATGAAGCACCATTTGTGGGTGGTGACGGGGGTGGGTGGCGAAACGCTGGCGTGCCAGTGCGTTTGAACGCCGTTGCAGGTGCATGCATAAATTATTCACTGCGATGCCCTAAGGTCTCATAGCATGTGTGGAAGTTAGCAATTTCGGAGTAAGGTCAGACCTTGTGCAAGTGTGCGTGAGGCTGCGATGGTACTCGATTGTACCAATGGTTTTGTAGACTTGCTAAGCATTACGGATGTGTGTAAGGTAAGGTGGGCGTCCTTATATAGTGCTGCAGCGGCATAGTGATCACAATGGATTAGCATACTATAGCAGTTGAACTGCGAGCGTAATCGCTATTGCATTCACAGTTGCGATCGGTAGTGAATCAGGCCCACTGTGATCTGTGCAGGGCCCCCTTAGACAACATAAAGTTGGTATTGGCTTTCTTCTTAACAGCTTGCATCTTACTGATATCTGGCGCCTTCAATATCATTTGGATAAGGAATTTATTTTCTATTCCCCACCTTCTGGGACACCAACAAGAATAGATTCTATATTAATTTCTGACTCTTTGATATCTTGTGCTTCTTCATCTGCCATTGAACTGCTGAGCATTTTGGATTATTCTATGGTCTGGATAGAGTTTAGATCTTTTGATATTGTCTCTTCCCCTGTTATTTAACATTTCTACATTTAAATATATTCTGCAATCATCATGGAATGCTTATGCTTTCTCAAATGCCCAACATTATGATAATCCCTCCTTATATTGGCAGACTGTTCTTAGAGGCAGTGGCGTATCTATAATGGGTGCAGTGTGCGGGGCACACGGGCCCCCGGATTCCAAGGGGGCCCCGCACCGCACACACTGCACCCATTTTTTTTTTTAAACTTACCTGTCCGTGGTCCCACGTCGGGTCTAAGCGCTGCTCGGAACACCGGAAAATGGCCACCGCGGCCTTTTTCCCCATGTTCTGCGAATGCGCAGTAGACTCCGTGCATTGGTAACCTCATCAGACCTGGTAGATAGATACTGTAACATGTATTATGTTGCCTTTTCGACTTCTGTATATTTATTGTCATGGTTACAACCTCGTGACCAACCCCCGTGCCCACCTTACAGTATTTTCCTTAGTTGTTAATGGTATGTATTACCTTTTGTTATGTATGACCCTCTTAGTTTTGGGTTTCCATAAGCTGTAATGTCAAAATGAAAAGAAATGTATATATACATTTTTATTAAGGAATTACTTTATATGGTTAAATCTTCTGCCTCTAGGATTTGCAAAAGAAAGATGCCATCTTGCTGATGATACAGCCCTAAATTGCTGAATCTCATCCAATCTCTCCAGCTATGTGTAGGAAACCTATATTGACAGTGATCCTGCAAATCTGTTCTTATCCAATATATATTCATCTTTCTCCTGAACGTGTTCTGTTATGGTTTTTAAGTGCTTTATAAAGCACACACTCTTTTTGCCTTTTCCCTCCTTTTTAAAAAAAAAAAAAAATAGTTATCATGAATGTGTATGGAGAGTACAATACCTACACACACAACCATTTATATATCAAATCTGGAACAAACCACATTCAGGATCAGTTTGGTGATTAATAATATTTAGAGAATATGCTTCAAATACTTTCAGTTTGAGCTATATTCAGTTCACAGTATGGAGGGGGCGTGTTATCCTTACACAAAGAGGAGGCTTGTTTTCCCAGGATTAAATTATGCACTGTTAGGGACCTAAAAAAGAAATATTGGTGGATTTTATGGACTGAGGAAACTTAAAGTGACTTGAGTCCTGTTTTTTGTTTTTAAAATGTTGGTGTTGCTCTATTCGGGTACATCGTACACTAGTGTTCATAAATGTTCGAATATGTTTTGAATGAAGCATTTGATTCGAATTTTTTTTTGCTATGTAAATAAAGGGTAACAAATTGTCAATTATTTTCCAAGCATTAATTAAATAGGCTCACTCTTCTAGGCCCATATGTAGCCTTTTTGAAAGTTGCCTTGTACTGTTAATTGAAAATATTAATTATGCTAGATACTCAAAAGTTCAATATTGTTTGTGACCAAAATGGTCCAGTATCATTCTTTGTTAATTTGCCTGTGTGTGTCCAGCTAACCATGTATGTGGCAGGTGGGTTAGTCTGTTTGCTTAGTCCAAAGTAGTCTATTACTGCCCAATCAATGAGACTAAAGCTGGGTACACACTGACAGATACATTTTCCGATCAATTGATCGGCCAATGTATCTGCTGCCCGTCGGGCAGTGTGTACCCGTGATATGTCGGTGAACTTCGGCGTTCACCGACATATCTCATTGGCTGTGCTTCACAGCCGATGGACAGATATGTCTGCAGACATATCTGTCCATTGGCAGGTGTGTTCGGGCAGTCCGCAGACCGCCCGTACACACACAGCGCCAGCCGTGGGGAGGGGGGGGGCACACGCCCCCTGGTCGCCGGGACCCGCAGCAAGACACAGATGATGGCCATTCAGTGTGTATGAACGACCATCATCTGCAGATATATCTGTCAGGTGAGTACCCACCTTAAAACAATTGTCCAAGTCAATCACAATCCAGTTAAATGGAATTTTGTTTAGTTCTGTTGAGCAGTGACCTTTTTGCATGCATTGTGATTAGCTACTGTGCCCCTTGCTGTCTGGTTTGTTTGTGTGTGTGATTTGCCCGATCTGGTGCTCCATCTGTTTAGCCAAACTTTCTGCCGACCCATCCATTCACAGCTCACATATTCTATTTAAGGGGAGATTCAATTAGGTGCAGGGTTTACAGGCAGCTAATAGAACATGCTGCCTGATCCAGTTAGATGCGGGTACCCCCTGCGCTAAGTCCCAGAGAGTGGATTTTTCCTCGCAACCTCAGGAGCAGCGAGAAAAAAAAACTGTTAAAATGCAGACTCTCCATTTTAATGTGTGGGGAACCCATAGATTCCAGCACTTTGCGCAGAATCTATAGGTTTGCACGCATTAACCAATTGTTTACCCCGTGCGGCAAACCTAGCACTTAATTGAATTTTCCCCATAATGTTTAAATTCAGTAAAATAAGTAAATGAGGAACCGTTTTTCTTGAACAGTTTCTGATTTTCTGTTACTCCAAGTGCTCAGGTATGTGCTTTAATGTGACCCAAAATGGAGCATTTTAGTGAGCGATTTTCACCTTTATGATTACTGTAGTAAAAGTGCCTACACACTTACCGACTTGCTGACGATCCGACATCGTGCACGATTTCCCTTGAAACTCTCCCCGGCAGCTCTGCACACGATCTACACATGATTTGGTGTCCAATCTTCAAACGATATCTCCTGCATCCAGACTTTTTCCAGTGCATCGTGTCCTAGATAGTCAGATCTGCCCTACTGCACGGCAGATCTGACGATGCGATGTGCGACCAGAGGGGACGCGCATTGCATCGTGATCGTGAGTGGGGACTCACGATTTGGGCATTTTTTACATGATCTGTCGTTCCAATGCGTCGGAATCGGCCAGATAGTGTAAATAATCGCCAAGTGTGTAGGCACCTTAAAAGTCACACTTTTATAGTCACTCTCACAATTATCTCAACAATTTATTTTTATCTATATATGTTTAATGAAGTAACATATATACACAAATGCTTACCAACAAACATTATACCATGCATAAAGTCACTAATCTAATACATACACTTAGTAATTGTTTGTTAAAGGAAAACCGTTAATCACAAAAGAAAATAGTATGACAGGTAAGGGTGCATGTGACATTTTATCTTAGGGGAAACAAAAGTGCTCATTTGCAAATTGCTACAATTCTTACATACTTTAATCATGATTGTTAGTTGTAGTATCACAACACAGAGAGAGCTTACTGTCCTCCAAACTATTGACAGTTCTGTGTGTATAAATCGAAGTATAAAATAATATATTCCTACATTTAAGAGGTTCAGATGAAGTCTTACAATGAGCTGCAGTCATAATACTGACCGCAGGGATTCTGGCGCTCAGAATACCAGCGCCAGAATCCCGACACCTGTCAGAATCCCAGAGCTGGCATCCCGAAGGTAAGTAGCAGGGTTAGGGGGAGGGTTTGCTTTAGTGTTAGGAACTAGTGGGAGGGTTAGGTACTAGGAGGAGGGTTAGGATTAGGCACTAAGGGGGGGAGGGTTAGGTTTAGGGTGGGGGGAGGGGGAGGTTAGATTTAGGCACTAGGGGGAGGGTTAGGTTTAGGGTGGAGGGATCGGGAGGTTAGGTTTAGGCACCAGGAAGGGAGGGTTAGGGTAGGGAGAGGGGGAGGGTATAGAATACCAACCTACAAGTGTCGGTAGCCTAACCCTGTCTGTCCGCCGGGATCCTCACATAATCAAACATTAGTTACACTAGAGGAGCAAAGCTGAGAGCTGATTGGCTACTACAAGTTAAAGAACATTATTGTTCTTTATGTTGTCATATTAAACATTGTGAAAGCTGCTCAATTTCTTGTACATATGTACACGGTATCCGGTCAACTCGTCGACGTTCAGACTTTCGACATGTTCTGAGTGTTGACATAATGTCGACATGGTCATTAGGTCAACAACCAATATGTAGACATGCATTTAGGTCTACATGGTTCAAATGTCAACACATTCAGAATGTCAACGTTTAACATGCCGATACCAAGATGTCAAAATATATATTTTTTTTGTTGATTTTTAGGGCTAAGGTTAGGCTAAAATAACTAAAAAAATGTTGACATTTTGGTGTCGGCATGTTAAATATCGACATTCCGAACGTTCTGACATTTTAGCCATGTAGGCTTTAATACATGTTAACATATTGATTGTTGACCTAATGACCATGTTAACAATCTGACTGTTGCCATTCAGAACCTGGTGTCGATCTTCTGAATGTCGACAAGTCATACCACACCTATGTAATTGTACACCATACTAATAGTACAGCATAGATATGTGTAACAGATCATTAACAATATTATTAACTAGTAAACACTATAATGGTTTCAAAAGCAAACTTTTTCATAGTAAAATATTTTCGAATATTTCTATTGTATCCTTGTCAGAATGGAGTTATAAGCTGCACCTATGATAGAAACTGCAGATATACTGTCATTGCACTTTTGTATGCAGCCATAAAGCACATGATTTAAGCTTGACCATCGGAATTGTTTTGTCTTTACTATGAGGACTGTCCTGCTCACTGTGGTAAGTAGATGCATGTGGCAATGCAGGGGTGCTTTAGAGGATGGGTTTCTTGTAGCCTAGTGCTTCAGAAGTGCTAGCTATGCCCATGAAATGTCCCCAGCATGAAGCAGCCATGCACATTTCATATTAAAACAATTGGGCAAAGAAGAACAGAAATGAAAATACAATAAAGCATTTTGAATATCCAATGTTGAGGGTGCGCTGGGTTTGTTTTCATTCTAGAAGTTTTCAAATTCGCAGTTGAAGTCTGTCATTCTGCAAACGATATACTTCCACTGACGGTCCCTTGAAAAATGAAAAAATAATTAAGAAGAAAAATAAACATCCTAGTTTACATGACTCCTTTTTTTTATATATATATATATATATATATTTCTACTTCAGGGTCCATAGGGTATCCACAGGATACCTTGGGTATAGGCGATGGCGGCAGACATCCAGGCACCACAGAGTTAAATTTTCAGCCTCCCAGGATGCACTGGGGTCCCTCTCCTATACCCCGCCCCCGAGCCTCAGGCCACTCAGTTTTTCGAAGGTGCCTGGCCGGACCAGTCGCACCGTACAGAGGGGGGTCTTTTTAAGGCCCCTGAATATTTCTTCGCAGCTGTGGTTGCACAACTAGAGTGCTCCAGCATAGGACAGTCAGTATTGACGTCCATGCTGTCACTCCTACACCCCGCCGGTACCAGAACGCCGGTACCGATCCGGGGATGCTGGTAGGTAGCTGGGGTCACAGCTAGCGGTGATCCCCGGCTACCTGGACTGTGGCCGGATGCACGGGGAACAAGGTAAGCGGCGGGGTCCCGCAGTGGGCACCCGCCGGTAACACAGTCCTGTTTGGTCCCCAGGCAGGGGGCTCCCTGGGGACCGGCTGCGCGTGGGGCCAGGTACTGATCCTGCGCCTTCCACTAGACCACCAGGGACAGCGGGCCGCAGCATGTGCGGTACAGCGCGGCGTCCCAGGGGTTAATAGCACGCCAGGGGAGAACGCCTTCCCTGTCTCACAGCCGGCGTCTCCCCCGCTGCACAGTGCCATTCCTGAGCGGGCTGTGTCAGCGCTCCTCCCCCGGGCCCTGCCTTCTCTCTGCTCCTCGGTGACCATTTTCTCACTACATGTGCTGGGGATGGCAAACGCTGCTGGAAGCTGATACAGATGCCATTGCGGTCCGGGTCCCCCGCATACCTCTCCTTCAATTAAGGTCAGTGTGTGCAGCACTGTTTCCTACCAGGCTCTGGTCTGTGTAGTTGATCGCAGTGCTTGTAATGCAGGATGTTATCTGTGCATTGTATGTGACTTAAATGCTAGCGCTGTTTGCCTGTACTTTCATTTCTGACTGTCAGCCTTTTCCTATCCCTGTTCTTCTGCTACAGCCCTTGCGGTGCGGTGTCGCAGGGTGTTTATTACCTCACAGTAAACGTGGTTTTTCTGTGTGGGAGGTCACATACGCTCCGTTCACACTCCTCATGTCGGAAAGTGAACGAGGATATCCTCTTCCAGCTATAATGTACTGATATCATGTGCAGTTAGCGGAGGGATATGTAGACGCTGAGGGTTTATGGAGGGCATGTTGTATTATATATCACGCCCCATTTCTGTCACTGTGCCTGCACAAAAAAAGGGGACCGCCCTCGGCTGGCTAAGATGCTTACAGCCTTTGTGGGCAACGCCCCCTGCGTTTCCCCATAGGGGTTATCGCAGCCTGTGGTGGTCTCATCACATGCAGGGGTCCCTGGACAGTTGATGGTACCCCAGTGTATCCTGCTTTTCGCCCCCCCAGGTCTCGCAGGAGCCTGTGTGGGTGAATTTATTGTCCAAATGGTATAGCACCTGATGGACGTTTTACAGGGGGAGTCACCATTTCGGCCTTCTAAACGGCCTTTCGGGTCTCAGACGGGTAAAGACATGACGTCTGATGACGGTGACATTATTGACTTTTTCAGACACGAGCCCCTTAGTGCAAAGGAGGCGTAGTCTGGGTCTAAAGTCTATATACCTGGCCTTCTACGGGCAGTCCGTGCGGCTTTGGTTATTACATATCCCCCGTGGCTAAATCCAAATATGCCTTCTTTAAGGATAAGGGTGTTGCCACTGTAATTCCTCTATCTGGTCAGGTGGATCATTTAGAGGAGGCGTGGAAATTCCGGGTAAGCGGTTCAGCCTCAAAAACGGTTGACCTTTTGCATACCCTTTTTGCGGATAATTACATTTCCGAATGGGAGTTACCTTTCCGGGTAGATTCTCATGTTACACGCCTAGTGAGGAGTGCTACGTTGCCCATGCCCTCCAGGTCCTCTTTGAAAGAGGTTCCAGATTGCAAGGTGCAAATATATCTAAAATCCAATATTCCCTTGCTGGAGGGGCTTCCAGGCCGGCTATGGCCGTGTGCTGGGGGGCCAGAGCCATGGAACACTGAGTAGGTAACTGGATCTCTGCACACTGACTCTCCAGCAGAGCAGGTGGATAGTGGCAAATTCTCAGAGACTTTGCCACGTTCATAATGAGACGGTCTTACATATAGCCTACTCCTTTCCAGAATCTCCTCGGCAGCAGTAGCGGCTTGCCGCTCCCTGTGGTTGCGCTCTTGGAGAGCGGACGCAGATTCCATTTGGAATGCTTTGCCTTTTACGGGACAAGTCCTGTTTGGCCCTCGTCTGGACGCAATTGTGGCCCTGTAGGCAGCAGCTACGTCTGCGTGTCTGCCATCGGCTACAGTCCCATCAGGGTCTGGGACTTTGTCTTTTCGGCCCTGTGAGGCCAGGGTAAATCTAAAATACAGCTTTCCAAGACAGTCAGTAGCCAGGAAATCTGCTCAGCCATAAGAACAGGCTTAGAGTACAAGACGTCCTACTCCCAAGTTTGACTATAAGCCTTCAGCCTCACGGGACAGGCCTCCTCTCGGGAGCCCCCAGAGTTGGAGGCCGGCTTCTCCAGTTCGCCCAGTGCTGGTATCTGACCACCACGGTCACTGGGGTAAGAGAAGTATTTTCTTGAAGGTATGTCCTCTCTTCCCGGTAAAAGCCTCCCAGACGGTTTTTCGTTACAGGTCTTCTGTCAATTCAGGACAAGGCCCTGTAATTTTTGAGGGTGTTACACTCTATGCTCCAGGCAGGAGTTATAGTACCTATTCCGTTGCCCCAAAGGGGAACGAGGTATTACTCCATCCTCTGTCTGGTACAGACACCCAATGGGGCTTACCAGGACATTCTCAACCTCGAATCCTCCAACAAATTCTTAAGGGTTCCTCGGTTCGGGAGAGGGACCCTGCATTCCATCATTCAATGGAGCCTGGGAATTTTGTGGTGTCGTTGGATATATTCAGGGTGACTACCTGAATATCCCTCTTATCTTAGCACACCAGTGTTTTCCTCAGGTTTGCAGTGGTCGATAAGCGTTTCCAGTTTCTGGCATTGCCCCTTGGTCTGGCCTCCGCACCTCACGGTTTACCAGGGTCATGGTAGTTATGGCAGCCCACCTGCGGATGCAGGGGGTCCGCTTGTTACCCTATCCGAGTGACCTCCTGTTGTTACCACGGTCTCCAGAGATACTTCAGTGCCATATGCAACGGACAATATCTGTGTTGCTACGTTAGGGCTGACTGATAAACTGGAAATGGTCCTCTCTGATTCTTCACAGAGGATGCTCCATATCCCAACATCTGAGGATCTTTGTGATTGAGGAAAAGATCTCTGCAGGCAACTGCGTACCTTTGCCTGTAATGCAGAGTCGCCGAGTGTCTATTCACTTGGCAATGTGGTTCCTGGGTTCCAGGATGTCGCTGTTCGACATGGTGGAGTACCCAGCTTCACTCTAAAGAACTTGATCCTCTCCGGATGGCATGGGTTGCCCCATAGGATAAAGTCAATAGGCTTTCCCCGGAGGTTTGTCTCTCTCTGGCCTGGTGGCTGCAGAAAGCTCACCTAAACAAGGGGCACCCCCTTTGGGATTGCGGACAGGGTCCTTCTGATGACGGACGCCAGTATCCGTGGCTGGGAAGCAGTGACTGGTCCACACTTGTTCCAGGGCAGGTGGACACCAGTAGTTTTTGCGCTTCCCATAAACATCTGAGAACTCTGAGCAGTATTCAAGGTTCTCCAGCATGCAGGACAGGTCCTCCACGGAAATACCGTGCAGGTACAGTCTGACAACGCCATCATGATGGCTTATGTAAGCCACCTAGGAGGTTCCCGAAGTCAGGCGACACTAACAGTGGTGTCCCGAATTCTGGCTTGGGTGGAAGGCTATATCCCTGCCGTCATCGGCAGTGTTCATTCAGGAATCCTCAGATGGAAAGCAGGCTTTCTCAGCCGTCAAGACGTGCATTCAGGGAAATGTCCTCTTTATCAGGAGGTGTTCAATCTTCTGGTGAACAAGTGGAGCCTTTCAGAGATGAGACTCTTCTGATAGACGTAGGTAGGTCCAGTGGACCTTCCAAGTTGTGTACCTCGTCCCTCCGTTATCCCTTCTTCCTCCAGTAATAGCAAGAAGGAGGCACGCTCCTGCTGATAGCTCCAGCGTAGGCCAGATGGCTCTATTACTCAGATCTTCGGAGCCTCTCAGTTAACACTCCGAAGCTGTTGCCTCTACGCCCGGACCTGTTGTCTCAGGATCCTGGCTGATACCCAGACCTGGGTTGTCTGTCCTTGACGGTGTGGCGGTGGAGACTGCCCTCTTAAGGTCTAGGAGTTTTTCCAGCTCTATAATTAACAGGGGCTCTGTCCATGCTAAGAGCTCGGAAGTTTTTATCTGCAAGAATTTACCATTAGGTATGGTATACTTTCTTTCAGGTGTCGCCCTAGAGGCTAGGTATTCCGGATATCCACAGGTTGGCTTTCCTACAGGTGGGCTTAGATAACGGTCTTCGCCTTGCTTACCTGAAGGTGCAGGTTTCTGTCCTGTTAGTATGGTTTCAGTGTAGGATTGCTACTCTTCCTGATGTCCGCACCTTTGTGCAGGGTGTACGTTATATTCAGCATCCCTTTGTTCCACCTGTGGCTCCTTGGGATTTGGCTGTGGTCCTTAGGGCTCTCTGAGGACCACCATTTGATCCACTGGGCTCAGTGGATTTCAAATGGCTTACGGCTAGGACTGTATTCCTTCTGGCTCTTAATTTGGCCAGTAGGATCTCAGAATGGGAGGCTCTGTCATGTAGACCTCCCTTTTTCTCATCTTTCCTAGGAACAGGGCAGTGCTTGCCTTTACTTTTCCAGTCCTGTCTGCTGGTGAGGCCTATTTGGCTGTGGTACGGGCGCTAAGAATTTAAGTTGACCGTACCAGTCCATTTAGGAAATCAGACTCTCTGTTTTGTCCTTTCTGATTTCCATAAAAAGGGTTGGCCTGCCACTACGCTAACTTTGGCAGGATGGATTCACAGGTCTTCCTGTTCCATCCTCTATTAAAGCTCTTCCACTAGGTCTGTGGGTCCTTCGTGGGCAGCTCGACCTGGCGCCTCAGCGGTGATTGGCAGCCACGTGGTCATCTGTCCATATTTTTGTAAGGTATTATGCTTTTGGTACCTTCGCCTCTCAGGATGCTTCCTTTCGGCGGTGGATTCTCCTTACAGCACAGGAGCGTCCCCACCCTTAAAGGATACAGCTTTGGGACATCCCCAAGGTATCCTGTGGATACCCTATGGACCCTGAAGTAGAAAATATGAGATATGGTAAGAACTTACCCTTGTTATCTCTATTTCTACGAAGTCCATAGGGTTCCACAGGACTCCCGCCCTGTCGCACCTGTACTGCAGATGGGCTTTGATCTCCGTCTCCTTCTGGTGAGAATGTGATTCTTGTGTGTTCCAGACTGTCTTCTCTCTCTTTTTTGCTCCTGCTCCGGCCTATGGCTTGTTACGAAACTGAGTGGCCTGAGGCTCGGGGGCGGGGTATAGGAGAGGGACCCCAGTGCATCCTGGGAGGCTGAAAATTTAACTCTGTGGTGCCTGGATGTCTGCCGCCATCGCCTATACCCAAGGTATCCTGTGGAACCCTATGGACTTCGTAGAAATAGAGATAACAAGGGTAAGTTCTTACCATATCTCATTATATATATATATATATATATATATATATATGTTAAAATATGTAAAAATGGAGCCCCCCCTACCCTGCGCGCGCAGCACAAAAATGAGCGTGGTCACAAGGGGTGTGATCACTTAAAAATGGGGCATGTCAACATGACACACCCCTTTCTCGTCACTCTGAGCATTCCTTTTCATATGCATCTTAACCCTATTAGGGCTCCTTATACAGTACCCCCAGTATACAATGTCCCCAGTAGTGGTCCCTCTTATGCAGGCCCCTAGTAGTGCCCCTTATTCAGTACCCCCAGTAGTGGTCCCCCTTATGCAGCCCCCCATTAGTGCCCCTTATTCAGTACCCCCAGTAGTGGTCCCCCTTATGCAGCCCCCCATTAGTTCTCCTTATACAGTGCCCCCAGTAGTGGTCCACCTTATGCAGCCCCCCATTAGTTCTCCTTATACAGTGCCCCCAGTAATGGTCCCCCTTATGCAGTGCCCCCAGTAGTGGTACCCCCTATGCAGTGCCCTTTATATAGTGCCCCCAGCAGTAGTCCCCCCTAGTAGTGGTCCCCTTTATGCAGGCCCCCAAAAGTGATCCCCCTATCCAGTGTTTCCTGTAGTGGTCCAGGTCCTCCCAATGTAGTGCCCCCAGTAGTGGTCCCCCCAGTGCAGTGCCCCTAGTAGTACGCCCCTTATATAGTCCCCCCCAGTAGAGGTCCCCCTCCCGATGCAGTGCCCCCCGTAGAGCTCCCCCCTCCCGAAGCAGTGCGCCCAGTAGAGGTCCCCCCTCCCGATGCAGTGCCCCCAATTGTAGTCCCCCCTCCCGATGCAGTGCCCCCAGTTGTAGTCCCCCCTCCACATGCAGTGCCCCCAGTAGTAATAGTCCCCACCCCCCGAGTAGTGCAGACAAATACAAGTAATTACCTGAATCCATGCTCCGGCTCCAGCCACTGCTTCTGCCACACGTCAGTCCTCCCGGGCTTGCACACTGCATTATTATCCACTGCAGGAGCCAGAAGGCGGAGCTCATGAGTGAGCTCCAGCCCGGCTCTTGCAGTGGGTGCAGCAGCCAATGAGAGTCTGTCTGACTCTCATTTGCTGCTGGTTAACACACACATTGCTGCCGCGCTGGCGGTGATGTGTGTGTAAAAATGCACAGCCTGAGCCCGCCTCCCACCCTCCGCCTAGCGCTATTGGGTAAGCGCTTGGGGGAGGGAAGGGGCTTGGTAGTGCAGCACAGGACCGGCGCTGGGCTCAGTGTATAATGTGTAGTGCTGACCGCACTCACTGCGGTCGGCACTACACTGGCTAACAAAGACGGGCTGGTACCGTGGCCCGGCGGCGCCCCCAGCGCCGCCGGTCCTATGGCGCCCAGGGCACACACCCTAAGTTACGCCACTGTGTTAATGTAGGGTGGCACATTGTGGGAGAGACCAATATCAGTTATTTAGACTGAAAATAAAACACAGGATCATTTATATCACTTTATGGTGTACATCCATGTGTCCAAATGTGCAAGGACTGAGACGCCCACTGTCAGCATCCATAAACACTGAATTTCCATTTGGTGCGTCAGTCATACCATACCGTGACATGCCCACGACACTCCCATAACATATCCATAAAATGGACCATCTCTGTGCATGCGCTAAGCCACCGCCCAGGAACTCCCATCATTTTCATGCGCTATTTTCACCTGGCTTCTGGAAACTCCTTGAGATACCCACATACCTGAATGCTCTCTCTTGATTTACACTAAGGGGCTTATGCAATAGGTTGCGAACTGCAGCTGCTGTGGGAAGTCCTGCGAGTGTTCCTGTATTTTTAAAGCTGGCAATCCTTTTAAAGGAAAAACCAAGCTGGTTTTGCCATTAAAAGGATTGCTGCTTTAAAAATACGGGAACACTCGCAGGAGTTCCCGCAGCGGCTGCAGTTTGCAACCTATTACATAAGCCCCTAAAACTTACCAGCCTTCAAAGGAATCCATTCTGACAACAACCAAAACCTGAAAAATCCTGCACAGAATTCTCATATATAATGACGTTAAACTCCTATCCCTTGCTTATATGCCATTCTAATTACAATTTATCGTTATATTCATTGATCTTATATTATTGCATTATTGTTATGGGATTTGGTGCCACCAAACTCATTAGAATAGAATATCAAAATACAGAGAAAAAGGAAATCATTGTTGGCGAAATAAAATAAAATTTAGAAAGAAAGTGAAAAAAGCTGAGAAAAAAAATATATTAAACAGTTTGATTCTTATCACTGTGTGTGTCCTTTATTAATAAATACCTATCTTGGTCATATATAGTTAGTCCTGTTGTTGCTAATACAGCGCACTGTATTGCTGGCTAAATGGATGTGCTAACATGTTATATAAAAAACGTGATCTTAGTGTCTAAAGAAATGACACTTAGGGCCGTATTCAATTAGACGCGAAAAGCTTCACCGGTGATGTCATTTTGCCAGACGAAAACGTATCCCCGTATTCAATTCCAAAGACTTTTAGCCTACGCAGAAAGTCAATGCAATGTAATAGGCGGACAAATTTCGCCTATGAATAGAAGGCGGAAAAAAGTGCTGAATTGCGGTTTGGGGTGCAAAGGTGGGGAAACCACCCTGCACCTTTGGAACAGGTCCCCAAAGCTTAACTGCTTCAAAAAAAATCTTTCAAAAAGTGAACACCCCAAAAAATGACTTTGAAAAAGGGGGCAAAAAAGTACAAAGTTGGGTTACAAACTTAAAAACTAGCGAAATAAGCTTTTTGGGGGTCTGCAAGTATGGGGGAGCAGTTTTTTGTTTGCATGTGCTTGCTGAAGGTGTGTTTTTCAAGATTTTTAAACTTCACTTTTGCAAATTTTAACCATGCTTGCACCTGTTTTCATGTACCCCAAATTTGCTGGGACTACTTATTTCACCAAAAATCCCTGCTAAAAGCTATTCTTCACCACTTGTGCAAAGACGCTAATTAGCAGCTATTGAGAGCATTTAAGTACCCCAAATAACTTCAGTAGGGCTATTCGGAGGCAACCACATTGATCCCCAATGTTAGTGCATCTTTCGGGGGTTGCCAGGCTAATTTTCCCAAAACTGACAGCACCTTTCGCCTGCTTGAGTTTCACCGGGTCCCATTTTCGCGTCCTTTGGAATTGAATACGGCGAATAACGGGGGGCACGCTCGATAAGTTTCCGCATTCAAAACACGCGATGTAGGCAAAATGTACATTTCACCGACCGCGGCAAAATTGTCGCTGCTAATTGAATACGGGCCTTAGTATTGCAAACTCTCTTAAATTCAGCAGGCTTGCTGTAATAAGCTACTGACAATATTGCATCAACCAAATCTTTTATCAGACCCGTAGTTTATGTTGTTTTGAATGATTAGTTACTCACACCCATTCTTTAGTTTAACACTAATAAAGTAATCTCATTATTCATCAATTAGGTAGTGTGTATAGTTTTCCTGATGTCACCTTTTATAATATAATGATACTGTATCCCTTTATATGAGGGATGTATTATCTTATCAAGATTCATATACAGTATGTTGAATATTATAATTATTACACACACACAGCATTCCAATTTAAGAAGCTATGTGTATGATGATCCAACATACTGTATATAAATCTTGATAAGATAACACATCCCTCTTATAAAGGGATACAGTATCATAATATTATAAAATATGAGATATGGCAAGAACTTACCTTTGTTATCTCTATTTCTACGAAGTCCATAGGGTTCCACAGGATACCTCGGGGGTTTAGGTGATGACGTCAGGCATCGGGCACTATAGAGTTAAGTTTTCAGCCTCCCAGGATGCACTAGGGTCCCCCTCCTATACCCCGCCCCCGAGCCAAGGCATCTGTTACGTACCAAGCCATAGGCCGGAGGAGGAGAAGGGAGAGAAAAAAGATCTGGACACACACAAGAATCACATTCTCACCAGAGGGAGACGGAAAAAACGGTGACCAGAGTAAAGCCCATCTGCAGCACAGGTGCAACAGGGCGGGAGTCCTGTGGAACCCTATGGACTTCGTAGAAATAGATATAACAAAGGTAAGTTCTTACCATATCTCATATTTTCTACATCAGGGTCCATAGGGTAGCCACAGGATACCTTGGGGATGTCCCAAAGCAGTATCCTTTAAGGGTGGGGACGCTTCTGTGCTGAAAGGAGAATCCGCCGCCCGAAGGAAGCATCTTGAGAGGCAAAGGTGTCAAACGCGTAATACCTCACAAAGGTATGGACTGAGGACCATGTGGCAGCCTTGCAGATCTGGACTGCAGAGACACCACGTCGAGCAGCCCACGAAGGACCCACAGACCTAATGGAATGAGCCCTCACAGAGGAAGGAACCGGAAGGCCTTCATGAAGATAAGCTTCTGAAATGGCCATACGAATCCAGCCTGCCAAAGTCTGCTTTGAAGCAGGCCAACCCTTTTTACGGAAGCCATAGAGGACAAACAAGGCGTCTGACTTCCTAAATGAAGAAGTGCGGTCAACATAAATCCTTAAGGCCCGCACAACGTCCAAAGTGGCTTCACCCACTGAAAGATCAGGTGAGTTAAAAGCCGGCACAACGATTTCCTCGTTGATGTGAAAACTGGAAACAACTTTAGGAAGGAAACCAGGACGAGTGCGCAGCACCGCCCTGTTCCTATGAAAAATCAGAAAAGGGGGTCTACAGGAGAGAGCCCCTAAGTCAGAAACACGTCTGGCCGAAGCAATGGCCAGAAGGAAAATTGTTTTAGCTGTCAGCCATTTGAGGTCCACTGAGCCCAGTGGCTCAAACGGCGGTCCCTGGAGAGCCCTCAGGACCACAGCTAAATCCCAAGGCGCCACCGGTGGAACAAAAGGTGGCTGAATTCTGAGAACACCTTGCATAAAGGTGCGCACATCATGGATTGTAGCAATCCTACGATGGAACCAGACAGACAGGGCAGACACCTGCACCTTCAGAGATGCAAGGCGAAGCCCATGGTCCAGTCCCGCCTGTAACAAAGCTAACACTCTAGACAGACGGAACTCCCGAGGAGCATAACCTCTCGGCCGACACCACTGGAAGAAAGTATGCCACACACGATGGTATATCCTTGCAGAGGATGGTTTCCGAGCCCTTAGCATTGTTTGCACTACAGAGCTAGAAAACCCCCTGGACCTTAACATGGCCGTCTCAACAGCCACGCCGTCAAAAACAGCCGAGTCAGGTCCGGGTGAAGACAAGGACCCTGTGACAGGAGGTCCGGTCGTAACGGCAACCGCAGAGGAATGTCCAGGGACAGTGCCTGGAGGTCTGAGAACCTGTGCCTCCACGCGGGAGCTATCAACAGGAGCGTCCCTCCTTCCTGTTTGAATTTCTGGATTACCCGTGGAAGAAGGGAAAACGGAGGAAACAGATAAGCAAACCGGAACGTCCACCGGACGGACAGAGCATCCACCAGAGATGCCTCTTCGTCTCTTGTGCGAGACCCATACACATGCAACTTGTTGTTGTGCCGTGACGCCATGAGGTCGATCCCTGGAAGACCCCACCTGTCCACCAGAAGTTGGAAGACGTCCTGGTGCAGAGACCATTCCCCCGGATGAACGTCCTGGCGACTGAGAAAGTCTGCCTCCCAGTTTAGGACTCCCGGGATGAATACTGCTGATATGGCCGGGAGATTGCGCTCCGCCCAAACCAGGATTCGGGACACCTTTACGAGAGCCGCCCGACTTCGGGTTCCTCCTTGCCGATTTATGTAGGCCACGGTGGTGGCGTTGTCCGACTGGACCTGCACGGGGTGACCTTGGAGAACCCGATGTGCCTGCTGGAGAGCATTGAAAACCGCGCAGAACTCCAAGATGTATGTTGGAAGCTCTGCTTCCGCCCGAGTCCACCTGCCCTGGAACAAGTGTCGACTCGTGACTGCTCCCCAGCCCCGAAGACTGGCGTCCGTTGTCAACAGGACCCAATTCGCCACCCAGAATGGACGACCCTTGTTGAGATGGGTCGTCTGCAACCACCAGGCTAGGGACAGGCGAACCTCCGGAGTGAGCACCATCGTCTGGGATTTTAGACTCTGAGGCAGTCCATTCCTTTTGGACAGGATCAATTGCTGCAGAGGTCTGGAGTGAAACTGGGCATATTCCACCATGTCGAATACTGACACCATGTAGCCCAGTAACCTCATCGCCGAGTGCAGAGACACACGGTGATTCTACAGACAACTGCGCACCCCCAACTGCAAGGCAGAGATCTTTTCCCCTGTCACAAAGATCCTTTGCTGTCCGGAGTCCAATAAGGCTCCAAGGTGCAGAATCCTCTGAGACGGGATCAGGGTGGACTTCTGCCAGTTTATCAACCAGCCGTGCCGTTGCAGTACCGCAATGGTCAGGTCCAAGTGGCGTAGAAGGAGCTCTGGAGATCCTGCCACCAACAGAAGGTCGTCCAAGTACGGTAACATGCGGACTCCCTGCAGCCGCAGGGAAGCCGCCATGACCGCCATCACCTTGGTGAATACACGTGGTGCTGTCGCCAGCCCAAAAGGAAACGCCCGGAACTGGAAGTGATCGTTGCGGATTACAAACCTGAGGAACTGTTGATGGCGTAAAAGAATAGGGACATGCAGGTAAGCGTCCTGTATGTCCAACGACACCATGTAATCCCCAGGTTCCAGCGCCAGAATGATGGACCGTAGGGTCTCCATCCGAAACCTTGGCACCCGCAAAGACTTGTTGAGTGCTTTGAGGTTGAGGATCGGACGATACGACCCATTGGGTTTCTGCACCAAAAACAGATTGGAATAGAAACCCTGGCCCCTCTGGGAGAATGGAACAGGCACTATAACTCCAGCCTGGAGCATAGTGTGCAAAACCTTCCGCAGTTCCATGGCTATGTTCCGTTCTGATGGATGACCCGTGGTGAATAATCAGGACGGGGGCCTGTGCTGAAAGGAGAGGGCGTACCCGTGAGAAACCACCTCGTGAACCCAAGTGTCTGTCGTAGTAACCGACCAACACTGGGCGAACTGCAGCAGGCGGCCTCCCACTTTGGGATCCCCCAAAGGGAGGCCCGGACCGTCAGGCCACAGGGTCGTCATCTGGCTTAGGGGCCGGACGTCTGGTATTCCAGGCCTGTTTCCAGGGCTTGGCCGATTTTTTGGGGCCATCCTGTCTGGGAAAAGACTGTGTCTTAGGCCTACCCGGGCCCTGTAAGGCCGAAAGGACGACGTACCTGAACTGTAAGGAACCGCAGCAGACGGAAGACATGCCGATTTGGCTGCCGCCAGCATGACTACGATTTTGTCCAGATCCGGACCAAAGAGGACTTCTCCATTAAAAGGCAAAGCTTCCAAGCCCTTCTTGGATTCAGCGACCGCCTTCCAAGATCGCAACCATAAGGTGTGACGAGCAGCTACAGCTGCCGAAGAACTCCTTGACGCCAGGGTACTGATATCCAAGGCCGCTTCATTGATATAAGTGGCTGAATCCCGGAGATTGCCTATCAACTCGGTCTGTTCAGCCGAACAGTCGGAATCGAAAGACTCCTCCAAACTATCAGCCCAGCGCTCCATAGCTCTGGCTACCCAACAAATGGCCATAGCCGGCCTAGCTGCCCCCCCCGCAAGGGAATAAGCGGACTTCAGGCAGATCTCCACCTTACGCTCCGTAGCATCCTTCAAGGAAGACATGGAGGGCATGGGCAATGTGGCACTTCGGACTAGGCGTGTCACATGAGACGCCACCTGTGGAGGGGATTCCCACTTAGAAAAATAATTATTCGCAAACGGATAAGCCACCGCCAAGCGTCTCTGAGGCTGATACCGTTTGCCAGGATGTTTCCACGCCTCCTCTAAATGGTCCACTAACTGACCCGAAAGAGGAAACACTGTGGCGTCACCCTTAATATCCTTAAAAAAGGCATATTTAGATTTGGACACCGGAGGATCTTCATCCTCAATCACTAAAGCTGTGCGGACTGCCCAAATAAGTCCAGGAATATAAACCTTGGACCTAGTGTCCGACTCTTTAGTACGGAGAGGTTCCTGGTCAGAAAGATCCAGAATCTCCCCATCATCAGACGTCACATCGTCATCCTCATAAGGAGCGGACAGAGATGCCACCGGCCTCAACACAGACTCCCCTTGTAACACGTCCGACAAGTGCTGTACAGAACTTGTCAGTGAATTAACCCACGCAGGCTCCTGAGAGACCTGGGGAGGGCAAATAGGGAGACTGTGGGCTACCATCAATTGTCTCGGGAAACCCTGCATGGGTGACGACTCCACTGACTGCTGGGACAATCCCATCTGTGAGAACTCAGGCTGCGGAGCTAACTGGCCCACGAGGGCTGTAAGCGCTTTGGCGAAACAAGCCCAGGGCGGCTCCTGTACCGGCGCCGTGACAGTGATTGGCCGCGCCAATAAATAACACTGCCGACATAGCCCCTCCGCGTTACCCTCCCCCTCCGCTATTGGTACCTTACACGTAGTACACATAAGCTGGAGAGGAAAGTCACTCTCAGACATGATGGTAAGTATGTGAACCCTCTCACTGATACTTGTTAGTATAGTGTGAGACCACCCTGCAATCACCGCACCGCAAGGGCTTTAGCAGAAAAAGATCAGGGACAGTGAAATGGCTGACAGTAGAAAGTGAAAGTACAGGCAGCAGACGCTAGCAGAAGTCACATACAATGCAAAGAAATCAATTCCTGCACTATCAGCGCTGATTCTCAACTACGCAGACACAGAGCCTGATAGGACACAGCGCTGCATACACAGACCTGAACCAATGGAGGAGAGGTACGCCGGGGGACCCAGACCGCGATGCCACCGATCTTCAGCGTCCAGTAGTGCTCACCATGCTTCCAGCAAAAGATGGCCACCGAGGAGCAGAGAGGAGGCCGGCCTGGGGGAGGAGCGCTGCCACAGGACCAGTCAGCTAGAGCAGAGAGGGCTGTGTGCAACGGGGGGCTGTGTTACAGGGAAGGCGCGCTCCCCTGGCATGCAATTAACCCCTGGGACGCCGCAGCGCTACCACTCAGCCTTGGTCCGCTGTCCCAGGGGGGTAGTGGAAGCGCAGGTTAGTTACCTGGCTCCACGCTGCAGCCAGTCCCCAAGGAGCCCCCTGCCTGGGGACTCTGGACCATGTTTCAGCAGGGACCCACCGCGGGTCCACTGCTGCCCCCTTGAATCCGGCCATGGTCCCAAACATCTGGGGTCACCGCTAGCTGTGACCCCAGATGCTTACTAGCATCCCCGGGTCAGTACCGGCGTTCTGGTACCGGCAGGGGTGTAGGGAAGACAGCAAGGACGTCAGCACTGACTGTCCATGCTGTACTACCAGATGTGCAGCCACAGCTGCTTTGAAGAAAACTTCAGGGGCTATCCTTAGCCCCCCTCTAAACAGGTGCATCCGACTCCGGCCGGGCACCAAACAAAACTGAGATGCCTTGGCTCGGGGGCGGGGTATAGGAGGGGGACCCTAGTGCATCCTGGGAGGCTGAAAACTTAACTCTATGGTGCCCGATGCCTGACGTCATCACCTATACCCCCGAGGTATCCTGTGGATACCCTATGGGCCCTGATGTAGAAAAGGTGACATCAGGAAAACTATACACACTACCTAATTGATGAATAATGAGATTACTTTATTAGTGTTAAACTAAAGAATGGGTGTGAGTAACTAATCATTCAAAAAAACACAAACTACAGGTCTGATAAAAGATTTGGTTGATGCTTATTACAGCAAGCCTGCTGAATTTCAGAGAGTTTGCAATACTAAGTGTCAATTCTCTAGACACTAAAGCCGTCCATACATGGTGCGATATGCACCTTGCAGCGCACAGAGCGATCGGGTGGCCGACCGCCCGATATGCCAGCACCCCCTTCCCTCCCTGCATAGCACTGCATGGGATTGCACATCGCAACCCCAGATCAACTGTCCCTGCATTAAGATCTGGAGGTGCAATGTACGACCCCACGGGTGTGCGCACGATCCGATATCATGCCCATACATGGTACGATATAGCAATAATATCGTACCAATCCATCGGATCGGCTGCTTTATCGTACCGTGTATGGGCACCTTAAGATCACGTTTTTTTAAACAACATGTTTCTTATATCTCTGAATATATTAATCTAGATTGTAGCAAACAATCTGATACATAACAAGTTAGCACATCCATTTAGCCAGCAATACAGTGCGCTGTATAAGCAACAACAGGACTAACTATATATGACCAAGTTAGATCTATATTAATAAAGTCAAACACAGTGGATAAGAAACAAACTGTTTAATATATTTTTAAATTCCCATTTTTTTCTCCTCTTTTTTCACTTTCTTTCTAATTTTATTATATTTCGCCAACAATGATTTATGATATAAAAGTTATTTTTAAAATTACTAGCATTAAAGGTTATGTTTTAAAAACAATATGACACATCATATCATTTAAAAATAAAATTGGTATAACAACTCCTAGAGTGCACCAAAGAATCTCATTTCCTTTTTCTCTGTATTTTGAACATGGGTAACCAATCACATTTTTAAAAACAACTTGTTTTACTGGTTTTCTTTTTAATCCAGTGGTTACAGCTGTAACAGTGATGTTGTGTTATCACTGCCTAACAAACACACGTGATTAAGTAACAGAGCATGCTACTAAGCATAGTAGTTATATTAATCATATATTGGATAAACTAACCTTTCCACCCCAGAGAAGGTTGTAGTTGCTCCTCTGATATAATAGCCATAGGAATACAGAACCATGTCCACTTCCTCCCCGTAATGTCCAGGATAGTCTTGTGTCAACCTATTATTAAAGAAAGTTAAATACATCAGAGATTTCCACAAGGAATGACCATCATTTTGCATGTTAAAAAAAACAAAAAAAAAAACTGATCAGTAAAAACATACCTTCCATCTTTTTCATGTTTGGAATCTGGCGAGTGTGGGCGTCCATTAGAAAGGCACTGGAATCGGAACAATAGTCCCAATTCATGGGACTGTATCCTAAAATCAGACTTTTCCATCTATAGTGCGACCTTTAAGAGGTATAATAAAAAAAAAAACGCTGCCCTACTGATGCTATTACACTTTCTTGAAACATGCACACAACTAGTGTTTGGTTTCCAATATCTACTTACTGGACCTCAAAATTAGTCAATTTATCTTGAATCATTTACATTTAGCATAAATAATTTGTCAGTAATTTGTTACTACAAATTGGTGGTCAACAGTAGATTTTCAGAATACATATTTTCTAGGGGGTAACATAAACTCCTGATTTAGTATGATCTCTCTAAGTTTGTTAAACTGACATTTGATTGGTTGCTATGGGTTACAGCACATCATTGTTCATGTTATTAATTAAGACCCATAGAGAGCCAACAGCTGCTTATTCTGGACCTAGAAGAAATAAAGCAGGTGTGATGTACAGGACTGGACCATGTAAGCCATGGAGGAAGAGATAACTGAAACCGTGCATACACACTAGATGATTTTTGGAACTATATGGAACTATATGCCCGATTCTGACACATTGGAATGACATATAGTTCAAAATGTTCTAGTGTGTATGCTCTATGTCGTGGTATGTCGTCATTCACATAGTCAGGCAGCCTACATGTAGGGTCGACATGCTGATGCGGCTGACTACCCCATGCAACGGAATGCGGCAGGGGCCGACATATCAGGCGGGCAGGCACCGGATCATCTAGTGTGTACGGGCATCCTGATATGTCGGCCTGTCTTGGGGAGGGTGTCACATCACTGGGTACACACATTGTTTAGTATGTACCCAGCTTTAGTGTGTGTCAGCGTGTATGTGTGTGTCTGTGAGGAGAGTGTGAGTCTGTGTCAGTCTACTGCCTTTTTCCTGCTCCTCTCTGGGAGAAGTCTACAGAGGAGATGCAAGTGATCACTCTGGGGGCAGGGCCAGGCTCTTTAGACCCTGCCACATCAAATCATGAGTCTGTGAGGAGGGGACAACTAAAATGGCGCGATTCTCCTTGAATCTCGTCTTGTTGGGCCGGACCCTTCCCTATGGACCAGCAATTCACCATATTATTTTCCCCATCATGTCCACTCCATTATGAAGTGGCCTGAATGCTGGAGATCCGCCCACTCTTCCGAGGGCCGAGGACTAACTGAAAAATTGTGAGTCTCCCACACCTTCTGGGAGAGTAGGTAAGGTGTGTGTATGTGTTACCCCACCAAAGAACCCTCTATATAGACATAGGTGGTGGTATCACACTTATTAAAAAGGGGCTCATATGGGTGCATTATATGTGTGTTGCCACAGGCTTAGACAGTAATGTGTGTGACACTGTGCTGCTGAGATGGTTTTCATGGACTGACAGCTGGAGCCGTCATTAAGACTTTTGTGCTGAACTGCATCTGAGGGGAAAGGAGAAGCCCTGTAAGTACCACTGAACATTTGTCCACTGCTTCCCTTCTATAGCCAGAACAGTAACCAAGCTATTAATTTGCTGAGGGGACTGAGACAAGTGATACTGCCCTAGTTAGCTAAAGGTCCCTCAGTGCTGGCTGGTAAGTTTACTGATATAGACTAAGGAGTGAAACACCAGTAGGCACAGTCACTACAGACAGAGGCAGATTATTCACAAGATGGTACAGGTGGCTGCCTAGGGTCTGGGAGCTCCTAGGGGGCCCGCCTGAAACTGCCACTGGCATTGCAATCAAATTGTTTTTTGCTTTTTTCATAATAAAGGGCCGACGGGAGGGATGGAACGGGGCGAGGAATTTTGGTGAGCTGAGCCAGGGGGTCGTATGTGGCATCGCCACCTGCCAGTGCCAGCGTGTGTGGATTGGAATGGGTAGAGATAGATCCTCTTCCGTAGATTACGATGATGTCATCTGTCAGTGTTCAACGTCATTACCTACCATCCAAGTGGGCATAGAGGGGGAATATATTCATGTGGCGAGCGAAGCAAGCCCGCAAGGGGCCAACTTTTTTATTTTTGGTTAAAGTGTGGGCAGAAATCTCCACTTCCGCCCTCACTCACGTCACTTCCAGGTATGGCTACGGAAGGAGTTTTATGCTCTTCCGGATTGGAACAGCTAGCCGGATGCAGGCAGAGAACCCTCCCCGATCCAAGCTGGAGGAAGGCTCTGCATCCTTTCTTCTCTCAGTTACTAGCTGCCCATACAAAGCTGCGGCGCTGCCTCACTTCTCCCACCCGACATCCTACTCACCACTCCGAGTCCCTGCTGCGCTGCCGGCTATATAGCCCATTGCTGATTCTCACCTCTCCCCGGTCCCGGTTGGTTCAGATGGTGAGGGAGCGGAGCATGTGCGCCCGCGTGAGACGGGCAGTGAGATGTGACGGAGCTGAGGGATTCCGGGGGTGCCCTGAGCCGCTATTTTTACACTGTCAATGACTGGAGGAGAAGATTGTGTACGGTGAATAGAGCAGGAGGCAGAGGATGGGGTAAAGTTGAAGGGGCAGGAAAGGAGTAAAATGAATGATGGAGGTGAAAGGAAAGGCAGAGGATTGAAGGGAATGAGGCACGTACATGGGGGGAAGCTAAAACAATTGATATTTATAAAGAGGTTGAGATAATAGAATTATGCAGGTGAATGGAATGAGTGAGATAAAGAATAGGGGTGAAAGGAGGAGGGAATTCACCAGGTAAAGAGGGACTGTATAGGGAATGTAGGTAAAGAAGGAGGAGGTAATAATATAGATGTGGGTGTAAAGGGAGGAGAAAGCACTAGAGGCAGAAAACGAGTGGTGAAGGAAATGAGTGAGACTGGGGAGTTAAAAATATTGAGGTAGGTGAAGGAAGAGTAAATGAAATCAAGCAGGTAAAGAACATAAAACAAAGAGACTGAGATGGGACAGACGGGGCATGACGGAGCAGGCTGAAGTGACTGCGTTACTAGAATATGCAATATATATGTATATAGATATAGGCCCCAAACAACCATATTGCCTAGGGCCCCATGAGGCCTTAATCTGCCTCTGACTACAGAAGCCTTTACCCAGGAGTGTAGCGTTTAGCCATGGTGCCCGGAGCATGTGTGTGCTACCGTGCCCCCACCCCCCAAGTGTGCCAGGTTGGGGAGCGTGTCCAGCATGTAGGGGCAAATTAAAGGGATATAAAAATAAACATTAGGGGCAGTATCAAACTGGGACATGGAGGGCTAGATATATTCCAACCCACTAAAGTAATTCCACCAATTAAATCTAAACCACACAGTAGTGCCCACAATTTACGTTCTGCCACACAGTAGTGTCTTTTATTCATGCTACGCCACAGTAATGCCCCTTATTCACATTATGTTACAAAAAATGGCCACAATGCACTGCACCACAGGTTCTCAAACTCGGTCCTCAGGATCCCAAACAGTGCATGTTTTGCAGGTCTCCTCACATAATTACTAGTGAAACAGTTAGCTGCACCTGTGGATCTTTTAAAACGTGTCAGTGACTAATGAATACACCTGTGAACCTGCTGGGTGACCTGCAAAAAGTGAACTGTGTGGGGTCCTAGGACCGAGTTTGAGAACCACTGCACTGCACGTTATGCCACACATTAGTGCCATTAATTTGCGTTATGCCACAGTTTGGGCTATATTTTCACATTATGCTACACAGTAGTCCCCACATTTAATAATATGCCACAATAATGTCCATGGTTCACATTATGCCATAGTAGTGCCCCTTATTCACATTATGCCTTATACAGAGATCAGTGCGTCCTTGCTGGGGGCATGGTGTGGGCGGAGCCACAAGTGCCGCTCTGTCCACACCATGCCCCTTTTCTGGAAGCACTGATCTCTTTATGTGTTTCAGGCTCAGCTCAGCAGGTGCTCTGCCCTTCATCGGATGGCTGATCTCCAGGTCCCTTCCCAGAGCAGGCGCCTGGAGCAGGTGCTCCTCTAGAGCCACCCTCACTACTCTCCTGCCTTTACCTCTTATAGAGCTGTTAACACACTGTACTGCTGAAATTAATTCCATTGAGAGACAAATGAGTTTAAGGAACAATTCCTGCAAAATAAATATATGAGACAGTCTTATAAACCCCTTAAACCACCGATTTACATAGTCTCAGAGCCTGCAGCCCATAGGAAGCTAAACCAGGTCCAATATCACTTACCTGTGACAGGAATAAATAAAGACTGGAATAGTATATATTACATTTACAAAATGTAATTATAAGTATATTGTTGTGTAGAGTTATTGCTTATCACCAATTGCTTACTTCTTATGGGTGATCAGAAAGTTATATGTCTGTGGTGTTAACGCTGATGATAGTTAGAATTAAGTGATAGGAATTCCTGAGTATTGATATTGGAAAATACTTGTAAAGTGTTGCATAAATATAAGATACTGTGTTGCTGTTGTGTAACCCTTGATTAAGAGGTTCCGAATTCGAATTGAAGAGATCCAGATAAATAAAATGAAACGTTATTTTATCCACTGTGTCATTCATTGCGCTGTGATTGGGGGCCGTCCGATTCTCTGCTGTGAGTGTAGAAAGCCCAGAAGACCCCAGGTATGTCCAAGACAAGACCCACCACACTAGAGTGTCACATGTGTATAAGAGAGTATGAGACAGGAAATGTGTGCAGGGCTGTATCTAGAGAGATTTTGGGGGGATAAGAATTGAGGAATTTCCCAACTCTGAAGACGTGAGGCTCAATTTGGTAATTATTATCCCTTTTCAAACGGTACCTTGCAGATCAATGATAAATACAGATTTGGATAAATGCAGAATACAACATTGTATTACATACTGGAGAGAGTGTTTTTTGTAGACGTCACTTGCGCACTGGGGGGGGCGGAGTTTGATACGTTTCTCAACCAGAATAGAGGGGCTGTTTCATCTTAAGACTTATTAAGTTGATGAATTCGGATGATGAATTCTTGTTGTAGCTATGTCATTACTGTTGGTTCTATAAGCAGTGGCGGGTGCGGGCCGAGGGGTGACACCAAAGTGCCGTCTTCTCAGTGACAGGAGCTGGGTGCTGCACTGTAGCATTACATGCAGCACTCGGCTCCTAACACAGTGAGGGAGCCAGCACTTCAGGCCGCGAGGCCACTCCCCTACCCACATAGCCACACCCCCATCCAGCAAGGTCATGCCCATTTTTTTAGCGGCGCGTGGCTTCGTCGTGCACATAACAACCCTCCCCACACCAGGTGTCACCTCAGGGAGGGACTCCACTGTCAATAAGTATATTTCATTTGCAAGAGTTCCTGTTATTGATTAATTGGATTTTGATTATTGGGATTGTTTGAAGACGTCCTTTGGTTTTAGTTATTTTTAACATTGTTTATTTTTTCATTTTTAATTGTATGTCATTTATTATTGACTGTAATAAATTATAATTTTATTTATAGTCACTGTTTCCGGAAAGCGCACCTTTATTGTTTGCGTTTCATATGTTGTGTTTGTACTTTTAATAATAATGTGCATGACACTTTCACCCTGTGGGGGCCCGGCAGTGCCTGGAAGGCTTCACTGAAGCCGCAAAGGCTGCTGCCGGTTCCCTATTGGCGGCAATGGAGACTGTATCGCTATTGCTATCTAAAGATGGCTAGAGAGCGATACAGTGACAAACAGTGTTATTCTTAGATTACCGCTGTTATGTTAAATATTGAAAGGATGACATAACCCCTTTATCGAGTGCTAAAGAGGTTATGTATCATTGATAAATGGAGCTTTATGGATGTAGTTTTGAAAATGTACTTTCTGGAAGAACACTGAGGTATGTAAATGTGTGGGAAGTTGTTGGACATGTAATATATAAGAGAATTTGGTGAACATGGGTGCAGGGCTTGTACTGTATATGATACAATATATAGATAAATGTTTTGAACACTTATCGAAACTGTTTGAGATAGTTTTGATTGTGAGATATTTCTTTCTCACAATAGACCTTGCCAGTAAATCGTCCAAGAATCACTGTAGGCAAACTTCTTTCTGACCTTTTCAGAAAACTTTGATGACTATATGGTGAGCCTGTGCTGCTCCCTACCTCTGGAACTATCTCCCTCTCCCTATCAGACTGGTCCGGCCCGAAATCCAGTGACCGCTGGACAAACAGGCGTCGGCGGTTCGGGCAGCGCGGTGCGGCGGCGGGAGACGGGGCTGGACGAGCTTGCATCTGAAAAGATTCAAGCTTGTCCAACCACCAGCGCGGATTTTGAATTTGGCGCCGCTGGCGAGCCAGTAATGGCTCGCGGGCGGACAGCCAATCCGAGTCTGGCACGGCGGGCCAATTGTGGCTCGCCGCGTCATGGCTCCGCCCCCTCGCGGCTCCATATATTAGGCGCCGCTGAGCGGGGCAAGTCAGTCCGTCGGCGGAGAGCAAGCCAGGAAGACCGTCCGCGGAGGAGAAGAGTTCCAGAGGCGCCGGAAGACTCCGTGCTCAACCCCTGAAGACGGAAGCGCTGTTGCTGGAGCAGGAAGACGGCGGCGGGCGGCGGTCAGCGGAGCCGAAGCTGAGGACGTGTTTGTCCGTGAAGGAAGGGGGATTGTTTTGTTTGATTCTCAGGGGCGGCGGACGACTCGTCAAGGTGACAAGGGGTCTAATGTGAGTATCTCTCAGTGTCTGTCTGTCTGTCTTTCATTGGAGCGTCCGATAGGGGATCTCTCACAATGGTGAGAGATCCAAACATTCTATACTTTCTCTTCCTCTGTCTGTTCTTCCCTTGAACACCGGTTAGGGGATCTCTCACAACGGTGTGAGATCCAAACTACACCTGAGTGTGTGAGCACTGTATAGGTGAAAACTGGGTAGCTGAGGCCCCGTGCCAATGATGACCATTCACCCAACCGGTGAAGGTCGCGTTCATCCCTAGCGGTTATTGTGTCACCAAGCATAGGAGGATTGTTATTGAATACCCCATTCTCTTACAGCTTCAGGCTGGTTTGAACCTGAGACTAAAACGGTGAAGAGGATCCGGATCGTAGATCAGTTGGCAATTTGGGAACGAGGGCTCTAGGACTCTGCCGCGGAAAAGTGGTGAGTGTTGGCTAACGAGTTATCGCTAGGGGCTCACACTACCTCGCTACAAATCTTCAAACGGGCTCTTAAGACCCACTACTTCACGAAAGCCTTCCAACCCTCATCATAACCTGCTGCTCCATGTTTCTTCCTGTCTACCCCATCTGTGTCACCCCTGTCTGTCTGCCACCCCCTTTAGAATGTAAGCTCTCACAAGCAGGGCCCTCTTCCCTCACATGCTTCTACTTCCCTCACTCATACGATCGTCTACTCCAAACTCCCCACAAGGGCACCTAACACTTGGTTGCTGACGCCCTGCTACTTTTGAGTGGTATGATCGCTATTGCAGCAATGTTTATAAACAAAATCCTTGTCCTGCCTTGTTTTGTACTGTAAGTTGCTGTTTTCTTGTTTGCTCATTTGTTTATGTACTTTGTAAGGCACTGCAGAACTCTTGTGGCGCCATATAAATAAAGTATAATAACAATAATAATAATAACTTGGTACATGTAAACCAGAATCATTCACTAGAGGAAATATGTTCTAACAGTAGCACTTATGTGACTAAAGGACAAAAGAATCTGAATACTCTATGCCAGTGATAACTGAACTTACCAGCAACCATAAGAGCACTTTCGGCTGTAACGGCAGCAGTAAAATTGCCATTCTCTATCCAAGACTGCTTCAAAGTACTGACTCTGAAATCCTGCCACCAGCCCATTATTAGAACACGTCTGATACCTGCAAATTAAAAATATTGCAATAATAAATACATTGGATGTCTATTATTTCTATATATTCATCATAATGAACATTTGCTTTGAAACTTAAAGGCAAAATGAAAGCGCAAACTTATAGCACAATTGAAAATCAAATTATTAATTTATGAATGTAGCTGTAAAAATGAAATATAGTTTTTGGTACAGTTTTTAGATGTTGAATCAGAAAATATGAGTTATAGTGACAAATGCAGTGTTTTGGTCATCCTTAAAGTGATTCTGAATAGTTAGAATGATACATTTTCGATCTTCTGATTATCAAATTCAGTTATTTATAAACAAGATATGACAAAAGTTTCTACATTTTGTTCTTTACATTCAGTGATTATCTCAGGAGGCCATGGCTGGAGGATTGGTACTGCACCACAGGATCCAGATACATTGTTGACAGTTACCATGTTGGCATTCACGAATGTCGACCCTGCAATGTTGACACCACAATATCAACAAGCTAAAAGGATAGAAGAATTCTTGGGTTCCTACCAATTTAAACTGCCCCCCTTTCCTCCGTCAAGAACAGGGAGTTGTCACTCGCTTTGACTCTGAGGGGTATATTTACTAAAGTGTGGGTTTTTAGAAATGGAGATGTTGCCCAAAGCAACCAATCGGTTTCTACTTAACATTTATCTAGCACCTTCTAGAACAGGGGGGGGGAACCTTTTTTCTGCTGAGGCCCATTTTGATATATATAACATTATTCGCGGGCCTGGTGCAGGCCACGTCCCCTCTGTCTCGGGCGGGGCCACAATCGCCGGTGTTTACACCAATGCCCTGGATCATCCTGAGGATGCTCCAGGGTGCTGTAAGGGCAGCGGTGTGACCGCCGGAAGTGTCCTAATGTCGCTCCAGGAGGCACTGCTGCATAGATTCTGGCTGTAGGGTGCCATTCTAGTCACTTGGCTAGCCAGATGAGGCTACCAGAAAAAAAGCTCAGAGGGCCAGACCAGGAGGTTCTAGAAGATAATAGCAAAAATTTGACTGGATGCTATGGGCAACATCTCCATTTCTAAAAAAACCCCGCACTTTAGTAAATAATATACACCTGATTCTCAGTGTTCAGCAGTGTCCTCCTTCTAGCGTTGGTGCTCTGCTCCTCCACATCTCTTCTTTACATAGGCACAGAGATGGTGCATGATGTGACATCATCACGTCGCGCGCGTACTAGGCCAGTTTGCATTTTATATGTAGGTAGGTGAGGCTGAGTTGGGGATTTACAAGGAAACTGTCCTCCCACTCCATGTTCCTTACCGGACGGACGCGCTGGCCATGATTACATTTAAACTGGCTAATGGGTGTCCGGTATACACTCGGACCACCTCATTCGGTTTGCGCGGGGATCTATAACATCATCTTGAGGAATCTGGCTGGCTGCCAAGGGTCCTGACAGGAGACGTAATTTTCCATACGAACTTCCGGAACGGTGTTCTGGAGCATTCTGGCCGAAATATAGCCCTGCTTTAAAGTATATTACCAACGGGCTAACTGGCAATTTTCAGTCTAGGGACAAGCAAGCAAGTAGCCCAGACCTTTCTACCAGCAAGCTGAAATAGAATAATGAGCAGGGGCGTATCTATAATGGGTGCAGGGTGTGTGCGGAACACGGGCCCATCTATAATGGGTGCAGGGTGTGTGCGGAACATGGGCCCCTGGGTCCAGGGGGGGCCCCACACCCTGCACCCATAGCATTATTTACCTCTGCGGAGTCCCACGTCGGTGCGCTGTAAAAACGTCTGGAAAATGGGCGCCGCTGCCATTTTCCCGTCTTTTGCGCATGGAAGTACAGGGAAAATGGCCGCTGCAGCCATTTTCCCGGTGACCAGCGCATCCTCTATAAACTGGGCGCAGTCTAGGAGGAGGAGGGGGCCCGTGTCGGAGACTGCACACAGGCCCCCTCCTCTCTAGAAACGCCCCTGATAATGAGTATGACAAAAATACTTGCAGGCATCATATGTTTAATGTGGGTGTGGTTTAAATAGCCAATGAAATATATTTAACCTTGTTATGTCAAAGAGCTATAAAAGAGTAGCCTGTTCTAATGGTCTATATTCAATACAGGGAGCATTACAGTGACCTACATACAACACAGAGAGCATTATAGTAACCAATATACAATAAAGGGACCATTCTTGTGACCTACATAAAATACAGGGAGCATATAATAAGCAATATACAGATATTCTACTGTAGTTACCTATATGTATCTATAATAAAGTTGTAATGGTTGTGTCTGTATATAGATTTTTTTGGGGAGAAATGTACTCCTTGGGACTGTGTATGAACTATGGAGAAAAAAAAAATCGGAATTTTTGTTTGTTTGTGTGATCATTCTGGCATCATACGAACACTACCAAATGAATTTGGATTGCATTTTAAATATTGTATAGCTTAGTCACCAAGAAAGAAACTGAGGTATGTATTATATCAATGTGACGTCAGGGAGAGGAACAATACAGGAAAAACCAGACGCCTGACACACGGCGCGTGCAGCGTGCGGGCTCCTCAAGCCAAAAATGACGATGTATATAAATATATTTTTTTGGAACAATTATACTTTTAGAGACGGAATTTGCACAGGCTCCTCAAGTCCAAAATAACTATATATAAATATATATAGTATATAGTGAAAGGATGGCAATTGGGGTCTCAACAGCACTTCTAATAAATAACAGGCACAGCCAGGATATATTGTCAGACTATATATCCTGGCTATGCCTGTTATTTATTAGCAGTGCTGTTGAGACACTGAGTGCCATCCTTTCACTATAGACTACATCTATCTGCTAGAGAAGCACCTGAGCATGCTGTGGTGGCTGGGGTGAGTGCTGGATTATCTCTATTACCTATATAAATATATATATATATATATACAATACATGCATGTATTGCACACCATGAACGCTAACAGTTATATATTTATGCATATATAAATACATAGATATATATGTCAAGATCTCAGGAAAATCCAAATATATATTAAGCACTAATCATACAGCTTATCTTGACTCATAAAGTTGGAGTATACATGTCAATCCAGTAGATGGTGCACCAAGACAAATAATACATATCAAAGTCACTACTCATGTTACTTGCAACCTTTCAGAGTTACTGTAGGTTAAGTAGAAACGGATTTGGGATCTACAAGATAGTGCAGCTGGACTTCCAGCGCACAGCATTGCACTTGAAGTTGGTGTTCTGATCATGCTTCTGTGGAACTTTACTCCGCCCAAGTTATGCAACAGAACCCACCTTAAAGTGACTGCTCTACAGAGGAACCTAATTGAGATACAGATTCTAAGTGCCTGCAGTTTGACGACCAACAAGTCACAGGTACAAATGCTCAGGGCTGCAGGTATAGATCTCAGGACTAACTGCTTTTCCCATGGGCAGCTTTACGTTGCTTGCTCACAAGTATGTAGCCCCAAGCATCTTTTTGGGGTAATCAATGAAGAAAAAAATTAAAATATTGTTTACAAAGACATTTTGTGATCAATGTCTACAATATTAAATATACATCACAATATTAGATGCCACTACTGTCTTTTTAACTAACTAAAATTAGTTCCTGTGAGCAATATCAGACATTCACACGAGCGAAGCTGCAGGCAAGAGATAGTATAAAATACAAAAGTTTTTGGTGGTGTACAGTATAATTTGCATTTATAAGACTTGGATGGTAATATAATCATCAGACATAATGATATTTATTTATAAAGGCACTGGTCATAGATCATGACAAATCCTAAACATTATGATTAATAAATGTAGTTAGTAAAGTCCCAAACTACTGTATATGTAGAAAAAATAAAAATAATATTACTTGCTTGGCACAGAAACATATTTATTTACACAGTAAAATGGTGCTATTCACAGAAATGTGTTCGGCATTTTCATTTGTAAAATTTCTATCAGCCGATGTGTACGATTTGTGTACGATTTCCCTTGAAACTCTCCCCAGCACCTCTGCACACGATCTCCACATGATCTGCACACAATTTGGTGTCCAATCTTCAAACGATCTTCCTGCATCCAGAGTTTCACAGTGCATCGTGTCCTAGATTGTCAGATCTGCCCTACTGCTCGGCAGATCTGAAGATGCGATGTGCGACCAGCGGGGACGCGCATCGTGATCGTGAGTGGGGACTCACGATTTACTCACGATTTGGCCATATTTTACACGATCTGTCATTCCAATGTGTCGGAATCGGCCAGATTGGGTAAAATATCGCTATGTGTGTGGCCAGAATCAAGCTTGCAGTAATCAGCTCAAAATTATATTGCCTCATTATAACTCTGACATCTCTGAACAGCTAAGCGAAATGCCAATAAAACATTATGATCATGGGCATGTTATAATAGGTAAATGAGTAAGAAAATTCTGTGTTAACATCAATTTTAAAAACAGCTCTAATAATAAGTTTATCTCTTTTCCAATAGATGGCGGTGATGAGTTAAACATCAGCCGCTAGTCAACTGGTATTCCATACAGAACAAACAGTAAGCAAGTTATAACAATGTTTGGGTTTTGTATTGCTTAATTGGTGTTTGGACAGGTCATATCTTGCAGGAAATGGTTGTTGTTTGCTTATAATTTACTGCACCTACTGAATGAAACACGAGTTCTGGATGAAGAAATAATTTCTGCATCTGGTAGAAAGATAAGTGGAAGATGTTACATCTGTACAGTTGCCAGACACAATTAGAGGCTTTTATTTAATTAAAACAAAAGAAATAGAAATACATTTTTTATTTTCTCATATGTGTAATTTGCAAACGGATTAGCTAGAAGCAGGTTCTGTGCAGTTAGCATTAACTTTTGTCTTTCTCTACATCTTTATTAAATATAGCTCTCTAGTTATCAAGTTTACAATGCTGTGTTTTTCTTTGTGCCATCCATTTCTTTGTTAAAAAAAAATATATATTTTTTAAAAATCTATTTATACTTTCCTTTGATAGATAATTATAATTTTAAATTGTACAAATATCATAAGAATCTATTTAAAATGAATATGCTATGCAAGTATATTGCAACATACTGGGAACATACTGTATATATGTTATAGCGCCTGCCCCTCCTGGCTCCACCCTGCGCACCTCTCTGCTTTTCCTGTTTTCCCCTCAGGACACCACATTCTGATACCTTAAACTCACTTGCAGGAACACACACACATAAAGGGGAAGGGAAAAGCCACTTAATGATATAGAGGCCCGGTAACTTATGACCTAAACCTGGCTGTGGATAGTGTGGGTAAGTAAGTGGTTTGTTCTATATACAGCAATAGGAAAAGGTGTACTGTGGTATAATTGTGAAGCTTTAAGGCTTAAATGTAAAAAAAAGGTACCCTTGAAGCAGGACATAAACTGAAGAATACAATATCATATACCACATATTGAAGCCTGACAATATAATTTGAAATGCATTCATCTATTTAATAATATTAATAATAATTAGCAGTGTGACAATATACTGGTATTAACTCTTGGTGGTAGTTCCCCATGACCAGGACTGTTTTAAGACTAGAGGGGGCCAATGCGTAGGTGCCCGTGGGCCCCCTCCCGATGAAAAAAAAGCTGGCGCCAGATGTGCAAAGAAACAGAGAGACTCTAGCAGCTGTGACTGAGGGCCTGATTCAGGGTTGGGAATAACAACTGATCATCTTGGTGAAACCATGCTGCACTGCAGGTGGGGCAGATTTAAAATATGCAGAGAGATTTAGATTTGGGAGGGAGGTGTCCAAACTAACATGTAAATTGTAGAGTAATAATAAAGCTGTGCAGTATTTGTGGGCTACATGCAAAAGCAGCCAGTATTTACACTACATGCAAAAAAATTATGTATTTCCACCCCTTGCATTGCAACATGGTTTGTCCAGGTATACAGTTAATGCTATTTCTCTCTCTATTCCCAAATCTGAATCAGGCTCTGAGTCTTCTATGCTACCGCCATATTCCTGTTGAATACGTCAGAAATATGGGACCGGTGTCATAATTCTGAAGACATCATCGGAGAAGGTAGCGGGAATGGGTGCAGACATAATAAATACTGTATGCCGATGCTCATGACAATAACCCTAATATACAAGTTTATAGTCTTCATTTTTGAAGAATGTGTTGCAGTAATAAAATGGTCTCAACACATGGAAAGGTTTATAGCATTCCTCAACTAGTGTAGTGTACCCACTACACTACACTACACTACAGCAAAGTTGTCCCTTAAATGACAGTCACTACTGAGTTCTTTGTATGGTAAAATTAGGTGAGGTAGAAGCATACTTGCAAACTCTCCCTGATTGCCAGAGAGACTCCCTGAAATAGCAGCAATCTCCCTGTCTGCCTGAAGAGTCCAGCAATCTCCCTCATTGTACCTTACCCCCATTATATAGCTGTTATATACTAGAAAAAACAGAGATAGATAGCATTTCCCTGCATTGGTTATAGGGCACAATGATCCCTATGGCTAAATGCATTTTCTGAAAAGTATCTATCAGTGTGGTTTCATCAACACATAGATATTAGTAACTACTTTAGGGCTAATTTACATCTTTTTACATCAATTTTATGACACACCTCTCAGATGTAGCAGTACACGCCCACTTTAATGCGCACTCATAGGTGATGCTTTCACAATCTCCCTGAAATGTTTTTTCAAAAGTAGGCAAGTATGGGGAAAAGTAGTCCTAGCAGCATAAGGCAGTACAAGGAATGACCTCTTTTCCCTGAGGGAATATAGCTCTGGGTGTGAGGAGGTGTAGTGTTAGGCAAATAACTCACTCATTCAGTGAACAATGACCAGCTATGGAAACTTGTGGGGTCTGTTAATATAAATCAACTATTTGGAATGCCATGCAGTGGCTCTCCTTGTCATATGGCATTGTGCTGGGAGCAACAGTAATATCAGCAGCCAGGGGTGTAACTCCCAGAGACAATGGAGGCGCCTGCCTCCGGGCGCTAAGCCCTGAGGGGGCTCCTCCATCTATAGCATGCAGCACTTATGTGGTTCATAGAGATAAATGAGTGGGACCACTGCAGCAGTCACCCACTGCTGCTGCAGCACTGAAAGGCTCTATCCCCGGAGCCCCGCTAACACCTGCAATAGGGTATAGAAAGGCTCCCGCCTGATAACCCCAGACAGCGCTGCAGCAAGCAACGGTTCATACGCCACTGTTGTGCACAGTGAACTGGGACCCGAGATACTTCTCTGATCTCCTATCTCAGGGATCATCAGTACAGAGAGCCACCTGCCGGTGACCACTGATGCTGCATCACAACAAACGGTGGCTCACCAGCATATGTTGCTGCAGATTCGGCTGAAACTCGGTGAGTCTGTCTGACTCTAACCCACGAGCCGTTGTCACACAGAGTACCTGGAGCCCTGGAACAAAATGTACATAGGCATAATTGTAAATGAGTGTCTGTGCCTGATTCAGCGCTGCCAAGGCTAACCTTGTAAAAGCTACAGCGAAACACATGTTAGTGTCCTGCTGTGCATCAGATGTCACATGTACAAATTGTGAATACTGCATATATGTTTGTACTTATGCACTAACTTTAGGAGAACTATCCCTGCGTCATGATTTTGCAGGACCCTGGGGCGTAGCAGCGCTAAACATTCTCTCATATACAGTTATGCCTGATATGTAAATTATCATACACTTCTAATCCCCATAGAATCAAATTCACATATTCTATTTAAGTGAATATACAGTCAGGTCCATAAGTATTGGGACATTGACAGAATTTTCAGATTTTGGCCTCTATTCACCACCACAATGGATTTGAAATGAAACAAACAAGATGTGCTTTGACTGCAGACTTTCAGATTAATTTGAGGGTAATTACATCCAAATTGGGTGAACGGTGTAGGAATTACAACAGTTTCAATATGTGCCTCCCACTTTTTAAGGGGCCAAAAGTAATGGGACAATCAACTCAAAAGCTATTTCATGGACAGGTGTGGACTATTCCCTCGTTATTTCATTATCAATTAAGCAGGTAAAAGGTCTGGAGTTGATTCTAGGTGTGACATTTGCATTTGGAATCAGTTGCTGTCAACTCTCAATATGAGATCCAAAGAGCTGTCACTATCAGTGAAGCAAGCCATCATTAGGCTGAAAAATCAAAACAAACCCATCAGAGAGATAGCAAAAACATTAGGTGTGGCCAAATCAACTGTTTGGAACATTCTTAAAAAGAAAGAATGCATCGGAGAGCTCAGCAACACCAAAAGAGCCGGAAGACCACGGAAAACAACTGTGGTGGATGACAAATGAATTATTTCCCTGGTGAAGAAAAACCCCTTCACAACAGTTGGCCAAATCAAGAACACTCTCCAGGAGGTAGATGTATATGTGTCAAAGTCAACAATCAAGAGAAGACTTCACAAGAGTGAATATAGAGGGTACACCACAAGATGCAAACCATTGGTGAGCCACAAAAACAGGAAGACCAGATTAAAATTTGCCAAACAACATCTAAAAAAGCCATTACAGTTCTGGAACAACATTCTATGGACAGATGAGGCAAAGATCAACTTGTACCAGAGTGATGGGAAGAGAAGAGTATGGAGAAGGAATGGAACTGCTCATGATCCAAAACATACCACCTCATCATTGAAGCTTGGTGGTGGTAGTGTCATGGCGTGGGCATGTATGGCTGCCAATGGAACTGGTTCCCTTGTATTTATTGATGATGTGACTGCTGACAAAAGCAGCAGAATGAATTCTGAAGTGTTTCGGGCAATATTATATGCTCATATTCAGTCAAATGCTTCAGAACTCATTGGACGGCGCTTCACAGTGCAGATGGACAATGACCCGAAGCATACTGCAAAAGCAACCAAAGAGTTTTTTAAGGCTAAAAAGTGTAATGTTATGCAATGGCCAAGTCAATCCCCTGACCTGAATCCGATTGAGCATGCATTTCACTTGATGAAGACAAAACTGAAGGGAAAATGCCCCAAGAACAAGCAGGAACTGAAGACATTTGCAGTAGAGGCCTGGCAGAGCATCACCAGGGATGAAACCCAGCGTCTGGTGATGTCTATGCGTTCCAGACTTCAGGCTGTAATTGCCTGCAAAGGATTTGCAACAAAGTATTAAAAAGTGAAAGTTAGATATAGGATTGTTTAGTTTGTCCCATTATTTTTGGCCCCTTAAAAAGTGGGAGGCACATATAGAAACCGTTGTAATTCCTACACATTTCACCTGATTTGGATGTAATTACCCTCAAATTAAATCTGAAAGTCTGCAGTTAAATCACATCTTGTTTGTTTCAAAGCCATTGTGGTGGTGAATAGAGGCCAAAATATGAAAATTCTGTCAATGTCCCAATATCTATGGACCTGACTGTATATATTTACACACAAACACACACACCATATTTGTTTTCCCTTTGTTTGATTTTTGGGGGGGTCACCAAACTCTAACTTGCCTCCGGGCGGCTGGGATGAATTTACGCCCCTGTCAGCAGCAGAGACCTGAAATAACAGCAATGAAACAGGACATGCAGCAGACAATTCGATCACTCTTGGATTCTCCCTTGATCTTCGGGTTCTGTTAGGGACCTCTTATTTTCTTAGTGCTGGTGTGTTGGTTTTTCTATTGCTCTGGCTGTTTCTGTTTGTGCTTGTGGAGGACCTGGACCTGTGCCTCTCTTGCAGCAAGTGTAGGACTCCTGACAAGTAATTCTCTGACTATAGTAGACTCCTGGCATAACAGTCTTGAAGCCTTTCCTTACAGAAAGATGGCCTTTGTTCACCAAACTTTGACTGCAAGTGTAATAGCTCTGTTTGTTATTAATGCAGCTTGTTCCATGATACTGACCGGTGAATCTTTCTGCAAGGTGAAGTGTCGCTCTTATCTCTCACTTTCTAAGGTCTCTTTTTACTACAATCCGCATTAGTAATGCAGATTGTAGTGTGATACTAATGACTGAATTCTCATTGCGAATTCAGGCAATATCACAGGGATTTACTACAAATCCCTTGCAGGGACAGAGCTTGCGATAAATCTGTGTCCGTGCGAACCCACTCCACACACTTATCACGACCGTTGCTAAGCCCCGCCCCCCTATCGCGTACCTCACCTCCCTTAATTACACTTACCTGCAGTCATCGGTGCCCTGGTGATGTCCTCCGTGGCTCCGGTCAGCTGACATCCCATACTGCACTGGGTCTCAGTCAGGTGACGACCAGGCCTGCTGTCCCCGTTAGGGCGGAGCAGGAGTCTGGTAACTGGGGGAGACCCTGGATAATGCCACCTCCAGGTGGCGTTATTATCACAGGGCCTCCCTAGGTATCTTTTTCACATTTTATTTTTGGTAACCATGGTCGGATCACATTTCCCATTACAATTATGGGAAATGCGATCTGCTTACTAAAAATAAGTGATACTTAGGGGTTGGAGTAGAATTTTACGAATTCTACTCCAATTGCCCTATAATAACTATAGGTGATACTAAAATAATGTGAAAAGGGTGTGAAAACACCCCTTTTCACTTTATTTTAATCAAAATAATGTTAATAAATAGAGCCCAAAGTGTGATAAAAGGCCTGATTTGGAGATGGACGGAATTGCAATAGCAGTTACAACATTTGTAACAGCCACTTCTGCAAATTGATACTAATACTGTAGCCGATGGGCTTCCTACTGAGACGCGCTGTGGCTCTAATCCGACAATGTGCGCAATTAGTTGCACCAGTAATAGGGTAACCATCGGGATGCATGTGCTGTGAATCTTGGATGCATGCGCAGGATTAAAACATTAAGCAATTCCGTCCTCCTCTGAATCAGGCCCAAAGGTTCTGTTGCCTACTGACTATCGTATTTACACAACTCACACAGTCTGAGTTACCTGTCTTCCCCAGCAGCCCGTTAGCAAGGGTTGTGCAGGCTTTCTGCCGTAACTAGACTTGTTGGTGCCCTGTGCCAGAGAGAGCATTGGTGCCCCCCTCCCCCATTTTTTAAATAGGGACATAAGATAGTGCACCTGAAAAAGGGCCATGGCCTCATGGGGAAGGGCCAGGGAAGAGATAGGGGAGGCCAGGAGATGCTGAGGTTAAAAGAAGAGGAAGCTACAAGTGAGACTGATAATAAACAGAAAAATTTACAGGCCCAAACAGCGCTCCCTGCCCTGCGGTGCCATGGCACAGGTCGCACTACCCTAGTTTCGGCCCTGAGCAGGCATATAGACATTGTTTCTTCTCAGAGTTTGGCCTTGGACCCGTCTAACTACACGTTCTTCCTCCTCTTATTTATTACATTCTCTTCTGTGACTTTGGAGGCATCTGCCTTTTCAGCCTTCATACAGCATGGGGGTGCTGGAAAGTGTACATTTTAGCAGCTACACTGCACACTTCTGACTGGAACTGAGCCCACGCCACCATGTCATTCCCCACTGGAAAGCACTGGGTTTATGGATTACACTTGAAATAATACTGTTGCATGAAATTGCCTGTTGAATATTTTGAAAAAACTCAAAAACACACAAAGTAGAAAACAGCCGAGTTGCAGTGATTTCTTTTTTCCAGTTCTGCTATGGTCCTCAACTTGTACAAGTGTGACAAAATTTCCATTAATGCGCAAAATGCCAGTATTTGTGCCGGATCACCAGCCAGGGAGGAGTTGGGCAGAGTAACTAACTATGGAGTACAGGCACCATTGCACTTACTTCATGGAACCAATTTTTACTTTGAGGTGCGAGAATATAGAAATGAGAAATTGGTAGAGTGGGCACATTATAAGACACACATCTTGCTGTATTGATGGGCACATAGCCATTCCCATTTTCAAAAGGACTTGATTTTAGCACCAATCCTAACCCAGCATATACAGGGGTTTATGGGCCTGATTCAGAGCCTCTCGTAAGCGGCCGCTCGTTCGGTCTGAGCGATGTTCGCACAACTGCACATGCGTATGGGTCGTAATGCGCATGCGCACACCAGTCATTGCAGTCGGAAATCGAGCGCTCGCAAAACAGCGAGGGGCTGCAAGCCGGGATTTTTGTCAGTGTAAATAGATACACCTGGGTCCAGGGACCCGGGGATCCAACTCAGGTAGTTTGCAGGGTTGACCATGGGTCGTTCCTGTGTCACCCTGCAATGTAAATTGCACGATCCGGGTCACGATGACCTGGATCGTGCCGCATGCCGCCTTATTGGCCGGCTTCAGTGGTGCTTTGAGATGACATCATCTCCAAGCATCCACTGCAACTAGCGCCGGCTAAGCAGCACGGAACAGCGCATACCTCCCTTTCTCCCTGCCTCTGGATCGCTGCGGAGTGAGATAAGAGGGGAGGGGGAGGGAGGGGAAGAAGAGCTGCTCATCTGCACCGGAAGAGCCGGGCCAGTGGTAATCCTGCTCCAGTGTGAACGGTGCCCGGGTCGGCGCCTCAGTGTAAAAGGGGTCTGTCCCGGGTCTGAACCGGGTCAGAAATGTGTTCCAAATCCTGGGTCAGACCCAGGACATTGGTATAAAAGGAGTATTAGTAAATAAATCCTTTAATCTCATTCTATACATTTAATGGAGGCTCATTTCTAGAAACTCTTGGTTCAATGTAAAAAAAAACTTCAAACATGCAGAAGTGTAACAAGTAATAAGTGTGGTCACGACTTGCCAAGTCTGTCATAATTTAATTTGATTCATAAATAAGCTAAACCAAACAGTATTATAGGAGAATACCAAAAAATATTCATTTAATTAAAGCTGTGGTCCTAAGCATAGTAGTTTGGCCTTTTGATGTGACATTTAAACTTTTGCACAATGCTCCTCTCCGCATTTTTATGCTTTCCCAAAATAGCACTCGGTTTCCTTTCCAAATATATGATTGACTGCCAGAGATAGCTGCAGGGAAGGAAATGTAGCACTACCAACCCATGTTGTTAGAAGATCCAGCACCTGACGACACAATTGTTTTCAGCTGAAGCACAAGTGGTTGGGGGGGTGGAGGAGGTGGCGCAATTAGAGTGCTCTGGAGCACTTTTCTGGCAGCCGAACAAGGTGTTTAGGTATTTTATCAAGTGACTGTGCTAATTTTATGTTCCATCAGACAGGACAGTATGTACGGATCCTCTGTGATCTGCACTGTGACACTGGTAACAATACCATGTCCAAGGTACTGTGGATTCCTGGTAGAAAATGGACTCATGTATATGTAGATGTGGAGATGTACTCCAGTGCAGTAACCAGCACTGGTATCAAGTGTCTGATCCCAGCACCAGAATAGAGAGGTGTGCAAGGAGATGTGTCCCTAGCGGGACACATCAGTGGGCAGTGCTGGGACAGTATGTTTGTCCCAAATGCTGTCCGAGTAAATAGCAGCAGCGGGTGAGACTTAGCTTGGGGTGTGAGCTGATTGAAGCTCGCCACCTGGTAGCCTTGATGCGGCACCAGTTTGAATATGGTGCCTGCCATGGCATGCTAATCGCGGTCAGCCAATTGCGGCTAGCCGCGCCATGGCCCAACCTGCCCACGTAACGTGGAAGAGCCAATTTGGCTGCGGCAGTCCAGTACCCCAATTGATATGTTTGGGCATCAGGCCCAGTTAATTGTAAAGTGTCCCGCTGGTAAACCTGGGCAGCAGGCGCAGTTAAAAGGATAGAGTGTGGGCAACTTTTTGCTCTCACCCTCCGGTAGTATCCTTTCCCTCTCAAGGGAAAACTGTCAGGCACCCACTTCCCTAGCGTTGCTCACCAGCAGTTGCCATACCCCCAGCATTAGAGAAGGAGCTGGCCAGCTCTCTGTAGGCAGGTAATAAAAACATTTAAAGAAACAGTGTCATTATTTAACATTGTGATCTGTAATTATTAGGAATGCTATATCCGTGCAGAGTAACTTTGCTAGAATAAACTGTGTACTATAGGTTGTGTTAAAGAGTTGAGGGTTGTTGTTAATATACATAAGTGTAGTAGTGTGACACATCATAGTTTAGGATAGGGATCTGTATGAGAGTGAGTGGACAAAGATCAAGGAAAGTCACAGTGAGAACCATCAGTGTTTGTTTGTATATCCCTGTCTATGCACTCCAATCTACAAACCAAGGGAGGGACCTTCATTATGGGCATTTAGATTGAAAAAGTCCTGGGACCGGGGCGAAACGCGTTACTGCCCTCTGTCCCATTGACACTCCTGCTGTCTCCGGCCTCATGCTACCAGTACCTGTCCTGCACCTGCCGCTTGTCCTTGTGGTGTGGGGATTTCTAACAAGTCGCGGCCGCACCTTCTTCCACACGCTCCATCTGTCCCCAACACCGCTACAGGCTCTGTCCATCCAAATGGCTCTCTCACACCACATGTGAGTCGGACACGGAGTGAATACCGGATCACCCTACTAGCCTGAGACCTCCATGCTGGTCGCCTCTCATTATTTCACCTTCTATAGACCTACCATTGTGATGCTCCAAGGTTACCTCCGTATACAGCGGCTTGTGGTAACATCTTCAGTTCCGTGTCATTCACTCTACACGGACATCATTACAGCACAGTGGACACTTTGTTACCAACACAGGTACTATTTATTCACTTCTGAGTCACAATATTGCAACTGTTGCACTTGACTGTTTATCAAGTTACAAACTATAGATGCATTGTCCGGGACACAGTACAGCTTGACAACTTTATACAATTCAATCATTACTATTTTTATTATTTGTATTTATTTATGTGTTTCATCTTTTACCTTGCATATTTATGTTATGTTTTATGTATATCTGATTATTTATTAGATATTTGTATATTCTTTAATTAGCGCGGTATTTCCTCTTTTTATGCCCTCCAATGAGCCATGCACTCCAGTGCAATGTTGAGTTTCATCTGGTGGTCAAGTACCCATAGGTGCAAAAGTGCCCATAGGTGAGACTCGGGATCTGAGACCACAAGTGCCAGTGTTGATTTTCACATAAACCGGATCCTTGCATGTGAGTGGTTCCCTGTTCGATAGAGCATGTGAGTCAGCTTGTGGAAGAACAGCTCTCACATCCTCTCTTTCTCCTAGACCTCCTCCTTCGTGTCAGAATCCAGTTTCGACGCAGCAGGCGACACCATGCATGTCCCTCTTACACAAGTTTGAGAGTAAAAAGGACAAAGTAGTCCATTTCCCGCAAATGATAGGCCAAAATATACAAAATGTTCAATATGACCTTAATACTTTGCCGGATTTACACTGTCGATACAAACTACCCTAAAGTATGTGGACTCCTCCCTATTGGAGAAGTATCTTCAAAGCTTCTATATCATGCTAGCCCTGGACATGCCAGGATACCAAATAATTATTAATTACGCCAGCTGTCCCCTTCAACCTTGCTCATTAGACCACAGGTTCTCAAACTCGGTCCTCAGGACCCCAAACAGTGCATGTTTTCCAGGTCTCCTCACAGAATCACAAGTGAAATAATTACCTCCATCTGTGGATCTTTTAAAATGTGTCAGTGAGTAATGACTACACCTGTGCACCTGCTGGGTGACCTGGAAAATATGAACTGTGCGGGGTCCTGAGGACCGAGTTTGAGAACCACTGCATTAGACTTTGCAAATCCACAGTGGCTCACGAGTGCAAATTAGCTTTTTTGATTTTTTTAACAAGTTCTAACATTTAAAAAATTCCTATGAATCTTAAAACTTTATAACTGATTTACTGAACTGGTTCGAGACTCGAACAGTGACCCCCAGTTAATTGAATATTGTGCCACCTCACAGCTGGGTCCAGATTGAAACATGTCTTGATGACAGCTTCCCTGTTTGGTCTACTCAGATCAATTAGGTCTGTTCTGTCAAGTAACTATCCTATTTTCTGATATTCCTGCCAAACTTGGTATTATAGCATTGTCAGTTCCAGAGGTGGGGCTGCAGCTCAGTCCAAAATTCAAATAAGGGATAGAGCACCATCAGGGTAATTTGTTATCTAAAATATGAAATGAGTACAATACTGTTGTTGTCATCCATACATCCATAGGCTGATAAATAGCATATCCAATAAATGCTTTGTGTATTTTAAATCAATAAATAGAATGCTCTCCATTTTGCATAACTGGTCCCGAATATTTTATGTATTCTATAGAATTCACTAGAATGTACTCTGGGTCTTATTCAGGTTGGATTGTTTGTGCTCTGTACATGCATATGAATCGCAGTGTACATGCACGAACCGGCCGCTGTGATCAGGAAGCCATCGCAGTGAGCACGCGGTGACTTCAATGGTGGGAACTGCTCATTGGCTGAGAGGCGGAAGGATCGCCTCTCTCAGCCATTGAGCGCTCAGTGGCGGGGTTTCCATAGTGTTACCCTGCCACTGAGCTCTCATTCGGGAAGTACTGCCAAATCGTGTAAAAAATCACATCGTGTATGGGCACCTTTAGAGGCATTTCAGCCCATTGATGTTTGACCAGATCCCACAATGCAATTGGTAAAATTAGCATCTACCATAACATACTTTCCAGGTCTTCGCACACATTCGTCTTGCAATGCAGTTAGATGATGCATGCCAGGATCTTTTGAATTTGAAACCCAGAGCTTGTTGTTGGTCACTTCTATTAGAGAAACTTTAAACTGGAAAACATTATTCATTCACATTAATCAAAGTATAACCAACAGGGAGCAGGGATTTGTGTAATCTACAGGAGATCGGTATCATATGATAAACAACTGATATGCATAAATAGGCCTTATATATATTTAGCACTAAAATTACTTATCCTTTCACACAACAGTTCTTCTGAATTATCCATTTCGATTATGACTTTGGGATATGACAGGTTTCAGCTTGAAAATGCTGTGTGAATCACTGGTTTTGTGGAAAGCAGAAACACCCCTGCAATGGCTGAGTCATTGTGTGTGCTAACTCACATCTTAGCTTACTTCTGTTGTACAAAAAACAATATATACAGTATGTTATGAGTTTAACTTTATATAAATGACATAGGGCCCATTATGCACGCAATCGGCCGGTTGTTGCGTTCTGCACATGCATATGCATCACAGTGCACGAACCAACCACTGCAATCAGGACTACGCAGACCCATCGCAGAGCGACTGACAGGAAGCACCATTCGGGGGTGGTGACAGGGGGGTGGTCGGCGATACGCAGGTGTGCCAGTGCATTTGAACACCGTTACAGGGACATGCATAAATTATCCACTGCAGCTTGGGGACCCATAGCGTGCGATGAAGTTAGCAATTCCTGAGTCTGAGGTCTGAGCTTGTGCAAGAGTGCGTGAGGCTCCGATGATACTCGATAGTACGGATGGTTTTGCAGTCTTGCTGAACATTACAGATGTATGTAAGGTAAGGTGGGCATCCTTGTGTTGTGCTGCAACGGCATAGTGGATTAGCATATTATCGCAGTGAGACTGCGTGGCGTAATCACTCTTGCAGTTGCGATCGGCAGTGAACCAGGACCACAGTTTGGAATTCAATTAATTTAATAATCACCCTTTAAACAAACTGGATTTCATCTGGTGAATCCATAAGAGAGACCCTGATCTCCCTGATATGGTAAATAAAAAAAGAATGATATAAATTTGCCAATGGTAAATGCCACCTTATTCAATTTACACCCATACTAATCATATGCTGCTCAGTATGTTTTGCATGTACTTACATTAATACATTTGGAATCAAAGCCGAGAGCAATAATGTTAGCAAGCCACAAAAAAAATACCATATATTAATTTTGTTTTATCTAACTACTACAGTGCTACAGTAGCTGCCCAATAGTCCAGAGACAACCAAACACTCTCCGGACGCTGGTCTCTGCTGCCAAATGAATGAGGTATGACTACACAGGAAACCAGAGCCGTCACTAGACATTTTGGTGCCCTGTGCTAGAAAACGCATTGGCGCCCCCCCACCCCCACCCCCTCGGCCAAAAAAAGGGACATGGTCTCACAGGGATGGGACACAATAGTAATCCCAATTTAAATGACACAACACAGTATTGTCCCTTAATCACGTTACACCACACAGTAGTACTCCTTATATATTCCACACAGTAATGCCCCTTACACGTTATACCACCCAGTAATCCCCTTTTACATTATTTCACACAGTAATGCCCCGTACGCATTCTGTTACACAGTAATTCCCCTAACACATTATGCCACACAGTAATGCCACTCGCAGTTACAAGGAGAAGGTTGGAAAGTTGAAGGGTGTAGGGGTATAACACTTGCATTGGGGGCAGTTACAGGGTGTAGCGGGGCAGTTACAGGATGCATAGGTGCAGATGTACGTGGGTGCACTTATTGCATGCAGGGGTATAGTTGCATGGATGTGGGTGCAGGGGTGTCACATGCATGGGTGATAGTTACACGGTGCAGGGTGGGAGTTACAGGATGCACTTATAGGGTGCAGGGGTGTAACTTGCATGAGGGCGATTACAGGTGCAGGGGTGTCACTTGCATGGGTGATAGTTACACGGTGTAGGGTGGGAGTTACAGGATGCAAGGGTGTAACTTGCATGAGGGCTATTACAGGGTGCAGAGGTGGCAGTTGCATGGGTGCAGTAACAGTGTGCAATGGTGATAGTTGCAGGTAGGGCAGTTGCAGGGTGTGGGGGTTTCAGCTGCAGGGGGAACAGTTACACTGTAAAGGGGTGGAAGGTCCAGGAGTGGCACAGGGTCCAGGGGTTGTAGTTACAGGGTGCAGGCATGAATGGAACTGCGGGGGGCATCTGTGTGCAACCATTTATTACTAGATGTCAGCACCCTCTCCCTAGCCCTGTACTAACCCCCCTTTCTTTGCTCCATCTCTACCTGCTGCTTCACCATTTGGCTTTAGTGGCCAGGGGAGAGAGGGTTACTTACTACTGCTGCTGCTGTAGAGGGAGGAAATGGCCACACAGTTCTACAGGAGCCAGGAGGAGACCGGAGCTAAAGATGATGCACCACCTATGTGGTGACTGGAGGAGCTTTGTCTTGTGAGCGCTCCTCCGCGCTGCGGACTGTTGACAGGTGCTGGGCTGGCAGGCTGCCAGTGCCTGCTATAATAGCCGGTAAATGACATGTGACTCGGGGGCGGGGCTATAAACACCCTTCGGCCCCACACAGTCCGGCTGGCCAGTGCCTTTGAGAAGGAGCTGAGCCACCGGGCGGCGGGCGCTCCGCTAGTAACAATATACAAGCGGGCGTCAAGCAAATAGATATTGCCGATGTGGCCGGTTCCGCCCCCAGAGCAGCTGCGCTCTGTGCGACGGCATCGGCTGCACCATCCTAGCTACAGCCCTGCAGGAAACAAACAGGGCTTAGAAGAATATCTAGCTCATCACATTGGCATACAGCTCATACTGCACAGACTAAGGGCCCGATTCAACGCAGTACGCAATTTTGCAGCATCTGCGGCCTCATTGCATGCTTGGAAATAAATGCAGATCTCCTCCTTTATGTACAGTTGGCCACACCTATGGCACCGCTCCCTATACATCTGCTTGTTGAAGTAGCCGATATCACTATCCGCATCCATTTGCACAAGTCCTACCCTTGGTATCAGAGATCCGTCTGATGTCTGACATATCTCTACGTACACACCACTCTGAATAGCCCGCAATTCTGTCGAGACATCCATGACACATTTATCCTACATGCAACTGCCCAGTTGTCACCTACCCACTAACCTGTAACTGGAAATGCGGCTGAGATGCATACAACTCTGAATTGTCCATAGTTGCTCACCATATGCAAGCTTTGACGCAAGCACAAGTTCTTCATCTGCAGAGAGGACTTGTGTGCAAATCTAAGTCAGCCCCTCTAAATGTGCCACATTATATTATCCCCTCTGTCCTTTCCCATATAATGATTACCAGTCGTCACTCACGTTATCTCCGTTCACTTTTACTTATTGACTGCAATAACATGTGTAGCTGGGAAACAGTCGGGAAGCCGATGGATGGAATCCCAACCGCCGGCTTCTCGACTGTATAATCCTGGCTGGGGTAAATGACAGGCGTCGAAATCCCGACACCTGTGACCATGACCGGCCCAAGCCTGATTTTTTTTTGAGGATGAAAGCACTGGGTGACAGGGAGAGGATGAAGATAGGGAGAGGATGACAGCACTGGGTGACAGGGAGAGGATGACGATAGGGAGAGAATGACAGCACTGGGTGACAGGGAGAGGGTGACGATGGGCAGGGCCGGCCCTAGCCCAAATTTTTTGGTAGGCAAGTATATTTTTTGGCGCCCCCCTATGCAGTGCCCCTTTTACAATGCCACCGGTAGTGGTCCCCCCTGTGCAGTGCCCCTTGTGCTCCAAGTAGTATTCCCCTTATATAGTGCCCCCAGTAGTAGTCCCCCTATGCAGTGCCCCCAGTAGTGGTACCCCCTATGCAGTGCCCCTTTTACAGTGCCCCCGGTAGTGGTCCCCCCTGTGCAGTGCCCCTTGTGCCCCCAGTAGTATTCCGCTTATATAGTGCCCCGGTAGTACTCCCCCCCCATGCAGTGCCCCCAGTAGTGGTACCCACTATGCAGTGCCCTTTATATAGTGCCCCAGTAGTGGTCCCCCCCCTTGTAGTGCCCCTAGTAGTAATCCCCCCCTTGTAGTGCCCCCAGTAGTAATCCCTCCCTTGTAGTGCCCCCAGTAGTAATCCCCCCCTTGTAGTGCCCCCAGTAGTATTCCCCCCCTGTAGTGCCCCCAGTAGTTACCCCCTGTAGTGCCCCCAGTAGTATTACCCCTGTAGTGTCCCCAGTACTATTACCCCCTGTAGTGTCCCCAGTAGTATTACCCCCTGTAGTGTCCCCAGTAGTATTACCCCCTGTAGTGTCCCCAGTAGTATTACCCCCATAGTAATCCCCCTTGAAGTGCCCCCAGTAGTATTACCCCCTGTAGTGTCCCCAGTAGTATTCCCCCTTGTAGTGCCCCCTGTAGTGTCCCCAGTAGTATCCCCCCCCTAGTAATCCCCCTTTGTAGCGCCCCCCAGTAGTATTCCCCCCTGTAGTGTCATAAGTAGTATTCCCCCCTAGTAATCCCCCCTTGTAGCGCCCCCACAGTAGAGACGTAATGAAAATTAAAAAAAACCCACTTACCTGAAACTCGCTCCTGGTCCTGGTCCCGCCGCCGATCCCAGCTCCTCCGTCCGCCGCTTTGCATTATGGGAGCGACATCACGTCATGACGTCACTCCCATTACCCACTGCGGGAGCCGGAAGATGTCCGGCTCTGGCAGTGGGAGCAGCAGCCGATGAGAGTCTGTCTGACTCTCATCAGCTGCTAAAGCAAACACACAGCTGCCGGCGCCGGCGGCTGTGTGTTTGTGCTGTGTAGCGCTGACCGAACTCCGTCACAGAGACACAGTCTGCACCGCGGCCCGCGTGGTACGCAGCTGAGGCGCCCTTCACTATGTGGCGCCTTACGCAGCTGTGTACCATGCGTAATGGGAGAACCGGCCCTGACGATGGGGAGAGGATGACAGCACTGGGTAACAGCAGGGAGAGGGTGACAGCACTGGGTGAGAGGGAGAGGGTGACAACACTAGGAGACAGGGAGAGGGTAAGAGCACTGGGTGAGAGGTCAGCATCACTAGGTGACAGGTAAAGGGTGACGACAGGGAGAGGGTTACTTAAGAAAAGGGTGAAAGCAGTGGGTGACAGGGAGAGAATGACCAATGGGTGACAGGGACAGGGTGACAGCCATACAGGGTATATCAATTTCCTTACCTGGGGGCAGAACTGCAGCGCTCCTCCTCGGACCTCATTTAACGCTGGTGGTGGTAACGTGATCATGACATCAGATCTCCGACGTCCAGTACAGCCTCAGAGAGAGAGGAAGCTGGGGTTGGAACGTGAAAAGGGGAGGAGCGGAGGAGAGCGCGGCTCCTCCTCCCCATCCAGCTCTTGTAACTAAGCTGTGTCACTCTGGGGAGACAGGCACTGGCAGCTGACTGCACAGCGGCATATAATGAGTCAGTGTGACTCATTGTAATGCCGGCACCTGGCGGCTGTGTGGGACTACAGTGGGACACAGGAGATGATGTGGCCGCCCTTCAAGCTTGGTGCCATACGCGGATGCGTACCTGGCGTAATGGGCCGGCCGGCCCTGCATACACATGTGTATACGTATATACAGGATGTATGTATTATATACCTCACATTTTTATTTGCTACTGTAAATCCCAAAGATGGGGCATGGCCTAACTACAGCTATATCTATCTACAGATATAGATATATCTATGTTATATATCCTCACCAAAAATAATATGCCTCTAGGCTATCATATAGCTGTATCTATATATCTATCTATAGGGCTTAAACATGCTAATGGTGTGGTTTTATAGATATAGCTATATCTATAAAACCACACTATTGCCATGTTTAAGTCCTATAGATAGATATACCTTTATGATATGATACCCAGCGGTCAAATTACTTTTGGTGATATATATCTTATAGATATATATTTATAAAAACTCCATTTGCAGGTTTAAGCCCTGCCCCAGGGCCAGGCCAGCACCTCATCACTTGATTTGAGTATTTTTCTGCGAGTGCGACACACACTGCCAGTGTTATAATACCAACTTACCAGCCAGGCAGGATGTGGATAAATACCCTACCCATCATTCCCGAATCCCGGTGACAGCGCCTGGAGACCCTGGCGCTCCAGCCCACAGTACTGTACTGAGTGACAACACAACAGATATGCTGGCCATACACAGGACGATTTTTCACACGATTTGGGCACAGGTTGGACAGACCAATCTTATGAAAATATGTGTATTTTGTGTCTTCTGCGACCCCGATGCGCGTCCCCGCCATCGTCTAGTTGGATCGCAGATGAAATGGTTTTGCAGAGAGACCTACTATCTTTTGAGTACAACCTGATTCACTTATATGCATCTTATCCTATGATCTTAATTATCAATCGTACACCATTTGACCACATTTTATGAAGAATTTCAAGGGAAATCGTACAACTGATCTTACCAACTTTGAATCTCACTGTGTATGGCCACCAATAGATTGGCGCTGGCGCCCCGCCAATATAGCTACTCGCAGGGCCAGCAACAGAAACCTGGGGCCCTGTGCACTGGTGTCTCCAGGGGACCCCCTCTACCACCTTCGGTCCCACTACCCTCAACCATCACAAGCACATATCCCTCCCCTGATTCCGCTAGTATATGAATGTTGATATAAATGCACAGAGTTCGGCACTCCAGCTGTGAAGAGCAGTGTAGATGCCCAGGTACCTTCCGAAAAATAATAAACAAATGCAGAGAAGATGGACGGCACTCATGGGACTTTTACAAGAAAAAAAATCACCACACTGTCATAGCATAAGTGTGTCTGACGTTTCCACTTCTGAAGAAGGTTATTAAGGCAAAAACGTCAGAAACACTTATGCTGTGACAGTGTGGTGAATTTTTTTCTTGTAAAAGTCTCCAGAGGGCCATCCACCTTTTCTGCATATTGTATGTGTATATGTGTGTGTGTGTGTGTGTGTGTATATATATATATAAATATATATATATATATATATATATATATATAATATACACACACAACATATATATATATACAGTATATATACACACACACACACACACACATATAAATAAACCAAATAAAGTAAACGTCGACTTACCATAAAATTGTCTCTCAGGGAAGGATGCCTGCAGTCTGCAGAGCAGACACTGGTGGTACTGCTGCTATACTTGCTGCTTGGGCTTACACTGCAGCAACTTCCCTTGCCTCAGTCTGCTCTTCAGCCTCCTCTTAGGTGGCCGCGGCTAGCCCCTTGATAGTGGATCCAACACAGAGCCGCAGCCAGTCGCATTGGGGACAGGTAAGGCAGTTCCCTGAGGGAAGCCTCCGGCAGTGGGGCATGGTTGTCTCCACACCTCCACTAGACCACCAGGTTTTAGCAATGGGGCGCTATTAATCAGCGATGGCCATGTCCCTGGTGGGTTAAGCCACACGGGGGAGGATAGCATTCCCTATTGGCCCCTCTCCATCTCTTGGCTCGTCCCCTCAGGTTATCGGTAGTGGATCCCCGGGCAGACGAAGGAGGCAGGGACAGAAGGGCCGGCGCAGCGTTGTGCGTAATCGCACCGCAGCGTCATCAGGCTCAGTAATTGATATGTCACGAGCAGTCAGGGGAGGCGCCACTCACGGGGGAGGAGTTACTGGGAGGGTTATTCGGGCCTGCAGCGGCCACCCTATACAAGCCATCGGATGGCCGCCCATTAGGACCGCGGTGCAGCTGTGGCTATTGTTTACAAATCAGCATGGTCGCGGCCACGCCGCCCTTCACTATGTACCATGCGTAATCATAGAACCGGCCCTGCCTGTCATTTTTCCTACACCGGGAGACCGACACCCGGCTTGCCAATCGAAGGTTAGCTGGACGACGGGCACGGACAGTCCGGTGGGTTAGGTTTAGGGTTCCCGGGGAGGGACTTAGGGTTAGGCACCCCCCCGGGAGGTTAGTTTTAGGTTAGGGGAAGGGGGGGTTAGGGTTAGGCATCCCCCGGGGGACTTAGGTTCAGGCGGCGGGGAAGGGGAGGGTTAGAATTAAGCATTTAGAGGGGGGATTAGGGTTAGGCACTTAGGGGGGAGGTTAGGGTTAGGAACCCCTAAGGGAGGGTTAGGGAATAGCATTGTTTAGTGAATACTTACCTTGCGACGATCAGAATTTTCATCCTTGTCGGGCTGCCGCTGTCAGGATTTGAACCGCCGGCCATACTGAGTCCATGTAGCTAACATATCGCTAGCACTTATATACAATTCCCAGAAAGTATATATTATAAATGGGAATAAATTACTGGTGTATACATTTTAAATGGTTCTCAGAAATATCGATAATTTTAAAAGATAACCCCAATCCCTGAAGCCATGCATATAAGTAGGTTAATAAATTTTAAAGTATTACAGTCTGTTTACAGATCAATATATGATTTGTCACTGAAAGATAATTCATAGACTGAATGTAGCAGAGGAAGATTGCGGGGTAAATGTAATAGCCTTCGAGCTGCAGGATTTCTGTGATTTAAAAGTTGCTGCTTTAAATATAGCAACTCACTCGCCAAAGTCTCACAGCTATTACATTAACCTCTGCATGTTCTACAGTATATGCCTAACAGTGTACATCTTCCTGTGAGTCACTGCAGGTCTCATCCAACCCTTGCTGCAATGTTTCTCTACTTCTCCTTGCAAGCCTAGTATACAAAATACACAGAAACAACAATATCACAGAACCAAACAGATATACAGTAGGGCCATATTAATTATCACTTCATTTCTACAAAAGTAAGCGAAAATGAACATTGTCACCTACTTTTGTAGAAATGAAGTGTCAGGGCTATTCATAATAAAGGTAATGCAGGAGATATCTCAGATATCTCCTGCTAACTTTTCACTCCTGATCTGGCCCGCTGTCCCCATACATGAGTATGGAGACCTAAAGTAATAAAAATGCTTGACTGTGGGCAGGGCCGCCATCAGGGGGGGGACTGCCGGGACTGGAGTCCCGGGCCCGGCCTCTGGCTGCACCAGGGGGGGGGGCCCGCCGGGGCCCGTCCGCTACCACACCTTTGCAGAGCCTGCAGCCTGAATTACCCCCTTGAAGAGAGGGAAGAGGGCCCTGCCGCCGCTGCTACCGCCCGCCGACCCATCCCCGTTACTACTGATGGAGCTAGAGGAGGCAGCCCGGCCCGCTCGGGCCACTCCTCCACCAACTTATAGTGGCATAGTCTGACTCCAAAACAAGCTTTCAATAAAGCTTGTTTTGGAGTCAGCGCGTGTGACGTCATGACATCACGCACGCCACCGGAGGACAAGGTCGACGTCGGAGGAGCCGGTGATCAAGAAGAGGAGTTGCAGTGGACCGTGGAGGAAGTAGCCGCCGCCGGATCTCATCGCAAACAAGGTAAGTGGGGAAATTGCGCACAATAACCGGGGGGGGAGGTAATAAAAAAAAGGCAGGAGTCGGACCGTGGACGCACTGCTGACCGTGCACAGACTGCATTCAAGGGGGGGAGAGTGAGGTGCATTCAAGGGGGGGAGAGTGAGGTGCATTCACGGGGGGGAGAGTGAGGTGCATTCAAGGGGTGGAGAGTGAGGTGCATTCAAGGGGGGGAGAGTGAGGTGCATTCACGGGGGGGAGAGTGAGGTGCATTCACGGGGGGGGGAGTGAGGTGATATATATATAAAAAAAAGGCAGGGCGCGCCGTAAACAGACTGCATTGAATAATGGGGGGGGGGGCTCTGTCTGTTCTGTCAGTCCCGGGTCCCATAATTTCTGATGGCAGCCCTGACTGTGGGAACATTTGCCATCTTCAGATGCCATTTGCTCCCGTAACCCCGCTCCTTCCCTATGGAAAGGAGTCCCGGGTTATCCGCCCCTGTCTGGCTCTTTTCACCGGACGCAGGGGCTTTGTGCGCCTGTGTGAACCCTAGTTCATGCAGACGCACTAGCACTGCCGAGTCAGACTTGGCAGATCTAATTTTCACTGCTACAAAACTATCAGTGAAAAGATTCAAGGAGACAGATAATTGTCGGATCAGCTGTCTCGGGCGTTCACCATGAGTATGAATGTTAATTATTGGGGGCCACCCAGCCCCCGACAATTAACATAATAAATATGGCCCATAAACACAGATCACTATCTTTCAGTGGTCTATGTACTTAGCCTTGGAGAGAGATAAAGTGGGTGGAGATAAAGTACCAACTAATCAGCTCCTGTCATGTTACAGGCTGTGTTTGAAAAATGACAGGAGCTGAATGGTTGGTACTTTATCTAAACCCACTTTATCTCTCTCCAAGGCTTAGTACATAGACCTCTCAGTAGGGACTTACCAGATAAGACAAATTTGATGTTAATATTGGAGGAGGAGGAGGAGGGGGTGGTTAGTGTAATATTAGACACAGGAATTAATACAAACCTCTGCAAAATATAAAACGCAGATAATCATCCATAGCTGTAGCTAAAAGGTCTCACAATCCTAAGAACGCAACAAATGATACAAATGTTCATAAAATAGCAATGTATTGCTTAATGGCCATTTATTTCTAAAGTGGAAGAATGTAAGTGAGAGAAAAGAAACTCTTCAACAACAAAAAATATAATTTGTTATATATTAAAATAAATTATTTTCATTAGTGTTTGCTCATAAGGTCATAAATATTTGTCACAAAATGGTTGTTATTTCTGCAAACATCATTAGTGATGGAGCAATAGAAACGTCATAACAAAGGGGATGAAGAAAGTATGATGTTATGTTGCCTATTGTGTAAATACTCTGAGACAAAAGAAAAAAACATACTCCTAAGCATATGTGCTAGAGTAGTAGTTTTGGTTTATATGAACAGTATGTAGTCCCGTATTGGTAAAGGAGAAGCATTGTCAATAAAATGGTCAAAAAGTTGGGATTATATTTTGTATAAGAATAATGTTTATCTTTATGAAAGTTACTTCATTGTTTCATTTACAAGAGACAAAGCATACGTTATGGATTACATTGTCATCAATCAGAGCCAACAGGTCTACAAAAAGTACATTACTTCGGGATTGTGTATATAACCATCACATGATTAGGCCATTAGTAGTATTTAGGGTTTTAGGACTAAAACAATATTAACTTCTTTAGATTAATTTAATAAAAATATCCATTAAAACTGCCTCCTGACAGCAGGGGCTACCAGTCCTACAATTGTCACTATGCAGTTCTTGACGTCAAGTTGATGTACAGTATACTGTACACTGGAATCACCTGCAGATTAAACAGTGCCAATCCTAGCATGTCAGATGAACAGGGGATTGGTGCATTAGTAAGGTCCTCTACCAGATAATCATTATTTTTAAATAGTGAACAAAAAACAGCACACATAATTACTGGTGGTAAATACGTAAAAGGATTATATACTATTATTTACTAAAACTAACTTTAATCTGGATAGTACAAATAGGCAATGACAGCAAGGGGTTTATGTACTAAGCGGTAGCTTTGCTTATTGGCAGTTTTGGCTGTGGGATTTAAAAGGGCAATAATATTCAATGCATCAGGATTTAGGTATGCATCGAAGGTCCCAGAAAAGGTGTCATGGCCTGATGGCAAGGGACATGGTCTTGTGGGAAAGCCACGAGCCACACCCCCATTTTCATAATGCTGGGGGCATGCCCAACGCTCCGGGAGCTGCAGCTGGGAGGTATGATATTTTTGCCCTTTTAAAGCTCATGGACAGAACCACCAATAAGCAGTAAGTTTTTAAAAACACCATTTAGTAAATATACCCCCAAGTGTTTTATTAGTTGCCATGGTTTACCTAAATGCAATGTTAGTAAATTAGCTCTAATGACAGATTCCTGTGTGCATTAAGCATTTGAAAGCACAAACCAATGGAGAACTGCTGTATGATAATCTCTTACCATTCCATTCCAGCTCTGTTAATATCTTCCCACCAACATTCTGTAGGTTCCCCAAGCTCATAAGGTGTTTGCATACATCCATAGTTCCATCGTCTATCTGATCCTTCTTTTTTGCTAAATGTGCTTCTTATTGCGACTACCACCTGTCCATGGGGGCATTGGAAATTATATCCTTGCCTAAAAAGATTAACCCATTGATCATCATTTTCATAGTCTTGATGTGAGTAGTAGTAATCATGTTGTGCCCATGTTGCAGCCACCAACTGCAGCAGTACACCAAGCACTAGCAGCATCGTGCTGTCTCTCCTCCTGGCGCAGACTATGGGATCTGTTGTCTGATCTTGCTCTTTTTTATCCAATGGAACATTTGGTTTCCAGATGTTCAGCATCTCGAGCCAAGTCCAATGTGTCATAGTTTAGCAACAGAAAAAAAAAGACATTAAATATTGTTAGAAGATAGAATTTTAAGGTGGAAATATGTATTTAAAGACATTAAAAATAATTACTTGTTTAAAATAAAACTGTTGATAAGAAAAAAAGATTAAAGTTAGAACTTTTGAATACTTAGCAAAATACTATTATGTTTTAGGACCAATGTGGATGGGGATCACATACCATGTATACCATAGGGGTTAACTTTTCAAATTAATTGAGTGCTCAAGTTAATACAATCAGTACCTCATTAAACTTTATCAGTCATCTCCCAATTAATATAATTTTTATATTTTTATAATGTTTTTATTTTTTTTCAATAAAACCCCCTTTTTTAATTAAATGTATATATTTTAAGAAATAAAATAGGCCAGTGGTCCCCAAACTCGGTCCTCAAGACACCCCAACAGTCCAGGTTTTCAGGATATCCATTCTTTAGCACAAGTGACTTAATTAGTACCTCAGTCAATTTGATTATACAATCTATGCACAAGCATGGATAGTCTTGAAAATGAGGACTAAGTTTGGGAACCCCTGAATCATACGCACATCTATAGATCACAAGAAATAAACTTTTCACTCGCTGCTGTGAGTCTGTGGCCTGCCAAGAAATAAACTGTTACACGTTTCACCTCCGTACAGATCCAAGGACATAGGCTGTTGTATGAGTCGGGTAATAATTTGCAAGCTCGAGGAAAAATACCCACTACTAACACAGGGGGATAGTTCCTGGTAGCAGCAGAAGCAAAGTAGGGAGTCACACAAGGCTCAGGCTGCTATCTGCCAATGTAGGACACAGTATAAATGTATCCTTCAGCTGTTTCCTTTTCTCTTATGTCCTACATTTCACATTATTGCTCTCTTTTCATTCCCAGCAATACCATCTCTGTTATTTCCTTTCCTATATTTTCTCCCTATTCCCTTTCAACAAATATTATTTTCTTATGGAAGATGAAAGGAAAGACATCTACTTCTGATTATTCACCCTACCCTTAGATGACAGTTGAGAGTGCTACACTGCTCCTTTCTTATGTTGTGGCTTCAATTTGCTATTTGCAGCTGTGAGGCCAGATAGAGCAACTGTACAGCTATGGCCAAAAGTTTTGAGAATGACACAAGTATTGGTTTTCACAAAGTTTGCTGCTTCAGTGTTTTTATACCTTTTTGTCAGATGTCACTATGGTATACTGAAGTATAATTACAAGCATTTCGTAAGTGTCGAAGGCTTTCATTGACAATTACATTAAGTTTATGCAAAGAGTCAATATTTGCAGTGTTGACCCCTCTTTTTCAAGACCTCTGCAATTTTGGGGTCGCTTTTGGGGTCGCTTTATTGGCTTGCAGCAGAATGAAGGTGATACTATACTGAAAATCCAGACACACTGCAGACTGTTTGGCTGGATTATATGTTTGCTTCATAGTAAACTAGACTGGAGGAGCTGTCCATATAGTTCCAGATAAATCACTCCCATTATACACTAACAATCTGGGATTATTTGGAATGTGGAGTTCCTATCAGCTTGCAACAATTTGTTCCACCTTATCTTGAGTTAAGTCTGTTTGAATAAACTTGAACCTATATTTTTGCATTTGTACATCCCAAATAAAGTCTGTTTTCTATGGATCTATAAGATAGAGTATTCCCTGACTGTGCAGTCTAAAGTGTAAGAATTTCTTATGAATTTGTACATTTTCTAATTATTAATGTAGTAAATATACCTATATAGCCTAGAAAAATAGCCTTGTATAAAACAGAACTGATATAAATATCTACTGTATATTTTTTATTTATACAGTAATAGTTTTTTTATAGTATTTATTGATGTACATTTTTTGTGCATACAGTAGAGGTGGAAGCACACACTGAATGTTCAGTTCCGTTCATGTGCTGGTCCCCTGCACACACTTAGTAGGGCTGAATATTTTAATATTTCGTGTTGAGTTTTTTGTTTCAGAGAAGTTACATGTGTCCTTTTTTATGAATACAAATAAAAGTAATATATTATATTTAAATCGGTGCCAGTGCACTGACAGATAGACTTCTTCCCTTTCTTTTTTGTGTTAAGAAGACTAATATATGGCACAGGTGGGTGTACCAACAACTAACACAACATGGTCAGACAAATCAATGCTTTTCAGCGAGGGAACTAAATAATTGTCAGGCTGGATATGACTAATGGGGGGCATCCACTAGACGATTTTATCCCTGTCCAACCTCTTAACGATTTTCCCTTGAAGTTTCCCTTGAAATATGATCTTCCACTCTGAACAATTTGCAAAAGATTTGCAAACGATTTGCAAAAGATCTAACAATAAACTATGTTGCTTTAATCTGTGATTGAGAGCTTTCAGCTATAGTGGGCAGATAGTGGTTCATCGTTTGATCGTTCAGCGTGAACGATGTGTAAACGATGTGTAAATGATGTGTAAACGATTTGTAAGCAATCAAGTGAAATTGACCTGCATGTTCAGTCGATGGAGGAGACGATCAAACGACCAGCGGATCGTACATCGTTAGAAACAATTACTGCACGATTTGCAAACGACGTTCAAGCGATGTTTCACCGATTATCGAATGATTTTATCATTATCGTTCAACTTTATCGTCTAGTGGATACCCCCCTTTAATGGAGCATACACACGGTCAGATTTGTCAGATTTGTCAGATGAACGATTGAACGATTTGAACGATTGACTGCATTAAAATGAATGGAATCGTCCAAGTCTGACTGCAAACACATCAGATGTCAGATATCGTTATCTGACAAGCGGGAACGCGCATCGTTGATCGTCCATCGTTCAGGTATGTCAGATATGTCAAATTTTCCTTCAGATATGAATGACTGAACGATTTTTAAATCGTTATCGTTCATATCTGAAGGAAAAATCTGACCGTGTGTATGCACCATAAGGCAGAGAGTGTTTCTCAGCATAAAATAGGGGGAGATGTATCAAAATTTTCAGAGCGATAAAGGGGAGAAGTTAAATGGGAGAAGTTGACCAGAGCAAACAATCAGCTTCAGATAAATGGTTGGTTGCAACTTTATTTCTCTAGAGGGTTTGATACATCTTTCCAGAGCCGCAACTAGACTTTTTGGTGCCCTATGACACAGAGAGCATTGGTGCACCCCCCCCCCATTTTTTGAATAGGGACATAAGATAGTGCACCTGAAAAAGGGCCATGGCTTCATGGAGAAGGGCCAGGGAAGAGATGGGGATACTCCTGGAGCAGCCAGGAGATGCTGGGGATAAAAGAAGAGGAAGCTACAAGTAAGAATCATAATAAGTCACCCATTTGTTTTATTATTCCCTTTTGTTAATTTAACTTAATCCTAAACTTAGGAATAAACACACTGACACATGTATGGAATTAAAAGAGGTCACAGCCAGAATTTATTGATCAAATTGAAATTTTAGAATAGGTGGCAAGAAGAAAGCAGTGCTCCAAGGCCACAGCCCGATGGATACCAAAACTAAATAATAGGGGCGGATCCCCGCCCTGCGCAGACTGACCTGGGGCAGTACCATCCTCCCCTAATTGGCACAGCATTGGCCCCTCCCTTGGAACAAAGACCATGTCCCCCCTTTAGGCGGTGACAAACTGGCCGCTCTCAAAGGAAAGATGCTACCACAGGCACTCCTGCGCTAATAATAGGCCGCCCGTGAGCACTGCTTCCCGCCAGGCTGCACCTCTACCTGTTGGGAGAAATCACAGACAAAAGCACGATCCAACAAAAATAAGGATGATAGAAACCAGCTTAAACGGGTGGGTGGGTGGGGTTAAATAAACTGGAAAGAGGAAGATGGCTCCCTTCCCCAGACTATTTATATGGGACCTCTAAACCCTCCCAGAAATCCTACCATAGGCTCATACTCCTCAAATGACCAATAACTAACCGCACCCCCCTCCAGCTTTTAACACTTAACTTACCTAACAAAATTACATATCAAACAGGGTGCTTATCTATCCTCAAACTTATTCAAGTATTCGGATGCATTAAGTCACCCATTTGTTTTATTATTCCCTTTTGTTAATTTAACTTAATCCTAAATTTAGGAATAAACACACTGACACATGTATGGAATTAAAAGAGGTCACAGCCAGAATTTATTGATCAAATTGAAATTTTAGAATAGGTGGCAAGAAGAAAGCAGTGCTCCAAGGCCACAGCCCGATGGATACCAATACTAAATAATAGGGGCGGATCCCCGCCCTGCGCAGACTGACCTGGGGCAGTACCATCCTCCCCTAATTGGCACAGCATTGGCCCTTCCCTTGGAACAAAGACCATGTCCCCCCTTTAGGCGGTGACAAACTGGCCGCTCTCAAAGGAAAGATGCTACCACAGGCACTCCTGCGCTAATAATAGGCCGCCCGTGAGCACTGCTTCCCGCCAAAGCCCGGTTCGCAGAACCAGGCCCGCCACCAAACTGTGACCTTCCTGAAAATAAAGGGAAACTGCAAAGGTCCCTGATCAACCACACTAGCCCCGCGCCCAGGAGTTTAGCCCCATTGGGTCTATGAAAGCTCTCCGCCCTGTAACGTAAAAAACTTGGGTATTGCATGACGCGTCCGCCAACGCTAAATGACAAGTGTGCAATGACCATATCCGCTCAATACCCATGCATGCGCCCAAATCATTGCCTCCCAAGTGGGGCCCCAAACGTCTCGTCTGCTGCCCATAGGGCATCTAGCAGGCGCTTCCAATGCATTTCTCGTAATCCTAACAATTGCAACTTACCCACTCACAACAAAAAATTGGACCTGCAAATCCAAGGGGTGCTGGCTAGCCCAGTAAAAAATAGGAATTTACCCACACCCGACAATTAGCATTCCCGGACAAACCTGTCCGAGAGTTCACGTAGACATAAATTGGCATTTATACAGACAGATATTGGAATTTGATACAGACAGAAATTGGTATTTAATAATAACAACAACAATTTAACCCCAAGGAAAGGGAAACAAAATAGTTGGGTGACCCATCTGAAGATGAAAAACAGCAAAACCTCTTTGAGGGCAAAAGCTGAAAATCCTTTCAGAATCCCTAGCGGCAGTAGGCATAAGGCCCCTAGGTTTCCCAACAAACTCGCAAGGAGCGCAACTACCTAGTGCAACTTATCCTCCTTTAAATACGACCTCACCACCCTAACTGTTTTTAATAAGTCGACTGAAACACCTGTCCACGCTGCGCAAGCTGCTGCCCCTAACTAAATTAATGAGTCCTGCAAAGCTCCGTAGCTATACCTAAAGCAATAAGATAATTCTGAAACACCCTCATAAACTGCCACCTGGACAAAGGGGGTTAGATTAGCAAGGATAAACCAGTGCCCGCCACCTGGAGGGCGAACATTATTAAAGCACCCTGCCTGAGCAACTGGACAAATTCACGAGATATGCAAGCGCCTGAATAGAAATGCAACGCCCCCTGGCCAGCTAATTTGTCTTAAACCTATGTAATTAGCATAAGATCAATACCTGCTTAATAACCACCTTATTAAACCTTAAACCTGCTAGCGCATAAAGCTTATTAGCAGCAACTAGCTTGCCCATGCTTAGTATAATGTAATTGGCCAGATCCGCCCACGGCGTGCCTGGAAAAATTTAGAGATACTTGATAATGCTGAAGACAAACCGCCTTGGAATGACCCCTTTCGTGGCATGCCCCAGACAAACTCTGCTATATAATCATCAATCGACCTACCTCACCCGCTCTTGGAAGCTAAGACCCTGCCCATCGTAAAAAACCGCCGTGTAGGTCTTTAATGTACTAGGCGTCAATGACTTCAGTGTGAGGTCCTTGATGCCAGCCCAATGAAATGCCGGGCATGGAAAGGGAAGGTTAAATCATTTAAACAGGAGGCACGATAAAATGAACCTGTCCCACTGAAAAAGATTTTAGGCGTCCGCCATACCGTTTGCAGCGCCTGAAACCTGCCATGCCCTAAATTCAATATTCCTTACCCACTTAGCAGTGTAAAATACATCAACAACCATAAGGCCGGATCTAAGTCCGTCCCTGATTAGCACCGACCTACACCACGCTTAAGTTATCCAAAAGGGAATTCGCCTATTGCAAATCTTGCTCTCCTACAGCTACCTACCATTGGGAACACTCTCTAAAAGAAGGATGTTCTTGTTTAGGCCCTGAAACCCATAAGTAACCGGCCCGGGCTCCATGCACCACACCCTTACAAAATGCACCAAAACTTAAGGAACCGGACACATCTGTAAACAGTTGAAGTTCGAATTGGCTACAGATCCCGGAGGCCATATCTTTACGCCATTGAATTCGCACATAAACAACCAACCAAAAACGCAGAACCTCACTCAGCTCCAAAGAGATGCAGAATGAGGTTATGAGGCTTCCTAACCCCCGCTGAGGTTCCTCCTAGCCATCTGCTGAAAAAAAAAAAAAACAACTCCTAGGTATGACTCTAAACGCGAAACCGAGGGGACCCAATAGCGATTGCAACTACATTAACTAAACCTTCTTTACCGAAATGAACGCTTCTAGCAACTCCCCCGAAATGCCACGCCCTCTCCATAGACAAGTGGCATAACCCTATCGAGGTATCGGGTTCTACATCCAAGTAATATATGCGCATAAGTAGACCTTACTAACGACGAACAAGGCCGGCAAGCAAAAAAGTAACTAAACCCTCAAAAAGTACACGAAATGAAACAGCCCATCGACAGACATCAGTCTACGTAATAGAGCTCTACTACTTTAATTCCCACACATCTAAAGGACTCGGGGTGAATGGGCAACAGCCGTAAAGCGGATTCTATATCTGCCTTAGCTAGTAGAGCCCTCCCCCCGAAACCTTGTACTATCTCCAGGGCGTTTTTTTTTTTTTTTTTATAAACAGATTGGCAAACGACACGACAATCTGATGGGCATCATGCGTGGGAGCCCAACCCTTCTATCTGGGCAAGAGAGATGCTGTATCAACCCAAATCTACTCGGTTCCCTCTACGGTGCCGCCTTAAAGGCGGTGCACCTAAACTTTCAGAAAAGGGGGGGGATGCAAAAAGGTGGCCGCACATGCGCCCTAACCTGGCTTCCGCCTCCACCGTACACCTAACGACTTCCAGATGGACATGCGCTGATTTCAGAATCTTCCTAGAAAACCCAGATATCGCCCATGTCAAAGGTAAACACCAACCCACGCCAAAACCTTGCCCCCCCAAAAAAAGGCTGCTTCCTCCCCAAGGGGATAACGACCCAACCAACTCCTCAAAACCCCCAAATTACTCAGAAACGGCGCTTCATTGAACACCTCCGCGATGCTCGTTGCCCTATTCTCCTCAACCTGTTCCTGCGCCGCAGACCCCCTGCACATCTTGGCTGGGTGACCACTCCCGCAGAGCATGCAGATATGCCAATATCCACAGCCTGCCCCTCATGATGCTGCGTGTTATTACACGCGCAGCACGGCACGCAACTGATGCCCGCAGATCCAGGGCGGATCAGAAAAGGCTGCTTCAGACCAGCCGAGGAATCTGCAGGCGCGTTAGGCAGTTGATTGACTGCAAGCCAAACCTCGACGTCCTTGAAACCGAATTAAAATACTGCCACCCCCTCCTGCTGTGTCCTAAATGCGTCGTATTGCCGCCAAGCAGTACCTTTAGCTGATTAGTTTAAGCCGTGTACCATGTGCATGTATTTTAGCACATTCATAATACTCCCCAGGCCTGGATTTAAGGGGCGTGCCGCAAAAACATATACACGCGCCACCGAATTCTGGTAAGAACGACATGTCGCCTCCGCAACTACCCCAGCTGACTAAGTCCGATCCAAAGACCTACTTGCGTAATCCGCAACCGCAAACATATGCACAAATTTACTCTTCTTGATCTGCTCCCTAAATTTAGAACTTAAACCCTTAAGGATAGCCATATTCGCGCAGTGAACCTAATCTCCCGATGCATCCGGCACCTTAGTTGCCGACACTGTGTTAGACCTCTTATGGCTCCCCCGCTTTGCCTTAATTTTTATTTATTTATTTATTATTATTATTTATTTATTTTATTTTTTTGCGCAAAGTAACGCTTGAGATTGCGCGGCCTATCAGATGAACTCGAAGAATCGCTAGAATCAGTGGAAGATAAATGTGCGCTGCGAAATGTAGAAAAACCATGCTCACCAGAAATTGCCGCCGAAGGACCAGACATTTCCTCCTGAGCGTTCGCCAACTGTCCCTCGCTGCATGGTGCGCCCACCACGATTTGACTCGCTGATACCACTGCATCATCCATCTGCTGGACCTCGATAACGCGACTGGAAAGATCAGAAACTCCTACCTGGGGGCTTGAAACAGTAACTGGTGAATTGGACCGCACAGCAACTGTGCCTGCGGAATGGGGGACAGGGGGGGCAATGGGTGGCAGTGGGGGGCGTGGGCAGATTGCGGGGAAGGCAGGGGGGACAGAAGGGGGGGTTGCAGCATATGTGTAGTTTGGGAATATGCAGGTGCGGGGGCATGAGGCAGGGAAAAGGGGTGAAAAAACCTGATAGGAAGGTGCAAAAACCTTGTAAAAGGGGGTTAGGGTCTGGAGTTGCAGCAGGGGGTACACGGTACACGATGGTACACGGAAGGGGCAGGATGGTAAGGGGCAGTATATTTCAAGGGCATTCTGCGTGTAGTGTGGTGGTGTATAAATATGGGGACCTGTCCTACTGCTGAGCCAGAAACGGGGCGAAGGGGTATAACTCCCGCCCCTGGGTGCCGGCAAACAACAGGGGAAAGATTGCTGGGTGGGGCACCTGGGGCCTTGGAAAACCCTGTTACTAAAGAACAGCGGGGAGTGCTGGGGGGGGCCCTGCTCCTGGAGCAGAGGGGGCAGATGAAGGGGGGAACAGGACCAAGCAGGGCTCCCTGCGTAGGCCGAAAATATATAAAATGGCTGCCGTGACCCTGTGGCCGGGGCCAACCGCCGGCGCAGGGAGCGGGCTGGCCGTGATCTGCGGTGCTGGGACGGGGGGCTGTGGTCACCTGAGCTACTCGCGGCGCCGCCAGAGAGCCAGACGGCCATGATCTGGGCCATGTGCGGGAGCGCAGACAGGCGCGTGGTCGCGGCCTATAGCAGGGCGCGCCCCGCTAAAAGGAAGCCACTGTGGTGAGAGGCGGCGGGGGGGAGGGCGTTGGCTGAACGGCGGGGCCTGGGAGTAACTGAGGGGGGTACTGGAAGGGGACGAGGGGGCCGCAGGGCGAGAGGCCTGGGAGCTTCCATAAGGCGGCGGGCGGGGGGTGGGGGGCGGCTGAACGGCTGGGCATGGCTGAGAAGATACTGGCAGGGGACAGGGGATGGATGAACACAAAAGCAGGGGAGGGAGGAGGAAAATGTGGAACAGAGTCTAAAAGGAAGCAAAATAGATAAACAATAAAAGAAATACTGACAGGAGCTAGAGAGGGTGTAAGAAAAGGGTAGATAAATGAGGTGTAAAATGCAGATGGGCAAGGGAAAGACAGGCAGATTAAATATAATATATAAATGACACTTAGCCAGCCTGGTTGAATAAACTGGAAAGAGGAAGATGGCTCCCTTCCCCAGACTATTTATATGGGACCTCTAAGCCCTCCCAGAAATCCTACCATAGGCTCATACTCCTCAAATGACCAATAACTAACCGCACCCCCCTCCAGCTTTTAACCCTTAACTTACCTAACAAAATTACATATCAAACAGGGTGCTTATCTATCCTCAAACTTATTCAAGTATTCGGATGCATTAAACAGTAAAATTGACAGGCCCAAACAGCACCCCCTGCCCTGTGGTGCCCTGTGCCATGGCACTGGTCGCACTACCCTAGTTATGCCCCTGCATCTTTCCTACAGAAAATTTAAATGTTAGTTACCTTAGATATTTTTCAATAGCAACCAGAATCGTGGATATTGATTTATTACCTTAATGTGCAATGAGAAATTAATATATCCCTGATAATTTCGATTCTGTTCGTAGGAGGACTTTTATTACAATTGGACACATCTGCACTTTGAGTTTTATATTTTCATTTCTACTACTTAGCAAGAAAATAAAAATATCAAATAAGCAATAAATATGTTACATATGTTAGAGATGTGAGCAGACTCCCGTGTTTTGGTTTTGGTTCTTAATCATCATTGAGTTTTGATTTTGGCAAAACCACCCTCAAGTGTTTTGGTTTGGTTTTTATTGATAAAAAACAGTTAATATCATGTAACTTAGACCTGTATTTGTTCCTATGGTATTATAACACCAATAACAAGTTCCGAACTTGGGGAAAAGACCCGAGCCATCACTCAGTTTGACGCGGAACCCTAAGGTTCAGGTGTGGTCCGATTTCAGCAAAACTGAACCACTCATCTCTACTATATGATTGTAAACCCCAGTGACCACCTTAAAGCACAATGTGTTTATAGTAGGGATGTGCAGGCTCGGATAGGTTCGAGTTTGCACGTGGAGTTCGGATTTTTCCCTCCAAAAAAACGGAACTCAGAACGAGGCAAAACGTCATCTTACATGGACGAACATCATCATTCCTGGTCTTTTGTCCAGGAATGATGATGTTCGTCCATGTAAGATGACGTTTTGCCTCGTTCTGAGTTCCGTTTTTTTGGAGGGAAAAATCCGAACTCCACGTGCAAACTCGAACCTATCCGAGCCTGCACATCCCTAGTTTATAGATACTTGGTAGCTGAAAGTACTTTTAAAACAAGTTAGTGCTGTTTACTGTAGTTGGGTTACTTTGAAACCACACAATGGGCCTGATGATGAGTCAGTGGTATAATTTACAATTAGAGAAAGTGACAGCTAAAGTGTTGTATTATTTAACATTTGCAGAGTCAAGCACATATATGGCTCGCATATGCGCTATGTTTATGCCAAGCTCAAAAAGGTGTAAATGCAACAAACAGTAAGCAGAGCGGGATTTAGTCAGGTTAGTGGCGGCCGGCATCCCTGTTGCCGAAATTCCAACATTGAAAGCCCGACATGGGACTAAAGATAGGCGTCAAAATCCAGGCGCCTATCATTAGCCCCATGACGAAATTCTGGTGCCCGGCATACCGAACAGAGGTAAGTTGGGTGTCTTAGGTTGCAGCTGCAGTGGGCAGGGTTGGGTGTAGGAACCCCCGGGGGACTTAGGGTTAGGCACCACTCTGGGAGGGTTAGGGTTAGGCCATGGAAAGGGGGGTCAGGGTTAGGCACCACTAGAGAGAGGTTAGAGTTAGGCACCCCCCCGGGAGGGTTAAGCTTAGGCTGCGGGAAGGGGGGGTTAGGTTTTGGCATCAACGGGGGGAGGTTAGGGTTGGGCACTAGGGGGGAAGGTTAGGGTTAGGCACCACTAAGGGAGGGTTAGGGTAGAGAGAGTGAAAGGTTAGGGTGCTTACCAGCCCCAGTCGGGATTTTGATCTGTCGGTCTTCCACTGTCAATATTTGATCCAGCGGCTATTCAGCTGCCGGGATTACATAATGATTCCAGCAGAGCAGCACACACAGCTGGAAAGTGCCAATGGCAAAATATGAGCCACATATCCAGAAGGCAAATTTATAACTCTGTAAAATCTGTAAGGCACTGAGACAGTTCCCTGGAGGAAGACGGCCAGCCATGCATGACAACACAAGATAACCTTTGGCAGAGGTTAACCATGATTGTCACATCACGGAACTACTTCATGCACCTGGAGGAAAAAACATCAAACTCCATGACATCCCGGTCATCATCAGGGACACCTGAGTCCTGGAGGTGAGCACATGATAAGGCTCAGCGACATGGAGGTCCTTTTCACTTTTGTACACCACATCTAGTCTGTCTCAACCAGCAATGGATCCTATAGATGAAGTTATGAAACGTTTGACAAGAAAAGACTAGAACCAACAGTTCCTTTTCAATCTGAGCAGAACACAACTCAGTCTCAGTAACTCAGGACCTCATTCAGAGCCGGTCGCACAGAGCGTGCGGTCGGTCTGAATGAGGGGATGACCTCTTGAATTTTCAAGACGTCCTCCTTTGCAGTGGTAAGGCTGTGGGTTAACACCCACAGCCTTACGACCGCCTAAGGTGATGGTCACGATGGTCAAGACCATCGCGACCATCGGGTCTTACGACGAGACCCTAGGGTAGGGCCTCCCTTGTCGTAAGCCCCGGAGAGCTTCTGGCTCTGTCTGAGCCGGAAGCTCTCCACTGACATCACTAGTGATGTCAGTGGGGCCGCCCCCAAACGGTAGGCGTTCCCATGGGAACGCCCCCATTTGGGCTGCCACCCCCCCGGCCTGCCTTCCAAATGGGGCGAGCTGTCAATCAACATTGACAGCTCACCCCCTTTGGATCGAGACCCGCTACGACCGGCGCTGTCGGTCGTAGCGGGTCTCACGCATGCGCACGACGGCGCCGGCGCCGTAGTGCGCATGCTCTGTGGGGGGCCATCGACCCGGTCCGAGCGCATCGGCGCTAACAACCGGGTCTGAATGACCCCCTCAGTCTGTAAGCAAAACCGATGGATTTGTTACGCTGCCAGCAAACAGCACCAAAACCACGCTGAGGCATTGGCAAAGAACACGCAGATCAAAATATTGGAGCATCGAGCTGAAAGTGAGCATAGTCTTGAGGCGAGAAATAGTAGCAGCATGGCAGTCCAACCAACACCTTTCAACATTGATGTGTAAAAGTTGGTGGAGTGGGGCTGTGACTTCACTGTAGTGTGGCAGGCATTTTGTAAGGTAGTTGGTCATAGCAAAACGTGCTGCAGACTCAACTAATCTGTGGTGGTAGGCATGTGTTGGATAGCTTGTGTCTAGCTTAACTCCCTCTGAAGTTGGGAGATGACCAACATACAGGATCTCAATTACTCTGAAATTACACTTGTCAGGGTTTAACTGCATGTTGATTTCACAGATTCTTTGGAGGACCTTGCAGAGAAGCATGCAATGTTCTTGCATAGTGTGACCCCAAATGAGGATGTCAGTGATCTAACAAGGTTATCCTCCCATAAACTCCATGCAACATTGGAATACTTTACTGCCAGTACATATGCTGTAGGGAATTCAGGTGTCATGAATGTGGTGAGCATGCATGATTCCTTGTCCAATGAGATCTGCCAGAATCAACATTTGGCATCCAGAGTGGTAAATATGTTTGCATTTGGCATATCAGCTAATACTTGCTCCACAGTTCCGAGGGGGTGATGTGATCTCATCAGAGCTTTGTTCAGGTGCACAGGGTCAATGCAAATGTATACTGAACCATCTTTTTTTTTTTTATTGCAGCAACCATAACCAACATTCACGGGGTGACTTCTACTACTGGAGCAATGATGCCCAATGCTGTGATGTGATTTAGCTCCGCTATCACTTTGTCCTTCATGGCCGAAGGCACACATCTGGGAGCACATACTATGGAAGATAAGTCTCATCTAAATGCATGTGATAGGTGACTGGGAGCTTCTCAATGGTATTACAATTGAACAGATCAGTAAAGTCTTTTAGCTCTGGACCATCCTGTTGAATGACATGTACATCAGCACCTAAAGTTATTAACCCCAGTTTTCTGCTGTCTGGCAAACCTAGTAGTAGTAATTGACATTACTATCTACTTTATGAAATTGCAGCAGAAATTTATGGATTCCATGGTCTTGATTACCTGCCCACCATAAGCAATTAGATTGCCAGTGCAAGAGCAGTCAATAAGTGTTTTGGTCCCTGTGTGCTGGAGGAGTTCACGTGACATGACGCTGTCTGAGTTGTTTTCTGGTGGAGCATCTACTGTGTGAAATGTGATGGGCTGCTGGAACGTGCAGTGTAAGGTTGTCTGTCATTAGCTTTAGGTTTGGACCTGCACCAATGTGTGAAATTATTGTGTTCGCCGCAAGCATTGAATGTTGCTGCATGTGTTTCTGGAGGTCACATACATCACCCTATCTTTTAAACTCTATTGCACTTTTATGGGACTGCTCATGCTTAGAGATATGCGCCGACCCTGTATTTTGGTTTTGGTTTTGGATCTGTAACTCTTCTGGTTTTGGATCTGGATCTGGATCTGGTTTTGGATCTTTTTTCTTGGTGTTTTTTTTTTTTTTTTTTGGTTTTGGGTCTGTATTTTTCCCAAAAAATGATATAAACAGCTAAAACCACATAATTTGGGCCTGTTTTTGTTCCTACAGTATTATTAACTGTAATAACAATCATTTTCAGGCATTTCCATGTATTTTTAACCTCCTCACAGCTCACAATATTGATTTCACTATTTTTCACCAATATAGGCCAATGGCTGCAGCGAGCTGGCTGGCTAAAGTAAGCAACAGAGCAGTGGCACAAACTCACGGCAGTTTAAAAAAATATAGGACATATATGAAACATTGCCACACAGTAGTGGCAGACAGGATGGCAGTTTAATAAACTATAATAATGTAATGAAAAGAGGTGCAAGATGGAATTGTCCCTCCCACCCACTCTTACAGTCAGGTCCATAAATATTGGGACATTGACAGAATTTTCAGATTCTGGCCTCTATTCACCACCACAATGGTTTTGAAGTGAAACAAACAAGATGTGCTTTAACTGCAGACTTTCAGATTTAATTTGAGGGTAATTGCATCCAAATCGGGTGAACGGTGTAGGAATTACAACAGTTTCAATATGTGCCTCCCACTTTTTAAGGGGCCAAAAGTAATGGAACTATCAACTCAAAAGCTATTTCTTGGACAGGTGTGGGCTATTCCCTCGTTATTTCATTATCAATTAAGCAGGTAAAAGGTCTGGAGTTGATTCTAGGTGTGACATTTGCATTTGGAATCAGTTGCTGTCAACTCTCAATATGAGATCCAAAGAGCTGTCACTATCAGTGAAGCAAGCCATCATTAGGCTGAAAAATCAAAACAAACCAGAGAGATAGCAAAAACATTAGGTGTGGCCAAATCAACTGTTTGGAACATTCTTAAAAAGAAAGACCGCACCGGAGAGCTCAGCAACACCAAAAGATCCGGAAGACCACGGAAAACAACTGTGGTGGATGACAAAATAATTATTTCCCTGGTGAAGAAAAACCCCTTCACAACAGTTGGCCAAATCAAGAACACTCTCCAGGAGGTAGATGTATATGTGTCAAAGTCAACAATCAAGAGAAGACTTCACAAGAGTGAATATAGAGGGTTCACCACAAGATGTAAACCATTGGTAAGCCTCAAAAACAAGAAGACCAGATTAGAGTTTGCCAAACAACATCTAAAAAAGCCATTACAGTTCTAGAACAACATCCTATTGACAGATGAGACAAAGATCAACTTGTACCAGAGTGATGGGAAGAGAAGAGAAGGAAAGGAACTGCTCATGATCCAAAACATACAACCTCATCAGTGAAGCATGGTGGTGGTAGTGTCATGGCGTGGTCATGTATGGCTGCCAATGGAACTGGTTCCCTTGTATTTATTGATGATGTGACTACTGACAAAAGCAGCAGAATGAATTCTGAAGTGTTTCGGGCAATATTATATGCTCATATTCAGTCAAATGCTTCAGAACTCATTGGACAGCGCTTCACAGTGCAGATGGACAATGACCCGAAGCATACTGCAAAAGCAACCAAAGAGTTTTTTAAGGCTAAAAAGTGGAATGTTATGCAATGGCCAAGTCAATCCCCTGACCTGAATCCGATTGAGCATGCATTTCAGTTGATGAAGACAAAACTGAAGGGAAAATGCCCAAAGAACAAGCAGGAACTGAAGACATTTGCAGTAGAGGCCTGGGAGAGCATCACCAGGGATGAAACCCAGCATCTGGTGATGTCTATGCGTTCCAGACTTCAGGCTGTAATTGCCTGCAAAGGATTTGCAACAAAGTATTAAAAAGTGAAAGTTAGATTTAGGATTGTTTAGTTTGTCCCATCACTTTTGGCCCCTTAAAAAGTGGGAGGCACATATAGAAACCGTTGTAATTCCTACACCGTTCACCTGATTTGGATGTAATTGCCCTCAAATTAAATCTGAAAGTCTGCAGTTAAATCACATCTTGTTTGTTTCATTTCAAAGCCATTGTGGCACTGTAGCGACTAGGACTGACACTTTCGTGGCTGAACTCCTTGGTTTGTATGGGCCCTGACAAAACATTTTTTGGAAGGACTACCTTCAATTATTAAGGAAGAGGTTGATGATGAGAGTGTTGGTGGTGGAGATTGCATGTGCTGGTCCAAACTGCTGGTAGCTGATACTGGACTGCTTGTTATTAATTTACAAATTATTATAATTTTGTTAAACAAATTGCATGAACTCGCTGCAAATGACATAACAGGGAGAAGGTGCCTAGATGGTTAATGTCCCTTCCTCTGCTAACTTTGGCTTTACAAATGGAACAGATGCCTTCACAACTGTTGTCAGAATTTAGATTAAAATAATTCCACACCCAAGACGTGGCTTTTCTGGCTTTCTTTTTATCATGAGCAAGAACTGCTGCAACTGGTGGCTGATGTACGCAAACAACATCCTCATCATCAACATCTTCATTAGCATCAGATAGGACACAAATTTCCCCCTCATCCTCCTTTTGCACTTTCTCCACACTATCATCCTCATTTTCTATTATTTCACCATCTAATACTAGCACAGCCGTCATGGCGTCAGTGATCCGCTGTGAAACTGGGTGACAGCTGTTATATTTACTTCCTCTATCAAAGTACTGTTTAATAGTCAATTGTTTTTTTTAAATTACTACTAGTAGTAGTCTTCTTGGTCCACCCCTAGCAGCAACAAGCAAAGCACTCAAGGATCCTTCTGAGGAATCATGGATAGGAGATGAGTCAGTCATGCTAATGAAATTGAATGCAGGACTACTTCCGATTATGAATGAGGATTTTGATGATGATGCAGGCGCTTGGATCCAGATAGAAGGGAGCAGATAGGTTACACTGCACTGATTGTTGTTTGTTTTTTTTGTCGCCAAAGTTTCAGAATTTGAAATACCCTTTCCAATTTGATGAATGCGCTGCAAGAGATGTAACAGGGACGAGGTTTCTAGATGGTTAAGGTCCTTACCTCTGCTCACTGTTACATGGCAATGGTTACAAATCATTTGGCAAAGGTCATCTGGATTTGGGTGGAAATAATTCCACACATGAGAAGTGGATTTTTTGGTCCTTTGCCCAGGCATAGCAACAATGGGATTTTTCCCACCATAGGCAACAACTGTTGCCTGATTTACAGTTTTTAGACAAACATCCTCGGCATCAACATCCTCATCTTCATCAACATCCTTGTTGTTATCGCCAGCTACATAAATATCCTCCTTATCCTCCTCGTGCAATTCCACAGAAGCATCCTCGATTCTATGTCAGCATGTTGACTTGTGCTGCTCATCCCCACATTTGCAGAGGGCACACAAATGGTGGAAGTAGGATCTTCTTCAAGTACAGTATTAGAAAGGTCAGGCTCACACATGGCAACCACGGACACACTTGGACTCTCCTCGGGGATCTGTGACTTTTCGGAGACAAATTAAATTTTTTTGTACCTCTCCTACAAGCCAAAGGTATTAAATCATCACAACTAGAACCACCAGTCATAAATAAAGGCCACTTCGTGTAGTGAATGGCATATTGCCAATTATTTGTTTCTCTAAAGCTGACTTAGCTTTAGATTTTTATTTCTTTAACAGGGTAAAAGTTGATTTTCTTATATGGCCTGACTTAAGCCCTGGTACATCGGCCTTCATAGATGACGTTGACTGCCTTACATCGTCATCATGACTGCTGCTTGCAGCTACAAGACTGGTATGTGGATCCTGCTCTCCTGTCATGTGACTGTCCTCCATACTCACTGCGCTCTTACAGCAGTGTCACCAAGCAATTATAACACGCTCACACACAAAAAAATGTTTTCATTTCCACACTGGTGGCGTGGCTAACACGCACACACAAAAAATTGTTTTTATTTTTACACTGGTGGTGTGGTAGGCTAACACGCACACACAAAAAAACTATTTTTATTTCCACACTGGTGGTGTGGCTAACACGCACACACGCACACACAAACAATTATTTTTATTTTCACACTGGTGGTGTGGCTAACACGCACACACAAACATTTAGTTTTATTTTCACACTGGTGGTGTGGCTATCACGCACACATAAACAATTAGTTTTAATATCACACTGGTGGTGTGGCTAACACGCACACACAAAAAATTGTTTTTATTTTTTTTACACTGGGGGTGAAGAAGAGCACCCCCTGGACAACACAGCAGAACAGCCAGCCAGCCCCTGGCTGACAACAGAAAGCCAGCCCCTATGGACAACAGCCAGCCAGCCCCTATATGGATTAATATGGACAACAGTCAGCCAGCCCCTATGGACAACAGTCAGCTAGCCCCTATGGACAGGACAACAGCTAGCCCCTATGGACTACAGCCAGCCAGCCCCTATGGACAGGACAACAGCCAGCCCCTATATGGTATGGATTGGATAACAGCCAGCCCCTAAGGACAACAGCCAGCCTCACAATTATTATGCACAACAGCAGAGCAGCACAGCTCCCAGCACAACCTCACAAGTCACAATTATGCAACAGCAGTGCAGCACAGCTCCCAGCTCCCTCCCTCTTCACTCTCCACAGCTGGAATGAAAAATGGCGGCGATTGCAGGACCTTTATACAATCCAAAAGCCGTGAGAATCCGACAGCGGAATGATGATGTTTTGCCTCGTTTTGCGTTCCGAGTCAGGCGGGAAAACCCGAGCCGACTCGGATCTGCCTCGTATATGCTAAGTTCGGGGGGGAAGAGCTTCAGTTCTCAGGGAACCGAACTCGCATATCTCTATGCAGAATACATGTGTGTGTGTATAGCCGTGTCTAGTGTTAATTCCTTCTCGCTTAATAAATCTGCATGAGTTACATCATTAGAAGTTTTACACACAATCCTGTCCCTGATGAGCTCACTTGCTTGTGCACCATAATCACATTTCTTTGCTAGTAGTTTCAATCTGGCAGCATATGACTGGATACTCTCAGAGAGGCTCTGCACAGTGTTAAGAGCATGTCTGTACAGTATAACATTTTTCACTGGTAAGCATATTTCATCACATTTTTTATTAATGATTCTGGATCCTCTTGATCTTCCACCTCTGAATAGACAAATGTGTCTGCCTTTGCAACAGCCTAAACCCCAGTTAGGTTGAGAAAAGTATATTCATGTATCTTTTTTGACTTGTCTCAGTCCTGCGCAGCCTGAGTCCTGTACAGCAGTATATGCGCCATTCCTTCTTGAGCCATGTGTCCGCGATGGCATAAAACCAGTGTATCTATGCATCAAAGATCTTGTGCCATTACAGCCATATTTCTGACACCTTGTAAAGTGGTCTGTGTGCAAATCACCACCGGACTCTGCAGAGATGCAGAAGTGTGTTTTTGCTCACTGCAATCATGCTGAACAAGGATGTGGATTGAAAGATCTACAGTGAAAAGGTAGACAATGTCTAGATAGACACCAGATGTTAGACAGTCAATAGGTCGACAGGGACAAAAGGTCGACACACTAAAGGTCGTCATGTAAGAAGGTCGACAGGTACAAATGGTCGACAATGTCAAAAAGTCCACATGTAAATGGTCGACACAAAAATGGTCGACATGTGTTTTTTTTCTCTAACCCTAATCGTCACCCTAACTCTAACCCTAGCGCTCCTCTTGGTGCCTAACCCTCCCTCCGGGTACCTAACCCTATTCGTCGGGGTAGGTGCCTGACCCTAACCGTCCCTTCTAGTGCCAAACCCCAACCCTCTCTCCTGGTGCCTAACCCTAACCGTCGGGGTAAGTACCTAACTCTAACCCTAAAAAACCAGAAAAATCATGTCGACCATTTTTGTGTCGCCCATTTTCATGTCGAGCTTTTGACACTGTCGACCATTTGTACCTGTCGAGCTTGTTACATGTCAACATTTAGCGTGTTGACCTTTTGTCCCTATCGACCTATTGACTGTCTAACATCTGGTGTCTATCTAGACATTGTCTACCTATTTACTGTAGATCTTTAGACCGGATCCCGCTGAACAATTACTGAGGCAATTCCTGTATAACAAGTGTATGGTAATGATGCATCTTCCGCCATCCACATATACCATATATCTACAGTAAAAACATAGGCTTAACAAAATCCTCATGAGACTTCTTGTGTCCCCTCCTCCGATGGACTGGCCTCTGTCCTCCAGTGGTCTATCTTCTGATGGGCTTAACACCTCCTCCACTAGCCCCTCCTCCACTGCCCTGTTGGCCTGTTTGCATTTAAAACACACTAATTAAATAGTGACTGCCTTTAATATTATTATCATTGGGCCTATTTTAGAGTTGTGCGTTATTACATTCTCAGCTGTGATTTCTCAGGCAGCCTATGTGCAAAAATATGCAAATATATGCCAACAGACTCCCCGCCTAAACTAGCATGCAATGGACTGAGCAAATGCTGCTACACCCACTTTCCTTATCTGCTTTGTGAGCAGATCCCCCGGGGGTTGAGAACACACCTTCATCGACTAAACATTGGCCGCACATCGACTCCTCGAGTAAGTACTGTGCTGCACAGATTCAGGTACATCTCTCTCTCTAAACACGGCTTCTGAGACCATGGTTCTATGATTTGGAACATAGCGCTTGGAACTCCTAACATGCTCACGGAACAGCCTCATTTTGCATTCACTTTCGGCCACCTCCTGAACTCCACCCAGGAATGCACATGGATCACAATGGTCTTCTCAGGACGTTGCAATTAAGGATACTTTGCGAATGCCGTCTCAAACTTCAATCATATGTGTGTTGCAAGACTTTGCTTAGCGTTGCACGCATGCGCAGTTGCAGACATCAGCATTGTGTACAACTCTGAATCAGGCCCATTGTTAGTATTATAAAACATATATATGTCTCAATCAAGCTATGGGCTGCTTACATATACATATTACATGGTGGGTGTGATTTTATGTGATTGCAAAGTTCCTACTATCATTAAACCTGTTGTCACTTGCACAAGAGAAGGCCATAGTAAATTTAACACAACCATATTCCTCAGACTGACTGCACTGTTTCATAGATTTTTGGCAGTTTACAGATGTCTAAGTAATAATTTGGCATCACTAAAACATAGCAGCTGCTTGAGTTTGGAGTTTGGAGTATGACCTCTGCTGTAAAAGCAAATGTTCTTCTAAATCCTACTTTCCAGACTCCTTTAATACTGGCAACTATGATAAAAAAATCTAAAATGTGTAAAATCTATAGAGATTTATTTACATACCGTATATGTACTGACGCTTGCAGAGGAGCTTAGTCGGGAGGTCTGACTTCCTCCACCAAGGATCGTTCCATCAACATTTCAACTGCACAATGGAATGACGTGATTTTAGGCAAACAACTAAATTAAAATGAAAAACTATAAATAAAAATTTCCCCGTCTGAGAAGCAGACTCAGCCATGTGCTCATGAAGAAGTATCTGCCAAAGTGTCTGCCAAAACGTCAGTTCCAATGTCATTGACGTGTTGGTGCAGCTCATGGTGTCCATAGCTACACAATAAAATCGGACAAAACATGGCTGCAAAGCAAATATGTTGGTGGGAGTAGATCGCTGAACAGGTGAATGCAGTGCCACACAGCAACACAGATATATGTACATCCCTGGTTCAACAAGGGTTGGGCAAGTGAGGCACTTTCCCTAGGCACCAGAGCAGGGGGAAGGGGGGTGATGCGACAAGAGCATGGCTTGGTATGCCGGCCTTTGCGCGCAGGGGGGGAGGGTAATGAGCGCTGCAGCACAATACCCACTCTCCTCACGCAGGTCCCTGGTCTAAAACATGTGGAGGTGATTTATCAAAGCTTGGAGAGAGATACTATAAAGTGATTATCAAGGCTTGGAGAGGGATAAAGTTCCAACCAATTAGTTCTTAACTGTCATTTTACAGGCTGTGTTTGGAAAATAACAGTTATGAGCTATTTGTTGGTACTTTATCTCTCTCCACTTTATCTCTCCAAGGTTTGATAAATCTCCCCCAAAGTACAAATCAATAAGCTTGTAGCTGTCACTTTTAAAATACAGCCTGTAAAATAACAGAAGCTGATTGGTTAGTTCTTTACCTCTGCCCACTTTGTGCCTAACCCTAACCTCCCCCCGCTTGTGCCTAACATTTCATTATGATACTAAAATACTAAAACAGAGTAGCCTCACAATCCTTTTTAGATAGGGAGCACAAGACGCTCTGCTACAGAGTCATGACACAGCATGGCGCGACAAGTAAGGCAATTTAAAGCGCAAGGCAGTAAGATGTATGTGGACACCTCTGTAGTTGTGGTACAGGCAAGTAGTGCAAAAGCCCAATGTTAATTGCATAATCATTTGTTTTTAGAAAGAAAGGGGAGGATGGATTGCTTGTTTTCACTGTATATTATGACATTACTTGTATAAGGATGGACCTGAAATGATACTTACTCTGTACTGTTTTCAATCAGCTTACATCCCACCAGGGTATGTACCAAGGGTCTAATTGAGAATAGACGGTCTAGGGGTATATCACAGGGAAGATTGATTAATGCTTATAAAAGCTAAATGTGGCAAGTCCAATGGTGTTTTTCAACAACACCATCTCACTGATTGTTTATCTTCATTTTATGATAAGTTTACATCAGGAACGTAGGCAAAACTCCGTGGGTTCTATAGCAACATTTTAAATGCGTCAATGCTTTCAGAAAGACACCTCTCTCTGTAGCTGCTGTCCATTTCATGACCCATAGTGTTATGCCCCATAATAGTGTTGTAGTTAATTTTATGCCCCATAATAGTGCCGTAGTTCATCTTATGCACCATAGTAGTGCCCTAATTCACATTATGCTACACACTGACCCCAGTATTATTCACACTGTAGTGCCCCAGTTCATATATATAGGCAACTATATGACCTGCGTGCAAGTGAATAAGACCCTAAGCCTCTGGGCCCAGAAGCAATGGCATCCCCTGCGCCAACAATTGTTATGTCCATGGTTTACATATATTTTGAAAATTTTTAAATTAATGTCAAATTACACAAAGTATATTTAATTACAGTATGTTTCTATTTGAGGAAGTGGGCAGTGACTCATGTACCTTTGTACTCCGTATCAATAAAATATTGTGTAATTCAAGAGGATGTTATACAACTAAGGGCCTTAGTTGGACTATTTAGGATTATCTAGGCTGGGACACTCTGGTTTTCTAATTTGCCTGCATCCAAGAGATAGATCACTTTCTGTTTTCATGTAACCACAGAGTGTTCTGGATACCCTGCTATCTCTAATGCCCTTCTTACACCAAAGTCCTGGGTCTGACTCGGGATTTGGATCATGTTTCCAACCTGGATCAGACCCGGGACAAACCCCTTTTACACCACGGCACCGACCCGGCCCTGGGTCTGCAGTGATCCGGCTCTTCCGGCATTGCAGTGGATACTTGGTGATGATGTAATCTTCAAGCGTCGCTGAAGCCGGCCACACCGGAGCTGGGTCTGCAGTGACCCGACTCCTCCAGCGTTGCAGTGGACGCTTGGAGATTATCTAATCATGACCCGGATCGCGCCACTTACACTGCAGGGTGACATGGGAATGACCCGTGGCCAACCCTGCAAGTTACCCGAGTTGGATCCACAGGTCCCTGGACCCAGGTTGATCCTTTATACTGACAAAAATCCCGGGTTGATGCGCGTTCACGTGCATCAACCTGGGATTTTCAGGTTGGTGTAAAAGGGGTATAAGTGGCAGCATCAACAACTAAGAAAGTCCTATACAGAGGATCTCGCACCCAAAACCATCTACAATGTCCTTTTAGTGAACTGCACTGACCCTGGCTAAGTCTGCACCCCTTCCTAATGAAAGTAACAGCCTTCTTATTGGCAGACACTACAGTGACAAAGGAGCGCTAAGTACATTAATAGTGACACTGACCACACCGACCCTGCAACAATCAGAAGCATAGGGGCATTACATAGTCAATTAGGCATGTGTTTACGGCACTGGGAAAAGCTCCAGGTTTCAAGACCAGAGCTATTCAATTATTCCAAATTTTTCCCACACGGTAAACCCTGGGGTAATGCGCGTAACCCCTAGATCCTGTGTAAAATGCTGGAATATATGGGGTTTCCCGCACATGAAACACCAGAGTCTGCATTTAATGCATTACTTGTAGGGATGCAAGGCCTAATTGAATAGGTCCAAGCTGACAATTAGCCCCATAATCTTCATAAACGTCTCAGAATCACAGATACTAAGAAACATAGACTAATTATGGCGTGGCAAGAGCTAGGTACACACTACACAATATGTCGTGCAATCATGGTACCTGCGACTACTCTGCACGACCACCATGTAATGGGTACTCCCAATCTGTCATTTACACACATCGTTCATCACATTGTCCCATCCGATGTGTTGCATGTCAGATGGGATGAATCAATGTACAATGCGGTAACGTTCCCCGGTCACAATATTTTGTGAGATCATACAGCAAATCATGCACTGTGTACACAATATAAAGTTGTACCATATCAGGCTGTCGCTAGATCATTGCGTCTTTAAAGTGTGTACACAACTGTCCAGATTGAAGTCACAGTTTTTATACATCATTTCAATTTCAATATCATCCATATTCAGGTTCAAATATGTGGCTAGTTTAAGTTAGATATTTAGAGGCCCTAAATATTTATGGGCAGTGTCAGGCAGCACCTATAAATGTTTAACTGGGAAATCCAAACGGAAGTATGGGATGACTTTTAAAAACCATATGCAAGGTCACAACTTACACATGCCGTACACTGGAGCAGGACATAAATAAAATAACTATCAAGTATGCAAAATACAGAAATAGATGGGTTTCTTTTCATGTTAAGTTCTCCAGATGGTTTTATTCACTACATCTTGGATGATTTACAAAAACATGTTGGATTTCTATAACAAGTACAGAGGTATTTAGAAAGTTAAAAAGAACAGTAGCTTTTCTGCGTTCTTAGGCTAATTATACAGACAAACACAAATAAAAGTACTTATTTGACATACTAGGTACTAATAACCACTTTTAAAACTATTCTAATATAGGAAAAGGGGCAGACAATGAAAGACATACACATACATGGGTGAACAGAGACAAATATGGGGAGACAGAGAAAGGTACACATACAAAATTAGAGACAGATAGACTTATACAAAGGGGAGTAATGCAGGATATACTGTACATCTGCTGGGAAATTGCCCGATGCCCCAATTCCGATTTGCCGACTTGATTTGCCAATCGGCAGACTCCAATGATAGGTGATATCTCGTGGGATCGGGAAAATACAGCATGTTAAAAATCCCAGATTCGCAGATTATGATAAGTTTTGGGTCGGAAATTGGCAAATCAAGATTGTCCAACATGTTGGATTTTCACAATCCCCTGGTCTGGTCATCTGCCGAACAGGGAATTGCCCCAATTGATTGCAGATGTATGGGCCTCATTATATGCATACACAGTATGGGCCTCATTACAAACATACACAAAGTGGGAGGGAGCAAAGATTCAGAGGCTAGGACAAACATTGGGGGAGTGATTGGAATCAGGGATGGGCAGGTGAGCAGAGGGGACCCTACTTGCATTGAAGTCTGCCTTCTGACAGGGCACTGAACTCTGTGTTGAGGAAGCCAGGAAGTGGATGAACATGTGCACACTAAGTAGTGCAGTTTATGTAAATGCCACCTTTTAGCAGTTCCCCTGTGATTGCAAAGTGGTGCACAGTTTGGCAACCACTTGATTGGTGTATATTCTCTGGATATTGACAAGGGAGGTATAGTGGCAGCATTGGAGTTGGTGACACCCAGTGAGGCGCATGTGCTCGAAAAGGGGCTGTGGCCTCACTGGTAAAGGGCGTGGCCTCATGGCACCCCCCAACAGGTTTGAACACTCTGGGGGCATACCCAGTACTCCCAGGGATGCTGAGCTGCCCCCAAATACTCTCCCTGCACTGCTGTTCTTCCTCAGTGTCTGGGAGTTGCACTGTGATGTTACTGTGCAGCTCCCAGCTACCCGTCACTGAGGAGTTGGTGGCATTTTGGTGTCACCCCCTTGGAGAGTGACAGCCAGTGAGGCAACGAAAACTCTGTGCGCATATTGGACGCCAAGACACTGAATCCATGCCTGGAAAAGCCTAATCTGCATATAACTAGCAACACCTAGGCAGTACCACTTCAACTCGTATGTCATGTCTACTTCTAGAATGTTGGGTATACTTGTGCAAAAGGAGGCACGGGATGTCACAAAGGGACATTTATGCTACAGATTTGTACTTTTACATAGTCATAAATTTGCCTTAATAAAAGCAAATATCTGATTGTTTTTTGACTATACATTTGCTCTTTAAATACATTTTAATAAATACTGTTCATTGTATTTATATTTGGCTGCTGTTTACACCTCTTTAATTTTTCCCAAAGTATCTCCAAAATGCAACAAATAATATTCAACTTGTACCTTGCTTTGTGAGGTTTGTAGCTGTGCACAGTATTTGGTAACATACATTTTACACTAATTTGTGCCCAATATGTGTAATATCAGTGAACCTCATTGAAACCTTTAGTTTTAAAGCGAAAAAGTTTTAGAATCCACATTTAACATCATTTTAACATGGACCGTAAACATCAAGGGACAAATGTAATAGGGTGAGAGTATAGAAAATGTGACAGTTTAGCAGTAAATTCTCACACTTACTAAACTCGTCCAATGTAATACAGTTCTAGAACATGAAAACTCTCATGTTTTTAGACTTAAAAAAATCTCACAATATAAACTCTCATCCATATGTTTTCCCATTTTAGAGATAAAAATCGACCAATGTGAGAGGTTACTGTTAACCTCTTACATTTTCTAAACTCTCACCCTATTACATTTGGCCCCAAAACTGCAGTATGAAAACTATAAAATATAATACATGTGGCTTTTATCAAATGCTCTAAGTACAAAACCTTTGCTTTTATGTATGTAAGTAGAACAGACATTTTTTATCGATTACTGTACATGAAACATTCTTTCCATATTTTTAGCAGAGCATGTTTTTTGATGGCTGTTGTCCAATAAGCGAATCAAGACAATAGTTCAGTACAGCTATTTGGATCGCATAAGCTTAAATACTTTAAATTTAAGGTAGTATTTAAAGATGAAGAATATTTAAAAAAAAATGTTTATCAAAATATTCCTTTTTCTGCCTTTTGCCACAAAATTCTGCACATTTGACCTTTAAGTAAGCTGTATCTTTACATGTACTATAGAAACAAAATTTTAAATATTCAATTATTAAATAAATATTTTTTTTTATTGTCTCAGTAAACTCATAGTAGAAAAGTCCTTGGAGTTATTAAAAAAAAAAAAAAAAAAGAGTAATGCTATGAAATACCCATCTAGCCTTTGTGATTCATGAATGAATTAATCCAAATAATTGTTAAATGTGCTTGTAATTAACAAAGGTAATTATAAATTTCAAGTCAAATTGCTGTTGATGGTATAAAATAAAATATTCACTTTGCAATGATAAGTTTTATTATGTTTCATCCACTCAAATATTGTATTCAGGTATGGTATCATTATACACCTGATTATGGTATACAGCAAGTTATGAGCTTTGGGTAGGTCTTGATTTAGTTTGGTTCTGAAAAGGAATATGATTAACTAGGTTAATGTTGAGGTTAGTGTGTGATACAGTATACATATTTTAGTTTGACACTGTAGGTCTTATAATCCTCTAATAAAAGAAATACTTATTATTAGAGCTGAGCAGTTTGGTTTTGACTAGGTTCTTTTTGCCAAATTTAGATTAGTTTAGATTTATATTATTGGCTATATTAAACACGTGGGATAGCCAATTTGATACAGTTTTTGAGATCTGAACATAATCAAGTAAAACCGAACCACTCATCTGTACTTAGTATAGTAATATTTGTCTTTCTAGGACTGATGCAGAGTAAGACACAGAGTTATACGTAAAAAAAGGAGCAAATTAAGTGTATTTTTACCAATACAGTATGCTTAGTTCCAGCTCCAACCAGGATGTGATTCTTTCTGCACAGCTATCAAATGTGCCCATTTTACAATAGGTACACATCATAAACCCTTACCACTGAAATGCACTCTGCTTGAATTGCGTGTCGCAAATGTATATCTTCTGCATCATTTTAAATGCTAAAATCTCTCTCATATCACAGAAATTACCCCTATTTAGAAGAAAAATATATATTTTAAAAAAAAAACATATGAACACTCACAGAAGCTCCAATCAATGTGAGCGGGGTGTTCACAAGCGGTCAATCAGAAGCGATTTGCTAGGCTTAATATCTGTATTTGCATCAGGCCTTGGCCACCTGCAAATGATCCATTTGTTCAGGGCGTATTTTCATGTGCACATCCGTATTGTACATTGAGGTAGATGAACTACACTAAACTTTGGCGAGAGATAATGTACCAACTTCACAGCTCCTAACTGTCATTTTTCAAGCGCAACTTATAAAATGACAGTTTTGAGCTGATTGGCTGGTACTTTATCTGTCCCCACTTTATCTCTCTCCAAGACTTAGTTCATCTCCCCCATTGCTTACTGCAAAACACCCCTGTTCCATCCCTTTCCACCCTGATTGACCGATATAATCATAAGCCTTCAGAAATTATCATAAGTGGTAAGAGGCTTTATGTCTTAATAGGTGCATATACATTCAAACACATTTCTGAGCAGCCATAGTGCAACTTTGCGCAATTTGCACTCTGACGACTGTGATAGTACTTACTCTGTATAAGCCTCTAAGGGACCTATTCATTATGTTATATATCAGGGTCCGGATGGCCCCCGATAATTAACATTCTAACTCACTTCGAGCGCCGGAGCAAGCTGATCCAAAAATTATAAGGAGAGGGTGTGTGGGAACAACTTCCATCTGAAGATGCCGAATGCTCCCACAGGGAAGCTACGAAATAATTGTATTTTTGGAGCATAATAAATTTCTGTCTCATACTATTGTATGGGGACAGCGGGCCACATAGGGAGTGAAAGGTAAGTAGTAGATATCACAGAAATCTCCTGCGTTACCTTTATAATAAAAGGCCCCAAAACGTAATTTGTACAAAATTAGGTGAACATTTTCACCTGCTTTTGTAGAAATTAAGTGATAATGAAGAGACCCCAAGGCACTTAGGGCCTGATTCAGAGGTGAATGAAGTTTTGTTTCTTTTACAACTGGCTGATGTTTTGTCTACTGTGCATGCATCATGCCATGATGGTCTTGCGACGGTGTTTGCAGTGTGTATATAGATGCAGTTTGACAGCTGGTGACCATTTGAAGGAGGTAACAGGGAGTGGTGACTAAAATGCAGGTGTGTCAGGAACATTTTGAGGACATGTCCCAGCCAGTGTCTTCATCTTCGGACGTGTTCCTGGGCGATGACTGAGAGGTGGCTATTCAGGTGCATGAAGGTCACTCACATCAGCTTAATGGTATTGCACAGGCGCTTGTAAAGGGCGGGGTTTACTCTGAACCACAGAAGAAAAGGGTGTTCCCTCCAGCACACTGCAGCAATATCAGCAAAAATACTTGAACCCTACATAATAATAGAAATTCAGAGGTATTAGTTGCATACATTTGCAAATATATGATTAAGCGCCGGGCCAGCGACAAGGCTCCTCTATACCGGCGTCCCTAACATTCAGGGGTTCACATCTGAGGCACAGGGCACCCCAAAGGAATCCAGCCAAGGACCATCCCCAGGGCATCACACGAAAATAGGAAAAAAGGTGTTATTCTGTAGAGTTCAAGTATTTTTGCTGATATTGTTGCAGTGTACTGGAGGGAACACCCTTTTCTTCTGTGGTTCAGAGTAAACCCCACCCTTTACAAGCACCTGTGCAATACCATTAAGCTGATGTGAGCAACCACTATATTTTTTATTGCAGTTCTCTGAGGCATGAAGGGAGCCAGCATTGGGAGGATGTGCTTGTTCATATAGTGCCATTTGGAGGTTTCTGGGGTACCTCCTAGGTGAGTCAGCTCTCTGCTTTTATATATGTGCTGTTATTATCCAGTACATTAATATGTAATTATATGACCCAGAGTTGGTGCTACTATTAGGTAGCATTAATTATTTTGGGGTGTGCGTTTGGGCGTGGGGCCCCCAGGGTTGATCTAGCTGGGCTTCTTAAGGGCATCACCACTTAACTCACATAGATACATTTTCAAATCACCTTTTTCATTGTCTGTTTATTATTCATGTAATTTTAATTAGTTCTTAGTATATTAACACTTATTAATTATCTTTACACATCTATACTTTACACTTCACTATTACCTTTTTTCCTATTTTCATGTGAAGCCCTGGGGATGGTACTTGGCTGGATTCTTTTGCTGTGCCCTGCGCCTCAGATGTGACCCCCTGAATGTTAGGGACGCTGGCCCGGCGCTTAATCATATATTTGCAAATGTATGCAACTAATACCTCTGAATTTCTATTATGTAGGGTTCAAGTATATTTGCTGATATTGTTGCAGTGTGCTGGAGGGAACACCCTTTTCTTCTGTAGCAGTATTAGCATAAAGTTGCATAGGCATCTTTATAATGGGTGCAAGGTGTGCGGTGCACACGAGCCCCTGGGTCCATGGGGGCCCACACCGCACACCCTGCACCCTAGGTAATTATACTTACCTCTCCGCTGATCCTGATGTGCTGCTCTGCTTCCCAGTGATCTGAGAAAGCAGGTGCGGGCCCCATTTTCCCGGAGACCCGTGCATGTGCAGTAGATTCTGGCAAGAAGCCATAATCTACAGCGCTTAGTGCCGCTAAGCCACTGACAGAGAGGAGGGGGCCCAAACAGAAGCTGCACATGGGCTCCCTCCTCTCTTAAAACGCCCCTGTAAAGTCGCATATGCTAGACCAGCAAAAGACCCACTCACAGATGCTGCAGCATTCAACTCAAAATCAAGCCCCTATTGTGGCCTGATTTTAACACAGCTCCTGAAAGAGAAACACGAACCAGCTAATATATTCTTGGCTGGAGTTTCTACTGACTTAATTTTTATAGCAAAGGATTCCGTTACTGGGTGCATTTGACATGATCAACATTTCATGAACAAGAGGGAATTGATGAAAAAAGCAGGGTAACTACTCAGACCAACAATAGAAATAGAACATCTAGAACAATAAATAGCTAATTAGAGAATCAAGTAATGCACCCATGGAGTTGAATAACAAAGTACTCACAAAGGCGGTATTCGATAAGAGGCAAATCAAAGGAGAGCTCCTTTTTGGTGCCATGTTTGTAATAGTTATAACAACAGGTTTCTGGCACAGGAACCTTTCTTCCTATATTATTATCATTATTATTATTATTATTATTATTATTATTATTATTATCATTTATTTATATTGCACCACAAGTGTTCCGCACTGCCTTACAAAGTACATAAACAAATTGTTGACAAGCGACTTACTGCAAGCATAAAGAGACAAATGCAAGTGCATACTCTAACCATGCTGAACCTAGTAATATAACTGCTAAATAGCATCAAAGAGGTTCTTTGCATAATAATGGCCATAATTATGGGCCTGCCCACCGCGTACAGGTGACCTCTATCAGGCAGGTCCCTAACACTCCTATGGAACAAATATAGGGCACGGGACCCCCCAGGCCAACCCAGCAGAACCGCCCCATGGCATCACAATAGTGTGAGATTTAAAGTGAGGGTTAAAGAATAACAAAGAAGAAAGCCTATGTGTTAAGTCCTACATAAGTAGGAGGTTATAGTAAAAAGTGTATGAAGTGCTACAAATATAAAAAACAAACTAAGGAAGTGAAAAAGTGTACATTATGATGCCATGAAGCAGTCCAGCCACACCAGCCCAGAGAGCCCCGCACCCCAATACCAGTCCCTTAACTGACACAGCATATATATATAATAGGTCTTACCCACAGTGTGCCTCATAAGATGTGCAGTCTTGGAGTGCAAGGACTCCTTGCTAATTAAAAACACCCAGGAATGGGTGAGAGGGGTGCTAATCAAGGTGGAAGGAGTCTCGTCCTTCCAGTGTACATACATACACACAGTACAGAATACATAGGGGGAGGGGCCCTAGATTGCACACCCTAAGCACAATGTGAGGTGCTACCTGCTGAGACTTGTAGTGCTGCAAGCATAAAGAGACAAATGCAAGTGCACACTCTAACCATGCTGAACCTAGTAATATAACTGCTAAATAGCATCAAAGAGGTTCTTTGCATAATATTGGCCATAATTATTGGCCTGCCCACCGCGTCCAGGTGACCTCTATCAGGCAGGTCCAGCCACACCAGCCCTTAACTGACACAGGATATATATAATAGGTCTTACCATCAGTGTGCCTCATGAGATGTGCAGTCTTGGAGTGCAAGGACTCCTTGCTAATTAAAAACACCCAAGAACAGGTGGGAGGGGTGCTAATCAAGGTGGAAGGAGTCTCGACTTACTGAACAATAAAGGACCAGGACATGGATAATATATATTGCTACTGTACATTAGCGACCATAACACCCAGATAAGCAACAGAGCATAAGCAACCATGTGTTAGGTGCCCTAGAGGTGAGTAAGAAGTAGATGAAACTAAAGTAGGGAGAAGCACAAGAGGGTAGAGGACCCTGCTCATAAGAGCTTACATTTTAAAAGGGAGGGGAAGACTATACAAGTCCTCTCATTGAACATCCTATCTTGGATTCCCTGCAATGTATCTGCATATCAGGATCTCAATGACTGTATGGCTATAACAGCAGACATAAGTCTTCTTTCTCCTTTATCTTATGCTTACCTCTCTGATCTCTCATCAGCCATTCATTGCCTTGGCACATAGACTGACAGCAAATTCAGTAAGATTAAATAGTGTTTTGGTCCTTTTTCTCCCTAACATCTATTAATTTTCTATACCGGGCTATATATAGTGCACAGACACACACAAACATAGACAGACTCACTTACTGATTCAGCAGCAGGTCACTGATAGGGGAGGGCACTTTGAGGCATTCTCGTAGACTTGTGTCATGTTTGGCTTTGCCAAAGGCAGTGGGGCATCGATCGTGCAGACACTACAAGCCATGATTACTTTACGTGGTCTATTATCAATACTAAAAAATATTTTATGCTAATTAAGTTTTGAACTCGCATTGAGTTCAGCCTCAATATCAGAGGCATCCATCATGCCACCTTTACATAAGTATCTCTTCTAAAAAGCTGCTCTTTTTGCAGAGACAGTTTTCAGAAGTGCTAGATATTTTCCTGCTTTCTCTCGACAGTGTCCACGGCGGCTCCTGTCACAGTGCTTCTCCATGTCTATGGGGCCCGGGACTGTCACTTTTCCACAGTGATCCTGCACCCTGACCGCATCCTCTGCCATCCTCGGTCACCCACTCCATCACCTGTGCACTGCCAGCGCTGTGCAGGGATCTGTCCCCCGACAGCAGGTCCGGCTCCCCCCCACTGCCCGCTTCATCACTTCTGACTGCGCCAGGATCTGTCACCTGGCGGCAGCTCCAGTCCCTCCTCCGCATCCACTGAGGACGGCGTACAGTTACACATTCAATTTCTGAAAATATGATTTTGTCTCCGAAAGTTGATGAATAGCATAATTTCTACATCCCCATACTAAAGTATGGGGATGTAGAAATTATGCTATTCATCAACTTTCGGAGACAAAATCATATTTTCAGAAATATTTCCTGTGTTACAATATTGATGAATGGGGCTGACACTTAAAAATTTTATATATATGTGTAAAAAAGGTTGTTAAAACCGTTATTTATAGGATGACAAATTAACTCCTCAGTCACATACCATTCACTCTTTAACTAATTAATTGGATGACCTAGAGAATAGGATCCACCACAATACCTTGTGAATCATAGTCATCCTAGAATTAGTCAATGGCACACAATTGATTGAGTACATTAGCCTTTTGATTCCATGTACATTAGGCATTCATGCTGATAATGCTGTCCCTCAAGTTAAAAGAGCAAAATATGTGGTCCTACACAGCAAGCAGGGAGGCTTAGGACTGCTTTAGCTCAATACCATGATTTTAGAACCAAGGAGTAAGTTCTGGCTGCATACCATGCTTCTCAGAACTTGATACTGGAGGCTCAGGGGATCCTGATATTTCAAGCATTTTCTACTGTAATATACTAAAAAAGGAAGGACTTTTCTAAGGTGTGCAAAATGATAATAGGTCAGAATAGAAGATTTGCTCTTATGTATCCTGCCAAATTGATGATAACAGATGTTCGTACAGTATACTGTTATTTACGGACCCTCAAAGAACCAAAGGCCTTTTTTTCTAGAAGCTCTTCTTTATTGCCTTCTCATTCAAAGACAAGTGTTAATGTATATTTTGAGAAATATAATACATGTGGCTTTTATCGAATGCTCTTAGTATAAAACCTTTGCTTTTATGTATGTAAGTCGAACAGACATTTTTTATTGATTACTGTACATGAAACATTCTTTCCATATTTTTGGCAGAGCATGTTGTCCAATAAGAGAATCAAGACAATAGTTCAGTACAGCTATTTGTATTGCATAAGCGTAAATACTTTAAATTTAAGGTAGTATTTAAAGATGAAGAATATTTAAAAAAAAATGTTTATCAAAATATTCCTTTTCTGCCTTTGGCCACAAAATTCTGCACATTTAACCTTAAGTAAGCTGTATCTTTACATGTACTATAGAAACAAATTTTTAAATATTCAATTATTAAATAAATATTTTTTTTTATTGTCTCAGTAAACTCATAGTAGAAAAGTCCTTGGCGTTATTTAAAAAAAAAAAAGAGTAATGCTATAAATACCCATCTAGCCTTTGAGATTCATGAATGAATTAATCCAAATAATTGTTAAATGTGCTTGTAATTAACAAAGATAACTATAAATTTCAAGTCAAAGTGCTTTAATCCTGGCTCATTGCTCTTACTCTGTTTTTTTTGTTATTTTCTAGAGCATCCCTCACAAAACACACATGTGATTATCTCTTAGTCCTCAAAAAAATGTTTTTGTACTTCATCGATTTCATGCATGACATTGAGGGGAGCCATATGCTGTTTTTATTAGTGTCTCCAGATGTGTCTCTTTATAGTACCTTAAATTTGCTTTGAAAGTATGATTCTGTTTATGCTATCTATTCCCTGTACCAGGTCGGCTGACAGTGTCCACACAGTAATGTTCCCTCACACGTCCCCCCATTCTCCATTGATGTTTTGGAATGTCGATGGCCTCAATTCACCAATTAAAAGAAAAAAACGCTTTTACTTATCTTCAAAAACTCAGACTGGTTCTGGTTTTCCTACAGGGGACACTTTGTTGGACAGGGATGTCTTCTCCTTCTGGGCTAGGTGGATTAACAAATCTATGTCTTTTTATCATTCTAAAGCATGAGGGGTGGCAATACTTTTACTTCATTATCTACGTTATAAAACATTGGACTCTAATGTTTCTGTTCTAGACACAGAGAGATATTACATGATAGTGGATGTAAAGAATGAGCACAAGAAATACACATCAGTAAATGTGTATGCACCGAATGTCCCCCACATTTTCAGGTCGATTGTGAGGGTATGCTGTTAAGCTTGGACACGCGCAAAGCTTTTGATACCATAGCTTGACCTCAAACTGTTTGCAGTTTTGGAGCAGCTTGGATTTAGCACGTCGTGTTTACATTTGATCTGTTACTGTTGATATGTTACTTTTATCATACCTCTGTGTGTTTACTTGTTATTGGGACTAGAGGAGATAGGGTGATTATGCAGAAAGGGACTAAACATGGTTACTACTTCTCATCCTATCTATTTAATTATATTGATGACTCATGGGTTCATAGTGGTCTGAACCAATTTCCTCACACTGTTTTGTGATTCCCTACTCTGTACTCTCAATTATTAATGAATAATGTTGTCCTCTAGCCTGTACCAGTAGCTGATGTAAACCCTACCATGATGAGATGTCTATACTGCAGTTGCTGCTCTTCAATCTACCAATCATGGTAGCTCCTGCAGCACCAGAGATAAGGCTTGTGGCTAATATGAGACAAGCAAACATAAGTCACATTGGGAAATAGGAAGACTAACCGGCACAAAGGGAGAGTGGGATACTTTGGGAAAAAAAAGAGCAAGACAACTGAGGAGAGCTGACTGAGCAGAAGGGCTGTGGAGTAGAGCGGGCGAGTGTTGCTAGAGATATGTAGAGATGAGAGCAGGGGCAACTTATAGCAGACAGAAGACATTGGCCCATAAATGATAGAAAGGTGCATGAGTGCCAAGAGAAAATAACTTTTTTCTCCTATCCTAAAACATCAGAGTAGAAAAGACCACAAAACTGATTGCTGAAACTCCATACTGGCTAAGGATGCATGCTGACGTGGAGAAATACTGTAATACCTGTGGAATTTGCTTGTTGAGAAAGTCCCACTAGAGTTGCACCAATGTTGACATTTCCAATATTGGACCACTGGAGGTATTGTGTATAGACCTTCGCTCAACTGATCAAAATGACAGGAATGTCAGCAACATGTTTGTGGTGACCGACCATTACCTGCTATACCCAATGCTATACTACCAGGATCAAAGATTCAAACACACGCTTCCTGACACTATGGACCTCATTCAGACCTGCTCACTAGCGCTGTGCACTCGCAAGCGGCCCGATGGTTTGCGTATGCGCATGTGCACAATTCATTATGCGAATGCGCGAAGTGCTCTGTGCGATCGCATCCCGCTCGCTCGCCCAGCAAAGACAGCCCAGTGAAATGAGTAACAGGAGAGGCCGTTTGTGGGTGGTAACAGGGGCAGGACACTAATAACGGGGGTGTGAAGGTGCGAACGCAGGCGTGCCTCGGTGTTTCAACGCCGTTTTTAAGGCGTGCATAATTAACAGGCAACGTCATAGCACACGTCACATGCCTGTTTTTTACACTGAAGTCCTCGCAGTGCTTGCGGCAGGGTAAGGCAACCACAAGCGCTGTGTTCGTTACCGATGGTGCTCGATGTACCAATATTTTAATACACTTCCTGGAGATGACTTGCGCTATTGGGTGTCTCAGCAAACGCTTTTGGGTGTCTGCATACACAGAGCGATCGCTCGCACAGCCAAAGTGGGTGTGTTTATGCCTTGGCAAGCTATCGCTTCCCATGTCGTCACTTTGAAAAAATTTGCATACGCTGGATGCGAGCGATCGCATCTAGCGAGCGGCTCTGAATCAGGTCCTATATCCAAAAATCATAGTGGTGTGCCCACCAGCCAACTGATACATGCCTATAACTGCACACAAAGCAAGACTTCTGGACATTCTCCTCATGTATTGATGTTTGGAAGAGAGAACCAACTCTTCATGGACATCTATTTTGAGGTCTCAGCAAATACCCACTTCTGGCTTCATGCAACTTACATGGCTCAGCTATAGAAAGAATTAAAAGAAGTGTGTGATTTGGTAGAACTGACTGCTACGAACTTGGGGGACAGGAACAAAGCCTATTACAACTGGCACAGTAGAGAAAATGTCTTGCAGCCTTGGGATCGGTTCCTCATCAAACATACCTGGGAAACTGAAACTAGCAAACAGCTGGAGGGATGACCCCATGTGATCGTTGACAAACTCCCTAGGATACCGTGTTCTTGAGTGAAACCCAATGGAGCTTCTGGTCCCATAGAAACTTATTAGCATCAGAACCTGCTGCCAATTAATTGAGAAGTTAAGTTCCAGCCAAGTTAGTCCATCGCTTTGGTAATCGAAATAATAAGTTCTATTTACTATAAAATGCTAATGTGTATGTGAATTGCAATCGTGATGTAAAAGAAATTACCTGCTTTAAAAAGCACATGCATCAAGTAAAACAAACTGCGAATTTGGCATTTTCTAATATATTAGAAAGCACAAGGATGAATATGCATATGCAGGAAACATTTTCTTATTGGTTGAGTACATACAGTAGAATGAACAATTGTTATGTTATGAAAAATTACTGGAGATGCTTAACAATAATTGCTCATCTTAATATACATTCACCTCAACGTATGCTGTTAAGAAGGCAATTTTGTGACCTGCATTTTACATCTATGTTCGGGCTGCAAAATTGCATTCAACTGTATATAAGATCCTGGGTATATTTATGCTTGCCCTATCATCCCTTTTATTCAGGACATGTGTATTAAGTTCTGTGGCTGATTAAAACTAGGGGTGTGCACCGGCCACTTTTCGTGTTTTGTGTTTTGGTTTTGGATTTGGATCTTTCTTCGTGTTTTGGCTCTGGATTCGTTTTGCCAAAACCACCCTTCTGTGTTTTGGGTTCTGGGTTTTGTGTTTTGGATCAGCTAAAATCACAGAATTTGTGTGTTTTTCTGATCCTATGCTATTATTAACCTCAATAACATTAATTTCCACTCATTTCCAGTCTATTCTAAACACCTCACACCTCACAATAGTGTTTTTATGTGCAAAAGGTTGCACCGAGGTAGCTGGATGATTATGCTAAGCGACACAAGTGGGCGGCACAAACACGCGGCCCATCTAGGAGTGGCACTGCAGTGGCAGACAGGATGGCAGTTTGATAAACTAGACTTCAAACAGTACATAATGCAAAGAAAAAAAAGAGGTGCAAGATGGAATTGTCCTTGTGCCCTCCCACCGACCCTTATGTTGTATAAACAAGACATGCACAAACATTTCAGCCCCAGGTTCTGCCACACGACTGTGGCTGAAATGATTAGTTAGTTTGGGCCCCCACAAAACAAGCTGACAATTACTCTGTCCCTGCACAAACTGGCTCTACGGAGGCAAGATGTCGTCCTAATCCTCCTCATCCACCGATTGCTCATCCTCATCCTCACAGAGTATTAATTCGTCCCCACTGGAATCCACCACCACAGGTCCCTCTGTACTTTCTGGAGGCTGGTCTCCCTGGAATAATTGATAATTCATTTTGATAAACATCATCTTCTCCACATTTTGTGGAGGAAACCTCCTACGCCTTTCACTGACAAGGTTCCCAGCTGCACTAAACACTCTTTACACAGTGGAGGGGAGGAAACTTAGGTAAAATAGAGCCAGTTTGTTCAGGGGCCTCCAAATTGCCTCTTTTTCCTGCCAGTACAGGTACGGACTGTCTGACATGCCTACTTGGATGCTGTAATGTAATCCTCTACCATTCTGTCAATGGTGACAATATCATTTGCAGTGACAGTGGACATGTCTGAAATTGTTGCCAGGTCCTTCAGTCCAGACCAGATGTCCAAACTTGGTCCTGTCTGCCCTGCATCACCACCAGCAGGTTGCTTAGGATACCTAAGTTGTTTCCTGGCAGCCCCAGTTGTGGGAGAAAATGAAGAAGGAGCTGTTAACGTGTCACGTTCCGCTTCAGCTGACAGTGTTTTCACCAGCAGGTCTTTGCACCTCTGCAGGCTTGTGTCGGCTGGAAAGAGAGATACCACATAGGCTTTAAACCTAGGACCAAGCATGGTGGCCAAAATGTAGTGGTCTGATTTCAACAGATTGACCACCCTCGAATCCTGGCAAAGCGAATGAAGGGCTTCATCCACAAGTCCCACATACTGAGAGGAATCGCTCAGTCTCAGCTCCTCCTTCACTTTCTCCAGCTGCTTCTGCAAAAGCCTGATGAGGGGAATGACCTGACTCAAGCTGGCAGTGAACTGACTTCATGTGTGGCAAGTTCGAAGGGCTGGAGAACCTTGCACAACACGGAAATCATTCTCCACTGTGCTTGAGTCAGGTGCATACTCCCTCCTTTGCCTATGCCATAGGTGGATGTGTAAGCTTGAATGGCCTTTTGCTGCTCCTCCATGCTCCGAAGCATATAGAGGGTTGAGTTCCACCACATCAAAACCGCTTTAGGTGATGACAGGGCAGGTCCAAGAGTGTTTGCTGGCGCTCCAGTCTTCGGCACATAGTTGCTGAATGGCGAAAGTGGGCAGAAATTTTTCGGGCCACCCAAAGCGTTTCCTGCATGCCCCTGTTGTTTTTCAGAAAATTTTGCACCACCAAATTTATTGTGTGAGCAAAACATGGGACGTGCTGGAATTTGACCAGATGTAATGCCCGCACAATATTGGTGGTGTTGTCAGATATCACAAATCCCAAGGAGAGTCTAAGTGGGGTAAGCCATTGGGCGATGATTTCCCTCAGTTTCTCTAAGAGGTTGTCGGCGGTGTGCCACTTACTGAAACCGGTGATACACAGCGTAGCCTTTCTTGGAACGAGCTGGCGTTTCTGAGATGCTGCTACTGGTGATGCTGCTATTGTTGCTGCATAAGGCGATACATCTACCAAGTGGGCTGTCACATTCATATAGTCCTTAGTCTGCCCTGTTCCACTTGTCCACATGTCCGTGGTTAAGTGGACATTGGATACAACTGCATTTTTTAGGACACTGAGGACACTTTTTCTGACATCTCTGTACATTCTCGGTATCGCCTGCCTAGTGAAGTGGAATCTAGATGGGATTTGGTACCGGGGACACACTACCTCCATCAATTGTCTAAATCCCACTGCACCAATGGCGGATACCGGACGCACGTCTAACACCAACATAGCAGTCAAGGCCTCAGTTACCCGCTTTGCTTCAGGATGACTGCTGTCGTACTTTATCCTCCTCGCTAAGGACTAGGGTCAATTGCTTAGTAAAAGAAGTAGTGGTGTTCCTACTTCCACTCTGGGATGATGAACGACTCCCAGCAGCAACAGCAGCAGCGGCAGCAGTAGGTGTAGCAATGCAGGAGGAATCCCAGATAGGAGAGTCAATCATGACAGTGACATGGCCTGCAGGACTATTTCCGATCCTGACTGAGGACAAAAATGACGAGGAGGGAGTTGACGGTGTGGTTGCAGGCACTTGGATACAACAGGACAAAGGGATTTAGGTGTCCCTGGACTGCTTACGGTCTTAGCCAAAGTTTCTGAACTTGACAGTAACTTTTTTATGAACGCGGTGCAGGTGACGTATAAGGGAGGATGTTCCTAGGTGGTTAACGTGCCTACCCCTACTTATTTCACCTTTACATATGGCACAGCTGTTGTCCGGATTTGGATAGAAATATTTCCAGACCAAAGAGGTCGGATGTTTGGTCCTCTGCCCAGGCATGACCGTGATGGGCTTTTTCATCCCACGGACAACAACTGTCTCTCCCGGTGCCTGATTTAAACAAACCACCTCACCATCAGAATCCTCCTCTTCAAATTCCTCTTCAGCGCCAGTTACACCAATATCCTCATCCTGTTGTACTTCAACTGTGACATCTTCAATTTGAATATCAGCAAGTAGACTGTGGGTGCTCCTTCCAGCACTTGCAGAGGGCATGCAAATGGTCGAAGGAACCACCTTTTCCCGTCCAGTGTTGGGAAGGTCAGGCATTGCAACCGTCGCCACACTTAGACTCTCCATGGGGATTTGTGATATCTTCTTAGAATTAGAAAGCACAATTCTTTGCTGTGCTTTTACCAGCTTAAATCGTTTGATTTTTTTGTAGCAGGAGGAGGGCTTCCATCGCATATGAAGCTGAACCACTAGCCATGAACATAGAGGAGGACCCTAGCCATTCCTTGCCACTCCGTGTCATAAATGTCATATTGGCAAGTTTACATTTCTCCTCAGACGATTTACTTTTATTCTTTGGTCATTTTCCTGAACTTTGCCATTTGGGATTTTATATGCCCTCTACTATGATATTGAGCATCGGCCTTGGCAGACAAAGTTGATGGCATTTCATCGTCTATGCCATGACTAGTGGCAGCAGCTGAACCACTAGGAGGAAGTGGTTCTTGACCTTTCCCTATTTTATTTTAATTGGACAAATTTTTGTCCTACATTTATGTGATATTGATGCACGTGCGGCTAAGGCGCACACAAACACAGAAAAAGATTTTCTTTTTTTTTTTGGAGCACACTTTGGGGGTTACACCACCCTTTAACAGACGAGCCAGCCAGCCCTTTACTTATGACACAGACACACGCTTGGCGCTACTTTGTTGATGCACGTGCGGCTACAGCGCACAAAAGTCACAAACACAGAAAAAAAAATTTTCAGGCACTTTGGGGGTTACACCACCCTTCAACAGACGAGCCAGCAGGCCCTTTACTTATGACACAGGCGCACGCTTGGCGCTACTTTGTTGATGCACGTGCGGCTACAGCACACACAAACAGAAATTTATTTTTTTTCGTACTTGGGGGGTGCACCCCTGATGGACAGAGCATCCCCTGGACAACACTACAGCAGCCCTTTAGGACTACAGCCTTTATGGGACACTGGACAACACAGCCCAGCTAGCCCCTATGGACTTTGGAGTGGACACAGCCCCTATGGATGACAACAGCAGCACAACTCCCACCCTCCCTCTTCACTGTCCACAGCCGGAGTGAAAAATGGCGCCGACGCGGGGACCTTTTATTTAATCCAAAACCAGCGAGAATCCAACAGCAGGATGATGACGTTTTGCCTCGATTTCAGATCTGAGTCAGGCAGGAAAACTCGAACCTGACTCGGATCCGGCTCGGATCGGGGGGGCTCGGGGGGTTCGGATTTCAGAGCTTGAAGTCAGCCAGCCACAGAACCTGTGTAATTCAAGCTTAGGTATAGTTGACTTTACTCTAGTCATCACTAAACTTAATTTCTCAATACCAAACACAGCTGTTTGAAATTTGTCGAAATTTACAACACAACACTTTAGTATACGTCACAATGATTTGCCAGGCACCAGCTGCATCAGTGGATGGTACAAAATATATTATCAACAGCATATTGTATATTTAATGGCAAAGAGTGGTGAAAAACATAGCAGCCTGGAAATATTACTGGTATAACTATGTTTCTGTAAACATTTTTTGTACTATTACTACATCAAAGGTTTATTTCAGTCTTTTTCTCTTGTATAAAATGAAAAGCTTGTGCAGAGCTCTAGTGTCAACAGAATTATATTTAGTTGATTTTATTAAGAATCCACGCTTGCAATACTGGTTCAAAAGGACACAATGGCTTATTCTAAGTAATAAATCTTATTGACTTCAGCTGCCTGCAGTCTGTGAAAGCCATCTGTGCAGTACATCTGTGGCACACTGATAAATAGTCCATTAGACTTCTGATTTTAGCCAAAAGCTCGCTATATGATTCTAAACAAAAGAAAAAGCTAGTTATAATAAAGAATAAACAATTTGCAAAGTAATCTCTCACTTTTTAAACTCGGCCAATAGAGTCCGAGAACATATAATTTTGCATGTTTTTGAGACTCAAACAACTCTCACGGCTTAACTCTTATCCAGATGTTTTCCCATTTTGAAAATACAACTCGACCAATGTATTGGGGTCAATCCTATTAGATGCGAACTGCGAGGTGCGAGTTGCTATTTACACTTCAAATTTGCATTGCAAATTCATTTTGCAATCCACTTAGCAACTCGCACAATTGGATTGGAGAATTCTCGGGAGCGCGCTTCGCTGTGAAGTGTGCGAGTTTCAAGAAAGAAACTCGCTACTCACAATTCGCACCTAATAGGATTGACCCCATAGTGTGAGAGTTTCTAAACTCTCACCCAATTACATTTGGCCTCAAGTGTTTATTTAAGTCATAGATGTTAGAAATTCAACTATGAACCAAAATGCTTATATATTTTTGAGACACATAGATGTAGGAACAGTACATCCATAATCCACTTATTTTTTTCTCTTTTTCCTATATATATTGTTTATGTTAATGATAATATTAGTAAAGCAGATTATAGTCAGATTTTTTTGGGGATAGTTCACAAGCGCTGTCCTTATCGGTGAGTTCAAAGGAAATTAAATTCCCCCGGTACATGTTCTTTCTCCAGTCAGTGATCTTCCCTCATTGTAGAGTTATTGACAGGAGGTACCGTTTGTGGGTGGTGACGGGAGGTGGTCGGGTGAACGCAGGCGTGCCAGTGCGTTGGGATGGCGTTGCAGGAGTGTGCATAAATTAGTCACTGCAATACCATACGCAGCCAGAGGCCTCATAGCGTACTCTGAAATTAGCAATTCCTGAGTGAGTTCTGACCTGCCTTAACTGTGCGTATGGGTCCGATGTTACTTGATGTTACTGATTGTTTCGCTATGTTGTCCAAGTATACAGATGTGAGTAAGGGGAAGTGGGCGTCCTTATGTTAGGCTGAGATTGCATTGCGAATGCAAACATTGCATATCCCCGCTGATATTAGCAACTGCATTGTGTGCGTATAAGCAGAATAGCGATCCTTGCTGAATCAGGCCCTGATAGTGTTTTCCCAGCAGTTCCATTCAGATCATACTTGCCTGCTTTTAAAACTGCATTTTAGGGGGATTGTGAAAGCAACAGTATGTACACACAGGGGCGCCGAGAGGGGGGGGACGGGTACAAATTACCCGGGTCCGGGTCTGACGCCACCCCGCCCCTCCCTCACAGCAGCCCAGCACACAGCGTGTGCTGAGCTGCAGTGGGAGACTGCTCGTGGCCGCTGAGCAGCAGCCACAGCAGTTTCCTATGCCTGTGGGGGGTGTGATCATACTGATCGCGCCCCCCCTGGCTTTGCGCCTGCTGAGGGGGCTCAGAGCGCCCCCATGCCAGCACGCACCACCGCTTTGCGGCGCTGAAAATCTTTTTTTTTTTTTAAGGGGGCGTGGCCATGCCTATCACAATTAGGCCACGCCCCCTGTTACTAGGGCCCGCCGCGGGTCTTGGCAGGCCTGTGTACACAGCATTAAAGTGGACGTGTACTGCCACATGAGAGGCGTGTCATAAACCTGATTTACATCCAAATGTAAGCGAGCCCCAAAGCAGTTAGTAAGATCTACATATTGATGAAAACACACTGATACTTTTCAGGTCTTGCTCATCTATTGTGTTTTACAAGGGGATCCATATAAGAGCAACCTTATATGAAAATGTATTTAGCCATAGGAACAATTGGGGTATATTTACTAAAGTGAGAGTTTTTAGAAGTGGAAATGTTGCCCATAGCAACCAATCAGATTCTACTTAACATTTCAAAATTATTTTTGCAAAGGAAAAAAAGGAAGAAAAAAATTCCTTTTTTGGGGCACTCTTGTGTGACTAATGTAATATAATGTTGTTAAAACGTAACTTTTAATTGACCTACTATCTAAAATAAATGAAAAAAAGAGAAAAAAACAATTATGGCGAAAATATGATGTATTCTATGGTAATTATACGGTCCTTACCCACAAACAAATGTTGTATATGCAACACTATACATTCAAATAGCACGGGATCATTTAGTAGTAAGCAATGTGCAAAAAATTGTGAGAATATAGCATATATCCCATGAGATATTATAGCAATGTACTGGATTGTAGTATAAGAAACCCAGGGTCAGAGCACACATATTTATACCCCCCCAGAAATAAGCTGAACAAAAGAGAGGTCTTGTTGCGATTCCATTGGCTCTCCTTCACGGTGCATTTGTTACAAGACATTTAACAGGTTGATTCAAATGGCCACAGTCCAGCCTCCAACAGCTGGTTGCCTTCGTTTTCCCACCTCATGCAAATCTAGACTGTTGGTTTTACAAAGTACATTTTGGTTCTTTATGTCTTTACGGTCCATAAATTGCGAACGCATGTTCCGATCTTCACACCGATGATACCAGAAAGCTGTGGATAAAGTGCAGATCAGTATAATACCAAACACGGTTTATTTATCATGTATTAAACCTTAGATACCAAATAGTCTTTATTTCACAGCATTTGTAACAAATGAATAAAACTTGGATCTTTTACTTTATAGCTATGGGACCTTTTGTGTAAGTGTGCATTATGTAAGTATTAGGGATATGAGAAAAGACGCTAGTTAGGTTTATCTGATTTGGGGCAGATGTGCATGCATGCAGCTAATAAACAGCGTTTGCATGCAGGATATTGTGCATTCGCTACTGTGCGTCATGTTAGCAGCACAACTGCGCGTAATGTGCGGTGTTTATGCATGAGATTCTATTTATGATGGATTTAACATATATATATATATATATATATATATATATATATATACACACACATCATTCCTTACTAACAGTTTCAAACTGCAATGCAAATGTGTTATGGGCAGTGAGCTTCACTTCTCAAACAAGGTGGAGACCCCCAGCTGTGAAGCTGGGGCCATTCTGTCTGGGAGACTAAAACCTGTTTAGGATTCAGAAAAATTCAATTGTGTAGATCAATGTCTGGGTTATATTACAATTGCCACAACTATACTTGTCTATATACAGGGATTCCCAATTTGTATGTAAAACACTCACAGTATTCTGGTGTATTGTCTATTCTATTTACTTTTCTCAAGAGGCTGTTTTTCTAGTTGTTTTGGTATTTCTCTATGCAAGGTTGTCCCCAGAATGGGCCTGCCATGGCTTCTAAAAAGATTATAAAAAACATTGCCATCTGTACTTAGCTTGTGAGTTGTAACTTAAAATGGCGGTGGTCGCAAAATGGGGTCTTGCAGATTCTTGTTTCAAAAATGGAGTCTAGCTGCCATTCGCAAGATGGCGTCGCGTATGCTAATTTTTTACGCTGATTCCATCTCAGCCACTAATCCAGCTTCGACAGTCCACCCTTTGATAGCGAACAACGTGCTATCACATCCTGATGTTAAAATTAATTTTAGGCATGCATACATATATTATTTAATGTTATTATGGGATGGCATAAGGTGGTTCTTAATCCATCAATAATGTGTCTCTAGGAGGGGACAAAAAACTACCATTATACGCACATGTGAAAGATGTGGGGATGCACCAGTCTTATAAAGGAAGTCTTGAGGGACATTATTTGAGATGTTTGAAAATAACATTTTAATAATAATACATGTCATGCACGTCTAAACATAATAAATTATATGATGGTATTCCCAAGTTCAGGGTTGTAATGCAGTTCTATATTTACCTCAGTATTCATATTGTCATTACTGACCACCATCATAATTTCGTTCCATTCTTACATTTTCCACACTTCAACACAATAGGAGCACACCGGGCACATATGCCAATTACTATGATGATGCCCAGTATAAGGATCAGGAAGTTGCCAACGCTTGTGATCATTTCCTGGGCCCATTTCCCTAGACCTGAGAACCATTTTACAGGGTTCAACCATGACACCCATTCCTCTACCTTTTTCTCTACTTCAGCCATTGAAGCATTATGGTTCTTCCGAAATTCCTATTTCAGCTGCAGAATTTCATCCATCTTTTGATCTATTACCTCTTTGGGATCGCTAGTATCATTGGTGACAAAAGTGCAACACTTCACTCCAATTTGGGTGGCCAAGGTTACGCAATATCCTCCAGTGACAGCGGTTAAATAATTTAACACTAGTCTGTGTTGCACCAGTTCTTTCTTGTACGCTTGCAATTCTCTACCTGTATACCTGAAAGTGTCATCATACATCTCGGTGATATTATCTATCAATTTAGCAAGATCCTGAATATATCTAAAATTTTGTGTACCCCGAGCGATCCTGGTGGGATCCAATGCTACTAAAACTTGAAAGCCAGTTGTCTCACTAATTAACTGAGTGTCTTTATGCAAGTCACCAGGTATCATATTTCTTTTGCCTCTGTGTTCATACTGTGTGTGAAGATATGGTGATGGTGTGTTTTTATGAATACCGAGCATTTCAACATGTGTGAGGGTCATAACCTCTGGGACTACTCTTCCCAGGTAACACAAACCTTCGGAACTCGGGGAGAGCCATTTATACGCTTTTCTTCCACATATAAAATATACATTATCGGGGAGAACATAAGGGATAGAATGCATCATTATCATTAAACACATTTCCCTTGCAAACAGTCCTATTTCAGGCTCTTCCATCTGGTACATGCAAGTATCTGGTTGTATTATCTTAGCACAATATCCATCTGGTACCTTACCAATAATTTCTTTGGTGGAACTCAATGTATAACGATACCTAAAGCTTCTCCCATTAGATTTAATTGAGCGTAACAGATCATGATTCGTAGATTCATTATCAGCTTTCAGTGAGAAGGTCATCGTCTGATTATTCCCCGTCACTTCCCAATTCCCTGCTTTATTGGTTTTGGTTATGTTCAAACACAAAAGTGATCTATCTGCTTGGAATTGATATAATTTGAAATGAGGTGGTTTGGATGAGAGGAATTTTCCATCCAAGGTTTTCCCTATTTGCAATTCTAAAATTTCTGTGGTATTCAGCGGAAATGGCACCAACCCTACACTATATTGAACCTGTGGCACATGTGAGCTCACCCAATAATCAGTTTGATTTAAAACTTTGCCTATGCCTTTGCTATGATAATCCTCTAAAGGATACCCACCCCAGTACAGGTTATATTTAGGTTGGCACCTTTGGATACAGTTCTCATCAACTAGGGATCCACAAAACTCACAAATACAGGAATCTTCAGACGATAAATCTTCCCGAGTATCCGAAATAACAGCTCTTTTAACAATTACAGTACTAAGATTGGTCAAACACTCCCCTGATTGGCATAACACTCCTCCTGACTCCACTCCATCAGCGCTGCCATCAGCTCCCATCTCCTCTGTCGGTCCCCCAACACAGAAACCAGACAGTCCCGAACCAACCAGGATGGTGAACACTCTAGAAGAGAATATGAAAATGAACACAGCAGGCCAGTCAATTGTCACAACAAAGACCTGCAAATTTCTTTTAGTTCAGGTATCTCACTACAACCTTTTCAATCCTCCCGGAACAGGCTTGCTATCGACAGGTCCACGTTATCAGCCTTGTCTCCGCCTTGTTTCTCCACCGGTTGGTTGACCTTTTTGCAGTGAGTGGAATGGACCCAGGTATCTCTCTCAGCCACCTTCAAAGATGTAGTACTTGTCAGCAGCACCTGGTACGGACCTTCCCACCGATCAGTCAAACAATCAATAGAGCTGTCACTGCTACACTTCTTAAACACATTGGGAGTGATCTTGCTACAGTGTCCAATTGGGCACTGTCATATGCTACGGGCCTACTGGCATCACCATGTTTTTGTGTGAGGACAACTGCAGCACAACCATCGGCTTCCGTACAATACAAATCAAAGGGTTTTTCATAATCAGGTATTCCCAATGCAGGTGCTTTTGTCAGACTATCCTTAAGATTAAGGAAAGCCTGCTCTGATTCCTCTGTGTGTATAACATGGTTGGGCTTTGAAGAAGAGACTAAGGACCTCATTCAGAGTCAGTCGTTGCGGCCGCACGGTCGTACGACCAACGACCGCAAAATCCGATCGTACGGCAGGGCGATCGTAAACAAAGTGATGCCCATTCGTTAGCACTGCACCTCCTCTAGCTACCGACTGATCTGAATGAACGAACAAGTCAATCGTAGTCAGACGCTGTCAGTCGCTGTATGCTAATTATGTTCTGATGGTTGCGGCCGTATGTGCTGTTTTGATGGTCACATGTCATGTTTACATGGACTATCGATCAGCTTGTTATTAGCTTGTTGTCAATTATCTAATTGTTTAACTCTTGCTGTTCTTTAAAACGAGTTTTTTATCATGTGTCAATAAACTTTATTGTTCATTTCGTGGTTGTTTTCTCCGTTGTTTTATTTTCACACAATTTTCAAAACAAAGTAAGGTTTATTACCTGTGAATGTACGTTTGCTAATTGTGTTAACTTTATAAATGCATGTGCATTTTGCGTTAGGATCATTTGCACTCTTATGTTTGGAATTGCACACTGCGTGTTGTAGCCAATCAAATGTGACCTTATTTTTCAGGACACATGATTAAAGGATTGTCCAATAGTGGTTTTTTAGAGGAAAGTGTAAATATTTTAGCCAATCATATTTTTTGTACTCCATGTATATTTCATGTTTTCTGAAAAATCGGCCATTGCCATCATGAGAGCCGCGGCCTTTACCAGGAGAGAGTTGCTTGTCCTGGTAAATGTCCTGGAGAGGCGAATTACCCACGCTGTGCCGCCCATTTCCAACCGCATAAAGCGGGCGGCCTATGCGGAGGTGAGGCGAGCCCTCCGATCAGCGGGTTACAGGCGCAATATGGTGCAATTGGAAAGGCGCTGGTCTGACCTGCGCCGCCGGTCACCTGTGCTCCTGATGAATTTGCGGGCGCAGCTACGCAGACGTAAGTATGCGTTTGTTTTAAAGTAATAATTAGTGTACTGTTAAAAATGTATGTTCCTTTGCCAATTATTTTAGTCAATGTTAAAAAAACCTCCTGTATGTTGTCCCTATTGTCCAGAATGTGTAAAGTGTACTTGTATTGTGTAGCCGAAATTCCAAAATATATATATATTTTTTTTAATGTTTACATTTTAGAAGCACAGCGGACACAGAGAAGGGCACGCAGAATACAAGACATGCTGGTGGCAACCTGCAGCCCTCACCATCAGCAACTCCTCAACCCAGCCCTCCCTCCCCACCACCATACTCCCCCAGTAACCCTCCCTCCCTCTTCCAATCTTCCCCAAGTATTCCTCTCTCCCCCCCTGCCCACTCATCCCAAATTTCACAAATCTCCCCTCCCTTGGATCTTTCCTGCTCCATTTCCCCTTCCACCATTCCCCCAACTCCCGAATATTCTCCTTCTCCACCGACATCTGTGGTTGTGTCCGACCACTCTGAGGGTATGTTTTTTGTTTTTTTTTGGGTGTTGTTGTAATCCATGTATTTGTACATATTTATGACCTTTTTTTGTTTTAAAAATTTCTGTATGGGGTCCAAATCATTGCGCAGTAATGCTGTTTTTCACAATTACGACCTTAGGTTTTGTGCCTGGGTCTTTTTTTATTGTGGACCACAAAAATATAGGTTTTGTTGTTTTTAAAAAATGTTTTGTATTTTTAGGAAATAATGATTACATTCGGATTAGTATTTTATAATGTAAATAAACATGTTACACAACTTGGCAAGATGCTATGAACCAGACTACCCTTGTTGATGTTGTGTATACTGTGTTTAAAATGTACTAATGTACTTAGGAAAAGTGATGTTTGCCATAGCAAACACATTGTATTTTAGGATTATCAAGAACATTCTAGCAGTGAATACGTGCATTGTGTTTTAAGGATATGGCCATCATGACTTAAGAATACACCTCCCATTATTTTTAACATCATCATAGTGGTTTTTGGCTTATGCCACATAGTTAGGGTTTCAAATTATTTTAACAACATAAAAGTATAAACCGATTAATAATGTTGTGTGGCTGATACTTTCAAACACACCGTAACATCCTTGTGTTTAACCACTTTTTGGTACATTGAATAATGTGTAATGTTCAAATGTTTGTAATTTTAATGAAGTATTTAATCCCCCAAAAAAAATTTTTGTTCACAGATCTAACCCACATCCTGAGGGAAATAAGGGAGGAGCTTCGCGACACATCAGAATATTTAATGCAGGCCTACTGCTGCCTCCAATGAATTGTGGGGCGTTTGGAGGATGTTTAGTTCTTTTCTTTTCATATTTTTACATTTTTCTGGCCCCCCAAAAAATAATAAAGTTTTTGTGTTTCAAACATTTGTCCTTTTTTTTGCAACACATTAAAGGGTGTAATTCTGCATTTTAAAAACTTTGTGAACAAAGGTGGGTGCCGTTCTATAGTGTAAGAACTGCAAAAATTTATTATTAAACCTTAAGTACATTTGCAGTAATGTTGTATATTTTTTATTTAGGGGTTGGCATACATTATCCACCTCAAAATGGCTTTCATTGTAAAAAAAAAACAAAAACATTTGTTTTTAATTTAAAACATTTATTAAATAACAAACATGTTGCCAACAGGCTTTAACACGTAAATAAAAATTCATAACACATTCACACATAACAAATGTCCTCAGGGTTTGGGCAAAGAAAACATCTGGCTTAGTCAAACATAAACAACGATAGTAAAAAACAAACAGATTTTGGAATGGGAAACATACAAGTTCATACAACAAAAGTCAAATTAACTAAACATGTTAGGGTATATCTGTGCAAAATGTGTTAGTTGTCCAAAAACATACAGGGTATTGCCAATGGGTTCCATTTTTTTGCAGGTTTTGGAAAGTGTTGTGATTTGGTGGGTAGGAAAAGAAAAGAAAAAGGTACACATTAAAATACATTTGAAAAAAGTGTTTTCTTTTTAAAAAAAAATGTCAATATTCCTACCTAAAAAAACGTGAAACAACATCATCGTGTCTGGCCCCCCGACAGCATCACAACACCTTCCTCTGGGGGGCCATCCTCTGGCAAGGCCTCCTCTGGCTGCATGGGTACTCGACTCCTTATTGCAATGTTGTGTAAAATCCCACACAGGACCACAATGCAAGAAACCATATCTGAGGAGTACATGAGTGCACCACCAGAGTGATGGAGACACCGGAACCGGCCCTTTAAAAGGCCGATACAGCACTCCACCACCTGCCTGGTGGCAGTAAACGCGGCATTATAGTGAGTTTGTGGCCCTGGTGTGGGAGTCAAATAAGGAGTCAGCAGCCAGGGTGTGCAAGGATATCCACTGTCACTTGATGGAAATGGGACACCAAAAGATACATACATTTACCATGAGAACCTGTTTACACTATTTCTGGAAATACATACTGGATTTATACTTACCAAGAATCCACGCGTCACTAGCTTGCAGTGTGCTTAATTTTGGCCAAATCCCTGAATGCTGGATCACGTACGCATCATGGCTGCAGCCTGGGAATTTTGCATTCAGGGAGAGGATCTGGAGGGAGGTATCACATAGCACCATTACATTTAGGGAATGGTAATGTTTTTGGTTCCTATATGTTTGTTCCCTGCATGCAGGGGGCTGAAGTGCTATGTGAGTCAAATACACTACCCCTATGATGTGTGGAAAGCCTGCAATTTCAAAAAACTTCTGCTTTACCACATCAAGGGATTCTGTATCCAAAGGCATACTAATAAAATGTGCTAGATGATTGAAAAATGCATCTAGCACACGCCTCAGGATCCGTGAAAATGAGGGCTGGGAGAGGCCACCCACGAGCCCCACAGTGGTTTGGAAGGACCCTGAGGTGCAGAAATGTAACACCGCCAACAACTGTGTAACTGGTGAGATTGCTGTAGGAATGTGAATCTGGCTTTCTAGATCATTCTTTATTATTGAAAGAGTGTCTAGGATAATATTTGGAGGCAGGCGATAAGTGGTTACAACCACATCATCAGGCATTCCAAAAAGGGTGAACACGTGTTCTATATATCTTGGCCCTTGCACGCCTCCTATGTCTACGCCCAGGAGGAGGCTGAGGAAGGTTGGTGGGGGTCAACATGGCCACTATTAGCTGTCCAACATCGCTCTGTAAAGTTAAATTTATAATTTTAATTGGTTCTACAGACTGTTTTTTGATTATTTGTGCAAAAATACTTAGCTTTATAATAATGGTGCATATTCTTACAGGGTCGGGCAGTGCCATCTTCGGAAATCACTACATGTGTATTTGTTGTACATTTTTAAAATTAGAGGGAATAAAAAAAATTAGATTTTTTGAGGTCAAACCAATATTACTACTTTTAGTGTTAAAACCATGCTTAATTTTTTAAATCGCCAATATGAATTGTTGTAAAATGTACAAATTTACATTTAAAAAATAGATCAATAAACAATATTCCAAGTAAAATTTTATCAAAAAAAAAAAAAAAAAAGTGTAGGTTTGAATAAATAGACACTTACCTGATTCAAGTCCAAAATGGAGTGTTAAACACCTTCAATAAATATTTTAAAAAATATAAAAATTAGTATAAAAATGTAATTTTTTTATGATTGTTGATCCCAAAAAAAACAAAATCAAAATGGAGTAGGCTGGCACACTTACTTGATTCTTCGAATAACGTTGTATTTATGAAATAGACAAAAGCCCGGCCAACCAAACCAAACAACTAACCGGCTCAAGCACACCAATTAACGGTGTTTATTAAAAGTCCGAACCAATCAAATTTGTCAATGAAAAACCACCACCAAAAACAAAACACAAAAAATGAAAATAAAAATGGAACACAAGAACCACCACCACAAAAAATTGAAAACACAACAAAACAAACACCAAAAAGAAAGGAACACAAAAAAGAAGCACCAAAAAGAAATTAACACAAAAAACAAACACCAAAAAGAAAGGAACACAAAAGAAAACTACCAAAAAGAAATTAACACAAAAAACAAACACCAAAAAGAAAGGAACACAAAAAAGAGCCACCAAAAAGAAATGAACACAAAAAACAAACACCAAAAAGAAGGGAACACAAAAAAAACCCAACCCCCCAAAAAACTAAATAAAAAACCCAAAAAAAACAAAAAAACACAACCAAAATAAAAATGTAAACAAAACAAAAAAAAATCACACAAGAAGCTCTCAAACAACACACACAAGCACCTCTCAAACAACACACACAAGCACCTCTCAATAAACTTCAAACAAGCACCTCTCAAACAACACACACAAGAACCTCTCAATCAACTTCAAACAAGCACCTCTCAATCAACACACACAAGCACCTCTCAAACAACACACACAAGCAACTCTCAATCAACTTCAAACAAGCACCTCTCAAACAACACACACAAGCACCTCTCAATCAACTTCAAAGAAGCACCTCTCAAACAACACACACAAGCACCTCTCAATCAACTTCAAACAAGCACCTCTCAAACAACACACACAAGCACCTCTCAATCAACTTCAAACAAGCACCTCTCAATCAACACACACAAGCACCTCTCAAACAACACACACAAGCACCTCTCAATCAACTGAGAACTATTTAAGTACTATCAAACACCTCCTGCACCACCAAATACACCAACTACAACCCACAAGTAAGGGAACATTTGGCTTTGCCTTAAATAAAGAAACCAAACCCCAATTATTGAAACATGCAGGAAAGGTGTGCATTTGTAGTTAGGGAAATAAGGATGCACGGGTAACCAATCCAGGGATGCGCTCACATCTAGCACAACCCACGCAGTGATTACGGAATGCAGGAAAGGTGTGCATTTGTAGTTAGGGAAATAAGGATGCACGGGTAACCAATCCAAGGATGCGCTCACATCTAGCACAACCCACGCAGTGATTACGGAATGCAGGAAAGGTGTGCATTTGTAGTTAGGGAAAAAAGGATGCACGGGTGACCTATCCAGGGATGCGCTCACATCTAGCACAACCCACGCAGTGATTACGGAATGCAGGAAAGGTGTGCATTTGTAGTTAGGGAAATAAGGATGCACGGGTAATCTATCCAGGGATGCGCTCACATCTAGCACAACCCACGCAGTGATTACGGAATGCAGGAAAGGTGTGCATTTGTAGTTAGGGAAATAAGGATGCACAGGTAACCAATCCAGGGATGCGCTCACATCTAGCACAACCCACGCAGTGATTACGGAATGCAGGAAAGTGTGCATTTGTAGTTAGGGAAATAATGATGCACGGGTGACCAATCCAGGGATGCGCTCACATCTAGCCCAACCCACGCAGTGATTACAGAATGCAGGAAAGGTGTTCATTTGTAGTTAGGGAAATAAGGATGCATGGGTAACCAATCCAGGGATGCGCTCACATCTAGCACAACCCACGCAGTAATTCCAGAATGCAGGAAAGGTGTGCATTTGTAGTTAGGGAAATAAGGATGCACGGGTAACCTATCCAGGGATGCGCTCACATCTAGCACAACCCACGCAGTAATTACGGAATGCAGGAAAGGTGGGCATTTGTAGTTAGGGAAATAAGGATGCACCGGTGACCAATCCAGGGATGCGCTCACATCTAGCACAACCCACGCAGTGATTACGGAATGCAGGAAAGGTGTGCATTTGTAGTTAGGGAAATAAGGATGCACGGGTGACCAATCCAGGGATGCGCTCACATCTAGCACAACCCACGCAGTGATTACGGAATGCAGGAAAGGTGTGCATTTGTAGTTAGGGAAATAAGGATGCACGGGTGACCAATCCAGGGATGCGCTCACATCTAGCACAACCCACGCAGTGATTACGGAATGCAGGAAAGGTGTGCATTTGTAGTTAGGGAAATAAGGATGCACGGGTAACCAATCCAGGGATGTGCTCACATCTAGCACAACCCACGCAGTGATTACGGAATGCAGGAAAGGTGTGCATTTGTAGTTAGGGAAATAAGGATGCACGGGTAACCAATCCAGGGATGCGCTCACATCTAGCACAACCGACGCAGTAATTCCGGAATGCAGGAAAGGTGTGCATTTGTAGTTAGGGAAAAAAGGATGCACGGGTAATCTTTCCAGGGATACGCTCACATCTAGTACAACCCACGCAGTGATTACGGAATGCAGGAAAGGTGTGCATTTGTAGTTAGGGAAATAAGGATGCACGGGTGACCAATCCAGGGATGCGCTCACATCTAGCACAACCCACGCAGTGATTACAGAATGCAGGAAAGGTGTGCATTTGTAGTTAGGGAAATAAGGATGCACGGGTAACCAATCCAGGGATGCGCTAACATCTAGCACAACCCATGCAGTAATTACGGAATGCAGGAAAGGTGTGCATTTGTAGTTAGGGAAATAAGGATGCACGGGTAACCAATCCAGGGATGCACTCACATCTATCACAACCCACGCAGTAATTACGGAATGCAGGAAAGGTGTGCATTTGTAGTTAGGGAAATAAGCATGCACGGGTAATCTATCCAGGGATACGCTCACATCTAGCACAACCCACGCAGTGATTACGGAAGCAGGAAAGGTGTGCATTTGTAGTTAGGGAAATAAGGATGCACGGGTGACCAATCCAGGGATGCGCTCACATCTAGCACAACCCACGCAGTGATTACGGAATGCAGGAAAGGTGTGCATTTGTAGTTAGGGAAATAAGGATGCACGGGTAACCAATCCAGGGATGCGCTCACATCTAGCACAACCCACGTAGTAATTACGGAATGCAGAAAAGGTGTGCATTTGTAGTTAGGGAAATAAGCATGCACGGGTGACCAATCCAGGGATGCGATCACATCTATAAAAAAGTCTGCACAAGCAGTATTCTTCATGCTCTCTCACAGGTTAGCAGAATGTCAACCGAGGAGCATGGTGAGCAGAGGCCAACTGAGCCAGTAAGTGCAAGTCACATTTTTTACACAACAGAAGAACTGGCCATATTTCCCTAAAAAAAAATGTAAATTTTTTACTATTTTAAAATTTGTTGTAGGTGCTGGGAATCAAAGTCCACCAGTAGAGGAGGAGGAGGAGGAGGCGGGCCCAAGCAGGCCAAGGCCAAGAAACCCTCCATTTTCACGGATCGAGCTTGAGACATTGGTGACCATGACAATGGAGAACCTAGTCAATGCACCCAGAAATATGGGGGCTGGAGCCAAACACAGGATTTGGGAGGAGATATCCAGGGCTGTTAATGGTGTGGGGACAACCTACAGAACACAGAAAGTCGTAAAAAAACGGTAAGAAAATGATATTGTGAGTGTACTGAAGTCCAAAGCTTGATCTTATTTAAAAAAACTAACACTTTAAATTTCAAAAATTACATTGACAGCTTGACGGATTTCAAGTATCAACTGAAGAGGAAGCTACGGAGTAGGGTGGACCATGCTGCGGGGACAGGTGGTGGTCCCATCCCTGAGGAGCTGGCCTTGACAAGGTTGGAGACATTGGCTCAGGGATGTGTGACGGAAGAGGAGATAGTCGGCGTGTCCACTATGGACACTGACATGGCCGACTTCAACGCTCCACATGTGCAAGAAGGTAATTTAATTTTGTTAGACAAAATTATAAACGTCTCTGTTTTTTTGGGGGGGAAAAACAAATAAAATTTTTTTTTTATATTCCAGACTCAGAGGAGGTAGTGCCTGCTCCTGAGGTCAGGTCGGGTCTCGCACCAAAGGGGGCATGTTGTCAATGGTGAGTGACAGCACGCCCCCTTTGGTGGACATGCTGGGGGCGTGGCTGCCAGACGGAGGCGTTCCCATGGGAACCCCTACCGTCTCGGGCCGGCCTCACTGACATCACTAGTGATGTCAGTGGGAGTGATTTTGGCTCTGATAGAGCCAAAATCACTCCAGGGCTTGCAGCAGTGAGACCCTACCGCAGGGTCTCGTCGCAAGCCCGATGGTCGCGATGGTCTTGACCATCGCGACCATCATCATGGACGCTCGCATAAGCTGTGGGTGGTAACCCACAGCTATGCGAGCATCCAAAAGGCCGCTCCAAATTTAAATAGGATGGCCCTGATTCAGAGCGAGCGCTCTGGTCAGAGCGTCCGGCTCTGAATCAGGGCCTGTGTGCGAGAGGTGAAGCAACAAAAGTATAGTATCATTTAAACATGACATATACGAATCAGAACATAGCAATAAATCGTCAACATATTGGATTAGAACAGACCCATTGGCAGGTTGAAAGATTGTAAACAGTCGTGCAAGGCCCGGGAGGAGATACTGGGGCTGTCTATGAAACCCTGGGGCAATCGTGTCCATGTGTATTGTACACCTGTTTATGTGAAAGCGAAAAGGTACTGACAGTCAGGATGAAGAGGTACAGAGAAGAAAGCAGAACAGAGGTCAATGACAGTGAAATGGGTTGCATTTGGTGGGATCTGCATAAGAATGACAGCTGGATTTGGCACTACGGGAAATTGGCTCTCTACCACCTTATTAACACCTCTAAGGTCTTGTACCAGCCTGTAACCCCTCCCACCACTCTTTCTCACCGGGAAGATGGGACTGTTGGCTACACTAGCTGTATGAACTAAAATTCCCTGTTGTAATAATCGTCCAATTATTGGATAAACTCCTAATTCTACCTCCTGTTTTAGTGGGTACTGAGGAATTTTTGGAGCTTGCCTACCGCTTTTTAAGTTTACCATTACGGGGCTTACGTTTGCCATTAATCCAGTGTCCTCTCTGTCCTTGGTCCAAAGTGAATCTGGAATTTGGGATAACATTTGATCTACCTGAGATGGATTTCCATTTACACTGGTAGAGTGATACATTATCCTTTGGGGAGTGTCAAACATATCCCTCACCTCGTGCGCAACTCTCTCTGGGATATCTAGAAATACACCATTAGGGGTGCAATATATGACACATCCCATCTTACATAACAAATCTCTTCCCAGTAGGTTAGTAGGAGCCGCAGCAGCCAGAAGGAAAGAATGCCTGGTATGCAACGGCCCAATAGTAACCTCTGTGGATTTTGTTAAAGGATAGTGTTGCACTTTACCCATTATGCCCATTGCTGGTACTGTCTTGTTGGTTACCTGTAAATTAACGGGAGATTTTATCACTGACCTGGTCGCCCCTGTGTCTACAAGAAAAGGATATTTAGTACCAGCTACATCAACCATCATGACTTCCCTAGTACCTCCCGTTAACCTGACTATCTGTAGACTACAGGTATGACCTGACCCCTAGCGTTGGCTCCCACTCTCCAATAAAGCATTAACGGCCACGATTGGAGCTGGTGCCTGTTGGACAGTTGCTGGTCTCTGTGCATATCCCTTATGGGGATATCCAGGTTTTCCCTGATTTGGGGGTCCTACCCTTTTTGCTGTACAGTTTCTACTTACATGTCCTGGCTGATTACAATTAAAACATGTTCGTGGATTGGATGAAGAAAAGGGTTGTTGTGCGAGTTGTGCAGAAGGAAGAGGTGGTGGGTATGGGTAAGGATATTGAGGGAAAGGATATGATTGGGGATATGTAGTTTGTGGATAGTATGGGACTTGTGGTTGTGCAGGGTAAGTGGGATAGGGTTGTGTTTGCAGTGGTGTGGGACTAGTGAGGGCGTGTAACTGTTCAGGTGCAGGTGTGTGTGTGGGTGCAGGTGTATCTGCTGGCTGTGATGTTACCGTCATTCCTTCCAGAGCTTGAATACTGACACCCATTAGTTTCTCGCTCTGGGTCTCTCTCTTCTTTGAGATGTTTTTATCATGTTCTATGGCGGATTCTATGAGGGTATCTATTGTGACTCCCCTCCAGCCAGGCTGTGAGATCTGAACCCGGGTTTTTAGATATCCTCTAACCCAGTGTACTGGGTGATAGCCTGCAGATCCCGGTCACAATAATCTTCTGCAGATTCATTCTCCTTTTGCTTTATGGTAAAAATTTTGTTCCAGTTAACTACTACTGGAAAATATATACCCAACTGAGTTATAATGCGGGAAATATTACCTTGGTTTACTTGGTCTGTTAAAGGAACATCACCATCCAATACACAATCCGTGATAAATTTTGTCATGTCGCTATTGCGTGGTAGACAGGCCCTTAACACCACCCGCCAATCTTTATTGGTGGGCTCATGAGAACTATCCAAATTTCTCAAAAATCTTTGACATTTGGCTAATTCCTTTTTGGGATCGGGGAAATCATTTAAGATGGAATTTAGCTCTGGTCTTGTCCAAGGACAATGCATTACCACATCCCTTGTAGGTACAACTCCGTTCGCGTCCGCATTCCCATTCGGAACAGTGATTGTCCGAATGGGATGCAGACCGGCCGCAGTGCTACCTTTGACCTTATTACCTGGCTGGGGGTTTAATCTGTTGCTGCAACGTATAGTATTAACAACTTCCTCCATGGGCGCAGAGGAGTTTAACACTTCCCGTGCTGTTACAGATGGAGATGGCGGCACCACTTGAGCTTGTCGTGGTGTCGCATCTAACATGTGCACAGCATGGGAAACGGCAGACATAACAATAGGCTCATCATCCACATCATAAACATTTTCTTTATGGTTACTTAAGAGAGGGTACAAGTTGCTTGTTACATTTTTAAGAGTTTTTTTCATGACTGTATCTGCACCTCCATCCACATAAGGTGGCGGTGGTGCGCGTGAACTACTGGCAATGCCTTTCGCAAAGCTACCTTGCCACACGTGCGCGCCATTTTGCGGCTCGCATGCATTGCAATCCAGCGCTGCGGGTGTATTTGCTGGCAATGCGCTCGCAACGCTAGTTTGTGTCGCTTGCAGATTTTTAAGTCACGCATCCCCTTCATGCTGCCACAATTTTAAACATTCATAATATTTTACTTTTTCTCTTGAGAACGCATCAGACTGATGTGATCCCGGACATTATCCAATACATCTTTATCAAAACTACCAATCGTGAGAAATGGTCTAACACTCTTCATCGTTATTTTAATCCATACGTCACAATACCTTATTGCATAAGTACCGTACTTAGTATGCATAATACGACGGGCCGATCCAAGCGGTGCTTCCATTAGCAGCACATCATTGTCTAACATTTCTATTGTTTGCGTAGCTCCCATCTTTGGACAACTCCTACGTTTTTCAATAAAAATGTAAACTGGTGAAAGACAATTAAGATACTTTCACTTACCTGCGGACGCCTTTGAAAAAGGGTGTATCCGCAAACCCTATGGAGGACTTCTAGACGCTTCCACTCACCTACGGAAGTAAAGGCCGCTTCCGCTCAGCAATCCCTTTTGACTACCTTTCAACTGTTAGGGGGCAGCAAAGTACCCTTTGTGTTCCAGTTGATTTCGTCCACCCTCCCACCAGCTCACAATCACAATTTAACCAAAATTATGCGGTTCAATTATAGTGTTCAAATAAGCCTAACAGATCACACACATTGATTACTGAACGCTATAATCAAGCTGGGGGCCGAACCCTAACAAAAATAACAACCCATACACCTGCTTTGTGTAAAGTAAATTATAAGCTGCTACCGAGTCACTAGGCCAACTCCTGCGTCTAGCACTTAAGGGTCCCACGATACCCTTAACATTTAGGTCCCGTGTTACACCCTAAATAAATACTCACAGTTACACACTTTTTTCCTGTGCAGAAAAATACACGTTAACCCAGATATTAGCAACAATTGATATTGTAAACTCAATGGCTTTGTTTAAACACGTGGCAGCACAACAGTAAAATGCGTATACGCTATTGTGCAACTAGTCGCATACATAATGATGCGACTACCACACAACTGTATGACATACCCTTAGCTGCGTACACAAAAGTGGGTCCCTATTGCGCGCAAAAATGCGACTTAGCTGTGTGCGCAATACTGCGACACTCCTTTTAAACGCAAAATTCTATCAACAAAGGAAAACAAACTTCTTCCTCTCTTGTCCCTGGATTCTAGTCAGCGTCTCTTGGTCACACGATAACGGGTAGCGATCTCTCAGCATTGAATGGTTGCAGGTAAGACTGCTTGTGGCCACTATCCACCCTTTGCTGAGATATAGATATCCATGTATATATCGTGTGATTAGGTACGTGACTTCACAATCAGCCCCCAACTAAGGATACTGGCTATATACCTTCCTACCTATACCTTCTAAAACCTACCTATAACCTCTAAGATTTACGCTAATTGCGTACGCAGTCATACAGTAAAATAAAGACCTTAGACCTTGAACATGTGTTTCCAAAGCACAAAGTATTATTCAACCAAAGTACAGATAATACACGCTGTGATCTAAGTACAATTTAGCGCAAAGAAATTATACAAACCCAAGATACAGTCATACATACGCAAGCGCTCTGGGACAAGATTCCAGCATCAGCAAGAGACCTCCGTCAATTAGCAATCAGCAGAATAGACTAGAAACCCAGGGTCAGAGCACACATATTTATACCCCCCCAGAAATGAGCTGAACAAAAGAGAGGTCTTGTTGCGATTCCATTGGCTCTCCTTCACGGTGCGTTTGTTACAAGGCACTTAACAGGTTGATTCAAATGGCCACAGTCCAACCTCCAACAGCTGGTTGCCTTCGTTTTCCCACCTCATGCAAATCTAGACTGTTGGTTTTACAAAGTACATTTTGGTTCTTTATGGTCCATAAGTTGCGAACGCATGTTCCGATCTTCACACCGATGATACCAGAAAGCTGTGGAGAAAGTGCAGATCAGTATAATACCAAACACGGTTTATTTATCATGTATTATACCTTAGATACCAAATAGTCTTTATTTCACAGCATTTGTAATAAATGAATAAAACTTGGATCTTTTACTTTATAGCTATGGGACCTTTTGTGTAAGTGTGCATTATGTAAGTATTAGGGATATGGGAAAAGACGCTAGATAGGTTTATCTGATTTGGGGCAGATGTGCACGCATGCAGCTAATAAACATTGTTCGCATGCAGGATAATGTGCATTCGCTACTGTGCGTCATGTTAGCAGCGCAACTGTGCGTAATGTGCGGTGTTTATGCATGAGGTTCTATTTATGGTGGATTTAACATATATATATATATATATATATATATATATATATACACACACACATATCTCATTCCTTACTAACAGTTTCAAACTGCAATGCAAATGTGTTATGGGCAGTGAGCTTCACTTCTCAAACAAGGTGGAGACCCCAGCTGTGAAGCTGGGGCCATTCTGTCTGGGAGTGAGACTAAAACCTGTTTAGGATTCAGAAAAATTCAATTGTGTAGATCAATGTCTGGGTTATATTACAATTGCCACAACTATACTTGTCTATATACAGGGATTCCCAATTTGTATGTAAAACACTCACAGTATTCTGGTGTATTGTCTATTCTATTTACTTTTCTCAGGAGGCTGTTTTTCTAGTTGTTTTGGTATTTCTCTATGCAAGGTTGTCCCCAGAATGGGCCTGTCATGGCTTCTAAAAAGATTATCAAAAACATTGCCATCTGTACTTAGCTTGTGAGTTGTAACTTAAAATGGCGCTGGTCGCAAAATGGCGTCTTGCAGATTCTTGTTTCAAAAATGGAGTCTAGCTGCCATTCGCAAGATGGCATCGTGCACGCTAATTTTTTACGCTGATTCCATCTCAGCCACTAATCCAGCTTCGACACTCCTGTAATAAAAATACAGAACACATCGATTACAGTGGATAATCTTATATTGCACAGTTCCTTATAGACAAATCTGTAGATTGAAAAAGGACAATAAAACTGTTTATGGCATCAAGCCTGTACTCAATATATAAACAGAAATAGTGGTCACAGCATTTATTGTCCCATATAATAGCAGCTACACTACTCCATGACTACTCCATGACTCTTTTACACAATAGGCTGTACAGAGGAACAGTTAGGTAGAATATATGATCTAGCTATTAAAGTTTGAAAATAAAAAAAAATAAAAAAAAGTCTTGAAACCACCTCCACAGCCCAGACAATTGGCCAGTGGCCATTTCACCTCTAACACAGGATGGATGATTCAAGGAACTGACCAGTGCAGTTGATGTCTCCAACAGATACACGAAAGGTAAAGTTGGGTTGATGAGCTTTCCTACCCGAGTGCCATACTCCTGAAGTAAGCTGATAGGGGTCTTCCCAGGACTCAACGCCAGCATCTGCTCTACACTGGGGCACCCGGAGCAGGTCTGGTTCCCACAGTCCTCGGTCTCACTCATTCCCTCCTGCTCTCCAGCAACAATGGCCGGGGCGGGAAGTAAGGCTGTGGGAGGTCATAGCCGTGGGATCTGGAGAACTGGTGTTATATTGAGTACAACTGTTCCCTATAATCCATGTTAATCTATGAACAAGGGAATTGTGCAATACAGAAAGTGTATCACTAATACAACATTATTAATTGTTTCAGGGGTCATGTGCAGTTATTGGATAATCTTTCACTATATGTTTCTTTAAGGGATATGTGGAATTTTACATTATTGCTGGTACAAGGGATTTATGTCATATTTCACAATACTGTGTTTCAGTTGATTAACATTGGGAACTAGATACTGTCATCTCTTATACTACAATTAAGTACATTGCTATAATATCTCATGGGTTATATGCTATATTCTCACAATTTTTTGCACATTGCTTACTACTAAATGATCCCGTGCTATTTGAATATATAGTGTTGCATATACAACATTTGTTTGAGGGATAAGGACCGGATAACTACCACAGAAAACATCATATTTTCGCCATAATTGTGTTTTTCTCTTTTTTACATTTATTTTAGATAGTGGGTCAATTAAAAGTTACGTTTTAACAACATTATATTACACTAGTCACACAAGAGTGCCCCCAAAAAAGATTTAATTTTGAGATACATTATTTCATTAATTCCTGGGAGCACCACCAACATCTCATTACTAATACGGATTTATACCAAGAATCTCTTATTAAAACATAATTTAATCATTATTCCTGTGCGGGATCTATTTTCCCATTTGCCCTTTCCAAATTATTATATCTACTTAACATTTAACTAGCACCTTCTAGAAGATGTTAGCTAGAATCTGATTGGTTGCTATGGGCAAAATCTCCAATTTTAAAAACTCTTCCTTCTTACGACTTCCGGTGAAATTCCGGGGAACTTAGTCAACCAGAGTCTGTTTTCTACACAGACGGGTATGCCCAGTGTCCCCGCTATTGAAAGAGAGTGAGGAGACATCGATAAGAAGGAAGAGCGGCTGATCACTGTAACAGACGGGAAACGACTGTGCGCTATGCGGACCGGAAGGAGAGAAGACGCCATCTTGGAAATTACACGGGGATGTGTATATAAACTGAGGGCTTAGTATGTACCTTCATGCCTTGAAAAAGAGTTCATTTTCGAAACGCGTTGGCTTGGAAGGTTACCTTCTCACGGGGATCGCTGCATGTGGTGTACTGACTTGAGGTAGGTGCTGGAGGATTGCATTAGTATCCAGTCTTTGTGCATATTTGGGATCCGGACCCCATTGTCTCCACACCACTGTTGGCTCAGTCTGTCACAGCGCAGCTGTTTCCCCCTGAGAATGTTTTTTTATATTTTTATATTTATATTCATGCAACCACTTGTTTGCAATTAAAACTTCATTTTACAAACAATTTATATCACCATTCATTATTTGGATTAATGGAAGAAAAGTTATTTTTCCATGTGTTGAAGATTGCCAGAAACCTGAAATGAAAGATACCTTTATGAGCTTGTAACAACTAGAAGCTTTGTGAGTACTGGTACGCTTTCTGCTTTCAAGTTTCTTTTGGGTCAAAGATACCTTTATATATCCTGTTTTTCCTTATAAGTGTAAGTCCAGGTGTGTGTTTAGACCTGTTCGTTGGACTTTGGATTTAAAGATACCTATTTAGGAGCATACCCTTCTCTTAACCTGTGAGTTGGGGTACGCCTTATTGTCATACTTCGAAAATCTATCTGGTACTGCAGGGGGTGCGTTTACCAATGTTGGATGAATTTCTATTTTGAGAAATCAATATAGGAGTATACCCATCTCCAATTCAGTGAGTTGGGGTACGCCTCAATTCGTATTCTCAGTATTGTGTTTAAATAATTTTGAAGTGTATTATTACTTTATAAAAAATCACACACTGGCACCATACATACCCCCCTTTTTTCTATGTATCTACGGAGTTTCTGGTAGAAGAAGAAATTATCATCATAAGAGGGGCATATTAAGTTCTACTAATTCGGATAAGTATTCCATCTACCTTATCATTATTTTACTGTGACACAGCAAGCAGCGCTGTTATTTCAATTTTTTCTGTATATCCTATAAATTCTTAGATCTTTTAGGGAAGATCTTTATTGAAAGGGCTGCAGCTTGCTTAGAAGCGCCAATAGTCTCTCCAACCATTTGTTGTGTTCATGAATGAGTTCTGATAACCCAGTTAATATTGGCAACATTGTTTCATTGTCTAAAATGCTGTGATATAAACACATAAAGGTGCGTATCCACTACGTGATATTAATGGACGACTTAACGATAACGACATCATTATCATTCATTTGTCCATTAATCATGCACAATAATGTCAGAAACGACCAGCGATGCACGTTCCCGCTGGTCGTTTCCGAAATTAATCATCGGCTGAGTATGCCGGTCAATCTGCCGATAATGACAGATTGACCATGTTCAGGGATGACGGACGGTGCCTACACTGAACGGCTAATCATTCAGTATAGGCATGCAGGGGATAGGGAACGACGGTAAGATTACGATGTCGTAATCGTACTGCCTTTCCAGGGTCGCGTAGTGGATACGCACCTTAAGTTAGCTACCAGACTCTGCAGCAAGAGATCATACGATACCAATTAGAAAGCCAATTGAGATTGACTGCAGATGATAGCAATTTAAATAGTACTAGAGAAATATACTTGTGCTCCTAGTACATAGGCTGGACAACAGATGAAGATTACAATGTTGCAAGGTCTAGTCTCTGAACGTTTGCATTACAACCTTAATGGTGCATACACACGGTCAGATCTGTCAGATGAACAATGAACGATTTGAACAATTTTACCAACGATTTGAACGATTTCAGACAGTTTTTAAAATCGTTATCGTTTATATCTGACAATAAATCTGACCGTGTGTATGCACCATAACAAGGAACTACTATAGACTGTACTGAAATGTATTACTATATAAATTGGCAATATACAAAGACTGATCATAGATTGTGTCAATAAGTAGGTATTAGACCCATATACCAACAAAGGTCATAATATAAATCAATATGCTTAGGAGACTAAGCTAAAATATACCTCTCAGAGTTCAGAGGCTGTCAGTGTGACACTATAATTATTAAAATAAGGATTGAATATCCTTATTTAAAGTAAGATTATATCAATCCACTGACAGTATATTGAAGGACTTGACTCATATATATTTTCATATTGGAAAGGGTATAGCTAAATAGTTGCCAAATATAATCCATGAGCAAGTGGGAAATTGTGAAAACATATTTAAATACCATCTTATCCTTCTATTACCCCTGTGACTCAGAGCTCAGTACCAAAATCTGAAATATAATCAATGATTAATAAATAAAAGTCACACAGCAGGCATATACTTTATTTTAATACACTTTTTCTATATATACTTTTCTTATCACTTTCATTTTTTTGACCTCTGCTAATATCTCATAAAGGGATATTTTTAATGCATATCGAGTAAAAGTAAAATTTTTATATGTGAATAAAGAATACTAATGTGCACTCTCTAACTGACATAACCTCTCATCTCTCATATGAATATCTAACTATTAGATTTGTCAGTCGGCTGCACCCCCTTCACTTAATCTTCACTTAATCTTAAGAGGTGTGTGTAGATGTATATATTTCTTCCCTTTTTTGAACTGAGGGCCTGATTCAGAGCCGCTCATAAGCGGCCGCTCGTTCGCAATGAGCGATGTTCGCACAACTGCCCATGCGTATGGGTCTTAATGCGCATGCGCAAACCAGTCATTGCTGTCGGAAATCGTGCGCTCGCAAAACAGCGAGGGGCTGCTAATTTGATTGACAGAATGTACCGTTTGTGGGAGGTAACAGGGGAAGGTGCTTGAATACGTGGGAGTGGAGATCCAAATGCAGCCGTGCCTAATGGTAAAAAGGGCGTTTAATGGGAGTGCATAATTAGTAAAGGAGCGTCATCGACCACGTCACTTGGTTGTCTTTTAGCCTGAACTGCTCGCAGTGATTACGGTCGGAAAAACCTACCACAAGCACTGCGAGCAGTTCAGATGCCTTTCGATATACCCGATTAATCAAATAAATACCAGAGATGACGTGTGATGCGAACGGCAAAGGGGCGTCTTTACAAAATAGCAAGCGCATTTTTCGTTTGCTCGCTCGCTCAGGCATAGAGGTGTCAACAAACCGCAATGAGTGAGCGCACAATTTAAATAGCTGGCCCCTTTTTTGGAACGACCGTCCGCAAATAGTGTCCGGCTCTGAATCAGGCCCTGAATTCGCAATGCAATATTTGAATACACTGCAAGAATGTATCAAAAATCACATCATGAAACAGAGCTTGCGAGAAAGCTCTGTCCCTGCAAATCCCCTCCCTGCACTTCTCAGAATATTTTTTGCACAAAATATCCTGAGAATGTGTTTACGCATGCGCCAGCTACCCCTCTGCTGCATTCCTGCCCCTGATGCCCCCCCACACTGTGCTCCTGAGTTTGTCCCGACCCCTCTGCTGCTGCCCAGGTCCCTGCCTCCTCTCCTGCCTTTCTCTTTACTTATAATAGAAAATAAATACCATTAAGCTTACCTGCACCAGAATCGGTGGTCGGTAGACTCCTTTTCTGTGACCCGGTCAGCTGATCTGTTCGATCAACTAAAGGTGAAGAGAAAGTCCCGGCCGCCATTGAAGCTGTCCGTACAGATCAGATGACTGGGACACAGAAGAGGCCCACTGACCACCGATGCTTGAATGGAGGTAGGTTAAATTTTATATATTTTCTATTATGTCTATTTATTTTCTCTGTGATCAGCCTGTGGTCTATTTAGACATAGAGGCTGATCACAGAAGCAGGCGCTGCTCTACCTGTGAGCATGCAGGAAGGGCAGAGCAGAAGATGGAGTTATTATTGCAAGAGTCCCTCCGTTATTATTATTTCACAATATAATGCGACCTGCTTACTAAAAGAATTTGAATTTAAGGGCTTAGAGGAGTTCTTTATAAAAACTCCTCCAATAGGCCTTTAATACATTTAGGTGATACTAAAATAATGTGAAATGGGTGTGAAAACACCCATTTTCACATTATTGTTTCAAAAAAATATTGATAAATATACCCCTTAAAAGTGGGGCCTTGTTTGAAATCACCTAGGGGTTTAATAAAGTTCAACCAGATCCCTGGCTTGTGCCTCAATTCTCTCTCCATGACATAAATCATGCTTTGCATTTCTTATGTATAATAAACTTTTTTTCTTTATTAACAGACACAAATAATTGTACAAAGGCTATTATTACTGTTTCATTAAGGTTCTCTTAATGAGCCATTTATTGGACATAGAGTTTAAACAGTTTAGGATACACAATTTATTTACATACTCACTGCGCCCTGTGCCGGCCACGCCCCCTGACAAGATGACATTATGATGTCATGCTGATGGGGCGGGGACACGAACACTAAGAAGTACTGCACTGCCTATAGAGTCTTTTCAGCGCTGGTGCAAGGTTTCTAGGTGTTCTAAGCAAAGCATCACCCTGCCATCCCAGCTCTGCCATTAATAGTAGCAAATTCTACCATGTTTGATGAGGAGGGCTGCCCATTCAGTGTTCCGTCAGTCCCAGTGTTCTATTTTATTCTGTCCCAGAACCTGCCAGGTCCATTGTGCATGTGATATGGATCTGACAGGTGCCGGGACACAGAGGAGTAGCGTGGAAAAATGGCACCCGGAGAAAGTGCATGTCTGGAGTGGGAAAACCTATGGGAACTCCTACTTTGCAAATATACATTGCACCTATATTAATTTGAGTACTACTAATCATGTTCTGTCTACCATTATTTCAGGTCTCCTAATACAGTATTTTTTAAAAGACCTTTCAAATAACACGTTGTGGTCATGCCTAGGAGCACCTCATTACTTTACATAGCAAAGCAGTGACTATTTTTAAACTCCTACCTGCCAATAAGAAAAGGAGAGGAGAGGGGAGGTGACAGAAGCCAATAAGAAAGGAGTAGACAGGGGCAAAGAGCCGATTCCATGGTAGAGAGGGGAGGAAATTAAAGAGGTGAGAAGTGAATGTAATCAATCTAGCAGGAAAGGGGAGGTGACAGAAGACAATAAGAAAGGAGTGGACAAGGGCAAAGAGCCAATCACAAGGTAGAGAGGGGAGGGAATTAAATAGGTGAGAAGTGAATGTAATCACTGTGACAGGAAAGGGGAGGTGACAGAAGATGATCACAGAGGAGGGAGGGCCGGAGGGGAGGCAATTTGCACAGCTTGAGGGAACATGAAATGTAGAAACGGATCTCATTCTCAGATAACTTATTTAAGATATAGAGCAAACAAACGAGATAAAACTAACAGGCGGCTATCATACTGTGCAGCGCCCCATGAATTCGGGAAACCTGAATGGCGCCCTCTGTCCATTTTGGCGCCTGGAGCTCATGCTCCACTGAAACCACCCTCGCTACTCCCCTGCCTGGACATGCGCACAAACTCCAGTTTCAAGGCCTTAGGGACTGCATCAGCTGCAGCCCCTAGAAACAGGCTAGGTCTGACAGCAAGACAAGGGAGTGCCTTCCCATTGAAAGCTCTCTCTGCCAATCTCTGTAAGTAATGTCAGTTCCAGGGAGAGAAAACACCTCCCCCTGGGACTGCCTGTCCTATGTATGATTAGCAGATAGTTCTTCCAATGAGAAGCCACAGCCAGTGAAGCCAGTGTGCACACTCCGACTGACTCACTTGGTGTGGCTGATTTTACGGAGGGTGATGCAGCTCCTATGTAAAATCTGTCATTGTGCATAAGTCAATACAAGACACATCTCCACAACTTATTTGTAGTGAAGTTACACATTAGTGTCCCTGACCCGCCATTCCAAGCACAAGTGGACAAAAAGATAAAATATGCTCTAAAATTCATGTCTTGTGCAGTACCCTACATCCCATTACTATGCAGCCCAATTGGATTTCCATCCAACTATAATAAAACTGGCCCTGAATGAAAGTCAGTGGTCATTTAAGTAAGAAGGAGATGACAGGCAGCCAGCTGTGCAAAAGTAAAGGAGGGACAGAGACATGATTAGTAATCAGCTGTTGCAGGGGTGTAACTAGACCTTTTTGGGTTCATAGCAAAATTTGGAAAGGTCCCCCATCTCTCCCCAAATGTGACAGTAAGGGGATGGGGAGCAGAGTAGCTGGGGTAGGTCAGAAAAGCACAGGGGGCAGAGCCTGACAGAGTGGAGGGTGGGACGGGAAAGATGGAAACTGAGGTGTAATTTCCATACAGTGTAAGTTTTAATAATTAAAAAAAAAAACTTATACATTCACACAAGCACGGACTATCCTTGAGACCATTGGCTGCACAGGTTCCAGCACTGTCGGCTAATCCAGTTCCTTATTGCTTCCGCCGTACTCTCTACCGGCACACCGGATCGCCAGCAGCTGCATGTTTCACCATCTTGGACTCTCAGGGCGATATTCAATTGTATTCGCGGCCCGCATCTCCCGTCTAAAGTGACAGGAGATCGCGGGCCGCTATACAATTGTCCAAGATGTTTGCGCTGATCGCGCCCATAGAGGTCAGGTTTAGCCGCGTAAAGCAGCTAAACCCAACCAAAGTGCTGGGCGCGATCGCGAAAAGTGATGTTTGGGCGCCCAAACATGTCACTTTTCGCACATTTCAGCTCTCATCCCCCAGGGGCTGCGAGCTGAAATGGAGTGCTGGCAGCTCATCGTGCCCGACAGGAGCAAGAATTGAATAGCTCCGTCGGGCGCAATAGCGGCTAGAAAGAATTGAATTCTGCCCTCAGTCTCTCTCCCCCAACCAAACAGTGTTATCCCCTCAGCTCTCCTTTGTCTCATGTGCTCTATCCTCTATCCTATACCTCCAGCTCTTTCCCTTCTTTATCTTTCTATTTACTCTCAGTTCTCCCTCTTTTTTTCCTTCTTATAGATCCCCCAGCTAACCCTCTGTTCTGACTATAACCACATTGGAGCTGTCCCTCTCTCCCACCAGCTAACTCTCTCTTCTTCTTTAAACCCCACCACTTCTTCATCTGGCCCACCCATCTGCTAATCAAGTCTGCCCACTCTCATCTGGCCCGCCCCCTCTTCTCGTCCAGCCTGCCCCCTCTCATCTGGTCCATTCACTATCCTCATCCAACCTGCCCCCTCTCATCTGGCCTGCCCCCTCTCTCCTCTCTCCTTATTTGGGCCACCCCCTCTTCTTGTCCTGTCTGCCTCTTCTCCTCTTGCTCTTCCATGCATAATAGCAGCAAGCAAATACAGGGATGGGCAGACCTGAGAGAAGGAAACTCGGTACACATATCCCAGCGGTGCTCCTGATCCAACTCTGCTGGCCTCCTCCCACAGACGTCCCAGCAGAGCATGCAACACCAGTTTGACTGTTGTATACAGTGATGCGTGACTGGGTGAAGGGGGCAGCAGGCCCTGGAGACAACAAAGAAGGAAAAGGAAAACAGCATTAGTGGATATTCATTCAACGTAATCTATTACACAAATCAGTGTGCTCCGGCATTGCCTGCATGGATATAAATGCGTATTTTCACTCATATGCAGAGCTGAATGTATCTTTCTAGTACTATGTACTATGTCGGGCACCTCTATTTGCAGAAAAACCATATACGCATCCCTTTGTTTCTCACAGAACCCTCCTAGTCCAGTATCAGCATAGTGGTGGGTGCATACGTATATGGGCTAGTGGGGGAGCTGAGCGGAGCAGGGGACTGATGCACTACAAGATACATTCAGCTCTACATATGAGTGTATATACGCATTTATTTACATGCAGGCAATGCGGGATTACATACTGCTGATTTGTATTCAACTCTGAATCAGACCCACAGTGCGCTCCTTAAATTAGGTGCAATAACTTGCAGATTGTGTGGCCAGGCATCTATAGTATGCATCCTCCAGCTACTGTAACTCCCCAGCTACGCAGGGCCAGTGCGTGCGCACACACACCCCCCCCAACCCCTCAGGTGAAAGTGTGGAGATGGTATCTTAGAAGTTGCACAGCCGCCGCCAGTATTAAGTACAACAAGGATGCCTCTCTCAGAGACATCCTTCATTTTATGAGAGGCAGACTCAGGGGCGCCCACAGATCCTGATGCCCTAGGCAGCTGTGCCATGCCTCAACCCACATATCGAACATATGCAGCCATGGTGCCCATCAAGATTAAACCTATCTACAGTAACATCTCCAAGTGATTGAGGGGTCTAGTTACTAAGCAGTGTTAGGAAACAGAGTGAAAAGTGATAAGTAAGTGATAAGGTGCCAGCCAATCAGCTCCCAACTGTCATCTCACAGGCTGTGTTTGAAAAATGACAGTTGGGATCTGATTGGCTGGCACCTTATCACTTACTTATCACTTTTCACTCTGTTTCCTAACACTGCTTAGTAACTAGACCCCTGAATTCTAGCTGATCCCACTATTCTGCTGGTGATAGCCTACCCTGAGGGTGAAATCCAATTTTATTTTATTGTCTTTTTCATTCAAGTCACACATTTGAAGCTTTGGGAATATATGGTATTATTATGTTGTAGCTCTGGCAGTATATGATATTATTTTTAATATACTTTGCACAATCTACAGTTTTATTGTAGTAATTTTTACATTTTGATTTGGTACAGTACATATGATTTCTATGCAATATTTAGCCACATTCAATCTCTGTCATATGTTTTTTTTTTTTAAAAGCACATTTTTTACCAAATAACTTTTTTGATTCTGGTGTGTATGTAGTATCAAGAAATGCATAACATTTGTAACAAACTCAACAACAAAAAGTATGAAATTAAATAAAGTTTAATTGTATAAAACTCCCCAAAGGGCTATTCACTGCTTTATTATTATATAAAATGTTTTCTTTCAGTAATAAAATGCAACATCTTCTATCTTTGTAATTCAATGGACAGTTCTTTTTTGTAATCCAGGGTGAGAAAAAAATCAGCCATAAAAGCTGAAACCGAAGTGGAAATTACGTGAGAAGAGCGATTTGGTAAGATTATGAGATTTTCCGAATCTATGTGAAACTGAAGCTGAGAAATCAGTTAGTGAATGTTGTACATCCAAAATCTGCTTATATGCTAATATCTGAATAGGAAAAGGCCATACCACGTGATATATTACCAGCAGCCACCATACTTCCATACTTTTCTCTTTATTTATCAAGGACGAGACAAAGGGGCCCATTTATCAAAGAGAATTTGAGGTAAATTTCCCGAAAACACATGTTTTTGGGGGTTTACCTCAAATACTTAGTATCCCCCAGATGTATGAAGGAGGGACCACAGCAGCTATCTCCGATACCTGCTGCGATCCCTCCATTGCCGCCGGCAGCCGCATCCCCCATAGGTTTCTATGGGGGATGCGATGCTGCAAAATGTATCTAAAGATAGCGTTAGCCACTGTAGTCTATGTGGACTCACCGCATATCAGCCGGCAGATGGATCTGCCAGATCCCTCCGCCGGGAATGGACGATGCTCATGTGAAGTCCGCGGGACTGCGCATGCGCAGAAGCCCTGACTGCCCTCCGGAGACATCGCAGGGACGGGCTCTTTTCGGAGCCCGTCTCCCTGCATGTCCCGGATAATACATCCGGCAGATAGGATCGCATTTTGCAATGCGATCATGGGCGGTACTGCATGCCCTGATCGCATTGCAAAATGCGATCATTAATAAATGGGCCCCAAAGAGCACATGTACCTGGTTCCTCTTTTGGGAAATGCAAAGCAGAAGTCACACAAGTGACAGTTACTGACAGTTACCAGCGTCATATAGCACTATCTTCCCTGTGACATTTCTTACAATATTAATAAGTGATCCTTATCTCAAACAGATGCACGCTGCTGATATGTCATCCATGTGATTAACACATGTACTAAAGCCCTTATGGAGAATTCTAAATGGATTGCAGATATATGTCATTACTTCTGCTCTTTCATTTGCTTTGGTGTTACTGGTATTTCTTCTTTAACATTATGGGGTCTATTTACTAAGCTGTGTTAGGAGATAAAGTGAATGGAGATAAGGTACCAGCCAATCAGCTCCCAACTGCCATTTTTCAAACACAGCCTGTGACATGGCAGTTAGGAGCTGATTGGCTGGAACTTTAACTCCTTTCACTTTTCTCCTAACACAGCTTAGGAAATAGACGCCTAAATGTTGGAATTGTCATATTGAGAGATGGCCTGTGTTTGGCCGAAGTAAAACGAAAAGTAGAAGGTGATTGACTTAACACATGATCAGGGCCGTTGAGAGCCTGGCCGGGGCCGTGTAATGTAGGGTGTGTGGCCTAATTGCGAGAGGTGTGGCCACGCCCCCTTGAAAAAAAATCATCACTTTGTTGCGCTGCCCGCCGGGGTGGGGGGCGCAGTAAGCCCCCCAGGCCGGCGCTAAGCAGCGGGGGGCGCGATCAGTGTGATCGCTCCCCCCACAGCCATAAGAGACTGCAGTCTCACACAGCAGCCCAGCACAAGCTGTGTGCTGAGCTGCTGTGATGGAGGGGGGGGGGGGGCAAACGCCGGACCTATTCCCTTAATGCGTTCCTCCCCTCTCTCAGGGGTTTTATCAAAAGGCCTTGTGCTAGCAAGAACACCAGAGTGCAGCACATCGTGTCCCCTGACATTGGCAGACACCGCGGATCTATTGCCGGAGTCCCTCTCCCACTGTGGATTACACTGACGGCGAGTAGCCTTTTTATTCTATTGATTACTGGAGTTCATAACTTTGCTATTTTTATCCAAGTCGCTCCATCTGTGTACTAGGAGCCTTACGGGACATCACCTTGGAATTTCCATCATGTTAATCATGGGGAAGCGGTGAGTGCTTCACACTCACAGACATTTTATTACCCTTCCTCTTCCGTTATTTTCCCCTTACACCATTGGGGCTATTAATCCATTTACTATTGTTTATGGATAGTAATGTGAATGAGATTTATCATACTAGTTATGCAATTCATGTAACTTCATTTGTCCTATTGGATTCTGCTGGTATTAATTTTATTAGGAACTGCAGTTCTAGTTTATATGTACAATAAATTGTTATATATTTTTTATCAATTATTTTCATTATTGTCTTTGTGAACACAAGCGCAGACATATATTCTTTGTCTATGCAGCAAATGAGCCCTTAAAGAACATTGAGTAGCTTCTTATTTTCCTGAATCTCAGCTTGCTAAGATAGCCGGCAGATAGGGAAGAGAAGAGAAGAGAAGGTAGCTTGCTCAGATACAGTCAGGTCCATAAATATTGGGACATTGACAGAATTTTCAGATTTTGGCCTCTATTCACCACCACAATTGTTTTGAAATGAAACAAACAAGATGTGCTTTAACTGCAGACTTTCAGATTTAATTTGAGGGTAATTACATCCAAATCGGGTGAACGGTGTAGGAATTACAACGGTTTCAATATGTGCCTCCCACATTTTAAGGGGCCAAAAGTAATGGGACTATCAACTCAAAAGCTATTTCATGGACAGGTGTGGGCTATTTCCACATTATTTCATTATCAATTAAGCAGGTAAAAGGTCTGGAGTTGATTCGAGGTGTGACATTTGCATTTGGAATCAGTTGCTGTCAACTCTCAATATGAGATCCAAAGAGCTGCCACTATCGGTGAAGTAAGCCATCATTAGGCTGAAAAATCAAAACAAACCTATCACAGAGATGGCAAAAACATTAGGTGTGGCCAAATCAACTGTTTGGAACATTCTTACAAAGAAAGAACGCACCGGAGAGCTCAGCAACACCAAAAGACCCGGAAGACCACGGAAAACAACTGTGGTGGATGACAAAAGAATTATTTCCCTGGTGAAGAAAAACCCCTTCACAACAGTTGGCCAAATCAAGAACACTCTTCAGGAGGTAGATGTATATGTGTTAAAGTCAACAATCAAGAGAAGACTTCACAAGAGTGAATATAGAGGGTTCACCACAAGATGCAAACCATTGGTTAGCCACAAAAACAGGAAGACCAGATTAGAGTTTGCCAAACAACATCTAAAAAAGCCATTACAGTTCTGGAACAACATCCTATTGACAGATGAGACAAAGATCAACTTGTACCAGAGTGATGGGAAGAGAAGAGAAGGAAAGGAACTGCTCATGATCCAAAACATACCACCTCATCAGTGAAGCATGGTGGTGGTAGTGTTGTGGCGTGGGTGTCACGGCCAGGGTATTTAAGCATGGCGCTAGGCGGGTGTTACCTGTGAGGTCGTTGTGGCGCGGGCTGTCTGGTGGCAGAGCTGGTGTCTGGCGGGGGGCTTTGGCTGTGCACGTTGTTGTGCGGCCCTGTTGTCACTCTGCGCTGGTGAGGCCTGGCAGCGTCTCCTTTCCATTTGACATGGGTGCCGCCATCTTGTCTTCTGGCCATGTGATGCGGCTGGCCAAACCTGGTGAGTCACATGTTCCCTCCATCCAGTAACAGCACGGCATGGGGTATTTAGGAAGGGTCAGTGCCTTCCTTCTTTGCCAGTGCAACGTGTATCTCAGCCTAGCTGAGAGGGAGTTCTCTGTGCTTTCCTGTTCCTGTGAATTCGCTGTCTGCCAGTCTGCCTGTCAGCTCCTAGCTCCCACTGGACTACCCCGCTTCCTCCATCACCCTTGCCCATACCTGAGTGCCTGAGCCTGCTGACATCCTGCGCTTCAGTTCACTACCTGTATACCTGGCTTGTTTATTTTCAGTTCACTACCTGCAAACCTGGCTTGATTATTTTCAGTTTCACTACCTACACACCTGGACAACTCTAATTGTTTCTACTTGGACATTAACCCTTTTACTCCCACCACAGAACTCTTGTGCACATTATATATTCCTGGACTTTTACTTACTGCCATTATATGTCTACTCAAACACTTATTAAAAATTCTAGTTTTACTTTTAAATCTGCTTCTGTGATCGCTCCTGCTACCACCCCGGGTCCACAAACAACCCAAAAAATCACAGTGGGCATGTATGGCTGCCAATGGAACTGGTTCCCTTGTATTTATTGATGATGTGACTGCTGACAAAAGCAGCAGTATGAATTCTGAAGTGTTTTGGGCAATATTATATGCTCATATTCAGTCAAATGCTTCAGAACTCACGGACGGTGCTTCACAGTGCAGATGGACAATGACCCGAAGCATACTGCAAAAGCAACCAAAGAGTTTTTTAAGGCTAAAAAGTGGAATGTTATGCAATGGCCAAGTCAATCCCCTGACCTGAATCCGATTGAGCATGCATTTCACTTGATGAAGACAAAACTGGAGGGAAAATGCCCCAAGAACAAGCAGGAACTGAAGACATTTGCAGTAGAGGCCTGGCAGAGCATCACCAGGGATGAAACCCAGCGTCTGGTGATGTCTATGCGTTCCAGACTTCAGGCTGTAATTGCCTGCAAAGGATTTGCAACAAAGTATTAAAAAGTGAAAGTTAGATTTAGGATTGTTTAGTTTGTCCCATTACTTTTGGCCCCTTAAAAAGTGGGAGGCACATATAGAAACCGTTGTAATTCCTACACCGTTCACCTGATTTGGATGTAATTACCCTCAAATTAATTCTGAAAGTCTGCAGTTAAATCACATCTTGTTTGTTTCATTTCAAAGCCATTGTGGTGGTGAATAGAGAACAAAATATGAAAATTCTGTCAATGTCCCTATATTTATGGACCTGACTGTAGGTGCTGCAGAGCTTACACTGGAAGCATAATGTCCGTGGGATCCATGGTCTGAGTAGACTATAATATTTGGTCCAGATATGGACCTGATAGTGATTTACAATAGTCTACCTGGATCTTAAGAGAAACTGGGCTTTCACCAGAGACCCCGAGTGATGGTTTTCATTATACTGAATAGGAAGCTCCTGAATATCACAAGCATGGTCAGAAAACAGACTGAGGTCATTGGCACACAAAAATAAACAATGAAGAGACTGCACAACACAATAGTCAAAATTGTTCAGGAGTCAGGCACTATCATAAACAATTACATTTAATAATACTAGGGATGAGCAGGTTCGGATTTATAGAATTATTATTATAGAGTCGGATCCGAGTCAGGCTCGAGTTTTCCCGCCTGACTCGGATCTGAAATTGTGGCAAAACTTAATCATCCCGCTGTCGTATGTCGCGGGTTTTGGATTCTACAAAAGGTCCCCGAGTCTGTGCCATTTTTCACTCCGGCTGTGGACAGTGAAGAGGGAGGGTGGGAGTTAGGGCTGGTTGGGCTGTGCTGCTGTTCTCCAGAGGGGCTGTGTCCACTCCAAAGTCCATAAGGGCTGGCTGGGCTGTGTTGTGCTGTCGTTGTCCATAGGGGCTGGCTGGGCTGTGTTGTGCAGTCAGTTGTCCATAGGGGCTGTGGGCCTGATTCAGACCCGCTCACAAGCACTATGCGCTCATGAGCGGGTCGATGTTAGGCCACTGCGCATGCACACTGCGCATGCGGACCCTACCACAAGGGTCTCGTCGCAAGCCCGACGGTTGCGATGGTCTTGACCATCGCGACCATCATCCTGGCCGATCGCAATAGCTGTGGGTTGTCACCCACAGCCATGCGAGCGGCCAGGAGGCCGTTCCAAAAAGAAAAAAAAAAAAGCCCTGATTCAGAGCGAGCGCTCTTTCAGAGCGTCCGGCTCTGAATCATGGCCTGTGTCCACTCCAAAGTCTATAAGGGCTAGCTGGGCTGTGTTGTGAAGTGTCCCATAAAGGCTGTTGTCCTAGAGGGGTGCTGTAGTGTTGTCCAGGGGGTGATCTGTCCATCAGGGGTGCTCCCCTCAAGTGCAAAAAAACAATAATTTTTTCCTGTGTTTGTAAATTGTGCGCGTTGTAGCCGCCCATGCATCAACAAAGTAGCGCCAAGCGTGCGCCTGTGTCATAAATCAAGGGCCGGCAGGCTCATCTGTTAAAGGGTGGTGTTTCCCCCAAAGTGCACTCCAAAAAAAAATAAATCTTTTTTTCTGTGTTTGTGAATTGTGGGCCTGATTCAGACCCGCTCGCGAGCGCTGAGCACTCGCAAGCGGGTCGATGTTGGGCCAGTGCACATGCACACGACGGACCTGGCTCCATCATGTGCATGCGCGAGACCCGGATAGTGACGGGAAAGCCGTCGCTATGAGTCTCGCTACAAAGAGGGCGTGCTGTCGATGGTGAGTGACAGCACACCCCCTTTAGGTGGGCGTGCCGGGGGCGTGGCTGGCCAGGCGGAGGCGTTCCCATGATGTCAGTGGGAGTGCTTTTGGCTCTGATAGAGCCAAAAGCACTCCAGGGCTTGCGGCAGACGAGACCCTACCACAAGGGTCTCATCGCAAGCCCGATGGTCACGATGGTCTTGACCATCGCAACCATCTTTTTGGCCGCTCGCTATGGGTGGTCACTCACAGCTATGCGAGCGGCCAGGAGGCCGCTCTAAAATCAGGAAGGACGGCCCTGATTCAGAGCGAGCGCTCTGTCAGAGCGTCCGGCTCTAAATCAGGGCCTGTGTGCGCTGTAGCCGCATGTGCATCAACAAAGTAGCGCCAAGCGTGCGCCTGTGTCATATATCAAGGGCCGGCTGGCTCGTCTGTTAAAGGGTGGTGTAGCCCCCAAAGTGCACTCCGAAAAAAAAATAAAAATTTTTTTCTGTGTTTGTGAATTGTGTGCGCGCAGTAGCCGCACGTGCATCAACAAAGTAGTAGCGCGAAGTGTTGGTCTGTGTCATAAGTCAAGGCCAGCTGGCTCATCTGTTGAAGGATGGTGTAACCCCCAAAAGTGGCGGAAAAAAAAAAATCTTTTTCTGTGTTTGTGTGCGCCTTAGCTGCACATGCATCAATATCACATAAATGGAGGACAATTTGTCCAATAAAAATAAAATAGGGAAAGATCAAGAACCACTTCCTCCTAGTGCTGAAGCTGCTGCCACTAGTCATGACATAGACGATGAAATACCATCAATGCAATGATTTCCATGTTGTGCAAGGTTCTCCAGCCCTTCAAAATTGCCACACGTGAAGTCAGTTCAGACACTGCCAGCTTGAGTCAGGTCATTCCCCTCATCAGGCTTTTGCAGAAGTAGCTGGAGAAAGTGAAGGAGGAGCTAAGACGGAGTGATTCTGCTCGGCGTGTGGGACTTGTGGATAAAGCTCTTCATTCACTTTGCCAGGATTCGAGGGTGGTCAATCTGTTGAAATCAGACCACTACATTTTGGAAAACCGTGTTCGGTCCTAGGTTTAAAGCCTATGTGGTGTCTCTCTTTCCGGCCGACACAAGCCTGCAGAGGTGCAAAGACCTGCTGGTGAAAACACTGTCAGCTGAAGCGGAACTTGACACGTCAACAGCTCCTTCTTCATTTTCTCCCGCAACTGGCGCTGCCAGGAAACAACTTAGGTATCCTAAGCAACCCACTGGTGGTGATGCAGGGCAGACAGAACCAAGTTGGGACATCTGGTCCAGACTGAAGGACCTGGCAACAATTTCTGGCATGTCTACTGTCACTGCATATGATACTGTCACCATTGACAGAATGGTGGAGGATTACATCCGTGACAGCATCCAAGTAGGCATGTCAGACAGTCCGTACCTGTACTGGCAGGAAAAAGAGGCAATTTGGAGGCCCCTGTACAGGCTATATTTTACCTAAGTTTCCCCCCCTCCAGTGTGTACTCCGAAAGAGTGTTTAGTGCAGCCGGGAACCTTGTCAGCGAAAGGCGTGGGAGGTTGCTTCCACAAAATGTGGAGAAGATGATGTTCATCAAAATGAATTATCAATTCTTCCAGGGAGACCAGCCTCCAGAAAGTAAAGAGGGACCTGTGGTGGTGGATTCCAGCGGGGACGAATTAATACTCTGTGAGGATGAGGAGGTACACAACACTGAAGAGGGTGAGGAATCGGTGGACGAGGAGGATGAGGACAACATCTTGCCTCCATAGAGCCAGTTTGTGCAGGGACAGATTCATTGCCAGCTTGTTTTGTGGGGGCCCAAACGAACCAATCATTTCAGCCACAGTCGTGTGGCAGACCCTGGCGCTGAAATGATTGGTTTGTTAAAGTGTGCATGTCCTGTTTACACAACATAAGGGTGGGTGGGAGGGCCCAAGGACAATTCCATCTTGCACCTCTTTTTTTTTTTTTGCATTATGCACTTTTTGGGGCCTAGTTTTTCAAACTGCCATCCTGTCTGCACTGCAGTGTCACTCCTAGATGGGCCACGTGTTTGTGCAGCCCACTTGTGTCACTTAGTATAGTCATCCAGCTACCTCAGTGCAATCTTTTGGCCTAAAAACAATATTGTGAGGTGTGAGGTGTTCAGAATAGACTGGAAATGAGTGGTAATTAATGTTATTGAGGTTAATAATAGCATAGGAACAGAAAACCCACAAATTCTGTGATTTTTAGCTGTTTTTATGCTTTTTTCCAAAAAAATACAGATCCAAATAATACACACATAATCAACCACTTAATATACAATTTTATAGAAATACACAATAGTTCTAAAAATAGCAGAATCAGCGTGAGTCTAATAATGGTTGTAAACAAACCATGTGTAGTAATGTGAAGCCAGCTAGTGCACGATCTGGGGGGTTTAGTGCACGCACTGGGGGGCTTCCTGGAGGTGGTGGATTTTACTGGGTGGAAGGCTACAACTTTTCAACACCTAGGTAAAATCCACCACTGCCAAGCACTGAACCTCGGACTAGGACTACAGGAACCATCATGCAACGCAAAGCCAGCTGCTTTCCTATCTTTATCAAACTGGACAAATCAATGAAAGTCAGTCTTATAATAAATCCTATGTGTTATGTCGTCCCTGCATCAGAACCAAATTAAGGGCCTGAGCCACGCTCAAGAGGCTGTGCAATTCCATCCATCTCAAATGCAAATACAGAAAGAAATAGACACCTCCTTGGCAAGATTCTGGGTTTGGGCTCCTCGAACTCGTCCCTGCAAAAATTAGTTTTCCAGACAAATTATATAACCCCACGTTATCCTTAAATTATACCCCAAAAAGTGCAGATATGTGCTGGGTAATGATGCAGCATGGGCAGGCCATATTTCAGTGCACGCTGCAGTCCATGACCAGGGTCTTTCCCCTATATATACCCTCCCCACACCTCTCTCTGCAGCAATCAGCATCATACAATCAACCCATAGAGCAAGCACAGTGGGCTCCATCCTATTAGGTGCGAGTTTGCAAATGCAAGTTTGTTTCATGAAACTTGCAGACATTGGGCCTGATTCAGCTTCAGATGGAATCGCAAAGCTCCTCACAAGCAGTTTTGCAATTCCATCTGTGCTCATGTGGTAATGCAGCAGGAGGCGTCACGCCTCCTGCTGCATTATGTATCCGAGCTGCGTTGTCTAAAGCAGTATCAGATACTTTGCGGGACATCGGCCGGCTAAGATGACCCATGGAGTTAGGCTGCCGCAGTTGAGATGAAGAAGCCAGGAAATATCCGTCAGCCGACGGAGACCCTGAATTCTTCCCTCCCCCTCAACGGCGGTGAAGGGCCTCCATCTTGGGGACTGTGCAGAACGGGTCATGCGCAGATTCCCGAACATTGGGATTCTGCATTCACTAGTGTGCACAGCTGAATCAGGCCCATTGCATGAATGTGAGCGCCCGAGAAATGCGAGATCCGATTAGAAATGACAATTTGCAGGACCCGCGGTGAGGGTGTTCGACTTTTCTACAATATGCGACCTGGGAGAAGTGCATGGAAAAGTGGGAAAACCATCCTGGACCCACCAAAAAATGACAACTGAGATAGCAGGATCAACTGAGATAGCAGTAGTCATAAGAAAAGTACGGAGGTTCTTAAAAGGTGTCAAATGCTGATTTTTGCACTTTTTATTAATGGTTGAAAAATTATAGCAGGCAAGTGTTTTTCAGCAAATTAAAGTCTTTCCAGTATTTTCGAGTACATAAAAATGTCTGTATAGTAGTTTTCAGTGTTGTACTGTATACAAGCTTGTTAAAAGTTGGAATAAACACTTTTACCTCTCATCTGCAAGTTCAAAAACCCCTCTCCCATCAATACAACACCTCCACATACCTGTCCCACATCATTTACACATCCACATACCTGTCCCACATCTTTTACACCTCTATGTACCTGTCCCACATCTTTTACACCTCTATGTACCTGTCCCACATCATTTACACCTCCACATACCTGTCCCACATAATTTACACCTCCACATACCAGTCCCACATCATTTACACCTCTACATACCTGTCCCACATCATTTACAGCTCCAAATACCTGTTCCACATCATTTACACCTCTACATACCTGTCCCACATCATTTACACCTTCACATACTTATCTCACATCATTTACACCTCCACATACCTGTCCAATATCATTTACACCTCCACATACCTGTCCCACATCATTTACACATCCACATACCTGTCCCACATCATTTACACCTCCACATACGTGTCCCACATCATTTACAGCTCCACATACCTATACCGCATCACTTACACCTCCACATACCTGTCCCACATAATTTACACATCCACATACCTGTCCCACATCATTTACACCTTCACATACCTGTCCCACATCATTTACACCTCCACATACCTGTCCTACATCATTTACACCTCCACATACCTGTCCCACATCATTTACACCTCCACATACCTGTCCTACATCATTTACACCTCCACATACCTGTCCCACATCATTTACAGCTCCACATACCTGTCCCACATCATTTACACCTCCACATACCTGTCCTACATCATTTACACCTCCACATACCTGTCCTACATCATTTACACCTCCACATACCTGTCCCACATCATTTACACCTCCACATACCTGTCCCACATCATTTACACCTCCACGTACCTGTCCCACATTATTTACACATCCATATACCTGTCCCACATTTAATCCATGATTGAACTTTATAGAGAAATCCACCTGAAAACTGACATGTCTTTATTGGCCAAATTATGCTATTTAAACCCCTCCAAGTGAATGATTATTAATTAGGATGGGTGTACCAGAGGTTCTGCACTGTGGGGGCAATTCAGACCCGGATGCTAAGCTGCGCTCTCTCGCTGCCAAATTGGGCCTTGTATGCAAATTCCGTGATCGCACTGTCTGGTGTAAGGACGCCCTCTATGTCTTAGAGAGCGACGGCAGAGTGAGCGTAAGCCGGTATAAAGATGCCCACTTTTCTTTCTTAGCACACGTAATTTCCTGGAAGTGTATGATTAATCAGAACCATCGAGAGCCATCGGAGCTGCATGCAGCGCTTGAGGTAGACCTTAACCCACCGCAAGCACTGCGATCACTGCAGGCTGAAATACAACCAAGTGATGTGTACAATGACCCTTCCATGCTAATTATGCACACCCATAAAACTCCATTTTGACGCCCAGACACGCCTGCGTTCGCAGCACCACTCCCTCGTTTACAAGCACCTTCCCCTGTTACCACCCACAAACAGCACACTCTGTCACTCAAAGTAGCTCTCAGTCTTTGTGTTAAGAACGCATGATTCCCGATCGCAATGACTGGTTCGCGCACGCGCACTGCGATGCATACACATGCGGGAATTTGGGACGGTGTAGGGGGGGTTGACACCAGTCCGGGAGACTTGCTTTTTCTTGCGGATGGCAGAGAGCGCCACCCGATTTTTGTGAGCCTCCCGCTAATTGTGGGAGAGCCGGCAAGTATGACGTGAACACCAGGGGCGTAGTAAGAGAGAAAGGGCCCGTGTACAGTCTCAATCTGGGGCCCCCTCCTCTCTACCTGGCGCCCAGCAGCGCACTAGTCTACTGCACATGCGGAAAATGCCGGGGAAATGGCCACGACTCCAAGTGATTTCTATAGTGAAGCCAAATCACTATGTCCCCTTCCATACACAGGACAAGTAACTCTGTCCTCCTCCATTCACAGTTCAAGGCACTCTGGGCCTGTTTCAGACCCGGTCGCAAGCGCTGAGCGCTCGCAACCGGGTCGATGGTGGCCCAGAGCGCATGCGCACGATGGAGCCGGCTCCGTCGTGCGCATGCACGAGACCCATATAGCGACGGGCAATCCGTCGCTCCGGATCTTGTACCAAAGGGGGCGTGCTGTCGATGTTGAGTGACAACACGCCTCCTTTGGTGGGCGGGCCAGGGGAGTGGCTGCCCAAACGGAGGCCTTCCCATGTGAACGCCTCCGTTTGGGGCCGGCCCCACTGACATCACGAGTGATGTCAGTGGGAGAGATTACAGCTTTGCTAGAGCCAAAATCTCTCTGGGGCTTGCGGCAATGAGACCCTACCACAAGGGTCTCGTCGCAAGCCCGATGGTCACGATGGTCTTGACCATTGCGACCATCTTCCTGGTCGCTCGCTATAGCTGTGGGTGGTCACCCACAGCTATGCGAGTGGCCACGAGGCCGTTCTAAAAAAAAAATAGCCTGGCCCTGATTCAGAGCGAGCGCTCTGTCAGAGCGTCCGGCTCTGAATCAAGGCCTCTGTACCCCCAGACACAGTCCAAGCCATTATGTCCCCTTCTAGACACAGGCCAACTCGCTTTATCATCCCCAGACACAAGCCAAGTAACTTTGTTCACCTCCAGACACAGTCCAAGCCACTATGTCCCCTTCTAGACACAGATCAAATCATTCACTTCCTCTCCAAACATGGATTAGTAGCTCTGTTATCTTTCAGACACAAGTCAAATTGCTCGGTTCTCTTCCAGATACAGGACAAGCCGCTCATTTTCCTCCAGACACAGGCAAAATTGCTATGTCTCACTCCATACACCAAGTCACTCTATTCCCCTCAGAACACAGGCCATGTCGCTCTGCCACTCTCAAGACAAAAGACAAATTGTTAAATATCCCTCCAAACATAGGACAAGTAGCTCCATTCCCTTTCACACACAAGTCAAATTGCTCCATTCCCCTCCACATACAAGTCCAACCCGCTCATTCCCCTCCAGACAAGGGCTGTGACACTCTGTTCCTCTTGGGCACAGGCCCCAGTTCCCTCAACACACAGGCCAAGTTGCTTTGTTCCCCTATAGCTACAAAACAAGCCGCTCTGTTACCCTCCAGACATGGGCCAAGTAGCTCCATTCCCTTCCAGACACAGGCCTAATTGCTCTGTTCCTATCCAGACACAGGCCGTCGCTTGGAAGTGGTGGTGTGGTCACATCTGACAAGGGGTGAAACATGGGGGAGCATTTGTGACAAGTGGAAAATGGGAATAGCCGATGCTCCAAACCCCTTACCTCCCCCTTCTCACATAGGTTCTACCAGCAGCAGTGGAGGAGGATTCTATGTTCCTCACAGCAGTCTCTGCCGCAACTGTGCCATGTGGAAAGGAACTCTGCGCTGAGACAGTGACTACCGCTGATGATATCTTCTGCTGCCTGCATAGACAGCGCTCTCACCCCTCCACCATCAGACACTGCAGCAGGGTAAGAGCTGCTGGCAGGGACAATTGTAAAAGCATCACAGTCCTGACTGTGAGGGACAGTTCCCCAATATTGGGACCGACCCGCTAGAGTTGGGACCATTGAAAACCCGTACCGGTCTCTCATACCGATTTTTAAAGCTTTGACTAGTTGCAGCTGCTGGTGGTGTATTTAGCTCTGTTGCTGCTGGCCAGATCCTGGAATGTTGGGGCCCTGTTTGGATATAGTTACTATTTATCAATTTAAATATATATAATGTATATATTCTAGGGTGCATACCCTGATGAAATGTACTGTGCATGCCTATTCCCGGTGACCATGCTCTCTATATTGAATATTGTGTAACTGTAAGATTGTGTTTACTACATTTATACTCATTTTGGACATACCCCACTGTTTGTTCTAGCAATACTCGTTTTCCATATAGTATTTCCACCCAGCAGAGTTCACTAACCTTCCCCCTCTGACTATCCACTGAAATTACCCTCTCCTCTGCTCACAAGTCCGTTACCTCACATTCATGCCCTCTGCCATTCATGTCGCTTCCACCTTCGTAATATTGCCTGGATCAGACCCGGTGAAGCCTTGGCATTTTGCTTCTACAGGGGCACACACTCAAAGAGATACAGCTGTGATACTCCGAGATGTGGTAGCCATGGATTACCCTGAGGTGTTTAACATGGGTTGGATATGAAATCCTGGCTGCTGGGATGCTGCTGGTCAGAATACAGACAGCGGCAACCCGATAGCCAGAATCCTGACACCCATAGGAACGCATGGTAAGTATTTTCCCATCCCCTACCATAACCCTAACCCTTCCTCCTCTGTGCCTAACTCTAAGCACGCCATATTGCCTAAGCCTAGCCTCCACCTCCCTGCACCCTAAGCCTAATACCCCCTCCCCGGTGCCTAAACCTAACCTCCCCCCCTAGTGCCTAAACCTAACCTCCCCATCCCCGCACCATAATCCTAACACTCCCTCCCCAGTGCCTAATCCTCCCCCTAGTGCCTAGCCCTAACCTCACACCTTAACCCTAACTAGAGATGAGCGGTTCGGATTCTGTGGAATCTGAACCGGTCCGAACATTGGGGATCCAAGTCCACCCGAACGCTGTTCGGGTGTTCCCTGCCTGACTTGGATCCCCGTTCGAGGCCAGGCCGCAGCCTCCTGATGTCGGATTCTTGCGGTCTGCCCTACACAGATCAAACACACAACTGCCGGCGGCAGCTATGTGTTTGTAATAGCAGCCAATGAGAGTCACACAGACTCTCATTGGCTGCTGCATGGAGGGAGTCGGTTGGAGCTCACTCATGAGCTCCGTCTTCCGGCTCCCTCCGTGCGTTTACAGCAGAGCGGACGACGGCGGGAGCGGGGATTCAGGTAAGTTTTTTTTTTATGTGTGTGTGTAAGGGGGCATTACTGGGGGGGCATACTACTACTGGGGGCCTGCTAATGGGGGGCATACTACTACTGGGGGCCTGCTAGTGGTGGGCATACTACTACTGAGGGCCTGCTAAGGGGGGGCATACTGCTATTGGGGGCCTGCTAATGGGGGCACTACTACTACTGGGGGCACTACTACTACTAGGGGCCTGCTAAGGGAGGGCACTACTACTGGTGGCCTGCTAAGGCGGGGCATACTACTACTGGGGGCCTGCTAAGGGGGGGCATACTACTACTGGGGGCCTGCTAATGGAGGGCATACTACTACTGGGGGCCTGCTAAGGGGGGGCATACTACTACTGTGGGCCTGCTAAGGGGGGCATACTACTACTGGGGGCCTGCTAATAGGCGGCATACCACTACTGGGGGCATGTTCATGGGGGCACTACTACTGGGGGCATGGTAATGGGGCACTACTACTGGTGGGCACTGTTACTGGGGGGCATACTGCTTGGGGCATGCTAATGGGGGCCCTACTACTGGGGGCCTGCTAATGGTGGCACTACTACTGGGGGCCTGCTAATGGGGGCACTGCTATGGGGGGGCATACTACTGGGGGGCATACTACTACTGGGGCACTGCATAGGGGGCCCTACTACTAAGGGGACTGCATAGGGGGCACCACTACTGGGGCCATTGTGTAAGGGACACCACTGCTGGGAGCATTGTATAAGTGGCACTACTACTGTGGGCATTGTATAAGGGGCATTACTGCTGTGGGCTTTGTGTATAAGGGTCACTACTGTGGGCATTGTGTAAAAGGGTCACTACTGTGGGCATTGTGTAAAAGGGGCACTACTGTGTGTTTTAACATAAATAAGAGACACTACTTTATGGTGTAATGTGAATCAGGGGCACTATGTGATGGAATGTGAATAAGATTGCGCACTGTGACTCCTTGGGCCGTAGCCCACTATGTAAACAAGTACTGTGATTCTGCTGGCCATACCCCACTGGGTGGGTGCACTACTTTTAATTTCTGCCACTACTGTGTGGCAATGTGTCATCATAGATGTGCTTTATATTGTGGTGTCTGTGCCGCTGCTTTGTCACTTAGTAACCAGTCAGCTCACTGCAACCTTTGGCCAATAATGTTGAAAACAATATTATAAGCTGTGAGGTGGTCTAAATTGACTATAAATGACTGGAAATTAATGTTATTGAGGTTAATAATACTCTAAGAAGAAGAAAAGGACCAATTTATGTGATTTTAGCTTTATTTGTCAATTTTTGTAAAAATCCAAATCCAAAGCCAGTCACCGCAGTTTGGCAAATCCAAATCCAAAGCCGGACGACGAATTAGAACCAAATCCAAATCCGGCAAAAATGGTCCGGCGCACATCCCTAACCCTAACCTCTTCCTAACACCCCGATACTTACCTTCGTGATGCCGACGGCCGGGATACTGATGCCGGGTTCCCAACCTGTTGGGATTTCGGTGCCAGTATTTAGACCGTTGGCATCCCGCATGCCGGGATGCCGACTACATCCCGTTTAACACAGTAGCACTGTACACAAAGGGCCTGATTCAGTAGTGAATGGAATTGCAATTACGGATGCACCTTGAACGCTTGTTTACCATTGCACATGCGTATAAGCCGCACTGCATGTGCGCAGCGATTGCATTGCGATTGCAGATGCACAGAGGAATCATGCAAAAGGAGGCGTGGGACTGATGATAGGCATCGGGATTTAGACGCTTATCATTAGTCTCTTGCCGGGATTTCACAGTCGGGAAGCCGGGGGTCGGCATTTTTCTTAGCATTTTAATTACACCCTTCACTTATCAACACAAAGTTTTTGTTTTAATCTTACATCTATAACACTTTAGTCTCTCACCAGATTCTGACCAAGTGATAAGGACCTCCGGTATGAGAGACGCCGTGATGCGGCCGCCCGGAGGCTTAGCCATATCTTTGCAAATATAAGCAACTGAGCTCTCTGAATTATCTACCACCATGTAGTTTTTCAAATCTTATTTCTGATTTCATTCAGTGTGCTGGGGGATTACTTTTTGTTGTTTCTTGTATAGAATAACCTCTCCCTTACATGCACCTGAGTGATATTACTGAAGTGACTGAGCAGCTACCAACATGTATTATTGTTGTAAATGCTGCATGACGATGTTTACAAAGAAGAGCAACATTGAATGGATGTGAGAAAGCAGCAGTGAACGTCTTTACGCTGGCTGAGCTTTGGCAAGCATTAGCATATTTTCGCAGCTACAATCCATGCAAATCTGCAGCTGCGATCGCATTAGCAATCGCTGCTGAATCAGGCCCAATGTGTGGCATTTTGGTAGTGTGCTACAAGCTAAACAGATGTATTGGCACTGTTTGTACAGTGCATTGTGTGCAATAGGGTATACAAAGGTTTTGGCACTGTTTGGACAGTGCGCAACAAGATACTGTACACGTATATGCTGGCACTGTGGAAACAGTGCACAGCGTGCTATGAGAGGCATGGATGTGTTGCATTATTTGGTGGGCACTGCATTGCTCTCTGCATTATATGGTGGGCACTACACTGCTCTCTGCATTATATGGCAGTCACTGCGATACTATCTATATTATATGGCAGTCACTGTATTACACACTATGGGCTCTATTTATTAACATTATTTTTACTAAAAGTGAAAAAGACACCCTTTTCACATTATTGTAGTATCACCTACAGTTACTATAGGGCAATTGGACTAGAATTCGTAAAATTCTACGTCAACCCCTAATTATCACTTATTTTTAGTAAGCAGATCGCATTTCCCATAATTGTAATGGGAAATGTGATCCGACCAGAGTTACTAAAAATAAATTGTAAAAAAATATCGGGGAAAGCCTTGAGATAATAACGCCACCTGGAGGTGGCGTTATCCAGGGTCTCCCCCGGTTACCGGACTCCTGCTCTGCTCTAACGGGGAGAGCAGAGCCGGGAGTTGGTCCCAGTAATCAGCTGTGTGGTCTAAAACAGACCGCAAGCTGATTACTGTAAAAAAAAGAAAAAAAAATGTTTTTATTTTTTTTACTTACCTGACTCCAGGGACCGGTATTCGGGCCTCCGGTGATGTCTCCCCTCCGGTCAGCTGGTCTCCCATAGTGCACTGCGGCCCGGTCATCAGGTTATCGGGTCCCAGTGCAGTATGGGATATAATCTGACTGGACGGATGGAGGACATCACCGGAGGCCCGGATCATGCAGGTAAGTGCTATTAAGGGCGGGGGGGTGGGGGGTCGCGGGGAGTCCGTGATTGCGGGGGCGGGGTTTAGCACTGGGGGGGAGGTAGCAGCGGTGGCCGGTCGGCGCATGCGCGGGCACTTTGTCACAGTATTTTTTGCAAAAATACCGTGACTAGTGTGCGGATGGGATTCGCAGGGACAGAGCTTTATCACAAGCTCTATCCCTGCAAGCAGGGCCGGACTGGGACTAAAAAGAGGCCCTGGCATTTCAAGAGCACACAGGCCCACCTTGCGTCAGCATCTGGCTCAAGGCAAAGACTACTCCCCTTACTATTCATGACCCCTCCCACTTCTTAGTCTATGCTCATACATATATAATTAATATTAGAAAAACATACAAGCAGTGGCGTAACAAGGGTATTTAGAGCCCAGGGCAAATTTAAAAATGGAGCCCCCCCCATGTGCGCATCAAAAAAATGGACGTGGTCACTTTAAAATGGGCGTGTCAACATGACACACACCCCTTTCTCGTCACTCTGAACATGCCTTTCCATATGCACCTTAACAAAGGTTCACTCTAGCATCGGTGGCAGGCAGGGCGCTGGTGCTAGAGAGGGCACTTGTGAGCGCACGCCTGAAAAGGGGGCGTGGTCATTGAAAAGGCGGCATGTCTACAAGACGCGTCCCCTTTTCATCACTGCTGCTGCAGCCAAGGAGGATTCGCTGGCAATGAAGTACGAGGGCGGACAGAGAAGGAAGGAGATGTTCCGAGGTGGCAGTGACGGATGAGATCCTGCCAACAGAGATTGGTTAAGAGATGCTGCCGGCAGCGAATGGCTGAAATAGCGGGTCTGCAGGACGTGGTGTATGTGTGTGTGCTATGTCCGCAGCAACCAATCGCTGGCAGTGTCTCCCAAAGCAATCGCTGCCGGCAGTGTCTCCCAAAACCAATCGCTGCCGGCAGTGTCTCCCAAAACCAATCGCTGCCGGCAGTGTCTCCCAAACCAATAACTGCTGGCAGTGATTGGTTGGGGAGACGCTGTTGACGGTGATTGCAGGACCCACTCTGTTTTAAAACCGGGTCCTCAACTGGAATCTGTATGACATCCCGCTGGACCTAAGCATGATGGATGTAATGCCAATGCCGGAAGACAGAAGATCCTGACAGGGTGAGTATTTTAACTATCCCTAACCCTGTCCCTCCCATAACCCTCCTTTAGTGGTGCCTAACCCTAACCTCGTCCCAGAGGTGTCTAAACATAACCCCCCTCCCCGCACCCTAAACCTAACAATCTTTTGGGTTGCTTAACCCCAACCTCACTCCCTAGTGCCTAACCTTAACCCCCCCTTCCCCTAGCTTAACTCTAACCTTCCCTGGGGGGGTGTCTAACCCTAAGTCCTCCCGGGGGTTCCTAAACCTAACCCCCCATCCCTGGGCTAAGTGTTCTACTTACCCATCACGGACGATCGGGATGGCAGGGGTCGGTGTTCCGACGTCGGGATTAACATAGGCATCGGTATTAAATCCCTTGGTGGGATTACGCTGTTCGGGAAGCCGGCAGTCTGCATTTTGACCGCTGGCTTCCTGACTGCATACCCCTCAACTGCCTGTATCGCATAAATGCAAGCTGTAGCACATATTTTGTAATCATTGCATTAATAACAATAAAAATTAATATAGTCACTGTCTGAGGGGTGGAATAATATGTAGTATAAGGGATGGAAGACCTGCTAGGCTGCTACAATCAGTGAGAGGGCAAGGGGAAGGCACTTTTATAATACTTATTATTACAACCATTAGTATGTCTGCATTATATACAGTCAGGTCCATAAATATTGGGACATTGACAGAATTTTCATATTTTGGCCACCACAATGGCTTTGAAATGAAACCAACAAGATGTGCTTTAACTGCAGACTTTCAGTTTTAATTTGAGGGTAATTACATCCAAATCAGGTGAACGGTGTAGGAATTACAACGGTTTCTATATGTGCCTCCCACTTTTTAAGGTGCCTCCCTCATTGATTGTAGGATCCTAGCAGGTCCTGTATGCCTTATAATAAAGATTATTACATCCTTCAGTCAGTGTGGCTGCATTATATACAAGTCCCCCCCCCAAATAAATCATAGAAATTACTGACACTATTTTAAATAACACTGCTCACCCCCACCCCCACCTCACCCATCATAATAAGAGTAGGCTGGTCGTGTGAGTTACAAAATGAAAATAACAATACTGGCAGGAGCAGGCACCCGCTGGGTCCACAGCAAGAAACTTACCTCAACATCTACTTGAACTTCTCTGTGTGCATCCCGGCTCCTGTCTCCATGCGCGTCCCGGCTCTGTGGTCTGTGTGTGTCCCGGCTCCTCTCTCAATGCGCGTCCCGGCTCTGTGCTCTGTGTGCGTCCCGGCTCCTCTCTCCATGCGCGTCACGGCTCTGTGCTCTGTGTGCGTCCCGGCTCCTGTCTCCATGCGCGTCCCGGCTCTGTGCTCTGTGTGCGTCCCGGCTCCTCTCTCCATGTGCGTCACGGCTCTGTGGTCTGTGTGTGTCCCGGCTCCTCTCTCCATGCGCGTCCCGGCTCTGTGCTCTCTGTGCGTCCCGGCTCCTGTCTCCATGCGCGTCCCGGCTCTGTGCTCTGTGTGCGTCCCGGCTCCTCTCTCCATGCGCGTCCCGGCTCTGTGGTCTGTGTGCGTCCCGGCTCCTCTCTCAATGCGCGTCCCGGCTCTGTGGTCTGTGTGCGTCCCGGCTCCTCTCTCCATGCGCGTCCCGGCTCTGTGGTCTGTGTTTGTCCCGGCTCCTCTCTCCTGCAATGCAGTTTCTGTAGTGTGTTTGACATCATGACGCATGCGCGTATGTGACGTCATACGCGCGTGCGTCATGATGTCACATGCACAACAGATACTGAAGGGCAGGAGTCACAGGCACCCGGCAGCTGCGCTGACACCCAAAGGACAGTGTCGGCTAGAGAGGCGGAGCTGAGAAAGCATCAGGAAGGAGGCGGGGCAGAGGACACAGTCAGTATGTATCTGCAAGAGAGGGAGGCAGGGCTGCTCGATCGGTCCTGCGGACAGCGACAGCCAGACCGGCCCATCTGGTCATCGGCCCTTCTGGCATTTGCCAGAATTTCCCGATGGCCAGTCCGGCCCTGCCTGCAAGGGATTTGTAGTAAATCCCTGTGATATTGCCTGAATTCGCAATGTGAATTCAGTCGATAATATCACACTACAATATGCATTCAGTATGCGGATTGTAGTAAATAGAGCCGTATGCCACACGGTACAAAGCCCCCCTCACCCCCCGAGGTCTCTCAGCACTTACTGTATAGCCCCATCTCCTGAGCAAGTCACTGCCGCTGTCTCTGTCCTCCCTTGTGCTGCCTCCTCTCTGCACTGGGCTGCAGCCAAATGCCACAGGAACAGCTCCTCGGTGCAGGGCACTCTGGGACTGGAATGGGAGAGACGTCATGACACTACAACAGACAGGGAGGGGGTGGACCATTACTATTATACATGGCATCAGACGTCCAATTCAGATGAGAGGGGTGATTGCGGGTGGAGGCAGCCAGTTCCGCCCACAGAGCATGTGCGCTCTGTGCGGGCATACCGGCTGCACCGCCCTAGTTACAGCCCTGAGGGGTCTATTATTTCAGGTGACTTAAAGGCAGGTAAGCAATGTAACAAAGCAATAAGAAAGGCAAGTTAGATTAGTTGCATAGGGAGAGGAATCATTAGTAGGAAGAAAGAAGTAATAATGACACTGTAAAGGTAATTATTATGGCCTTATCTAGGATACTGTGTTCAGTTCTGGAGGCTACATCTCCAGAAGGATATAAATACATTAGAGATTGTACAAAGAAGGGAAACTAAAATGGTGCATAGCCTACATCACAAACGTTACCAGGAAAGACTAAAAGATCTTAATATGTATAGTTTGAAGCATAGAATGGAAAGCGGGGACATGATAGAAACTTTCAAATATATCATGAGTTTTATAAGGCACAATGATCCCTATGTCTACAAGTATTTTCTGAAAAATATCAGTATGTTTTCATCAACAAGTATTTCTTACTAAGGGGTAAATTTACTAAGATGGGAGTTCTATTAAGAAGTGATATTGCCCATAGCAACCAATCAGATTCCAGGTATTATTTTCTAGAAGGTGCTAGATAAATGAGAAGTAGACTCTGATTGGTTGCTATGGGCAACATCACTTCTTAAATAGAACTCCCATCTTAGTAAATTTACCCCTAACTGCTTTTGGCCTAATTTACATTTGGATATAAATCAATCTTATGACACGCCTCTCAGATGTAGGAGTGCACGCCCACTTTAACGCACACTCATAGGTGTTGCTTTCCATATGGTTTATCAAAAGTAGGCAAGTATGTGTGGGATATATCATTTCAACACATTGGTATAAATATAATATGCAGTTTGTCAAAAGTGCAGATGTTTTATTGATTTTGCCACTAGACTTAAAGCAGCAATTTTATTAAAGGCAAAATCAACCTGGAATAGATTTTTATTAATAAATTTCTGCTTTACATCCAACTGCATATATCAACCGATCACATCCTATTACATTTGGCCATGTCTCCTTTATTATGTGGACAAACAGTAACTAGTATTTATGTGAATAAATAACCTATAACTTGGCTAATAAGTTTTTAGGGATCTATCTCCAGCTGTATCTGACTAATCACAGAGGGGAAATACTTATAGTGCGTTGTAAAAATTGAGCCAGGTGTATCCATTGACAGTCAGGCTGGATCTCTGGAAATACACCAACACAATTGCCAGCAAGTACTAGACTAGAAATAGCAGTTATATAGTCAGAATGGAGAAATGCATGTGTATGTACATACCTCAGCAGTCCTATTTTCCCACTTATTACACACTACCATGGACGGACCCGGCTTCAGTCCAGCCCTGGCTGGGGGGCGTGACCTCACCTACCGGAGCGTAACCTCACCAGGCGTGGTGTGGTTTTGCCACACATGGGCATGACCTCACCACAAGCCCCCGTCTCTCAGTATCCTGGCTGAGCAGTGCACCGGGAGGCGGAGCTGCTTGGCCAGGGTTTCACTCCGGACCGGTCCATCAGCCCATCTGACATTTGCCAGAAGTGCAAGATGGCTAGTCCAGCCCTGCACACTTCTGAGTATGGATATAAGGAAATAGTAATAGATAAATAACAGTAACAATAATACCTTGGGCTGCCAAGAGAAATTCTGGGCCCGGGTACTGCAACATCCTGTGGGACCACATCATTTATGGCTGCACCCATTTGTGAGTGGGTCTAGCATGAGATGCACCCACTCACAGGAGCATGGCATAGCACCCAGCAGCTGGAACTAAAGTAGTCACTACTGTATTAGGATGGCGGGACAGTCCCATAATAGCTGCATTTCTTGTCAGGCTGTATATAGATGCTAAAATGTAACACACAAATTAAAGTGCTTCTACTTTACTTTGTACATCTCTCATGTAAATAACACAAACAATCTATTTTCTATCATAGAGATAGATGTATGAATGACTTAATTTTTACATAACATCAGGTCATCTAATACACACACATTCCGCAGCACATATCCTAACCCACTGCTCCATGCTCCTTCTTCACTATCTACCCCTCTGTGTCGTCCCTGTCTGTCTGCCCTTCCCCTTTAGAATGTAAGCTCTCACGAGCAGGGCCCTCATCCTCACGTGTTTCTCCTCCCCCTACTTATAGTATCATTTACTCCTAACTCCCCACAACAGCACCTAACACCTGGTTGCTCATGTCCTGCTGCTTGTGTTTTGCAGCTGAGTTTATAACCTTGTCCTTGTCCTGCATTGTTTTGTATTACTATTAACTGTTTTTCTTGTGTGCTCATTTATGTACTGTGTAAGGCGCTGCGGAACCTTTGTGGCGCCATATAAATAAAGGATAATAATAATAATAATAATAATAATACCTTGTCTGACACTTTCTTGCAGCTATCTAATTCCAGGAACCTCTTGGCAGTGCCAGATTAAGGTCCACATGGGCCTGGAGCTGAAATTTAGGAAGGGCCTATTGTGTGCCACTGCAGGGGGTTACAAGTGCTGTGGCAAAATCCATACAAACGAAAATGGGGGACATATAAACTACACACAGATTGGTCATAACTCATAATTCATGGCCTCTGTTACAATTAATATCACAGTGACAGCCATATAATACAGAGCATCACAGTGACCACCATATAATACAGAGCATTACAGTAGACCACCATATAATACAGAGAGCATTGCGGTGAGTGCCATATAATACAGTGCATCATTGCCCATCATATAATACACTAAGGGGCATATCCAATTAGCCATGGAGTATCACCCGCGGCTAATTATCGCGTTGGTTGGGATTCAATTAGCGGGGATTCCACACACGGGTGTCCCCTAGATCTCGTGCGCAAGTCCCCGCTGTCAGACTTTACCTCGCACCTCATGTAGGTGCGAGGTAAAATCCGTGTGAAGCCGGCCTATTCGGCCTCGTGCGAGAGGGTATAACACACTGATTCCGCAGTTCTCACGGAATTAGTGGGTTCTCACGCTTGACTCCTGTTTTAATGACGCGGGGAAAAAGCTATTTCATTGAATATCTAATCCCAGCGTCACAGGACTTTTGCCCGGCAATTAAACGCGGCTAATTGGATATGCCCCTAAGCGTCAAAGCGACCACCATACACTACAAAGAACATTGCATTGAGTGCCATATAATACAGAGCGCACCAACGACCACCACAAAATACAGAGGACATCATAGCCATACACTATGGTCCCTGAAATGGGATAAATCAGATAGCTAGCTGCTGGTAGATCTGTAAAATGCAGCAAAGCCCTGTCTCCGCCTAACTCCTCCATCCTTCACTCCTGCCTCCCTCCATACTGTGTGTACTGCAGCCAGTGTGTCACAACAGACACATTGGGCCTGCGGCTGCGCTGTAGTGAAGCAGAGCTGATTTAGGAGGCTGACACAGCTGCCGTCCACGGTCTGCGACACCTCTGAAGGGTGATGATTATTGATCATTACCACCCTTCACTGATCTTTGTGTGGGTGTGTATATATATATATATATATATATATATATATTATAGGGGTGAGCGGGTTCGGATTTCTGAAATCCGAACCCCCCCGAGCCCCCCCGATCCGAGGCAGATCCGAGTCAGGCTCGACTTTTCCTGCCTGACTCGGATCTGAAATCGAGGCAAAACGTCATCATCCCGCCTTCCGAGTCTCGCGGGTTTTGGAACCTATATAAGGTACCCGCGTCGGCGCCATTTTCTCACTTGGCTGTGGACAGTGAAGAGGGAGGGTGGGAGTTAGGGCTGGCTGGGCTGTGTAGTGTAGTGTAGTGCAGAGCAGTGTTGTGCTGCGCTGTGCTGCTGTTGTCCACTACTTCAAAGTCCATAGGGGCTGGCTGTGTTATGCTGTGCTGCTGTTGTTAATAGGGGCTGTGTCCGCTTCTACAAAGTCCATAGGGGCTGGCTGGACTGTGTTGTGCAGTCAGTTCTCCATAGGGGCTGTGTCCACTCCAAAGTCCTGTGCAGTGTCCCAGTCCTAAAGGGGTGCTGTAGTGTTGTCCAGGGGGTGCTCTGTCCATCAGGGGTGCTCCCCCCAAGTGCTAAAAAAATTATATTTTTTGTGTGTTTGTGAATTGTGTGCGCAGTAGCCGCACGTGCATCAACAAAGTAGTGCCAAGCGTGCGCCTGTGTCATAAGTAAAGGGCCGGCTGGCTTGACCGTTAAAGGGTGCTGTAACCCCCAAAGTACACTCCAGTCCAAACCAAAAAAAAATTATTTTCTATGTTTGTGAATTGTGTGCACAGTAGCCGCACGTGCATCAACAAAGTAGTGCCAAGCGTGCGCCTGTGTCATAAGTAAAGGGCAGGCTGGCTTGACCGTTAAAGGGTGCTGTAACCCCCAAAGTACACTCCAAACCAAAAAAATATATATTTTCTGTGTTTGTGAATTGTGTGTGCAGGAGCCGCACGTGCATCAACAAAGTAGTGCCAAGCGTGCGCCTGTGTCATAAGTAAAGGGCGGGCTGGCTTGACCGTTAAAGGGTGCTGTAACCCCCAAAGTACACTCCAGTCCAAACCAAAAAAAAAATTATTTTCTGTGTTTGTGAATTGTGTGCACTGTGGCTGCACGTGCATCAACAAAGGAGCAGCGCCAAGCGTGCGCCTGTGTCCCATAAGTAAATAGCCGGCTGGCTCATTTCTTAAAGGGTGGTGTAACCCACAAAGTGCACTATTCTCCAGCAAAAATAAAAAAATATTTTCTGTGTTTGTGGATCCCGACTACATCCATATATATATATATATATATATATATATATATATATATATATATATATTAGGGGTGAGCGGGTTCGGATTTCTGAAATCCGAACCCCCCCGAGCCCCCCCGATCCGAGGCCGATCCGAGTCAGGCTCGACTTTTCCCGCCTGACTCGGATCTGAAATCGAGGCAAAAAGTCATCATCCCGCCTTCCGGGACTATATAAGGTACCCGTGTCGCGGCCATTTTCTCACTCGGCTGTGGACAGTGAAGAGGGAGGGTGGGAGTTAGGGCTGGCTGGGCTGTGTAGTGTAGTGTAGTGTTGTAGTGTAGTGTAGTGCAGTGCAGTGTAGTGTTGTGCTGTGCTGCTGTTGTCCATAGGGGCTGTGTCCACTACTTCAAAGTCCATAGGGGCTGGCTGGACTGTGTTGTGCAGTCAGTTGTCCATAGGGGCTGTGTCCACTCCAAAGTCCTGTGCAGTGTCCCAGTCCTAAAGTGGTGCTGTAGTGTTGTCCAGGGGGTGCTCTGTCCATCAGGGGTGCTCCCCCCAAGTGGTAAAAAAATTTTTTTTTTTCCTGTGTTTGTGAATTGTGTGCACTGTGGCTCCACGTGCATCAACAAAGGAGCAGCGCCAAGCGTGCGCCTGTGTCCCATAAGTAAAAGGCCGGCTGGCTTGTCCGTTAAAGGGCGGTGTAAACCCCAAAGGGCACTCCAAACAAAATATAAAAATATTTTTTTTTTTTGTGTTTGTGAATTGTGTGCGCAGTAGCCGTACGTACATCAACAAAGTAGTGCCAAGCGTGCGCCTGTGTCCCATAAATAAAGGGCCGGATGGATTGACCGCTAAAGGGTGCTGTAACCCCCAAAGGGCACTCCAAACAAAATAAAAAAATATTTTCTGTGTTTGTGATTTGTGTGCACTGTAGCCGCACGTGCATCAACAAGGAGCAGCGCCAAGCATGCGCCTGTGTCCCATAAGTAAAGAGCCGGCTGGCTCATTTCTTAAAGGGTGGTGTAACCCACAAAGTGCACTACTCTCCAACAAAAATAAAAAAATATTTTCTGTGTTTGTGTGCGCCTTAGCCGCACGTATATATCAATATAACATAAATGGAGGACCAAACTTTCTCCGATAAAAATAAAATAGGGAAAGATCAAGAACCACTTCCTCCTAGTGCTGTTGCTGCTGCTGGGAGTTGTTCATCATCCCAGAGAGGAAGTAGGAACACCACTACTTTTACTAAACAATTGACCCTCCAACAGTCCTTAGCGAGGAGGATGAAGTACGACAGCAGTCATCCTGAAGCAAAACGTATAACTGAGGCCTTGACTGCTATGTTGGTGTTAGACGTGCGGCCGGTATCCGCCATTAGAGCAGTGGGATTTAGACAATTGATGGAGGTAGTGTGTCCCTGGTTCCAAATCCCGTCTAGATTCCACCTGCATCCTCAAAGCAGCAGCGACAAGCGTGCATCTGTCTGTTAAAGGGTGATGTAACCCTCAAAGTGCACTCCACAAACAATAAAAAAATTCTTCTTTTTTGTTCTCTTTGTGAAATGTGTGGGCTGTAGCCGCACCTGCATCCTTAAATCAGCAGCGACAAGCGTGCGTCTGTCTGTTAAAGGGTGGTGTAACCCTCAAAGTGCGCTCCACAAACAATAAAAAAATTCATCTTTTTTTCTGTCTTTGTGAATTGTGTGGGCTGTAGCCGCACTTGCATCCTCAAAGCAGCAGCGACAAGCGTGCGTCTGTCTGTTAAAGGGTGGTGTAACCCTCAAAGTGCTCCAAAAAATAAAAAACTATTTTTTTTATGTGTTTGTGACGTGTGCGATGTAGCCGCACGTGCATCAACACAGTAACAGCGCCAAGCGTGCACCTGTGTCATAAGTCAAGGGCCAATTTGGACATCTGGTCCCGACTGAAGGACGTGCCAACAATTTCTGACAAGTCTACTGTCACTGCATATGATACTGTCCTCAAAGCAGCAGCGACAAGCGTGCGTCTGTCTGTTAAAGGGTGGTGTAACCCTCAAAGTGCGCTCCACAAACAATAAAAAAATTCTTCTTTTTTTTTCTGTCTTTGTGAAATGTGTGGGCTGTAGCCGCACCTGCTTCCTTAAAGTAGCAGCGACAAGCGTGCGTCTGTCTGTTAAAGGGTGGTGTAACCCTCAAAGTGCGCTAGACAAACAATAAAAAAATTCTTCTTTTTATCTCTTTGTGAATTGTGTGGGCTGTAGCCGCACTTGCATCCTTAAAGCAGCAGCGACAAGCGTGCGTCTGTCTGTTAAAGGGTGGTGTAACCCTCAAAGTGCTCCAAAAAATAAAAAACTATTTTTTTATGTGTTTGTGACTTGTGTGCGATGTAGCCGCACGTGCATCAACACAGTAGCAGCGCCAAGCGTGCGCCTGTGTCATAAGTCAAGGGCCGGTTTGGACATCTGGTCCGGACTGAAGGACGTGCCAACAATTTCTGACAAGTCTACTGTCACTGTATATGATACTGTCCTCAAAGCAGCAGCGACAAGCATGCATCTGTCTGTTAAAGGGTGGTGTAACCCTCAAAGTGCGCTCCACAAACAATAAAAAAATTCTTCTTTTTTTTCTGTCTTTGTGAAATGTGTGGGCTGTAGCCGCACCTGCATCCTTAAAGCAGCAGCGACAAGCGTGCGTCTGTCTGTTAAAGGGTGGTGACACCCTCAAAGTGTGCTCCACAAACAATAAAAAAATTCTTCTTTTTTTTTCTGTCTTTGTGAAATGTGTGGGTTGTAGCCGCACTTGCATCTTTAAAGCAGCAGCGACAAGCGTGCATCTGTCTGTTAAAGGGAGGTGTAACCTCAAAGTGCGCTCCACAAACAATAAAAAAATTATTCTTTTTTTTTTTCTGTCTTTGTGAATTGTGTGGGCTGTAGCCACACTTGCATCCTCAAAGCAGCAGCGACAAGCGTGCATCTGTCTGTTAAAGGGTGATGTAACCCTCAAAGTGCGCTCCACAAACAATCAAAAATTCTTCTTTTTTTCTCTTTGTGAAATGTGTGGGCTGTAGCCGCACTTGCATCCTTAAAGCAGCAGCGACAAGCGTGCGTCTGTCTGTTAAAGGGTGGTATAACCCTCAAAGTGCGCTCCACAAACACTAAAAAAATTCTTCTTTTTTTCTCTTTGTGAATTGTGTGGGCTGTAGCCGCACTTGCATCCTTAAAGCAGCAGTGACAAGCGTGCGTCTGTCTGTTAAAGGGTGGTGTAACCCTCAAAGTGCTCCAAAAAAAGCAAACTATTTTTTTTATGTGTTTGTGACTTGTGTGCGATGTAGCCGCACGTGCATCAACACAGTAGCAGCGCCAAGCGTGCGCCTGTGTCATAAGTCAAGGGCCGGTTTGGACATCTGGTCCAGACTGAAGGACGTGCCAACAATTTCTGACAAGTCTACTGTCACTGTATATGATACTGTCCTCAAAGCAGCAGCGACAAGCATGCGTCTGTCTGTTAAAGGGTGGTGTAACCCTCAAAGTGCGCTCCACAAACAATAAAAAAATTCTTCTTTTTTTTCTGCCTTTGTGAAATGTGTGGGCTGTAGCCGCACCTGCATCCTTAAAGCAGCAGTGACAAGCGTGCGTCTGTCTGTTAAAGGGTGATGTCACCCTCAAAGTGCCCTCCACAAACAATAAAAAATTCTTTTTTTCTCTTTGTGAAATGTGTGGGCTGTAGCCGCACTTGGATCCTTAAAGCAACAGCGACAAGCGTGCGTCTGTCTGTTAAAGGGTGGTATAACCCTCAAAGTGCGCTCCATAAACAATAAAAAAATTCTTCTTTTTTTTCTGTCTTTGTGAAATGTGTGGGCTGTAGCCGAACTTGCATCCTCAAAGCAGCAGCGACAAGCGTGCGTCTGTCTGTTAAAGGGTGGTGTAACCCTCGAAGTGCTCCAAAAAATAAAAAACTATTTTTTTTATGTGTTTGTGACGTGTGCGATGTAGCCGCACGTGCATCAACACAGTAGCAGCGCCAAGCATGCACATGTGTCATAAGTCAAGGGCCGATTTGGACATCTGGTCCGGACTGAAAGACGTGCCAACAATTTCTGACAAGTCTACTGTCACTGCATATGATACTGTCCTCAAAGCAGCAGCAACAAGCGTGCGTCTGTCTGTTAAAGGGTGGTGTAACCCTCAAAGTGCGCTCCACAAACAATAAAAAAATTCTTCTTTTTTTTTCTGTCTTTGTGAAATGTGTGGGCTGTAGCCGCACCTGCTTCCTTAAAGTAGCAGCGACAAGCGTGCGTCTGTTAAAGGGTGGTGTAACCCTCAAAGTGCGCTCCACAAACAATAAAAAAATTCTTCTTTTTTTCTCTTTGTGAATTGTGTGGGCTGTAGCCGCACTTGCATCCTTAAAGCAGCAGTGACAAGCGTGCGTCTGTCTGTTAAAGGGTGGTGTAACCCTCAAAGTGCTCCAAAAAATAAAAAACAATTTTTTTTATGTGTTTGTGACTTGTGTGCGATGTAGCCGCACGTGTATCAACACAGTAGCAGCGCCAAGCATGCGCCTGTGTCATAAGTCAAGGGCCGGTTTGGACATCTGGTCCGGACTGAAGGACGCGCCAACAATTTCTGACAAGTCTACTGTCACTGCATATGATACTGTCCTCAAAGCAGCAGCGACAAGCGTGCATCTGTCTGTTAAAGGGTGGTGTAACCCTCAAAGTGCGCTCCACAAACAATAAAAAAATTCTTCTTTTTTTTCTGGCTTTGTGAAATGTGTGGGCTGTAGCCGTACCTGCATCCTTAAAGCAGCAGCGACAAGCATGCGTCTGTCTGTTAAAGGGTGGTGTAACCCTCAAAGTGCGCTCCACAAACAATAAAAAAATTCTTCTTTTTTTCTCTTTGTGAATTGTGTGGGCTGTAGCCGCACTTGCATCCTTAAAGCAGCAGCGACAAGCGTGCGTCTGTCTGTTAAAGGGTGGTATAGCCCTCAAAGTGCGCTCCATAAACAATAAAAAAATTCTTCTTTTTTTTCTGTCTTTGTGAAATGTGTGGGCTGTAGCCGAACTTGCATCCTCAAAGCAGCAGCGACAAGCGTGCGTCTGTCTGTTAAAGGGTGGTGTAACCCTCAAAGTGCTCCAAAAAATAAAAAACTTTTTTTTTTATGTGTTTGTGACGTGTGCGATGTAGCCGCACGTGCATCAACACAGTAGCAGCGCCAAGCATGCACATGTGTCATAAGTCAAGGGCCGATTTGGACATCTGGTCCGGACTGAAAGACGTGCCAACAATTTCTGACAAGTCTACTGTCACTGCATATGATACTATCCTCAAAGCAGCAGCGACAAGCGTACATCTGTCTGTTAAAGGGTGGTGTAAACCTCAAAGTGCGCTCCACAAACAATAAAATAATTCTTCTTTTTTTTTCTGTCTTTGTGAAATGTGTGGGCTGTAGCCGCACCTGCTTCCTTAAAGTAGCAGCGACAAGCGTGCGTCTGTCTGTTAAAGGGTGGTGTAACCCTCAAAGTGCGCTCCACAAACAATAAAAAAATTCTTCTTTTTTTCTCTTTGTGAATTGTGTGGGCTGTAGCCGCACTTGCATCCTTAAAGCAGCAGCGACAAGCGTGCGTCTGTCTGTTAAAGTGTGGTTTAACCCTCAAAGTGCTCCAAAAAATAAAAAACAATTTTTTTAATGTGTTTGTGACTTGTGTGCGATGTAGCCGCACGTGCATCAACACAGTAGCAGCGCCAAGCGTTCGCCTGTGTCATAAGTCAAGGGCCGGTTTGGACATCTGGTCCGGACTGAAGGACGCGCCAACAATTTCTGACAAGTCTACTGTCACTGCATATGATACTGTCCTCAAAGCAGCAGCGACAAGTGTGCATCTGTCTGTTAAAGGGTGGTGTAACCCTCAAAGTGCGCTCCACAAACAATAAAAAAATTCTTCTTTTTTTTCTGTCTTTGTGAAATGTGTGGGCTGTAGCCGTACCTGCATCCTTAAAGCAGCAGCGACAAGCGTGCGTCTGTCTGTTAAAGGGTGGTGTAACCCTCAAAGTGCGCTCCACAAACAATAAAAAAATTCTTCTTTTTTTCTCTTTGTGAATTGTGTGGGCTGTAGCCGCACTTGCATCCTTAAAGCAGCAGCGACAAGCGTGCGTCTGTCTGTTAAAGGGTGGTGTAACCCTCAAAGTGCGCTCCACAAACAATAAAAAAATTCTTCTTTTTTTCTCTTTGTGAATTGTGTGGGCTGTAGCCGCACTTGCATCCTTAAAGCAGCAGCGACAAGCGTGCGTCTGTCTGTTAAAGGGTGGTGACACCCTCAAAGTGTGCTCCACAAACAATAAAAAAATTCTTCTTTTTTTTTCTGTCTTTGTGAAATGTGTGGGCTGTAGCCGCACCTGCTTCCTTAAAGCAGCAGCGACAAGCGTGCATCTGTCTGTTAAAGGGTGGTGTAACCTCAAAGTGCACTCCACAAACAATAAAAAAATTCTTCTTTTTTTTTCTGTCTTTGTGAATTGTGTGGGCTGTAGCCGCACTTGCATCCTCAAAGCAGCAGCGACAAGCGTGCGTCTGTCTGTTAAAGGGTGGTGTAACCCTCAAAGTGCTCCAAAAAATAAAAAACAATTTTTTTAATGTGTTTGTGACTTGTGTGCGATGTAGCCGCACGTGCATCAACACAGTAGCAGCGCCAAGCGTGCGCCTGTGTCATAAGTCAAGGACCGGTTTGGACATCTGGTCTGGACAGAAGGACGCGCCAACAATTTCTGACAAGTCTACTGTCACTGCATATGATACTGTCCTCAAAGCAGCAGCGACAAGCGTGCATCTGTCTGTTAAAGGGTGGTGTAACCCTCAAAGTGCGCTCCACAAACAATAAAAAAATTCTTCTTTTTTTTCTGTCTTTGTGAAATGTGTGGGCTGTAGCCGTACCTGCATCCTTAAAGCAGCAGCGACAAGTGTGCGTCTGTCTGTTAAAGGGTGGTGTAACCCTCAAAGTGCACTCCACAAACAATAAAAAAATTCTTCTTTTTTTCTCTTTGTGAATTGTGTGGGCTGTAGCCGCACTTGCATCCTTAAAGCAGCAGCGACAAGCGTGCATCTGTCTGTTAAAGGGTGGTGTAACCTCAAAGTGCGCTCCACAAACAATAAAAAAATTCTTTTTTTTTTTTTCTGTCTTTGTGAATTGTGTGGGCTGTAGCCGCACTTGCATCCTCAAAGCAGCAGCGACAAGCGTGCGTCTGTCTGTTAAAGGGTGATGTAACCCTCAAAGGGCACTCCACAAACAATAAAAAAAATCTTCTTTTTTTCTCTTTGTGAAATGTGTGGGCTGTAACCGCACTTGCATCCTTAAAGCAGCAGCGACAAGCATGCGTCTGTCTGTTAAAGGGTGGTATAACCCTCAAAGTGCGCTCCACAAACAATAAAAAAATTCTTCTTTTTTTCTCTTTGTGAATTGTGTGGGCTGTAGCCGCACTTGCATCCTTAAAGCAGCAGCGACAAGCGTGCGTCTGTCTGTTAAAGGGTGGTGTAACCCTCAAAGTGCTCCAAAAAATAAAAAACTATTTTTTTTATGTGTTTGTGACTTGTGTGCGATGTAGCCGCACGTGCATCAACACAGTAGCATCGCCAAGCGTGCGCCTGTGTCATAAGTCAAGGGCCGGTTTGGACATCTGGTCCAGACTGAAGGACGTGCCAGCAATTTCTGACAAGTCTACTGTCACTGTATATGATACTGTCCTCAAAGCAGCAGCGACAAGCATGCATCTGTCTGTTAAAGGGTGGTGTAACCCTCAAAGTGCGCTCCACAAACAATAAAAAAATTCTTCTTTTTTTTCTGCCTTTGTGAAATGTGTGGGCTGTAGCCGCACCTGCATCCTTAAAGCAGCAGCGACAAGCGTGCGTCTGTCTGTTAAAGGGTGGTGACACCCTCAAAGTGTGCTCCACAAACAATAAAAAAATTCTTCTTTTTTTTTCTCTTTGTGAAATGTGTGGGCTGTAGCCGCACTTGCATCCTTAAAGCAGCAGCGACAAGCGTGCGTCTGTCTGTTAAAGGGTGGTATAACCCTCAAAGTGCGCTCCATAAACAATAAAAAAATTCTTCTTTTTTTTCTGTCTTTGTGAAATGTGTGGGCTGTAGCCGAACTTGCATCCTCAAAGCAGCAGCGACAAGCGTGCGTCTGTCTGTTAAAGGGTGGTGTAACCCTCAAAGTGCTCCAAAAAATAAAAAACTATTTTTTTTATGTGTTTGTGACGTGTGCGATGTAGCCGCACGTGCATCAACACAGTAGCAGCGCCAAGCATGCACATGTGTCATAAGTCAAGGGCCGATTTGGACATCTGGTCCGGACTGAAAGACGTGCCAACAATTTCTGACAAGTCTACTGTCACTGCATATGATACTGTCCTCAAAGCAGCAGCGACAAGCGTGCGTCTGTCTGTTAAAGGGTGGTGTAACCCTCAAAGTGCGCTCCACAAACAATAAAAAAATTCTTCTTTTTTTTTCTGTCTTTGTGAAATGTGTGGGCTATAGCCGCACCTGCTTCCTTAAAGTAGCAGCGACAAGCGTGCGTCTGTCTGTTAAAGGCTGGTGTAACCCTCAAAGTGCGCTCCACAAACAATAAAAAAATTCTTCTTTTTTTCTCTTTGTGAATTGTGTGTGCTGTAGCCGCACTTGCATCCTTAAAGCAGCAGCGACAAGCGTGCGTCTGTCTGTTAAAGGGTGGTGTAACCCTCAAAGTGCTCCAAAAAATAAAAAACAAATTTTTTTATGTGTTTGTGACTTGTGTGCGATGTAGCCGCACGTGCATCAACACAGTAGCAGCGCCAAGCGTGCGCCTGTGTCATAAGTCAAGGGCCGGTTTGGACATCTGGTCCGGACTGAAGGACGCGCCAACAATTTCTGACAAGTCTACTGTCACTGCATATGATACTGTCCTCAAAGCAGCAGCGACAAGCGTGCATCTGTCTGTTAAAGGGTGGTGTAACCCTCAAAGTGCGCTCCACAAACAAAAAAAAAATTCTTCTTTTTTTCTCTTTGTGAATTGTGTGGGCTGTAGCCGCACTTGCATCCTTAAAGCAGCAGCGACAAGCGTGCGTCTGTCTGTTAAAGGGTGGTATAACCCTCAAAGTGCGCTCCACAAACAATAAAAAAATTCTTCTTTTTTTTCTGTCTTTGTGAAATGTGTGGGCTGTAGCCGAACTTGCATCCTCAATGCAGCAGCGACAAGCGTGCGTCTGTCTGTTAAAGGGTGGTGTAACCCTCAAAGTGCTCCAAAAAATAAAAAACTTTTTTTTTTATGTGTTTGTGACGTGTGCGATGTAGCCGCACGTGCATCAACACAGTAGCAGCGCCAAGCATGCACATGTGTCATAAGTCAAGGGCCGATTTGGACATCTGGTCCGGACTGAAAGACGTGCCAACAATTTCTGACAAGTCTACTGTCACTGCATATGATACTGTCCTCAAAGCAGCAGCGACAAGCGTACATCTGTCTGTTAAAGGGTGTTGTAACCCTCAAAGTGCGCTCCACAAACAATAAAATAATTCTTCTTTTTTTTTCTGTCTTTGTGAAATGTGTGGGCTGTAGCCGCACCTGCTTCCTTAAAGTAGCAGCGACAAGCGTGCGTCTGTCTGTTAAAGGGTGGTGTAACCCTCAAAGTGCGCTCCACAAACAATAAAAAAATTCTTCTTTTTTTCTCTTTGTGAATTGTGTGGGCTGTAGCCGCACTTGCATCCTTAAAGCAGCAGCGACAAGTGTGCGTCTGTCTGTTAAAGGGTGGTTTAACCCTCAAAGTGCTCCAAAAAATAAAAAACAATTTTTTTTATGTGTTTGTGACTTGTGTGCGATGTAGCCGCACGTGCATCAACACAGTAGCAGCGCCAAGCGTTCGCCTGTGTCATAAGTCAAGGGCCGGTTTGGACATCTGGTCCGGACTGAAGGACGCGCCAACAATTTCTGACAAGTCTACTGTCACTGCATATGATACTGTCCTCAAAGCAGCAGCGACAAGTGTGCATCTGTCTGTTAAAGGGTGGTGTAACCCTCAAAGTGCGCTCCACAAACAATAAAAAAATTCTTTTTTTTCTGTCTTTGTGAAATGTGTGGGCTGTAGCCGTACCTGCATCCTTAAAGCAGCAGCGACAAGCGTGCGTCTGTCTGTTAAAGGGTGGTGTAACCCTCAAAGTGCGCTCCACAAACAATAAAAAAATTCTTCTTTTTTTCTCTTTGTGAATTGTGTGGGCTGTAGCCGCACTTGCATCCTTAAAGCAGCAGCGACAAGCGTGCGTCTGTCTGTTAAAGGGTGGTGTAACCCTCAAATTGCTCCAAAAAATAAAAACTATTTTTTTTATGTGTTTGTGACTTGTGTGCGATGTAGCCGCACGTGCATCAACACAGTAGCAGCGCCAAGCGTGCGCCTGTGTCATAAGTCAAGGGCCGGTTTGGACATCTGGTCCAGACTGAAAGACGTGCCAACAATTTCTGACAAGTCTACTGTAACTGCATATGATACTGTCCTCAAAGCAGCAGCGACAAGCGTGCGTCTGTCTGTTAAAGGGTGGTGTAACCCTCAAAGTGCGCTCCACAAACAATAAAATAATTCTTCTTTTTTTTTCTGTCTTTGTGAAATGTGTGGGCTGTAGCCGCACCTGCTTCCTTAAAGCAGCAGCGACAAGCGTGCATCTGTCTGTTAAAGGGTGGTGTAACCTCAAAGTGCGCTCCACAAACAATAAAAAAATTCTTCTTTTTTTTTCTGTCTTTGTGAATTGTGTGGGCTGTAGCCGCACTTGCATCCTCAAAGCAGCAGCGACAAGCGTGCGTCTGTCTGTTAAAGGGTGGTGTAACCCTCAAAGTGCTCCAAAAAATAAAAAACAATATTTTTTATGTGTTTGTGACTTGTGTGCGATGTAGCCGCACGTGTATCAACACAGTAGCAGCGCCAAGCGTGCGCCTGTGTCATAAGTAAAGGACCGGTTTGGACATCTGGTCTGGACTGAAGGACGCGCCAACAATTTCTGACAAGTCTACTGTCACTGCATTTGATACTGTCCTCAAAGCAGCAGCGACAAACGTGCATCTGTCTGTTAAAGGGTGGTGTAACCCTCAAAGTGCGCTCCACAAACAATAAAAAAATTCTTCCTTTTTTTTCTATCTTTGTGAAATGTGTGGGCTGTAGCCGCACCTGCTTCCTTAAAGTAGCAGCGACAAGCGTGCGTCTGTCTGTTAAAGGCTGGTGTAACCCTCAAAGTGCTCCAAAAATTAAAAAACAAATTTTTTTATGTGTTTGTGACTTGTGTGCGATGTAGCCGCACGTGCATCAACACAGTAGCAGCGCCAAGCGTGCGCCTGTGTCATAAGTCAAGGGCCGGTTTGGACATCTGGTCCGGACTGAAGGACGCGCCAACAATTTCTGACAAGTCTACTGTCACTGCATATGATACTGTCCTCAAAGCAGCAGCGACAAGCATGCATCTGTCTGTTAAAAGGTGGTGTAACCCTCAAAGTGCGCTCCACAAACAATAAAAAAATTCTTCTTTTTTATCTGGCTTTGTGAAATGTGTGGGCTGTAGCCGTACCTGCATCCTTAAAGCAGCAGCGACAAGCGTGCGTCTGTCTGTTAAAGGGTGGTGTAACCCTCAAAGTGCGCTCCACAAACAATAAAAAAATTCTTCTTTTTTTCTCTTTGTGAATTGTGTGGGCTGTAGCCGCACTTGCATCCTTAAAGCAGCAGCGACAAGCGTGCGTCTGTCTGTTAAAGGGTGGTATAACCCTCAAAGTGCGCTCCATAAACAATAAAAAAATTCTTCTTTTTTTTCTGTCTTTGTGAAATGTGTGGGCTGTAGCCGAACTTGCATCCTCAAAGCAGCAGCGACAAGCGTGCGTCTGTCTGTTAAAGGGTGGTGTAACCCTCAAAGTGCTCCAAAAAATAAAAAACTTTTTTTTTTATGTGTTTGTGACGTGTGCGATGTAGCCGCACGTGCATCAACACAGTAGCAGCGCCAAGCATGCACATGTGTCATAAGTCAAGGGCCGATTTGGACATCTGGTCCGGACTGAAAGACGTGCCAACAATTTCTGACAAGTCTACTGTCACTGCATATGATACTGTCCTCAAAGCAGCAGCGACAAGCGTACATCTGTCTGTTAAAGGGTGGTGTAACCCTCAAAGTGCGCTCCACAAACAATAAAATAATTCTTCTTTTTTTTTCTGTCTTTGTGAAATGTGTGGGCTGTAGCCGCACCTGCTTCCTTAAAGTAGCAGCGACAAGCGTGCGTCTGTCTGTTAAAGGGTGGTGTAACCCTCAAAGTGCGCTCCACAAACAATAAAAAAATTCTTCTTTTTTTCTCTTTGTGAATTGTGTGGGCTGTAGCCGCACTTGCATCCTTAAAGCAGCAGCGACAAGCGTGCGTCTGTCTGTTAAAGGGTGGTTTAACCCTCAAAGTGCTCCAAAAAATAAAAAACAATTTTTTTAATGTGTTTGTGACTTGTGTGCGATGTAGCCACACGTGCATCAACACAGTAGCAGCGCCAAGCGTTCGCCTGTGTCATAAGTCAAGGGCCGGTTTGGACATCTGGTCCGGACTGAAGGACGCGCCAACAATTTCTGACAAGTCTACTGTCACTGCATATGATACTGTCCTCAAAGCAGCAGCGACAAGTGTGCATCTGTCTGTTAAAGGGTGGTGTAACCCTCAAAGTGCGCTCCACAAACAATAAAAAAATTCTTCTTTTTTTTCTGTCTTTGTGAAATGTGTGGGCTGTAGCCGTACCTGCATCCTTAAAGCAGCAGCGACAAGCGTGCGTCTGTCTGTTAAAGGGTGGTGTAACCCTCAAAGTGCGCTCCACAAACAATAAAAAAATTCTTCTTTTTTTCTCTTTGTGAATTGTGTGGGCTGTAGCCGCACTTGCATCCTTAAAGCAGCAGCGACAAGCGTGCGTCTGTCTGTTAAAGGGTGGTGTAACCCTCAAAGTGCTCCAAAAAATAAAAAACTATTTTTTTTATGTGTTTGTGACTTGTGTGCGATGTAGCCGCACGTGCATCAACACAGTAGCAGCGCCAAGCGTGCGCCTGTGTCATAAGTCAAGGGCCGGTTTGGACATCTGGTCCAGACTGAAGGACGTGCCAACAATTTCTGACAAGTCTACTGTCACTGTATATGATACTGTCCTCAAAGCAGCAGCGACAAGCATGCGTCTGTCTGTTAAAGGGTGGTGTAACCCTCAAAGTGCACTCCACAGACAATAAAAAAAATTCTTCTTTTTTTTCTGCCTTTGTGAAATGTGTGGGCTGTAGCCGCACCTGCATCCTTAAAGCAGCAGCGACAAGCGTGCGTCTGTCTGTTAAAGGGTGGTGACACCCTCAAAGTGTGCTCCACAAACAATAAAAAAATTCTTCTTTTTTTTTCTGTCTTTGTGAAATGTGTGGGCTGTAGCCGCACCTGCTTCCTTAAAGCAGCAGCGACAAGCGTGCATCTGTCTGTTAAAGGGTGGTGTAACCTCAAAGTGCGCTCCACAAACAATAAAAAAATTCTTCTTTTTTTTTCTGTCTTTGTGAATTGTGTGGGCTGTAGCCGCACTTGCATCCTCTGAGCAGCAGCGACAAGCGTGCGTCTGTCTGTTAAAGGGTGGTGTAACCCTCAAAGTGCTCCAAAAAATAAAAAACAATTTTTTTTATGTGTTTGTGACTTGTGTGCGATGTAGCCGCACATGCATCAACACAGTAGCAGCGCCAAGCGTGCGCCTGTGTCATAAGTCAAGGACCGGTTTGGACATCTGGTCTGGACTGAAGGACGCGCCAACAATTTCTGACAAGTCTACTGTCACTGCATATGATACTGTCCTCAAAGCAGCAGCGACAAGCGTGCATCTGTCTGTTAAAGGGTGGTGTAACCCTCAAAGTGCGCTCCACAAACAATAAAAAAATTCTTCTTTTTTTTCTGTCTTTGTGAAATGTGTGGGCTGTAGCCGTACCTGCATCCTTAAAGCAGCAGCGACAAGTGTGCGTCTGTCTGTTAAAGGGTGGTGTAACCCTCAAAGTGCACTCCACAAACAATAAAAAAATTCTTCTTTTTTTCTCTTTGTGAATTGTGTGGGCTGTAGCCACACTTGCATCCTTAAAGCAGCAGCGACAAGCGTGCATCTGTCTGTTAAAGGGTGGTGTAACCTCAAAGTGCGCTCCACAAACAATAAAAAAATTTGTTGTTTTTTTTTCTGTCTTTGTGAATTGTGTGGGCTGTAGCCGCACTTGCATCCTCAAAGCAGCAGCGACAAGCGTGCGTCTGTCTGTTAGAGGGTGATGTAACCCTCAAAGTGCGCTCCACAAACAATAAAAAAAATCTTCTTTTTTTCTCTTTGTGAAATGTGTGGGCTGTAGCCGTACCTGCATCCTTAAAGCAGCAGCGACAAGCGTGCGTCTGTCTGTTAAAGGGTGGTGTAAACCTCAAATTGCTCCAAAAAATAAAAAACTATTTTTTTTATGTGTTTGTGACTTGTGTGCGATGTAGCCGCACGTGCATCAACACAGTAGCAGCGCCAAGCGTGCGCCTGTGTCATAAGTCAAGGGCCGGTTTGGACATCTGGTCCAGACTGAAGGACGTGCCAACAATTTCTGACAAGTCTACTGTCACTGTATATGATACTGTCCTCAAAGCAGCAGCGACAAGCGTGCGTCTGTCTGTTAAAGGGTGGTGTAACCCTCAAAGTGCGCTCCACAAACAATAAAAAAAATTCTTCTTTTTTTCTGTCTTTGTGAAATGTGTGGGCTGTAGCCGCACCTGCATCCTTAAAGCAGCAGCGACAAGCGTGCGTCTGTCTGTTAAAGGGTGGTGACACCCTCAAAGTGTGCTCCACAAACAATAAAAAAATTCTTCTTTTTTTTTCTGTCTTTGTGAAATGTGTGGGCTGTAGCCGCACCTGCTTCCTTAAAGCAGCAGCGACAAGCGTGCATCTGTCTGTTAAAGGGTGGTGTAACCTCAAAGTGCGCTCCACAAACAATAAAAAAATTCTTCTTTTTTTTCTGTCTTTGTGAATTGTGTGGGCTGTAGCCGCACTTGCATCCTCAAAGCAGCAGCGACAAGCGTGCGTCTGTCTGTTAAAGGGTGGTGTAACCCTCAAAGTGCTCCAAAAAATAAAAAACAATTTTTTTTATGTGTTTGTGACTTGTGTGCGATGTAGCCGCACGTGCATCAACACAGTAGCAGCGCCAAGCGTGCACCTGTGTCATAAGTCAAGGACCGGTTTGGACATCTGGTCTGGACTGAAGGACGCGCCAACAATTTCTGACAAGTCTACTGTCACTGCATATGATACTGTCCTCAAAGCAGCAGCGACAAGCGTGCATCTGTCTGTTAAAGGGTGGTGTAACCCTCAAAGTGCGCTCCACAAACAATAAAAAAATTCTTCTTTTTTTTCTGTCTTTGTGAAATGTGTGGGCTGTAGCCGTACCTGCATCCTTAAAGCAGCAGCGACAAGTGTGCGTCTGTCTGTTAAAGGGTGGTGTAACCCTCAAAGTGCACTCCACAAACAATAAAAAAATTCTTCTTTTTTTCTCTTTGTGAATTGTGTGGGCTGTAGCCGCACTTGCATCCTTAAAGCAGCAGCGACAAGCGTGCATCTGTCTGTTAAAGGGTGGTGTAACCTCAAAGTGCGCTCCACAAACAATAAAAAAATTCGTTGTTTTTTTTTCTGTCTTTGTGAATTGTGTGGGCTGTAGCCGCACTTGCATCCTCAAAGCAGCAGCGACAAGCATGCATCTGTCTGTTAGAGGGTGATGTAACCCTCAAAGTGCGCTCCACAAACAATAAAAAAAATCTTCTTTTTTTCTCTTTGTGAAATGTGTGGGCTGTAGCCGCACTTGCATCCTTAAAGCAGCAGCGACAAGCGTGCGTCTGTCTGTTAAAGGGTGGTATAACCCTCAAAGTGCGCTCCACAAACAATAAAAAAATTCTTCTTTTTTTCTCTTTGTGAATTGTGTGGGCTGTAGCCGCACTTGCATCCTTAAAGCAGCAGTGACAAGCGTGCGTCTGTCTGTTAAAGGGTGGTGTAACCCTCAAAGTGCTCCAAAAAATAAAAAACTATTTTTTTTATGTGTTTGTGACTTGTGTGCGATGTAGCCGCACGTGCATCAACACAGTAGCAGCGCCAAGCATGCGCCTGTGTCATAAGTCAAGGGCCGGTTTGGACATCTGGTCCAGACTGAAGGACGTGCCAACAATTTCTGACAAGTCTACTGTCACTGTATATGATACTGTCCTCAAAGCAGCAGCGACAAGCATGCGTCTGTCTGTTAAAGGGTGGTGTAACCCTCAAAGTGCGCTCCACAAACAATAAAAAAATTCTTCTTTTTTTTCTGCCTTTGTGAAATGTGTGGGCTGTAGCCGCACCTGCATCCTTAAAGCAGCAGCGACAAGTGTGCGTCTGTCTGTTAAAGGGTGGTGACACCCTCAAAGTGTGCTCCACAAACAATAAAAAAATTCTTCTTTTTTTTCTGTCTTTGTGAAATGTGTGGGCTGTAGCCGCACTTGCATCCTTAAAGCAGCAGCGACAAGCGTGCATCTGTCTGTTAAAGGGTGGTGTAACCTCAAAGTGCACTCCACAAACAATAAAATAATTCTTCTTTTTTTTTCTGTCTTTGTGAAATGTGTGGGCTGTAGCCACACTTGCATCCTTAAAGCAGCAGCGACAAGCGTGCGTCTGTCTGTTAAAGGGTGGTGTAACCCTCAAAGTGCTCCAAAAAATAAAAAACAAATTTTTTTATGTGTTTGTGACTTGTGTGCGATGTAGCCGCACGTGCATCAACACAGTAGCAGCGCCAAGCGTGCGCCTGTGTCATAAGTCAAGGACCGGTTTGGACATCTAGTCCGGACTGAAGGACGCGCCAACAATTTCTGACAAGTCTACTGTCACTGCATATGATACTGTCCTCAAAGCAGCAGCGACAAGCGTGCGTCTGTCTGTTAAAGGGTGGTGTAACCCTCAAAGTGCGCTCCACAAACAATAAAAAAATTATTCTTTTTTTTTCTGTCTTTGTGAAATGTGTGGGCTGTAGCCGTACCTGCATCCTTAAAGCAGCAGTGACAAGCGTGCGTCTGTCTGTTAAAGGGTGGTGACTTCCTCAAAGTGTGCTCCACAAACAATAAAAAAATTCTTCTTTTTTCTGTCTTTGTGAAATGTTTGGGCTGTAGCTGCACCTGCATCCTTAAAGCAGCAGCGACAAGCGTGCGTCTGTCTGTTAAAGGGTGATGTCACCCTCAAAGTGCGCTCCACAAACAATAAAAAAATCTTCTTTTTTTCTCTTTGTGAAATGTGTGGGCTGTAGCCGCACTTGCATCCTTAAAGCAGCAGCGACAAGCGTGCGTCTGTCTGTTAAAGGGTGGTATAACCCTCAAAGTGCGCTCCATAAACAATAAAAAAATTCTTCTTTTTTTTCTGTCTTTGTGATATGTGTGGGCTGTAGCCGAACTTGCATCCTCAAAGCAGCAGCGACAAGCGTGCGTCTGTCTGTTAAATGGTGGTGTAACCCTCAAAGTGCTCCAAAAAATAAAAAACTTTTTTTTTTATGTGTTTGTGACGTGTGCGATGTAGCCGCACGTGCATCAACACAGTAGCAGCGCCAAGCATGCACATGTGTCATAAGTCAAGGGCCGATTTGGACATCTGGTCCGGACTGAAAGACGTGCCAACAATTTCTGACAAGTCTACTGTAACTGCATATGATACTGTCCTCAAAGCAGCAGCGACAAGCGTGTATCTGTCTGTTAAAGGGTGGTGTAACCCTCAAAGTGCGCTCCACAAACAATAAAATAATTCTTCTTTTTTTTTCTGTCTTTGTGAAATGTGTGGGCTGTAGCCGCACCTGCTTCCTTAAAGCAGCAGCGACAAGCGTGCATCTGTCTGTTAAAGGGTGGTGTAACCTCAAAGTGCGCTCCACAAACAATAAAAAAATTCTTCTTTTTTTTCTGTCTTTGTGAATTGTGTGGGCTGTAGCCGCACTTGCATCCTCAAAGCAGCAGCGACAAGCGTGCGTCTGTCTGTTAAAGGGTGGTGTAACCCTCAAAGTGCTCCAAAAAATAAAAAACAATTTTTTTTATGTGTTTGTGACTTGTGTGCGATGTAGCCGCACGTGCATCAACACAGTAGCAGCGCCAAGCGTGCGCCTGTGTCATAAGTCAAGGGCCGGTTTGGACATCTGGTCCAGACTGAAGGACGTGCCAACAATTTCTGACAAGTCTACTGTCACTGTATATGATACTGTCCTCAAAGCAGCAGCGACAAGCATGCGTCTGTCTGTTAAAGGGTGGTGTAACCCTCAAAGTGCGCTCCACAAACAATAAAAAAATTCTTCTTTTTTTCTCTTTGTGAATTGTGTGGGCTGTAGCCGCACTTGCATCCTTAAAGCAGCAGCGACAAGCGTGCGTCTGTTTGTTAAAGGGTGGTGTAACCCTCAAATTGCTCCAAAAAATAAAAAACTATTTTTTTAATGTGTTTGTGACTTGTGTGCGATGTAGCCGCACGTGCATCAACACAGTAGCAGCGCCAAGCATGCACCTGTGTCATAAGTCAAGGGCCGGTTTGGACATCTGGTCCAGACTGAAGGACGTGCCAACTATTTCTGACAAGTCTACTGTCACTGTATATGATACTGTCCTCAAAGCAGCAGCGACAAGCGTGCGTCTGTCTGTTAAAGGGTGGTGTAACCCTCAAAGTGCGCTCCACAAACAATAAAAAAATTCTTCTTTTTTTTCTGTCTTTGTGAAATGTGTGGGCTGTAGCCGCACCTGCATCCTTAAAGCAGCAGCGACAAGCGTGCATCTGTCTGTTAAAGGGTGGTGACACCCTCAAAGTGTGCTCCACAAACAATAAAAAAATTCTTCTTTTTTTTCTGTCTTTGTGAAATGTGTGGGCTGTAGCCGCACCTGCTTCCTTAAAGCAGCAGCGACAAGCGTGCATCTGTCTGTTAAAGGGTGGTGTAACCTCAAAGTGCGCTCCACAAACAATAAAAAAATTCTTCTTTTTTTTTCTGTCTTTGTGAATTGTGTGGGCTGTAGCCGCACTTGCATCCTCAAAGCAGCAGCGACAAGCGTGCGTCTGTCTGTTAAAGGGTGGTGTAACCCTCAAAGTGCTCCAAAAAATAAAAAACAATTTTTTTTATGTGTTTGTGACTTGTGTGCGATGTAGCCGCACGTGCATCAACACAGTAGCAGCGCCAAGCGTGCGCCTGTGTCATAAGTCAAGGACCGGTTTGGACATCTGGTCTGGACTGAAGGACGCGCCAACAATTTCTGACAAGTCTACTGTCACTGCATATGATACTGTCCTCAAAGCAGCAGCGACAAGCGTGCATCTGTCTGTTAAAGGGTGGTGTAACCCTCAAAGTGCGCTCCACAAACAATAAAAAAATTCTTCTTTTTTTTCTGTCTTTGTGAAATGTGTGGGCTGTAGCCGTACCTGCATCCTTAAAGCAGCAGCGACAAGTGTGCGTCTGTCTGTTAAAGGGTGGTGTAACCCTCAAAGTGCACTCCACAAACAATAAAAAAATTCTTCTTTTTTTCTCTTTGTGAATTGTGTGGGCTGTAGCCGCACTTGCATCCTTAAAGCAGCAGCGACAAGCGTGCATCTGTCTGTTAAAGGGTGGTGTAACCTCAAAGTGCGCTCCACAAACAATAAAAAAATTCTTCTTTTTTTTTTCTGTCTTTGTGAATTGTGTGGGCTGTAGCCGCACTTGCATCCTCAAAGCAGCAGCGACAAGCGTGCGTCTGTCTGTTAAAGGGTGGTGACACCCTCAAAGTGTGCTCCACAAACAATAAAAAAATTCTTCTTTTTTTTTCTCTTTGTGAAATGTGTGGGCTGTAGCCGCACTTGCATCCTTAAAGCAGCAGCGACAAGCGTGCGTCTGTCTGTTAAAGGGTGGTATAACCCTCAAAGTGCGCTCCATAAACAATAAAAAAATTCTTCTTTTTTTTCTGTCTTTGTGAAATGTGTGGGCTGTAGCCGAACTTGCATCCTCAAAGCAGCAGCGACAAGCGTGCGTCTGTCTGTTAAAGGGTGGTGTAACCCTCAAAGTGCTCCAAAAAATAAAAAACTATTTTTTTTATGTGTTTGTGACGTGTGCGATGTAGCCGCACGTGCATCAACACAGTAGCAGCGCCAAGCATGCACATGTGTCATAAGTCAAGGGCCGATTTGGACATCTGGTCCGGACTGAAAGACGTGCCAACAATTTCTGACAAGTCTACTGTCACTGCATATGATACTGTCCTCAAAGCAGCAGCGACAAGCGTGCGTCTGTCTGTTAAAGGGTGGTGTAACCCTCAAAGTGCGCTCCACAAACAATAAAAAAATTCTTCTTTTTTTTTCTGTCTTTGTGAAATGTGTGGGCTATAGCCGCACCTGCTTCCTTAAAGTAGCAGCGACAAGCGTGCGTCTGTCTGTTAAAGGCTGGTGTAACCCTCAAAGTGCGCTCCACAAACAATAAAAAAATTCTTCTTTTTTTCTCTTTGTGAATTGTGTGGGCTGTAGCCGCACTTGCATCCTTAAAGCAGCAGCGACAAGCGTGCGTCTGTCTGTTAAAGGGTGGTGTAACCCTCAAAGTGCTCCAAAAAATAAAAAACAAATTTTTTTATGTGTTTGTGACTTGTGTGCGATGTAGCCGCACGTGCATCAACACAGTAGCAGCGCCAAGCGTGCGCCTGTGTCATAAGTCAAGGGCCGGTTTGGACATCTGGTCCGGACTGAAGGACGCGCCAACAATTTCTGACAAGTCTACTGTCACTGCATATGATACTGTCCTCAAAGCAGCAGCGACAAGCGTGCATCTGTCTGTTAAAGGGTGGTGTAACCCTCAAAGTGCGCTCCACAAACAATAAAAAAATTCTTCTTTTTTTCTCTTTGTGAATTGTGTGGGCTGTAGCCGCACTTGCATCCTTAAAGCAGCAGCGACAAGCGTGCGTCTGTCTGTTAAAGGGTGGTATAACCCTCAAAGTGCGCTCCACAAACAATAAAAAAATTCTTCTTTTTTTTCTGTCTTTGTGAAATGTGTGGGCTGTAGCCGAACTTGCATCCTCAAAGCAGCAGCGACAAGCGTGCGTCTGTCTGTTAAAGGGTGGTGTAACCCTCAAAGTGCTCCAAAAAATAAAAAACTTTTTTTTTTATGTGTTTGTGACGTGTGCGATGTAGCCGCACGTGCATCAACACAGTAGCAGCGCCAAGCATGCACATGTGTCATAAGTCAAGGGCCGATTTGGACATCTGGTCCGGACTGAAAGACGTGCCAACAATTTCTGACAAGTCTACTGTCACTGCATATGATACTGTCCTCAAAGCAGCAGCGACAAGCGTACATCTGTCTGTTAAAGGGTGTTGTAACCCTCAAAGTGCGCTCCACAAACAATAAAATAATTCTTCTTTTTTTTTCTGTCTTTGTGAAATGTGTGGGCTGTAGCCGCACCTGCTTCCTTAAAGTAGCAGCGACAAGCGTGCGTCTGTCTGTTAAAGGGTGGTGTAACCCTCAAAGTGCGCTCCACAAACAATAAAAAAATTCTTCTTTTTTTCTCTTTGTGAATTGTGTGGGCTGTAGCCGCACTTGCATCCTTAAAGCAGCAGCGACAAGTGTGCGTCTGTCTGTTAAAGGGTGGTTTAACCCTCAAAGTGCTCCAAAAAATAAAAAACAATTTTTTTTATGTGTTTGTGACTTGTGTGCGATGTAGCCGCACGTGCATCAACACAGTAGCAGCGCCAAGCGTTCGCCTGTGTCATAAGTCAAGGGCCGGTTTGGACATCTGGTCCGGACTGAAGGACGCGCCAACAATTTCTGACAAGTCTACTGTCACTGCATATGATACTGTCCTCAAAGCAGCAGCGACAAGTGTGCATCTGTCTGTTAAAGGGTGGTGTAACCCTCAAAGTGCGCTCCACAAACAATAAAAAAATTCTTTTTTTTCTGTCTTTGTGAAATGTGTGGGCTGTAGCCGTACCTGCATCCTTAAAGCAGCAGCGACAAGCGTGCGTCTGTCTGTTAAAGGGTGGTGTAACCCTCAAAGTGCGCTCCACAAACAATAAAAAAATTCTTCTTTTTTTCTCTTTGTGAATTGTGTGGGCTGTAGCCGCACTTGCATCCTTAAAGCAGCAGCGACAAGCGTGCGTCTGTCTGTTAAAGGGTGGTGTAACCCTCAAATTGCTCCAAAAAATAAAAACTATTTTTTTTATGTGTTTGTGACTTGTGTGCGATGTAGCCGCACGTGCATCAACACAGTAGCAGCGCCAAGCGTGCGCCTGTGTCATAAGTCAAGGGCCGGTTTGGACATCTGGTCCAGACTGAAAGACGTGCCAACAATTTCTGACAAGTCTACTGTAACTGCATATGATACTGTCCTCAAAGCAGCAGCGACAAGCGTGCGTCTGTCTGTTAAAGGGTGGTGTAACCCTCAAAGTGCGCTCCACAAACAATAAAATAATTCTTCTTTTTTTTTCTGTCTTTGTGAAATGTGTGGGCTGTAGCCGCACCTGCTTCCTTAAAGCAGCAGCGACAAGCGTGCATCTGTCTGTTAAAGGGTGGTGTAACCTCAAAGTGCGCTCCACAAACAATAAAAAAATTCTTCTTTTTTTTTCTGTCTTTGTGAATTGTGTGGGCTGTAGCCGCACTTGCATCCTCAAAGCAGCAGCGACAAGCGTGCGTCTGTCTGTTAAAGGGTGGTGTAACCCTCAAAGTGCTCCAAAAAATAAAAAACAATATTTTTTGTGTGTTTGTGACTTGTGTGCGATGTAGCCGCACGTGTATCAACACAGTAGCAGCGCCAAGCGTGCGCCTGTGTCATAAGTAAAGGACCGGTTTGGACATCTGGTCTGGACTGAAGGACGCGCCAACAATTTCTGACAAGTCTACTGTCACTGCATATGATACTGTCCTCAAAGCAGCAGCGACAAACGTGCATCTGTCTGTTAAAGGGTGGTGTAACCCTCAAAGTGCGCTCCACAAACAATAAAAAAATTCTTCCTTTTTTTTCTGTCTTTGTGAAATGTGTGGGCTGTAGCCGCACCTGCTTCCTTAAAGTAGCAGCGACAAGCGTGCGTCTGTCTGTTAAAGGCTGGTGTAACCCTCAAAGTGCTCCAAAAATTAAAAAACAAATTTTTTTATGTGTTTGTGACTTGTGTGCGATGTAGCCGCACGTGCATCAACACAGTAGCAGCGCCAAGCGTGCGCCTGTGTCATAAGTCAAGGGCCGGTTTGGACATCTGGTCCGGACTGAAGGACGCGCCAACAATTTCTGACAAGTCTACTGTCACTGCATATGATACTGTCCTCAAAGCAGCAGCGACAAGCATGCATCTGTCTGTTAAAAGGTGGTGTAACCCTCAAAGTGCGCTCCACAAACAATAAAAAAATTCTTCTTTTTTATCTGGCTTTGTGAAATGTGTGGGCTGTAGCCGTACCTGCATCCTTAAAGCAGCAGCGACAAGCGTGCGTCTGTCTGTTAAAGGGGGGTGTAACCCTCAAAGTGCGCTCCACAAACAATAAAAAAATTCTTCTTTTTTTCTCTTTGTGAATTGTGTGGGCTGTAGCCGCACTTGCATCCTTAAAGCAGCAGCGACAAGCGTGCGTCTGTCTGTTAAAGGGTGGTATAACCCTCAAAGTGCGCTCCATAAACAATAAAAAAATTCTTCTTTTTTTTCTGTCTTTGTGAAATGTGTGGGCTGTAGCCGAACTTGCATCCTCAAAGCAGCAGCGACAAGCGTGCGTCTGTCTGTTAAAGGGTGGTGTAACCCTCAAAGTGCTCCAAAAAATAAAAAACTTTTTTTTTTATGTGTTTGTGACGTGTGCGATGTAGCCGCACGTGCATCAACACAGTAGCAGCGCCAAGCATGCACATGTGTCATAAGTCAAGGGCCGATTTGGACATCTGGTCCGGACTGAAAGACGTGCCAACAATTTCTGACAAGTCTACTGTCACTGCATATGATACTGTCCTCAAAGCAGCAGCGACAAGCGTACATCTGTCTGTTAAAGGGTGGTGTAACCCTCAAAGTGCGCTCCACAAACAATAAAATAATTCTTCTTTTTTTTTCTGTCTTTGTGAAATGTGTGGGCTGTAGCCGCACCTGCTTCCTTAAAGTAGCAGCGACAAGCGTGCGTCTGTCTGTTAAAGGGTGGTGTAACCCTCAAAGTGCGCTCCACAAACAATAAAAAAATTCTTCTTTTTTTCTCTTTGTGAATTGTGTGGGCTGTAGCCGCACTTGCATCCTTAAAGCAGCAGCGACAAGCGTGCGTCTGTCTGTTAAAGGGTGGTTTAACCCTCAAAGTGCTCCAAAAAATAAAAAACAATTTTTTTAATGTGTTTGTGACTTGTGTGCGATGTAGCCACATGTGCATCAACACAGTAGCAGCGCCAAGCGTTCGCCTGTGTCATAAGTCAAGGGCCGGTTTGGACATCTGGTCCGGACTGAAGGACGCGCCAACAATTTCTGACAAGTCTACTGTCACTGCATATGATACTGTCCTCAAAGCAGCAGCGACAAGTGTGCATCTGTCTGTTAAAGGGTGGTGTAACCCTCAAAGTGCGCTCCACAAACAATAAAAAAATTCTTCTTTTTTTTCTGTCTTTGTGAAATGTGTGGGCTGTAGCCGTACCTGCATCCTTAAAGCAGCAGCGACAAGCGTGCGTCTGTCTGTTAAAGGGTGGTGTAACCCTCAAAGTGCGCTCCACAAACAATAAAAAAATTCTTCTTTTTTTCTCTTTGTGAATTGTGTGGGCTGTAGCCGCACTTGCATCCTTAAAGCAGCAGCGACAAGCGTGCGTCTGTCTGTTAAAGGGTGGTGTAACCCTCAAAGTGCTCCAAAAAATAAAAAACTATTTTTTTTATGTGTTTGTGACTTGTGTGCGATGTAGCCGCACGTGCATCAACACAGTAGCAGCGCCAAGCGTGCGCCTGTGTCATAAGTCAAGGGCCGGTTTGGACATCTGGTCCAGACTGAAGGACGTGCCAACAATTTCTGACAAGTCTACTGTCACTGTATATGATACTGTCCTCAAAGCAGCAGCGACAAGCATGCGTCTGTCTGTTAAAGGGTGGTGTAACCCTCAAAGTGCACTCCACAGACAATAAAAAAATTCTTCTTTTTTTTCTGCCTTTGTGAAATGTGTGGGCTGTAGCCGCACCTGCATCCTTAAAGCAGCAGCGACAAGCGTGCGTCTGTCTGTTAAAGGGTGGTGACACCCTCAAAGTGTGCTCCACAAACAATAAAAAAATTCTTCTTTTTTTTTCTGTCTTTGTGAAATGTGTGGGCTGTAGCCGCACCTGCTTCCTTAAAGCAGCAGCGACAAGCGTGCATCTGTCTGTTAAAGGGTGGTGTAACCTCAAAGTGCGCTCCACAAACAATAAAAAAATTCTTCTTTTTTTTTCTGTCTTTGTGAATTGTGTGGGCTGTAGCCGCACTTGCATCCTCTGAGCAGCAGCGACAAGCGTGCGTCTGTCTGTTAAAGGGTGGTGTAACCCTCAAAGTGCTCCAAAAAATAAAAAACAATTTTTTTTATGTGTTTGTGACTTGTGTGCGATGTAGCCGCACATGCATCAACACAGTAGCAGCGCCAAGCGTGCGCCTGTGTCATAAGTCAAGGACCGGTTTGGACATCTGGTCTGGACTGAAGGACGCGCCAACAATTTCTGACAAGTCTACTGTCACTGCATATGATACTGTCCTCAAAGCAGCAGCGACAAGCGTGCATCTGTCTGTTAAAGGGTGGTGTAACCCTCAAAGTGCGCTCCACAAACAATAAAAAAATTCTTCTTTTTTTTCTGTCTTTGTGAAATGTGTGGGCTGTAGCCGTACCTGCATCCTTAAAGCAGCAGCGACAAGTGTGCGTCTGTCTGTTAAAGGGTGGTGTAACCCTCAAAGTGCACTCCACAAACAATAAAAAAATTCTTCTTTTTTTCTCTTTGTGAATTGTGTGGGCTGTAGCCACACTTGCATCCTTAAAGCAGCAGCGACAAGCGTGCATCTGTCTGTTAAAGGGTGGTGTAACCTCAAAGTGCGCTCCACAAACAATAAAAAAATTTGTTGTTTTTTTTTCTGTCTTTGTGAATTGTGTGGGCTGTAGCCGCACTTGCATCCTCAAAGCAGCAGCGACAAGCGTGCGTCTGTCTGTTAGAGGGTGATGTAACCCTCAAAGTGCGCTCCACAAACAATAAAAAAAATCTTCTTTTTTTCTCTTTGTGAAATGTGTGGGCTGTAGCCGTACCTGCATCCTTAAAGCAGCAGCGACAAGCGTGCGTCTGTCTGTTAAAGGGTGGTGTAAACCTCAAATTGCTCCAAAAAATAAAAAACTATTTTTTTTATGTGTTTGTGACTTGTGTGCGATGTAGCCGCACGTGCATCAACACAGTAGCAGCGCCAAGCGTGCGCCTGTGTCATAAGTCAAGGGCCGGTTTGGACATCTGGTCCAGACTGAAGGACGTGCCAACAATTTCTGACAAGTCTACTGTCACTGTATATGATACTGTCCTCAAAGCAGCAGCGACAAGCGTGCGTCTGTCTGTTAAAGGGTGGTGTAACCCTCAAAGTGCGCTCCACAAACAATAAAAAAAATTCTTCTTTTTTTCTGTCTTTGTGAAATGTGTGGGCTGTAGCCGCACCTGCATCCTTAAAGCAGCAGCGACAAGCGTGCGTCTGTCTGTTAAAGGGTGGTGACACCCTCAAAGTGTGCTCCACAAACAATAAAAAAATTCTTCTTTTTTTTCTGTCTTTGTGAAATGTGTGGGCTGTAGCCGCACCTGCTTCCTTAAAGCAGCAGCGACAAGCGTGCATCTGTCTGTTAAAGGGTGGTGTAACCTCAAAGTGCGCTCCACAAACAATAAAAAAATTCTTCTTTTTTTTCTGTCTTTGTGAATTGTGTGGGCTGTAGCCGCACTTGCATCCTCAAAGCAGCAGCGACAAGCGTGCGTCTGTCTGTTAAAGGGTGGTGTAACCCTCAAAGTGCTCCAAAAAATAAAAAACAATTTTTTTTATGTGTTTGTGACTTGTGTGCGATGTAGCCGCACGTGCATCAACACAGTAGCAGCGCCAAGCGTGCACCTGTGTCATAAGTCAAGGACCGGTTTGGACATCTGGTCTGGACTGAAGGACGCGCCAACAATTTCTGACAAGTCTACTGTCACTGCATATGATACTGTCCTCAAAGCAGCAGCGACAAGCGTGCATCTGTCTGTTAAAGGGTGGTGTAACCCTCAAAGTGCGCTCCACAAACAATAAAAAAATTCTTCTTTTTTTTCTGTCTTTGTGAAATGTGTGGGCTGTAGCCGTACCTGCATCCTTAAAGCAGCAGCGACAAGTGTGCGTCTGTCTGTTAAAGGGTGGTGTAACCCTCAAAGTGCACTCCACAAACAATAAAAAAATTCTTCTTTTTTTCTCTTTGTGAATTGTGTGGGCTGTAGCCGCACTTGCATCCTTAAAGCAGCAGCGACAAGCGTGCATCTGTCTGTTAAAGGGTGGTGTAACCTCAAAGTGCGCTCCACAAACAATAAAAAAATTCGTTGTTTTTTTTTCTGTCTTTGTGAATTGTGTGGGCTGTAGCCGCACTTGCATCCTCAAAGCAGCAGCGACAAGCATGCATCTGTCTGTTAGAGGGTGATGTAACCCTCAAAGTGCGCTCCACAAACAATAAAAAAAATCTTCTTTTTTTCTCTTTGTGAAATGTGTGGGCTGTAGCCGCACTTGCATCCTTAAAGCAGCAGCGACAAGCGTGCGTCTGTCTGTTAAAGGGTGGTATAACCCTCAAAGTGCGCTCCACAAACAATAAAAAAATTCTTCTTTTTTTCTCTTTGTGAATTGTGTGGGCTGTAGCCGCACTTGCATCCTTAAAGCAGCAGCGACAAGCGTGCGTCTGTCTGTTAAAGGGTGGTGTAACCCTCAAAGTGCTCCAAAAAATAAAAAACTATTTTTTTTATGTGTTTGTGACTTGTGTGCGATGTAGCCGCACGTGCATCAACACAGTAGCAGCGCCAAGCATGCGCCTGTGTCATAAGTCAAGGGCCGGTTTGGACATCTGGTCCAGACTGAAGGACGTGCCAACAATTTCTGACAAGTCTACTGTCACTGTATATGATACTGTCCTCAAAGCAGCAGCGACAAGCATGCGTCTGTCTGTTAAAGGGTGGTGTAACCCTCAAAGTGCGCTCCACAAACAATAAAAAAATTCTTCTTTTTTTTCTGCCTTTGTGAAATGTGTGGGCTGTAGCCGCACCTGCATCCTTAAAGCAGCAGCGACAAGTGTGCGTCTGTCTGTTAAAGGGTGGTGACACCCTCAAAGTGTGCTCCACAAACAATAAAAAAATTCTTCTTTTTTTTTCTGTCTTTGTGAAATGTGTGGGCTGTAGCCGCACTTGCATCCTTAAAGCAGCAGCGACAAGCGTGCATCTGTCTGTTAAAGGGTGGTGTAACCTCAAAGTGCACTCCACAAACAATAAAAAAATTCTTCTTTTTTCTGTCTTTGTGAAATGTTTGGGCTGTAGCTGCACCTGCATCCTTAAAGCAGCAGCGACAAGCGTGCGTCTGTCTGTTAAAGGGTGATGTCACCCTCAAAGTGCGCTCCACAAACAATAAAAAAATCTTCTTTTTTTCTCTTTGTGAAATGTGTGGGCTGTAGCCGCACTTGCATCCTTAAAGCAGCAGCGACAAGCGTGCGTCTGTCTGTTAAAGGGTGGTATAACCCTCAAAGTGCGCTCCATAAACAATAAAAAAATTCTTCTTTTTTTTCTGTCTTTGTGATATGTGTGGGCTGTAGCCGAACTTGCATCCTCAAAGCAGCAGCGACAAGCGTGCGTCTGTCTGTTAAATGGTGGTGTAACCCTCAAAGTGCTCCAAAAAATAAAAAACTTTTTTTTTTATGTGTTTGTGACGTGTGCGATGTAGCCGCACGTGCATCAACACAGTAGCAGCGCCAAGCATGCACATGTGTCATAAGTCAAGGGCCGATTTGGACATCTGGTCCGGACTGAAAGACGTGCCAACAATTTCTGACAAGTCTACTGTAACTGCATATGATACTGTCCTCAAAGCAGCAGCGACAAGCGTGTATCTGTCTGTTAAAGGGTGGTGTAACCCTCAAAGTGCGCTCCACAAACAATAAAATAATTCTTCTTTTTTTTTCTGTCTTTGTGAAATGTGTGGGCTGTAGCCGCACCTGCTTCCTTAAAGCAGCAGCGACAAGCGTGCATCTGTCTGTTAAAGGGTGGTGTAACCTCAAAGTGCGCTCCACAAACAATAAAAAAATTCTTCTTTTTTTTCTGTCTTTGTGAATTGTGTGGGCTGTAGCCGCACTTGCATCCTCAAAGCAGCAGCGACAAGCGTGCGTCTGTCTGTTAAAGGGTGGTGTAACCCTCAAAGTGCTCCAAAAAATAAAAAACAATTTTTTTTATGTGTTTGTGACTTGTGTGCGATGTAGCCGCACGTGCATCAACACAGTAGCAGCGCCAAGCGTGCGCCTGTGTCATAAGTCAAGGGCCGGTTTGGACATCTGGTCCAGACTGAAGGACGTGCCAACAATTTCTGACAAGTCTACTGTCACTGTATATGATACTGTCCTCAAAGCAGCAGCGACAAGCATGCGTCTGTCTGTTAAAGGGTGGTGTAACCCTCAAAGTGCGCTCCACAAACAATAAAAAAATTCTTCTTTTTTTCTCTTTGTGAATTGTGTGGGCTGTAGCCGCACTTGCATCCTTAAAGCAGCAGCGACAAGCGTGCGTCTGTTTGTTAAAGGGTGGTGTAACCCTCAAATTGCTCCAAAAAATAAAAAACTATTTTTTTAATGTGTTTGTGACTTGTGTGCGATGTAGCCGCACGTGCATCAACACAGTAGCAGCGCCAAGCATGCACCTGTGTCATAAGTCAAGGGCCGGTTTGGACATCTGGTCCAGACTGAAGGACGTGCCAACTATTTCTGACAAGTCTACTGTCACTGTATATGATACTGTCCTCAAAGCAGCAGCGACAAGCGTGCGTCTGTCTGTTAAAGGGTGGTGTAACCCTCAAAGTGCGCTCCACAAACAATAAAAAAATTCTTCTTTTTTTTCTGTCTTTGTGAAATGTGTGGGCTGTAGCCGCACCTGCATCCTTAAAGCAGCAGCGACAAGCGTGCATCTGTCTGTTAAAGGGTGGTGACACCCTCAAAGTGTGCTCCACAAACAATAAAAAAATTCTTCTTTTTTTTCTGTCTTTGTGAAATGTGTGGGCTGTAGCCGCACCTGCTTCCTTAAAGCAGCAGCGACAAGCGTGCATCTGTCTGTGAAAGGGTGGTGTAACCTCAAAGTGCGCTCCACAAACAATAAAAAAATTCTTCTTTTTTTTTCTGTCTTTGTGAATTGTGTGGGCTGTAGCCGCACTTGCATCCTCAAAGCAGCAGCGACAAGCGTGCGTCTGTCTGTTAAAGGGTGGTGTAACCCTCAAAGTGCTCCAAAAAATAAAAAACAATTTTTTTTATGTGTTTGTGACTTGTGTGCGATGTAGCCGCACGTGCATCAACACAGTAGCAGCGCCAAGCGTGCGCCTGTGTCATAAGTCAAGGACCGGTTTGGACATCTGGTCTGGACTGAAGGACGCGCCAACAATTTCTGACAAGTCTACTGTCACTGCATATGATACTGTCCTCAAAGCAGCAGCGACAAGCGTGCATCTGTCTGTTAAAGGGTGGTGTAACCCTCAAAGTGCGCTCCACAAACAATAAAAAAATTCTTCTTTTTTTTCTGTCTTTGTGAAATGTGTGGGCTGTAGCCGTACCTGCATCCTTAAAGCAGCAGCGACAAGTGTGCGTCTGTCTGTTAAAGGGTGGTGTAACCCTCAAAGTGCACTCCACAAACAATAAAAAAATTCTTCTTTTTTTCTCTTTGTGAATTGTGTGGGCTGTAGCCGCACTTGCATCCTTAAAGCAGCAGCGACAAGCGTGCATCTGTCTGTTAAAGGGTGGTGTAACCTCAAAGTGCGCTCCACAAACAATAAAAAAATTCTTCTTTTTTTTTTTCTGTCTTTGTGAATTGTGTGGGCTGTAGCCGCACTTGCATCCTCAAAGCAGCAGCGACAAGCGTGCGTCTGTCTGTTAAAGGGTGATGTAACCCTCAAAGTGCGCTCCACAAACAATAAAAAATTCTTCTTTTTTTCTCTTTGTGAAATGTGTGGGCTGTAGCCGCACTTGCATCCTTAAAGCAGCAGCGACAAGCGTGCGTCTGTCTGTTAAAGGGTGGTATAACCCTCAAAGTGTTCTCCACAAACAATAAAAAAATTCTTCTTTTTTTCTCTTTGTGAATTGTGTGGGCTGTAGCCGCACTTGCATCCTTAAAGCAGCAGCGACAAGCGTGTGTCTGTCTGTTAAAGGGTGGTGTAACCCTCAAAGTGCTCCAAAAAATAAAAAACTATATTTTTTATGTGTTTGTGACTTGTGTGCGATGTAGCCGCACGTGCATCAACACAGTAGCAGCGCCAAGCGTGCGCCTGTGTCATAAGTCAAGGGCCGGTTTGGACATCTGGTCTAGACTGAAGGACGTGCCAACAATTTCTGACAAGTCTACTGTCACTGTATATGATACTGTCCTCAAAGCAGCAGCGACAAGCATGCGTCTGTCTGTTAAAGGGTGGTGTAACCCTCAAAGTGCGCTCCACAAACAATAAAAAAATTCTTCTTTTTTTCTCTTTGTGAATTGTGTGGGCTGTAGCCGCACTTGCATCCTTAAAGCAGCAGCGACAAGCGTGCGTCTGTTTGTTAAAGGGTGGTGTAACCCTCAAATTGCTCCAAAAAATAAAAAACTATTTTTTTAATGTGTTTGTGACTTGTGTGCGATGTAGCCGCACGTGCATCAACACAGTAGCAGCGCCAAGCATGCACCTGTGTCATAAGTCAAGGGCCGGTTTGGACATCTGGTCCAGACTGAAGGACGTGCCAACAATTTCTGACAAGTCTACTGTCACTGTATATGATACTGTCCTCAAAGCAGCAGCGACAAGCGTGCGTCTGTCTGTTAAAGGGTGGTGTAACCCTCAAAGTGCGCTCCACAAACAATAAAAAAATTCTTCTTTTTTTTCTGTCTTTGTGAAATGTGTGGGCTGTAGCCGCACCTGCATCCTTAAAGCAGCAGCGACAAGCGTGCGTCTGTCTGTTAAAGGTTGGTGACACCCTCAAAGTGTGCTCCACAAACAATAAAAAAATTCTTCTTTTTTTTCTGTCTTTGTGAAATGTGTGGGCTGAAGCCGCACCTGCTTCCTTAAAGCAGCAGCGACAAGCGTGCATCTGTCTGTTAAAGGGTGGTGTAACCTCAAAGTGCGCTCCACAAACAATAAAAAAATTCTTCTTTTTTTTTCTGTCTTTGTGAATTGTGTGGGCTGTAGCCGCACTTGCATCCTCAAAGCAGCAGCGACAAGCGTGCGTCTGTCTGTTAAAGGGTGGTGTAACCCTCAAAGTGCTCCAAAAAATAAAAAACAATTTTTTTTATGTGTTTGTGACTTGTGTGCGATGTAGCCGCACGTGCATCAACACAGTAGCAGCGCCAAGCGTGCGCCTGTGTCATAAGTCAAGGACCGGTTTGGACATCTGGTCTGGACTGAAGGACGCGCCAACAATTTCTGACAAGTCTACTGTCACTGCATATGATACTGTCCTCAAAGCAGCAGCGACAAGCGTGCATCTGTCTGTTAAAGGGTGGTGTAACCCTCAAAGTGCGCTCCACAAACAATAAAAAAATTCTTCTTTTTTTTCTGTCTTTGTGAAATGTGTGGGCTGTAGCCGTACCTGCATCCTTAAAGCAGCAGCGACAAGTGTGCGTCTGTCTGTTAAAGGGTGGTGTAACCCTCAAAGTGCACTCCACAAACAATAAAAAAATTCTTCTTTTTTTCTCTTTGTGAATTGTGTGGGCTGTAGCCGCACTTGCATCCTTAAAGCAGCAGCGACAAGCGTGCATCTGTCTGTTAAAGGGTGGTGTAACCTCAAAGTGCGCTCCACAAACAATAAAAAAATTCTTCTTTTTTTTTTCTGTCTTTGTGAATTGTGTGGGCTGTAGCCGCACTTGCATCCTCAAAGCAGCAGCGACAAGCGTGCGTCTGTCTGTTAAAGGGTGATGTAACCCTCAAAGTGCGCTCCACAAACAATAAAAAATTCTTCTTTTTTTCTCTTTGTGAAATGTGTGGGCTGTAGCCACACTTGCATCCTTAAAGCAGCAGCGACAAGCGTGCGTCTGTCTGTTAAAGGGTGGTATAACCCTCAAAGTGCGCTCCACAAACAATAAAAAAATTCTTCTTTTTTTCTCTTTGTGAATTGTGTGGGCTGTAGCCGCACTTGCATCCTTAAAGCAGCAGCGACAAGCGTGCGTCTGTCTGTTAAAGGGTGGTGTAACCCTCAAAGTGCTCCAAAAAATAAAAAACTATATTTTTTATGTGTTTGTGACTTGTGTGCGATGTAGCCGCACGTGCATCAACACAGTAGCAGCGCCAAGCGTGCGCCTGTGTCATAAGTCAAGGGCCGGTTTGGACATCTGGTCCAGACTGAAGGACGTGCCAACAATTTCTGACAAGTCTACTGTCACTGTATATGATACTGTCCTCAAAGCAGCAGCGACAAGCATGCGTCTGTCTGTTAAAGGGTGGTGTAACCCTCAAAGTGCGCTCCACAAACAATAAAAAAATTCTTCTTTTTTTCTCTTTGTGAATTGTGTGGGCTGTAGCCGCACTTGCATCCTTAAAGCAGCAGCGACAAGCGTGCGTCTGTCTGTTAAAGGGTGGTGTAACCCTCAAATTGCTCCAAAAAATAAAAAACTATTTTTTTTATGTGTTTGTGACTTGTGTGCGATGTAGCCGCACGTGCATCAACACAGTAGCAGCGCCAAGCGTGCGCCTGTGTCATAAGTCAAGGGCCGGTTTGGACATCTGGTCCAGACTGAAGGACGTGCCAACAATTTCTGACAAGTCTACTGTCACTGTATATGATACTGTCCTCAAAGCAGCAGCGACAAGCGTGCGTCTGTCTGTTAAAGGGTGGTGTAACCCTCAAAGTGCGCTCCACAAACAATAAAAAAATTCTTCTTTTTTTTCTGTCTTTGTGAAATGTGTGGGCTGTAGCCGCACCTGCATCCTTAAAGCAGCAGCGACAAGCGTGCGTCTGTCTGTTAAAGGGTGGTGACACCCTCAAAGTGTGCTCCACAAACAATAAAAAAATTCTTCTTTTTTTTCTGTCTTTGTGAAATGTGTGGGCTGTAGCCGCACCTGCTTCCTTAAAGCAGCAGCGACAAGCGTGCATCTGTCTGTTAAAGGGTGGTGTAACCTCAAAGTGCGCTCCACAAACAATAAAAAAATTCTTCTTTTTTTTTCTGTCTTTGTGAATTGTGTGGGCTGTAGCCGCACTTGCCTCCTCAAAGCAGCAGCGACAAGCGTGCGTCTGTCTGTTAAAGGGTGGTGTAACCCTCAAAGTGCTCCAAAAAATAAAAAACAATTTTTTTTATGTGTTTGTGACTTGTGTGCGATGTAGCCGCACGTGCATCAACACAGTAGCAGCGCCAAGCGTGCGCCTGTGTCATAAGTCAAGGACCGGTTTGGACATCTGGTCTGGACTGAAGGACGCGCCAACAATTTCTGACAAGTCTACTGTCACTGCATATGATACTGTCCTCAAAGCAGCAGCGACAAGCGTGCATCTGTCTGTTAAAGGGTGGTGTAACCCTCAAAGTGCGCTCCACAAACAATAAAAAAATTCTTCTTTTTTTTCTGTCTTTGTGAAATGTGTGGGCTGTAGCCGTACCTGCATCCTTAAAGCAGCAGCGACAAGTGTGCGTCTGTCTGTTAAAGGGTGGTGTAACCCTCAAAGTGCACTCCACAAACAATAAAAAAATTCTTCTTTTTTTCTCTTTGTGAATTGTGTGGGCTGTAGCCGCACTTGCATCCTTAAAGCAGCAGCGACAAGCGTGCATCTGTCTGTTAAAGGGTGGTGTAACCTCAAAGTGCGCTCCACAAACAATAAAAAAATTCTTCTTTTTTTTTTTCTGTCTTTGTGAATTGTGTGGGCTGTAGCCGCACTTGCATCCTCAAAGCAGCAGCGACAAGCGTGCGTCTGTCTGTTAAAGGGTGATGTAACCCTCAAAGTGCGCTCCACAAACAATAAAAAATTCTTCTTTTTTTCTCTTTGTGAAATGTGTGGGCTGTAGCCGCACTTGCATCCTTAAAGCAGCAGCGACAAGCGTGCGTCTGTCTGTTAAAGGGTGGTATAACCCTCAAAGTGTTCTCCACAAACAATAAAAAAATTCTTCTTTTTTTCTCTTTGTGAATTGTGTGGGCTGTAGCCGCACTTGCATCCTTAAAGCAGCAGCGACAAGCGTGTGTCTGTCTGTTAAAGGGTGGTGTAACCCTCAAAGTGCTCCAAAAAATAAAAAACTATATTTTTTATGTGTTTGTGACTTGTGTGCGATGTAGCCGCACGTGCATCAACACAGTAGCAGCGCCAAGCGTGCGCCTGTGTCATAAGTCAAGGGCCGGTTTGGACATCTGGTCTAGACTGAAGGACGTGCCAACAATTTCTGACAAGTCTACTGTCACTGTATATGATACTGTCCTCAAAGCAGCAGCGACAAGCATGCGTCTGTCTGTTAAAGGGTGGTGTAACCCTCAAAGTGCGCTCCACAAACAATAAAAAAATTCTTCTTTTTTTCTCTTTGTGAATTGTGTGGGCTGTAGCCGCACTTGCATCCTTAAAGCAGCAGCGACAAGCGTGCGTCTGTTTGTTAAAGGGTGGTGTAACCCTCAAATTGCTCCAAAAAATAAAAAACTATTTTTTTAATGTGTTTGTGACTTGTGTGCGATGTAGCCGCACGTGCATCAACACAGTAGCAGCGCCAAGCATGCACCTGTGTCATAAGTCAAGGGCCGGTTTGGACATCTGGTCCAGACTGAAGGACGTGCCAACAATTTCTGACAAGTCTACTGTCACTGTATATGATACTGTCCTCAAAGCAGCAGCGACAAGCGTGCGTCTGTCTGTTAAAGGGTGGTGTAACCCTCAAAGTGCGCTCCACAAACAATAAAAAAATTCTTCTTTTTTTTCTGTCTTTGTGAAATGTGTGGGCTGTAGCCGCACCTGCATCCTTAAAGCAGCAGCGACAAGCGTGCGTCTGTCTGTTAAAGGTTGGTGACACCCTCAAAGTGTGCTCCACAAACAATAAAAAAATTCTTCTTTTTTTTCTGTCTTTGTGAAATGTGTGGGCTGAAGCCGCACCTGCTTCCTTAAAGCAGCAGCGACAAGCGTGCATCTGTCTGTTAAAGGGTGGTGTAACCTCAAAGTGCGCTCCACAAACAATAAAAAAATTCTTCTTTTTTTTTCTGTCTTTGTGAATTGTGTGGGCTGTAGCCGCACTTGCATCCTCAAAGCAGCAGCGACAAGCGTGCGTCTGTCTGTTAAAGGGTGGTGTAACCCTCAAAGTGCTCCAAAAAATAAAAAACAATTTTTTTTATGTGTTTGTGACTTGTGTGCGATGTAGCCGCACGTGCATCAACACAGTAGCAGCGCCAAGCGTGCGCCTGTGTCATAAGTCAAGGACCGGTTTGGACATCTGGTCTGGACTGAAGGACGCGCCAACAATTTCTGACAAGTCTACTGTCACTGCATATGATACTGTCCTCAAAGCAGCAGCGACAAGCGTGCATCTGTCTGTTAAAGGGTGGTGTAACCCTCAAAGTGCGCTCCACAAACAATAAAAAAATTCTTCTTTTTTTTCTGTCTTTGTGAAATGTGTGGGCTGTAGCCGTACCTGCATCCTTAAAGCAGCAGCGACAAGTGTGCGTCTGTCTGTTAAAGGGTGGTGTAACCCTCAAAGTGCACTCCACAAACAATAAAAAAATTCTTCTTTTTTTCTCTTTGTGAATTGTGTGGGCTGTAGCCGCACTTGCATCCTTAAAGCAGCAGCGACAAGCGTGCATCTGTCTGTTAAAGGGTGGTGTAACCTCAAAGTGCGCTCCACAAACAATAAAAAAATTCTTCTTTTTTTTTTCTGTCTTTGTGAATTGTGTGGGCTGTAGCCGCACTTGCATCCTCAAAGCAGCAGCGACAAGCGTGCGTCTGTCTGTTAAAGGGTGATGTAACCCTCAAAGTGCGCTCCACAAACAATAAAAAATTCTTCTTTTTTTCTCTTTGTGAAATGTGTGGGCTGTAGCCGCACTTGCATCCTTAAAGCAGCAGCGACAAGCGTGCGTCTGTCTGTTAAAGGGTGGTATAACCCTCAAAGTGCGCTCCACAAACAATAAAAAAATTCTTCTTTTTTTCTCTTTGTGAATTGTGTGGGCTGTAGCCGCACTTGCATCCTTAAAGCAGCAGCGACAAGCGTGCGTCTGTCTGTTAAAGGGTGGTGTAACCCTCAAAGTGCTCCAAAAAATAAAAAACTATATTTTTTATGTGTTTGTGACTTGTGTGCGATGTAGCCGCACGTGCATCAACACAGTAGCAGCGCCAAGCGTGCGCCTGTGTCATAAGTCAAGGGCCGGTTTGGACATCTGGTCCAGACTGAAGGACGTGCCAACAATTTCTGACAAGTCTACTGTCACTGTATATGATACTGTCCTCAAAGCAGCAGCGACAAGCATGCGTCTGTCTGTTAAAGGGTGGTGTAACCCTCAAAGTGCGCTCCACAAACAATAAAAAAATTCTTCTTTTTTTCTCTTTGTGAATTGTGTGGGCTGTAGCCGCACTTGCATCCTTAAAGCAGCAGCGACAAGCGTGCGTCTGTCTGTTAAAGGGTGGTGTAACCCTCAAATTGCTCCAAAAAATAAAAAACTATTTTTTTTATGTGTTTGTGACTTGTGTGCGATGTAGCCGCACGTGCATCAACACAGTAGCAGCGCCAAGCGTGCGCCTGTGTCATAAGTCAAGGGCCGGTTTGGACATCTGGTCCAGACTGAAGGACGTGCCAACAATTTCTGACAAGTCTACTGTCACTGTATATGATACTGTCCTCAAAGCAGCAGCGACAAGCGTGCGTCTGTCTGTTAAAGGGTGGTGTAACCCTCAAAGTGCGCTCCACAAACAATAAAAAAATTCTTCTTTTTTTTCTGTCTTTGTGAAATGTGTGGGCTGTAGCCGCACCTGCATCCTTAAAGCAGCAGCGACAAGCGTGCGTCTGTCTGTTAAAGGGTGGTGACACCCTCAAAGTGTGCTCCACAAACAATAAAAAAATTCTTCTTTTTTTTCTGTCTTTGTGAAATGTGTGGGCTGTAGCCGCACCTGCTTCCTTAAAGCAGCAGCGACAAGCGTGCATCTGTCTGTTAAAGGGTGGTGTAACCTCAAAGTGCGCTCCACAAACAATAAAAAAATTCTTCTTTTTTTTTCTGTCTTTGTGAATTGTGTGGGCTGTAGCCGCACTTGCCTCCTCAAAGCAGCAGCGACAAGCGTGCGTCTGTCTGTTAAAGGGTGGTGTAACCCTCAAAGTGCTCCAAAAAATAAAAAACAATTTTTTTTATGTGTTTGTGACTTGTGTGCGATGTAGCCGCACGTGCATCAACACAGTAGCAGCGCCAAGCGTGCGCCTGTGTCATAAGTCAAGGACCGGTTTGGACATCTGGTCTGGACTGAAGGACGCGCCAACAATTTCTGACAAGTCTACTGTCACTGCATATGATACTGTCCTCAAAGCAGCAGCGACAAGCGTGCATCTGTCTGTTAAAGGGTGATGTAACCCTCAAAGTGCGCTCCACAAACAATAAAAAAATTCTTCTTTTTTTTCTGTCTTTGTGAAATGTGTGGGGTGTAGCCGTACCTGCATCCTTAAAGCAGCAGCGACAAGTGTGCGTCTGTCTGTTAAAGGGTGGTGTAACCCTCAAAGTGCACTCCACAAACAATAAAAAAATTCTTCTTTTTTTCTCTTTGTGAATTGTGTGGGCTGTAGCCGCACTTGCATCCTTAAAGCAGCAGCGACAAGCGTGCATCTGTCTGTTAAAGGGTGGTGTAACCTCAAAGTGCGCTCCACAAACAATAAAAAAATTTGTTTTTTTTTTTTCTGTCTTTGTGAATTGTGTGGGCTGTAGCCGCACTTGCATCCTCAAAGCAGCAGCGACAAGCGTGCGTCTGTCTGTTAAAGGGTGATGTAACCCTCAAAGTGCGCTCCACAAACAATAAAAAATTCTTCTTTTTTTCTCTTTGTGAAATGTGTGGGCTGTAGCCGCACTTGCATCCTTAAAGCAGCAGCAACAAGCGTGCGTCTGTCTGTTAAAGGGTGGTATAACCCTCAAAGTGCGCTCCACAAACAATAAAAAAATTCTTTTTTTTCTCTTTGTGAATTGTGTGGGCTGTAGCCGCACTTGCATCCTTAAAGCAGCAGCGACAAGCGTGCGTCTGTCTGTTAAAGGGTGGTGTAACCCTCAAAGTGCTCCAAAAAATAAAAAACTATATTTTTTATGTGTTTGTGACTTGTATGCGATGTAGCCGCACGTGCATCAACACAGTAGTAGCGCCAAGCATGCGCCTGTGTCATAAGTCAAGGGCCGGTTTGGACATCTGGTCCAGACTGAAGGACGTGCCAACAATTTCTGACAAGTCTACTGTCACTGTATATGATACTGTCCTCAAAGCAGCAGCGACAAGCATGCGTCTGTCTGTTAAAGGGTGGTGTAACCCTCAAAGTGCGCTCCACAAACAATAAAAAAATTCTTCTTTTTTTTCTGCCTTTGTGAAATGTGTGGGCTGTAGCCGCACCTGCATCCTTGAATAAGCAGCGACAAGCGTGCGTCTGTCTGTTAAAGGGTGGTGACACCTTCAAAGTGTGCTCCACAAACAATAAAAAAATTCTTCTTTTTTTTCTGTCTTTGTGAAATGTGTGGGCTGTAGCCGCACTTGCATCCTTAAAGCAGCAGCGACAAGCGTGCATCTGTCTGTTAAAGGGTGGTGTAACCTCAAAGTGCACTCCACAAACAATAAAAAAATTCTTCTTTTTTTTTCTGTCTTTGTGAAATGTGCGGGCTGTAGCCGCACTTGCATCCTTAAAGCAGCAGCGACAAGCGTGCGTCTGTCTGTTAAAGGGTGGTATAACCCTCAAAGTGCGCTCCACAAACAATAAAAAAATTCTTCTTTTTTTCTCTTTGTGAATTGTGTGGGCTGTAGCCGCACTTGCATCCTTAAAGCAGCAGCGACAAGCGTGCGTCTGTCTGTTAAAGGGTGGTGTAACCCTCAAAGTGCTCCAAAAAATAAAAAACAAATTTTTTTATGTGTTTGTGACTTGTGTGCGATGTAGCCGCACGTGCATCAACACAGTAGCAGCGCCAAGCGTGTGCCTGTGTCATAAGTCAAGGACCGGTTTGGACATCTGGTCCGGACTGAAGGACGCGCCAACAATTTCTGACAAGTCTACTGTCACTGCATATGATACTGTCCTCAAAGCAGCAGCGACAAGCGTGCATCTGTCTGTTAAAGGGTGGTGTAACCCTCAAAGTGCGCTCCACAAACAATAAAAAAATTATTCTTTTTTTTTCTGTCTTTGTGAAATGTGTGGGCTGTAGCCGTACCTGCATCCTTAAAGCAGCAGTGACAAGCGTGCGTCTGTCTGTTAAAGGGTGGTGACTTCCTCAAAGTGTGCTCCACAAACAATAAAAAAATTCTTCTTTTTTCTGTCTTTGTGAAATGTTTGGGCTGTAGCTGCACCTGCATCCTTAAAGCAGCAGCGACAAGCGTGCGTCTGTCTGTTAAAGGGTGATGTCACCCTCAAAGTGCGCTCCATAAACAATAAAAAATTCTTCTTTTTTTCTCTTTGTGAAATGTGTGGGCTGTAGCCGCACTTGCATCCTTAAAGCAGCAGCGACAAGCGTGCGTCTGTCTGTTAAAGGGTGGTATAACCCTCAAAGTGCGCTCCATAAACAATAAAAAAATTCTTCTTTTTTTTCTGTCTTTGTGAAATGTGTGGGCTGTAGCCGAACTTGCATCCTCAAAGCAGCAGCGACAAGCGTGCGTCTGTCTGTTAAAGTGTGGTGTAACCCTCAAAGTGCTCCAAAAAATAAAAAACATTTTTTTTTATGTGTTTGTGACGTGTGCGATGTAGCCGCACGTGCATCAACACAGTAGCAGCGCCAAGCATGCACATGTGTCATAAGTCAAGGGCCGATTTGGACATCTGGTCCGGACTGAAAGACGTGCCAACAAATTCTGACAAGTCTACTGTCACTGCATATGATACTGTCCTCAAAGCAGCAGCGACAAGCGTGCGTCTGTCTGTTAAAGGGTGGTGTAACTCTCAAAGTGCGCTCCACAAACAATAAAAAAATTCTTCTTTTTTTTCTGTCTTTGTGAAATGTGTGGGCTGTAGCCGCACCTGCATCCTTAAAGCAGCAGCGACAAGTGTGCGTCTGTCTGTTAAAGGGTGGTCTAACCCTCAAAGTGCACTCCACAAACAATAAAAAAATTCTTCTTTTTTTCTCTTTGTGAATTGTGTGGGCTGTAGCCGCACTTGCATCCTTAAAGCAGCAGCGACAAGCGTGCATCTGTCTGTTAAAGAGTGGTGTAACCTCAAAGTGCGCTCCACAAACAATAAAAAAATTCTTCTTTTTTTTTTTCTGTCTTTGTGAATTGTGTGGGCTGTAGCCGCACTTGCATCCTCAAAGCAGCAGCGACAAGCGTGCGTCTGTCTGTTAAAGGGTGATGTAACCCTCAAAGTGCGCTCCACAAACAATAAAAAATTCTTCTTTTTTTCTCTTTGTGAAATGTGTGGGCTGTAGCCGCACTTGCATCCTTAAAGCAGCAGCGACAAGCGTGCGTCTGTCTGTTAAAGGGTGGTATAACCCTCAAAGTGCGCTCCGCAAACAATAAAAAAATTCTTCTTTTTTTCTCTTTGTGAATTGTGTGGGCTGTAGCCGCACTTGCATCCTTAAAGCAGCAGCGACAAGCGTGCGTCTGTCTGTTAAAGGGTGGTGTAACCCTCAAAGTGCTACAAAAAATAAAAAACTATTTTTTTTATGTGTTTGTGACTTGTGTGCGATGTAGCCGCACGTGCATCAACACAGTAGCAGCGCCAAGCGTGCGCCTGTGTCATAAGTCAAGGGCCGGTTTGGACATCTGGTCCAGACTGAAGGACGTGCCAACAATTTCTGACAAGTCTACTGTCACTGTATATGATACTGTCCTCAAAGCAGCAGCGACAAGCATGCGTCTGTCTGTTAAAGGGTGGTGTAACCCTCAAAGTGCGCTCCACAAACAATAAAAAAATTCTTCTTTTTTTTCTGCCTTTGTGATATGTGTGTGCTGTAGCCGCACCTGCATCCTTAAAGCAGCAGCGACAAGCGTGCGTCTGTCTGTTAAAGGGTGGTGACACCCTCAAAGTGTGCTCCACAAACAATAAAAAAATTCTTTTTTTTTTCTGTCTTTGTGAAATGTGTGGGCTGTAGCCGCACTTGCATCCTTAAAGCAGCAGCGACAAGCGTGCATCTGTCTGTTAAAGGGTGGTGTAACCTCAAAGTGCACTCCACAAACAATAAAAAAATTCTTCTTTTTTTTTCTGTCTTTGTGAAATGTGTGGGCTGTAGCCGCACTTGCATCCTTAAAGCAGCAGCGACAAGCGTGCGTCTGTCTGTTAAAGGGTGGTGTAACCCTCAAAGTGCTCCAAAAAATAAAAAACTATTTTTTTTATGTGTTTGTGACTTGTTTGCGATGTAGCCGCACGTGCATCAACACAGTAGCAGCGCCAAGCGTGCGCCTGTGTCATAAGTCAAGGACCGGTTTGGACATCTGGTCCGGACTGAAGGACGCGCCAACAATTTCTGACAAGTCTACTGTCACTGCATATGATACTGTCCTCAAAGCAGCAGCGACAAGCGTGCGTCTGTCTGTTAAAGGGTGGTGTAACCCTCAAAGTGCGCTCCACAAACAATAAAAAAATTATTCTTTTTTTTTCTGTCTTTGTGAAATGTGTGGGCTGTAGCCGTACCTGCATCCTTAAAGCAGCAGTGACAAGCGTGCGTCTGTCTGTTAAAGGGTGGTGACTTCCTCAAAGTGTGCTCCACAAACAATAAAAAAATTCTTCTTTTTTCTGTCTTTGTGAAATGTTTGGGCTGTAGCTGCACCTGCATCCTTAAAGCAGCAGCGACAAGCGTGCATCTGTCTGTTAAAGGGTGATGTCACCCTCAATGTGCGCTCCACAAACAATAAAAAATTCTTCTTTTTTTCTCTTTGTGAAATGTGTGGGCTGTAGCCGCACTTGCATCCTTAAAGCAGCAGCGACAAGCGTTCGTCTGTCTGTTAAAGGGTGGTATAACCCTCAAAGTGCGCTCCATAAACAATAAAAAAATTCTTCTTTTTTTTCTCTCTTTGTGAAATGTGTGGGCTGTAGCCGAACTTGCATCCTCAAAGCAGCAGCGACAAGCGTGCGTCTGTCTGTTAAAGGGTGGTGTAACCCTCAAAGTGCTCCAAAAAATAAAAAACTTTTTTTTTTATGTGTTTGTGACGTGTGCGATGTAGCCGCACGTGCATCAACACAGTAGCAGCGCCAAGCATGCACATGTGTCATAAGTCAAGGGCCGATTTGGACATCTGGTCCGGACTGAAAGACGTGCCAACAATTTCTGACAAGTCTACTGTCACTGCATATGATACTGTCCTCAAAGCAGCAGCGACAAGCGTGCATCTATCTGTTAAAGGGTGGTGTAACCCTCAAAGTGCGCTCCACAAACAATAAAAAAATTCTTCTTTTTTTTCTGTCTTTGTGAAATGTGTGGGCTGTAGCCGTACCTGCATCCTTAAAGCAGCAGCGACAAGCGTGCGTCTGTCTGTTAAAGGGTGGTGTAACCCTCAAAGTGCGCTCCACAAACAATAAAAAAATTCTTCTTTTTTTCTCTTTGTGAATTGTGTGGGCTGTAGCCGCACTTGCATCCTTAAAGCAGCAGCGACAAGCGTGCGTCTGTCTGTTAAAGGGTGGTGTAACCCTCAAATTGCTCCAAAAAATAAAAAACTATTTTTTTTATGTGTTTGTGACTTGTGTGCGATGTAGCCGCACGTGCATCAACACAGTAGCAGCGCCAAGCGTGCGCCTGTGTCATAAGTCAAGGGCCGGTTTGGACATCTGGTCCAGACTGAAGGACGTGCCAACAATTTCTGACAAGTCTACTGTCACTGTATATGATACTGTCCTCAAAGCAGCAGCGACAAGCGTGCGTCTGTCTGTTAAAGGGTGGTGTAACCCTCAAAGTGCGCTCCACAAACAATAAAAAAATTCTTCTTTTTTTTCTGTCTTTGTGAAATGTGTGGGCTGTAGCCGCACCTGCATCCTTAAAGCAGCAGCGACAAGCGTGCATCTGTCTGTTAAAGGGTGGTGTAACCTCAAAGTGCGCTCCACAAACAATAAAAAAATTCTTCTTTTTTTTTCTGTCTTTGTGAATTGTGTGGGCTGTAGCCGCACTTGCATCCTCAAAGCAGCAGCGACAAGCGTGCGTCTGTCTGTTAAAGGGTGGTGTAACCCTCAAAGTGCTCCAAAAAATAAAAAACAATTTTTTTTATGTGTTTGTGACTTGTGTGCGATGTAGCCGCACGTGCATCAACACAGTAGCAGCGCCAAGCGTGCGCCTGTGTCATAAGTCAAGGACCGGTTTGGACATCTGGTCTGGACTGAAGGACGCGCCAACAATTTCTGACAAGTCTACTGTCACTGCATATGATACTGTCCTCAAAGCAGCAGCGACAAGCGTGCATCTGTCTGTTAAAGGGTGGTGTAACCCTCAAAGTGCGCTCCACAAACAATAAAAAAATTCTTCTTTTTTTTCTGTCTTTGTGAAATGTGTGGGCTGTAGCCGTACCTGCATCCTTAAAGCAGCAGCAACAAGTGTGCGTCTGTCTGTTAAAGGGTGGTGTAACCCTCAAAGTGCACTCCACAAACAATAAAAAAATTCTTCTTTTTTTCTCTTTGTGAATTGTGTGGGCTGTAGCCGCACTTGCATCCTTAAAGCAGCAGCGACAAGCGTGCATCTGTCTGTTAAAGGGTGGTGTAACCTCAAAGTGCGCTCCACAAACAATAAAAAAATTCTTCATTTTTTTTTCTGTCTTTGTGAATTGTGTGGGCTGTAGTCGCACTTGCATCCTCAAAGCAGCAGCGACAAGCGTGCGTCTGTCTGTTAAAGGGTGATGTAACCCTCAAAGTGCGCTCCACAAACAATAAAAAATTCTTCTTTTTTTCTCTTTGTGAAATGTGTGGGCTGTAGCCGCACTTGCATCCTTAAAGCAGCAGCGACAAGCGTGCGTCTGTCTGTTAAAGGGTGGTATAACCCTCAAAGTGCGCTCCACAAACAATAAAAAAAATCTTCTTTTTTTCTCTTTGTGAATTGTGTGGGCTGTAGCCGCACTTGCATCCTTAAAGCAGCAGCGACAAGCGTGCGTCTGTCTGTTAAAGGGTGGTGTAACCCTCAAAGTGCTCCAAAAAATAAAAAACTATATTTTTTATGTGTTTGTGACTTGTGTGCGATGTAGGCGCACGTGCATCAACACAGTAGCAGCGCCAAGCGTGTGCCTGTGTCATAAGTCAAGGGCCGGTTTGGACATCTGGTCCAGACTGAAGGACGTGCCAACAATTTCTGACAAGTCTACTGTCACTGTATATGATACTGTCCTCAAAGCAGCAGCGACAAGCATGCGTCTGTCTGTTAAAGGGTGGTGTAACCCTCAAAGTGCGCTCCACAAACAATAAAAAAATTCTTCTTTTTTTTCTGCCTTTGTGAAATGTGTGGGCTGTAGCCGCACCTGCATCCTTAAAGCAGCAGTGACAAGCGTGCGTCTGTCTGTTAAAGGGTGGTGACACCCTCAAAGCGTGCTCCACAAACAATAAAAAAATTCTTCTTTTTTTTCTGTCTTTGTGAAATGTGTGGGCTGTAGCCGCACTTGCATCCTTAAAGCAGCAGCGAAAAGCGTGCATCTGTCTGTTAAAGGGTGGTGTAACCTCAAAGTGCACTCCACAAACAATAAAAAAATTCTTCTTTTTTTTTCTGTCTTTGTGAAATGTGTGGGCTGTAGCCGTACCTGCATCCTTAAAGCAGCAGCGACAAGCGTGCATCTGTCTGTTAAAGGGTGGTGTAACCTCAAAGTGCGCTCCACAAACAATAAAAAAATTCTTCTTTTTTTTTCTGTCTTTGTGAATTGTGTGGGCTGTAGCCGCACTTGCATCCTCAAAGCAGCAGCGACAAGCGTGCGTCTGTCTGTTAAAGGGTGGTGTAACCCTCAAAGTGCTCCAAAAAATAAAAAACAATTTTTTTTATGTGTTTGTGACTTGTGTGCGATGTAGCCGCACGTGCATCAACACAGTAGCAGCGCCAAGCGTGCGCCTGTGTCATAAGTCAAGGACCGGTTTGGACATCTGGTCTGGACTGAAGGACGCGCCAACAATTTCTGACAAGTCTACTGTCACTGCATATGATACTGTCCTCAAAGCAGCAGCGACAAGCGTGCATCTGTCTGTTAAAGGGTGGTGTAACCCTCAAAGTGCGCTCCACAAACAATAAAAAAATTCTTCTTTTTTTTCTGTCTTTGTGAAATGTGTGGGCTGTAGCCGTACCTGCATCCTTAAAGCAGCAGCGACAAGTGTGCGTCTGTCTGTTAAAGGGTGGTGTAACCCTCAAAGTGCACTCCACAAACAATAAAAAAATTCTTCTTTTTTTCTCTTTGTGAATTGTGTGGGCTGTAGCCGCACTTGCATCCTTAAAGCAGCAGCGACAAGCGTGCATCTGTCTGTTAAAGGGTGGTGTAACCTCAAAGTGCGCTCCACAAACAATAAAAAAATTCTTCATTTTTTTTTCTGTCTTTGTGAATTGTGTGGGCTGTAGTCGCACTTGCATCCTCAAAGCAGCAGCGACAAGCGTGCGTCTGTCTGTTAAAGGGTGATGTAACCCTCAAAGTGCGCTCCACAAACAATAAAAAATTCTTCTTTTTTTCTCTTTGTGAAATGTGTGGGCTGTAGCCGCACTTGCATCCTTAAAGCAGCAGCGACAAGCGTGCGTCTGTCTGTTAAAGGGTGGTATAACCCTCAAAGTGCGCTCCACAAACAATAAAAAAAATCTTCTTTTTTTCTCTTTGTGAATTGTGTGGGCTGTAGCCGCACTTGCATCCTTAAAGCAGCAGCGACAAGCGTGCGTCTGTCTGTTAAAGGGTGGTGTAACCCTCAAAGTGCTCCAAAAAATAAAAAACTATATTTTTTATGTGTTTGTGACTTGTGTGCGATGTAGGCGCACGTGCATCAACACAGTAGCAGCGCCAAGCGTGTGCCTGTGTCATAAGTCAAGGGCCGGTTTGGACATCTGGTCCAGACTGAAGGACGTGCCAACAATTTCTGACAAGTCTACTGTCACTGTATATGATACTGTCCTCAAAGCAGCAGCGACAAGCATGCGTCTGTCTGTTAAAGGGTGGTGTAACCCTCAAAGTGCGCTCCACAAACAATAAAAAAATTCTTCTTTTTTTTCTGCCTTTGTGAAATGTGTGGGCTGTAGCCGCACCTGCATCCTTAAAGCAGCAGTGACAAGCGTGCGTCTGTCTGTTAAAGGGTGGTGACACCCTCAAAGCGTGCTCCACAAACAATAAAAAAATTCTTCTTTTTTTTCTGTCTTTGTGAAATGTGTGGGCTGTAGCCGCACTTGCATCCTTAAAGCAGCAGCGAAAAGCGTGCATCTGTCTGTTAAAGGGTGGTGTAACCTCAAAGTGCACTCCACAAACAATAAAAAAATTCTTCTTTTTTTTTCTGTCTTTGTGAAATGTGTGGGCTGTAGCCGTACCTGCATCCTTAAAGCAGCAGTGACAAGCGTGCGTCTGTCTGTTAAAGGGTGGTGACTTCCTCAAAGTGTGCTCCACAAACAATAAAAAAATTCTTCTTTTTTCTGTCTTTGTGAAATGTTTGGGCTGTAGCTGCACCTGCATCCTTAAAGCAGCAGCGACAAGCGTGCGTCTGTCTGTTAAAGGGTGATGTCACCCTCAAAGTGCGCTCCATAAACAATAAAAAATTCTTCTTTTTTTCTCTTTGTGAAATGTGTGGGCTGTAGCCGCACTTGCATCCTTAAAGCAGCAGCGACAAGCGTGCGTCTGTCTGTTAAAGGGTGGTATAACCCTCAAAGTGCGCTCCATAAACAATAAAAAAATTCTTCTTTTTTTTCTGTCTTTGTGAAATGTGTGGGCTGTAGCCGAACTTGCATCCTCAAAGCAGCAGCGACAAGCGTGCGTCTGTCTGTTAAAGTGTGGTGTAACCCTCAAAGTGCTCCAAAAAATAAAAAACTATTTTTTTTATGTGTTTGTGACATGTGCGATGTAGCCGCACGTGCATCAACACAGTAGCAGCGCCAAGCATGCACATGTGTCATAAGTCAAGGGCCGATTTGGACATCTGGTCCGGACTGAAAGACGTGCCAACAAATTCTGACAAGTCTACTGTCACTGCATATGATACTGTCCTCAAAGCAGCAGCGACAAACGTGCGTCTGTCTGTTAAAGGGTGGTGTAACTCTCAAAGTGCGCTCCACAAACAATAAAAAAATTCTTCTTTTTTTTTCTGTCTTTGTGAAATGTGTGGGCTGTAGCCGCACTTGCATCCTTAAAGCAGCAGCGACAAGCGTGCGTCTGTCTGTTAAAGGGTGGTGTAACCCTCAAAGTGCTCCAAAAAATAAAAAACTATTTTTTTTATGTGTTTGTGACTTGTGTGCGATGTAGCCGCACGTGCATCAACACAGTAGCAGCGCCAAGCGTGCGCCTGTGTCATAAGTCAAGGACCGGTTTGGACATCTGGTCCGGACTGAAGGACGCGCCAACAATTTCTGACAAGTCTACTGTCACTGCATATGATACTGTCCTCAAAGCAGCAGCGACAAGCGTGTGTCTGTCTGTTAAAGGGTGGTGTAACCCTCAAAGTGCGCTCCACAAACAATAAAAAAATTATTCTTTTTTTTTCTGTCTTTGTGAAATGTGTGGGCTGTAGCCGTACCTGCATCCTTAAAGCAGCAGTGACAAGCGTGCATCTGTCTGTTAAAGGGTGGTGACTTCCTCAAAGTGTGCTCCACAAACAATAAAAAAATTCTTCTTTTTTCTGTCTTTGTGAAATGTTTGGGCTGTAGCTGCACCTGCATCCTTAAAGCAGCAGCGACAAGCGTGCATCTGTCTGTTAAAGGGTGATGTCACCCTCAATGTGCGCTCCACAAACAATAAAAAATTCTTCTTTTTTTCTCTTTGTGAAATGTGTGGGCTGTAGCCGCACTTGCATCCTTAAAGCAGCAGCGACAAGCGTTCGTCTGTCTGTTAAAGGGTGGTATAACCCTCAAAGTGCGCTCCATAAACAATAAAAAAATTCTTCTTTTTTTTCTCTCTTTGTGAAATGTGTGGGCTGTAGCCGAACTTGCATCCTCAAAGCAGCAGTGACAAGCGTGCGTCTGTCTGTTAAAGGGTGGTGTAACCCTCAAAGTGCTCCAAAAAATAAAAAACTTTTTTTTTTATGTGTTTGTGACGTGTGCGATGTAGCCGCACGTGCATCAACACAGTAGCAGCGCCAAGCATGCACATGTGTCATAAGTCAAGGGCCGATTTGGACATCTGGTCCGGACTGAAAGACGTGCCAACAATTTCTGACAAGTCTACTGTCACTGCATATGATACTGTCCTCAAAGCAGCAGCGACAAGCGTGCATCTATCTGTTAAAGGGTGGTGTAACCCTCAAAGTGCGCTCCACAAACAATAAAAAAATTCTTCTTTTTTTTCTGTCTTTGTGAAATGTGTGGGCTGTAGCCGTACCTGCATCCTTAAAGCAGCAGCGACAAGCGTGCGTCTGTCTGTTAAAGGGTGGTGTAACCCTCAAAGTGCGCTCCACAAACAATAAAAAAATTCTTCTTTTTTTCTCTTTGTGAATTGTGTGGGCTGTAGCCGCACTTGCATCCTTAAAGCAGCAGCGACAAGCGTGCGTCTGTCTGTTAAAGGGTGGTGTAACCCTCAAATTGCTCCAAAAAATAAAAAACTATTTTTTTTATGTGTTTGTGACTTGTGTGCGATGTAGCCGCACGTGCATCAACACAGTAGCAGCGCCAAGTGTGCGCCTGTGTCATAAGTCAAGGGCCGGTTTGGACATCTGGTCCAGACTGAAGGACGTGCCAACAATTTCTGACAAGTCTACTGTCACTGTATATGATACTGTCCTCAAAGCAGCAGCGACAAGCGTGCGTCTGTCTGTTAAAGGGTGGTGTAACCCTCAAAGTGCGCTCCACAAACAATAAAAAAATTCTTCTTTTTTTTCTGTCTTTGTGAAATGTGTGGGCTGTAGCCGCACCTGCATCCTTAAAGCAGCAGCGACAAGCGTGCGTCTGTCTGTTAAAGGGTGGTGACACCCTCAAAGTGTGCTCCACAAACAATAAAAAAATTCTTCTTTTTTTTTCTGTCTTTGTGAAATGTGTGGGCTGTAGCCGCACCTGCTTCCTTAAAGCAGCAGCGACAAGCGTGCATCTGTCTGTTAAAGGGTGGTGTAACCTCAAAGTGCGCTCCACAAACAATAAAAAAATTCTTCTTTTTTTTTCTGTCTTTGTGAATTGTGTGGGCTGTAGCCGCACTTGCATCCTCAAAGCAGCAGCGACAAGCGTGCGTCTGTCTGTTAAAGGGTGGTGTAACCCTCAAAGTGCTCCAAAAAATAAAAAACAATTTTTTTTATGTGTTTGTGACTTGTGTGCGATGTAGCCGCACGTGCATCAACACAGTAGCAGCGCCAAGCGTGCGCCTGTGTCATAAGTCAAGGACCGGTTTGGACATCTGGTCTGGACTGAAGGACGCGCCAACAATTTCTGACAAGTCTACTGTCACTGCATATGATACTGTCCTCAAAGCAGCAGCGACAAGCGTGCATCTGTCTGTTAAAGGGTGGTGTAACCCTCAAAGTGCGCTCCACAAACAATAAAAAAATTCTTCTTTTTTTTCTGTCTTTGTGAAATGTGTGGGCTGTAGCCGTACCTGCATCCTTAAAGCAGCAGCGACAAGTGTGCGTCTGTCTGTTAAAGGGTGGTGTAACCCTCAAAGTGCACTCCACAAACAATAAAAAAATTCTTCTTTTTTTCTCTTTGTGAATTGTGTGGGCTGTAGCCGCATTTGCATCCTTAAAGCAGCAGCGACAAGCGTGCATCTGTCTGTTAAAGGGTGGTGTAACCTCAAAGTGCGCTCCACAAACAATAAAAAAATTCTTCATTTTTTTTTCTGTCTTTGTGAATTGTGTGGGCTGTAGTCGCACTTGCATCCTCAAAGCAGCAGCGACAAGCGTGCGTCTGTCTGTTAAAGGGTGATGTAACCCTCAAAGTGCGCTCCACAAACAATAAAAAATTCTTCTTTTTTTCTCTTTGTGAAATGTGTGGGCTGTAGCCGCACTTGCATCCTTAAAGCAGCAGCGACAAGCGTGCGTCTGTCTGTTAAAGGGTGGTATAACCCTCAAAGTGCGCTCCACAAACAATAAAAAAAATCTTCTTTTTTTCTCTTTGTGAATTGTGTGGGCTGTAGCCGCACTTGCATCCTTAAAGCAGCAGCGACAAGCGTGCGTCTGTCTGTTAAAGGGTGGTGTAACCCTCAAAGTGCTCCAAAAAATAAAAAACTATATTTTTTATGTGTTTGTGACTTGTGTGCGATGTAGGCGCACGTGCATCAACACAGTAGCAGCGCCAAGCATGTGCCTGTGTCATAAGTCAAGGGCCGGTTTGGACATCTGGTCCAGACTGAAGGACGTGCCAACAATTTCTGACAAGTCTACTGTCACTGTATATGATACTGTCCTCAAAGCAGCAGCGACAAGCATGCGTCTGTCTGTTAAAGGGTGGTGTAACCCTCAAAGTGCGCTCCACAAACAATAAAAAAATTCTTCTTTTTTTTCTGCCTTTGTGAAATGTGTGGGCTGTAGCCGCACCTGCATCCTTAAAGCAGCAGTGACAAGCGTGCGTCTGTCTGTTAAAGGGTGGTGACACCCTCAAAGCGTGCTCCACAAACAATAAAAAAATTCTTCTTTTTTTTCTGTCTTTGTGAAATGTGTGGGCTGTAGCCGCACTTGCATCCTTAAAGCAGCAGCGAAAAGCGTGCATCTGTCTGTTAAAGGGTGGTGTAACCTCAAAGTGCACTCCACAAACAATAAAAAAATTCTTCTTTTTTTTTCTGTCTTTGTGAAATGTGTGGGCTGTAGCCGTACCTGCATCCTTAAAGCAGCAGTGACAAGCGTGCGTCTGTCTGTTAAAGGGTGGTGACTTCCTCAAAGTGTGCTCCACAAACAATAAAAAAATTCTTCTTTTTTCTGTCTTTGTGAAATGTTTGGGCTGTAGCTGCACCTGCATCCTTAAAGCAGCAGCGACAAGCGTGCGTCTGTCTGTTAAAGGGTGATGTCACCCTCAAAGTGCGCTCCATAAACAATAAAAAATTCTTCTTTTTTTCTCTTTGTGAAATGTGTGGGCTGTAGCCGCACTTGCATCCTTAAAGCAGCAGCGACAAGCGTGCGTCTGTCTGTTAAAGGGTGGTATAACCCTCAAAGTGCGCTCCATAAACAATAAAAAAATTCTTCTTTTTTTTCTGTCTTTGTGAAATGTGTGGGCTGTAGCCGAACTTGCATCCTCAAAGCAGCAGCGACAAGCGTGCGTCTGTCTGTTAAAGTGTGGTGTAACCCTCAAAGTGCTCCAAAAAATAAAAAACTATTTTTTTTATGTGTTTGTGACATGTGCGATGTAGCCGCACGTGCATCAACACAGTAGCAGCGCCAAGCATGCACATGTGTCATAAGTCAAGGGCCGATTTGGACATCTGGTCCGGACTGAAAGACGTGCCAACAAATTCTGACAAGTCTACTGTCACTGCATATGATACTGTCCTCAAAGCAGCAGCGACAAGCGTGCGTCTGTCTGTTAAAGGGTGGTGTAACTCTCAAAGTGCGCTCCACAAACAATAAAAAAATTCTTCTTTTTTTTCTGTCTTTGTGAAATGTGTGGGCTGTAGCCGCACCTGCATCCTTAAAGCAGCAGCGACAAGTGTGCGTCTGTCTGTTAAAGGGTGGTGTAACCCTCAAAGTGCACTCCACAAACAATAAAAAAATTCTTCTTTTTTTCTCTTTGTGAATTGTGTGGGCTGTAGCCGCACTTGCATCCTTAAAGCAGCAGCGACAAGCGTGCATCTGTCTGTTAAAGGGTGGTGTAACCTCAAAGTGCGCTCCACAAACAATAAAAAATTCTTCTTTTTTTCTCTTTGTGAAATGTGTGGGCTGTAGCCGCACTTGCATCCTTAAAGCAGCAGCGACAAGCGTGCGTCTGTCTGTTAAAGGGTGGTGTAACCCTCAAAGTGCTCCAAAAAATAAAAAACTATTTTTTTTATGTGTTTGTGACTTGTGTGCGATGTAGCCGCACGTGCATCAACACAGTAGCAGCGCCAAGCGTGCGCCTGTGTCATAAGTCAAGGGCCGGTTTGGACATCTGGTCCAGACTGAATGACGTGCCAACAATTTCTGACAAGTCTACTGTCACTGTATATGATACTGTCCTCAAAGCAGCAGCGACAAGCATGCGTCTGTCTGTTAAAGGGTGGTGTAACCCTCAAAGTGCGCTCCACAAACAATAAAAAAATTCTTCTTTTTTTTCTGCCTTTGTGAAATGTGTGGGCTGTAGCCGCACCTGCATCCTTAAAGCAGCAGCGACAAGCGTGCGTCTGTCTGTTAAAGGGTGGTGACACCCTCAAAGTGTGCTCCACAAACAATAAAAAAATTCTTCTTTTTTTTTCTGTCTTTGTGAAATGTGTGGGCTGTAGCCGCACTTGCATCCTTAAAGCAGCAGCGACAAGCGTGCATCTGTCTGTTAAAGGGTGGTGTAACCTCAAAGTGCACTCCACAAACAATAAAAAAATTCTTCTTTTTTCTGTTTTTGTGAAATGTTTGGGCTGTAGCTGCACCTGCATCCTTAAAGCAGCAGCGACAAGCGTGCGTCTGTCTGTTAAAGGGTGATGTCACCCTCAAAGTGCGCTCCACAAACAATAAAAAATTCTTCTTTTTTTCTCTTTGTGAAATGTGTGGGCTGTAGCCGCACTTGCATCCTTAAAGCAGCAGCGACAAGTGTGCGTCTGTCTGTTAAAGGGTGGTATAACCCTCAAAGTACGCTCCATAAACAATAAAAAAATTCTTCTTTTTTTTCTGTCTTTGTGAAATGTGTGGGCTGTAGCCGAACTTGCATCCTCAAAGCAGCAGCGACAAGCGTGCGTCTGTCTGTTAAAGGGTGGTGTAACCCTCAAAGTGCTCCAAAAAATAAAAAACTTTTTTTTTTATGTGTTTGTGACGTGTGCGATGTAGCCGCACGTGCATCAACACAGTAGCAGCGCCAAGCATGCACATGTGTCATAAGTCAAGGGCCGATTTGGACATCTGGTCCGGACTGAAAGACGTGCCAACAATTTCTGACAAGTCTACTGTCACTGCATATGAATCTGTCCTCAAAGCAGCAGCGACAAGCGTGCGTCTGTCTGTTAAAGGGTGGTGTAACCCTCAAAGTGCGCTCCACAAACAATAAAATAATTCTTCTTTTTTTTTCTGTCTTTGTGAAATGTGAGGGCTGTAGCCGCACCTGCTTCCTTAAAGTAGCAGCGACAAGCGTGCGTCTGTCTGTTAAAGGGTGGTGTAACCCTCAAAGTGCGCTCCACAAACAATAAAAAAATTCTTCTTTTTTTCTCTTTGTGAATTGTGTGGGCTGTAGCCACACTTGCAACCTTAAAGCAGCAGCGACAAGCGTGCGTCTGTCTGTTAAAGGGTGGTTTAACCCTCAAAGTGCCCCAAAAAATAAAAAACAATTTTTTTTATGTGTTTGTTACTTGTGTGCGATGTAGCTGCACGTGCATCAACACAGTAGCAGCGCCAAGCGTTCGCCTGTGTCATAAGTCAAGGGCCGGTTTGGACATCTGGTCCGGACTGAAGGACGCGCCAACAATTTCTGACAAGTCTACTGTCACTGCATATGATACTGTCCTCAAAGCAGCAGCGACAAGCGTGCATCTGTCTGTTAAAGGGTGGTGTAACCCTCAAAGTGCGCTCCACAAACAATAAAAAAATTCTTCTTTTTTTTCTGTCTTTGTGAAATGTGTGGGCTGCAGCCGTACCTGCATCCATAAAGCAGCAGCGACAAGCGTGCGTCTGTCTGTTAAAGGGTGGTGTAACCCTCAAAGTGCGCTCCACAAACAATAAAAAAATTCTTCTTTTTTTCTCTTTGTGAATTGTGTGGGCTGTAGCCGCACTTGCATCCTTAAAGCAGCAGCGACAAGCGTGCGTCTGTCTGTTAAAGGGTGGTGTAACCCTCAAAGTGCTCCAAAAAATAAAAAACTATTTTTTTTATGTGTTTGTGACTTGTGTGCGAAGTAGCCGCACGTGCATCAACACAGTAGCAGCGCCAAGCGTGCGCCTGTGTCATAAGTCAAGGGCCGGTTTGGACATCTGGTCCAGACTGAAGGAGGTGCCAACAATTTCTGACAAGTCTACTGTCACTGTATATGATACTGTCCTCAAAGCAGCAGCGACAAGCGTGCGTCTGTCTGTTAAAGGGTGGTGTAACCCTCAAAGTGCACTCCACAAACAATAAAAAAATTCTTCTTTTTTTTCTGTCTTTGTGAAATGTGTGGGCTGTAGCCGCACCTGCATCCTTAAAGCAGCAGCGACAAGCGTGCGTCTGTCTGTTAAAGGGTGGTGACACCCTCAAAGTGTGCTCCACAAACAATAAAAAAATTCTTCTTTTTTTTTCTGTCTTTGTGAAATGTGTGGGCTGTAGCCGCACCTGCTTCCTTAAAGCAGCAGCGACAAGCGTGCATCTGTCTGTTAAAGGGTGGTGTAACCTCAAAGTGCGCTCCACAAACAATAAAAAAATTCTTCTTTTTTTTCTGTCTTTGTGAATTGTGTGGGCTGTAGCCGCACTTGCATCCTCAAAGCAGCAGCGACAAGCGTGCATCTGTCTGTTAAAGGGTGGTGTAACCCTCAAAGTGCACTCCACAAACAATAAAAAAATTCTTCTTTTTTTTCTGTCTTTGTGAAATGTGTGGACTGTAGCCGTACCTGCATCCTTAAAGCAGCAGCGACAAGTGTGCGTCTGTCTGTTAAAGGGTGGTGTAACCCTCAAAGTGCACTCCACAAACAATAAAAAAATTCTTCTTTTTTTCTCTTTGTGAATTGTGTGGGCTGTAGCCGCACTTGCATCCTTAAAGCAGCAGCGAAAAGTGTGCATCTGTCTGTTAAAGGGTGGTGTAACCTCAAAGTGCACTCCACAAACAATAAAAAAATTCTTCTTTTTTTTTCTGTCTTTGTGAAATGTGCGGGCTGTAGCCGCACTTGCATCCTTAAAGCAGCAGCGACAAGCGTGCGTCTGTCTGTTAAAGGGTGGTGTAACCCTCAAAGTGCTCCAAAAAATAAAAAACTATTTTTTTTATGTGTTTGTGACTTGTGTGCGATGTAGCCGCACGTGCATCAACACAGTAGCAGCGCCAAGCGTGCGCCTGTGTCATAAGTCAAGGACCGGTTTGGACATCTGGTCCGGACTGAAGGACGCGCCAACAATTTCTGACAAGTCTACTGTCACTGCATATGATACTGTCCTCAAAGCAGCAGCGACAAGCGTGCGTCTGTCTGTTAAAGGGTGGTGTAACCCTCAAAGTGCGCTCCACAAACAATAAAAAAATTATTCTTTTTTTCTCTTTGTGAAATGTGTGGGCTGTAGCCGCACTTGCATCCTTAAAGCAGCAGCGACAAGCGTGCGTCTGTCTGTTAAAGGGTGGTATAACCCTCAAAGTGCGCTCCATAAACAATAAAAAAATTCTTCTTTTTTTTCTGTCTTTGTGAAATGTGTGGGCTGTAGCCGAACTTGCATCCTCAAAGCAGCAGCGACAAGCGTGCGTCTGTCTGTTAAAGTGTGGTGTAACCCTCAAAGTGCTCCAAAAAATAAAAAACTATTTTTTTTATGTGTTTGTGACGTGTGCGATGTAGCCGCACGTGCATCAACACAGTAGCAGCGCCAAGCATGCACATGTGTCATAAGTCAAGGGCCGATTTGGACATCTGGTCCGGACTGAAAGACGTGCCAACAAATTCTGACAAGTCTACTGTCACTGCATATGATACTGTCCTCAAAGCAGCAGCGACAAGCGTGCGTCTGTCTGTTAAAGGGTGGTGTAACCCTCAAAGTGCGCTCCACAAACAATAAAAAAATTATTCTTTTTTTTTCTGTCTTTGTGAAATGTGTGGGCTGTAGCCGTACCTGCATCTTTAAAGCAGCAGTGACAAGCGTGCGTCTGTCTGTTAAAGGGTGGTGACTTCCTCAAAGTGTGCTCCACAAACAATAAAAAAATTCTTCTTTTTTCTGTCTTTGTGAAATGTTTGGGCTGTAGCTGCACCTGCATCCTTAAAGCAGCAGCGACAAGCGTGCGTCTGTCTGTTAAAGGGTGATGTAACCCTCAAAGTGCGCTCCACAAACAATAAAAAATTCTTCTTTTTTTCTCTTTGTGAAATGTGTGGGCTGTAGCCGCACTTGCATCCTTAAAGCAGCAGCGACAAGCGTGCGTCTGTCTGTTAAAGGGTGGTATAACCCTCAAAGTGCGCTCCATAAACAATAAAAAAATTCTTCTTTTTTTTCTGTCTTTGTGAAATGTGTGGGCTGTAGCCGAACTTGCATCCTCAAAGCAGCAGCGACAAGCGTGCGTCTGTCTGTTAAAGTGTGGTGTAACCCTCAAAGTGCTCCAAAAAATAAAAAACTATTTTTTTTATGTGTTTGTGACGTGTGCGATGTAGCCGCACATGCATCAACACAGTAGCAGCGCCAAGCATGCACATGTGTCATAAGTCAAGGGCCGATTTGGACATCTGGTCCGGACTGAAAGACGTGCCAACAAATTCTGACAAGTCTACTGTCACTGCATATGATACTGTCCTCAAAGCAGCAGCGACAAGAGTGCGTCTGTCTGTTAAAGGGTGGTGTAACTCGCAAAGTGCGCTCCACAAACAATAAAAAAATTCTTCTTTTTTTTTCTGTCTTTGTGAAATGTGTGGGCTGTAGCCGCACCTGCTTCCTTAAAGTAGCAGCGACAAGCGTGTGTCTGTCTGTTAAAGGGTGGTGTAACCCTCAAAGTGCGCTCCACAAACAATAAAAAAATTCTTCTTTTTTTCTCTTTGTGAATTGTGTGGGCTGTAGCCGCACTTGCATCCTTAAAGCAGCAGCGACAAGCGTGCGTCTGTCTGTTAAAGGGTGGTGTAACCCTCAAAGTGCTCCAAAAAATAAAAAACAATTTTTTTTATGTGTTTGCGACTTGTGTGCGATGTAGACGCACGTGCATCAACACAGTAGCAGCACCAAGCGTGCACCTGTGTCATAAGTCAAGGGCCTGTTTGGACATTTGGTCCGGACTGAAGGACGCGCCAACAATTTCTGACAAGTCTACTGTCACTGCATATGATACTGTCCTCAAAGCAGCAGCAACAAGCGTGCATCTGTCTGTTAAAGGGTGGTGTAACCCTCAAAGTGCGCTCCACAAACAATAAAAAAATTCTTCTTTTTTTTCTGTCTTTGTGAAATGTGTGGGCTGTAGCCGCACCTGCATCCTTAAAGCAGCAGCGACAAGCGTGCATCTGTCTGTTAAAGGGTGGTGTAACCCTCAAAGTGCGCTCCACAAACAATAAAAAAATTCTTCTTTTTTTCTCTTTGTGAATTGTGTGGGCTGTAGCTACACTTGCAACCTTAAAGCAGCAGCGACAAGCGTGCGTCTGTCTGTTAAAGGGTGGTTTAACCCTCAAAGTGCCCCAAAAAATAAAAAACAATTTTTTTTATGTGTTTGTTACTTGTGTGCGATGTAGCTGCACGTGCATCAACACAGTAGCAGCGCCAAGCGTTCGCCTGTGTCATAAGTCAAGGGCCGGTTTGGACATCTGGTCCGGACTGAAGGACGCGCCAACAATTTCTGACAAGTCTACTGTCACTGCATATGATACTGTCCTCAAAGCAGCAGCGACAAGCGTGCATCTGTCTGTTAAAGGGTGGTGTAACCCTCAAAGTGCGCTCCACAAACAATAAAAAAATTCTTCTTTTTTTTCTGTCTTTGTGAAATGTGTGGGCTGCAGCCGTACCTGCATCCTTAAAGCAGCAGCGACAAGCGTGCATCTGTCTGTTAAAGGGTGGTGTAACCCTCAAAGTGCGCTCCACAAACAATAAAAAAATTCTTCTTTTTTTCTCTTTGTGAATTGTGTGGGCTGTAGCCGCACTTGCATCCTTAAAGCAGCAGCGACAAGCGTGCGTCTGTCTGTTAAAGGGTGGTGTAACCCTCAAAGTGCTCCAAAAAATAAAAAACTATTTTTTTTATGTGTTTGTGACTTGTGTGCGAAGTAGCCGCACGTGCATCAACACAGTAGCAGCGCCAAGCGTGCGCCTGTGTCATAAGTCAAGGGCCGGTTTGGACATCTGGTCCAGACTGAAGGAGGTGCCAACAATTTCTGACAAGTCTACTGTCACTGTATATGATACTGTCCTCAAAGCAGCAGCGACAAGCGTGCGTCTGTCTGTTAAAGGGTGGTGTAACCCTCAAAGTGCACTCCACAAACAATAAAAATATTCTTCTTTTTTTTCTGTCTTTGTGAAATGTGTGGGCTGTAGCCGCACCTGCATCGTTAAAGCAGCAGCGACAAGCGTGCGTCTGTCTGTTAAAGGGTGGTGACACCCTCAAAGTGTGCTCCACAAACAATAAAAAAATTCTTCTTTTTTTTTGTGTCTTTGTGAAATGTGTGGGCTGTAGCCGCACCTGCTTCCTTAAAGCAGCAGCGACAAGCGTGCATCTGTCTGTTAAAGGGTGGTGTAACCTCAAAGTGCGCTCCACAAACAATAAAAAAATTCTTCTTTTTTTTTCTGTCTTTGTGAATTGTGTGGGCTGTAGCCGCACTTGCATCCTCAAAGCAGCAGCGACAAGCGTGCATCTGTCTGTTAAAGGGTGGTGTAACCCTCAAAGTGCACTCCACAAACAATAAAAAAATTCTTCTTTTTTTTCTGTCTTTGTGAAATGTGTGGACTGTAGCCGTACCTGCATCCTTAAAGCAGCAGCGACAAGTGTGCGTCTGTCTGTTAAAGGGTGGTGTAACCCTCAAAGTGCACTCCACAAACAATAAAAAAATTCTTCTTTTTTTCTCTTTGTGAATTGTGTGGGCTGTAGCCGCACTTGCATCCTTAAAGCAGCAGCGAAAAGTGTGCATCTGTCTGTTAAAGGGTGGTGTAACCTCAAAGTGCACTCCACAAACAATAAAAAAATTCTTCTTTTTTTTTCTGTCTTTGTGAATTGTGTGGGCTGTAGCCGTACCTGCATCCTTAAAGCAGCAGCGACAAGTGTGCATCTGTCTGTTAAAGGGTGGTGTAACCCTCAAAGTGCACTCCACAAACAATAAAAAAAATCTTCTTTTTTTCTCTTTGTGAATTGTGTGGGCTGTAGCCGCACTTGCATCCTCAAAGCAGCAGCGACAAGCGTGCATCTGTCTGTTAAAGGGTGGTGTAACCCTCAAAGTGCACTCCACAAACAATAAAAAAATTCTTCTTTTTTTTCTGTCTTTGTGAAATGTGCGGGCTGTAGCCGCACTTGCATCCTTAAAGCAGCAGCGACAAGCGTGCGTCTGTCTGTTAAAGGGTGGTATAACCCTCAAAGTGCGCTCCACAAACAATAAAAAAATTCTTCTTTTTTTCTCTTTGTGAATTGTGTGGGCTGTAGCCGCACTTGCATCCTTAAAGCAGCAGCGACAAGCGTGCGTCTGTCTGTTAAAGGGTGGTGTAACCCTCAAAGTGCTCCAAAAAATTAAAAAACTATTTTTTTTATGTGTTTGTGACTTGTGTGCGATGTAGCCGCACGTGCATCAACACAGTAGCAGCGCCAAGCGTGCGCCTGTGTCATAAGTCAAGGACCGGTTTGGACATCTGGTCCGGACTGAAGGACGCGCCAACAATTTCTGACAAGTCTACTGTCACTGCATATGATACTGTCCTCAAAGCAGCAGCGACAAGCGTGCGTCTGTCTGTTAAAGGGTGGTGTAACCCTCAAAGTGCGCTCCACAAACAATAAAAAAATTATTCTTTTTTTCTCTTTGTGAAATGTGTGGGCTGTAGCCGCACTTGCATCCTTAAAGCAGCAGCGACAAGCGTGCGTCTGTCTGTTAAAGGGTGGTATAACCCTCAAAGTGCGCTCCATAAACAATAAAAAAATTCTTCTTTTTTTTCTGTCTTTGTGAAATGTGTGGGCTGTAGCCGAACTTGCATCCTCAAAGCAGCAGCGACAAGCGTGCGTCTGTCTGTTAAAGTGTGGTGTAACCCTCAAAGTGCTCCAAAAAATAAAAAACTATTTTTTTTATGTGTTTGTGACGTGTGCGATGTAGCCGCACGTGCATCAACACAGTAGCAGCGCCAAGCATGCACATGTGTCATAAGTCAAGGGCCGATTTGGACATCTGGTCCGGACTGAAAGACGTGCCAACAAATTCTGACAAGTCTACTGTCACTGCATATGATACTGTCCTCAAAGCAGCAGCGACAAGCGTGCGTCTGTCTGTTAAAGGGTGGTGTAACCCTCAAAGTGCGCTCCACAAACAATAAAAAAATTATTCTTTTTTTTTCTGTCTTTGTGAAATGTGTGGGCTGTAGCCGTACCTGCATCTTTAAAGCAGCAGTGACAAGCGTGCGTCTGTCTGTTAAAGGGTGGTGACTTCCTCAAAGTGTGCTCCACAAACAATAAAAAAATTCTTCTTTTTTCTGTCTTTGTGAAATGTTTGGGCTGTAGCTGCACCTGCATCCTTAAAGCAGCAGCGACAAGCGTGCGTCTGTCTGTTAAAGGGTGATGTCACCCTCAAAGTGCGCTCCACAAACAATAAAAAATTCTTCTTTTTTTCTCTTTGTGAAATGTGTGGGCTGTAGCCGCACTTGCATCCTTAAAGCAGCAGCGACAAGCGTGCGTCTGTCTGTTAAAGGGTGGTATAACCCTCAAAGTGCGCTCCATAAACAATAAAAAAATTCTTCTTTTTTTTCTGTCTTTGTGAAATGTGTGGGCTGTAGCCGAACTTGCATCCTCAAAGCAGCAGCGACAAGCGTGCGTCTGTCTGTTAAAGTGTGGTGTAACCCTCAAAGTGCTCCAAAAAATAAAAAACTATTTTTTTTATGTGTTTGTGACGTGTGCGATGTAGCCGCACATGCATCAACACAGTAGCAGCGCCAAGCATGCACATGTGTCATAAGTCAAGGGCCGATTTGGACATCTGGTCCGGACTGAAAGACGTGCCAACAAATTCTGACAAGTCTACTGTCACTGCATATGATACTGTCCTCAAAGCAGCAGCGACAAGAGTGCGTCTGTCTGTTAAAGGGTGGTGTAACTCGCAAAGTGCGCTCCACAAACAATAAAAAAATTCTTCTTTTTTTTTCTGTCTTTGTGAAATGTGTGGGCTGTAGCCGCACCTGCTTCCTTAAAGTAGCAGCGACAAGCGTGCGTCTGTCTGTTAAAGGGTGGTGTAACCCTCAAAGTGCGCTCCACAAACAATAAAAAAATTCTTCTTTTTTTCTCTTTGTGAATTGTGTGGGCTGTAGCCGCACTTGCATCCTTAAAGCAGCAGCGACAAGCGTGCGTCTGTCTGTTAAAGGGTGGTGTAACCCTCAAAGTGCTCCAAAAAATAAAAAACAATTTTTTTTATGTGTTTGCGACTTGTGTGCGATGTAGACGCACGTGCATCAACACAGTAGCAGCACCAAGCGTGCACCTGTGTCATAAGTCAAGGGCCTGTTTGGACATTTGGTCCGGACTGAAGGACGCGCCAACAATTTCTGACAAGTCTACTGTCACTGCATATGATACTGTCCTCAAAGCAGCAGCAACAAGCGTGCATCTGTCTGTTAAAGGGTGGTGTAACCCTCAAAGTGCGCTCCACAAACAATAAAAAAATTCTTCTTTTTTTTCTGTCTTTGTGAAATGTGTGGGCTGTAGCCGCACCTGCATCCTTAAAGCAGCAGCGACAAGCGTGCGTCTGTCTGTTAAAGGGTGGTGACACCCTCAAAGTGTGCTCCACAAACAATAAAAAAATTCTTCTTTTTTTTTCTGTCTTTGTGAAATGTGTGGGCTGTAGCCACACCTGCTTCCTTAAAGCAGCAGCGACAAGCGTGCATCTGTCTGTTAAAGGGTGGTGTAACCTCAAAGTGCGCTCCACAAACAATAAAAAAATTCTTCTTTTTTTTTCTGTCTTTGTGAATTGTGTGGGCTGTAGCCGCACTTGCATCCTCAAAGCAGCAGCGACAAGCATGCGTCTGTCTGTTAAAGGGTGGTGTAACCCTCAAAGTGCTCCAAAAAATAAAAAACAATTTTTTTTATGTGTTTGTGACTTGTGTGCGATGTAGCCGCACGTGCATCAACACAGTAGCAGCGCCAAGCGTGCGCCTGTGTCATAAGTCAAGGACCGGTTTGGACATCTGGTCCAGACTGATGGACGTGCCAACAATTTCTGACAAGTCTACTGTCACTGTATATGATACTGTCCTCAAAGCAGCAGCGACAAGCGTGCGTCTGTCTGTTAAAGGGTGGTGTAACCCTCAAAGTGCGCTCCACAAACAATAAAAAAATTCTTCTTTTTTTTCTGTCTTTGTGAAATGTGTGGGCTGTAGCCGCACCTGCATCCTTAAAGCAGCAGCGACAAGCGTGCGTCTGTCTGTTAAAGGGTGGTGACACCCTCAAAGTGTGCTCCACAAACAATAAAAAATTCTTCTTTTTTTTTCTCTTTGTGAAATGTGTGGGCTGTAGCCGCACCTGCTTCCTTAAAGCAGCAGCGACAAGCGTGCATCTGTCTGTTAAAGGGTGGTGTAACCTCAAAGTGCGCTCCACAAACAATAAAAAAATTCTTCTTTTTTTTTTCTGTCTTTGTGAATTGTGTGGGCTGTAGCCGCACTTGCATCCTCAAAGCAGCAGCGACAAGTGTGCGTCTGTCTGTTAAAGGGTGGTGTAACCCTCAAAGTGCTCCAAAAAATAAAAAACAATTTTTTTTATGTGTTTGTGACTTGTGTGCGATGTAGCCGCACGTGCATCAACACAGTAGCAGCGCCAAGCGTGCGCCTGTGTCATAAGTCAAGGACCGGTTTGGACATCTGGTCCGGACTGAAGGACGCGCCAACAATTTCTGACAAGTCTACTGTCACTGCATATGATCCTGTCCTCAAAGCAGCAGCGACAAGCGTGCATCTGTCTGTTAAAGGGTGATGTAACCCTCAAAGTGCGCTCCACAAACAATAAAAAAATTCTTCTTTTTTTTCTGTCTTTGTGAAATGTGTGGGCTGTAGCCGTACCTGCATCCTTAAAGCAGCAGCGACAAGTGTGCGTCTGTCTGTTAAAGGGTGGTGTAACCCTCAAAGTGCGCTCCACAAACAATAAAAAAAATCTTCTTTTTTTCTCTTTGTGAATTGTGTGGGCTGTAGCCGCACTTGCATCCTTAAAGCAGCAGCGACAAGCGTGCGTCTGTCTGTTAAAGGGTGGTGTAACCCTCAAAGTGCTCCAAAAAATAAAAAACTATTTTTTTTATGTGTTTGTGACTTGTGTGCGATGTAGCCGCACGTGCATCAACACAGTAGCAGCGCCAAGCGTGCGCCTGTGTCATAAGTCAAGGGCCGGTTTGGACATCTGGTCCAGACTGAAGGACGTGCCAACAATTTCTGACAAGTCTACTGTCACTGTATATGATACTGTCCTCAAAGCAGCAGTGACAAGCATGCGTCTGTCTGTTAAAGGGTGGTGTAACCCTCAAAGTGCGCTCCACAAACAATAAAAAAATTCTTCTTTTTTTTCTGTCTTTGTGAAATGTGTGGGCTGTAGCCGCACCTGCATCCTTAAAGCAGCAGCGACAAGCATGCGTCTGTCTCTTAAAGGGTGGTGACACCCTCAAAGTGTGCTCCACAAACAATAAAAAAATTCTTCTTTTTTTTTCTGTCTTTGTGAAATGTGTGGGCTGTAGCCGCACCAGCGTTCCTTAAAGCAGCAGTGACAAGCGTGCATCTGTCTGTTAAAGGGTGGTGCAACCTCAAAGTGCGCTCCACAAACAATAAAAAAATTCTTCTTTTTTTTTTCTGTCTTTGTGAATTGTGTGGGCTGTAGCCGCACTTGCATCCTCAAAGCAGCAGCGACAAGCGTGCGTCTGTCTGTTAAAGGGTGGTGTAACCCTCAAAGTGCTCCAAAAAATAAAAAACAATTTTTTTTATGTGTTTGTGACTTGTGTGCGATGTAGCCGCACGTGCATCAACATAGTAGCAGCGCCAAGCGTGCGCCTGTGTCATAAGTCAAGGACCGGTTTGGACATCTGGTCCGGACTGAAGGACGCGCCATCAATTTCTGACAAGTCTACTGTCACTGCATATGATACTGTCCTCAAAGCAGCAGCGACAAGCGTGCATCTGTCTGTTAAAGGGTGGTGTAACCCTCAAAGTGCGCTCCACAAACAATAAAAAAATTCTTTTTTTTCTGTCTTTGTGAATTGTGTGGGCTGTAGCCGTACCTGCATCCTTAAAGCAGCAGCGACAAGCGTGCGTCTGTCTGTTAAAGGGTGGTGACACCCTCAAAGTGTGCTCCACAAACAATAAAAAAATTCTTCTTTTTTTTCTGTCTTTGTGAAATGTGTGGGCTGTAGCCGCACCTGCATCCTTAAAGCAGCAGCGACCAGCGTGCGTCTGTCTGTTAAAGGGTGATGAAACCCTCAAAGTGCACTCCACAAACAATAAAAAAATCTTCTTTTTTTCTCTTTGTAAAATGTGTGGGCTGTAGCCGCACCTGCATCCTTAAAGCAGAAGCGACAAGCGTGCGTCTGTCTGTTAAAGGGTGGTGTAACCCTCAAAGTGCGCTCCATAAATAATAAAAAAATTCTTCTTTTTTTTTCTGTCTTTTTGAAATGTGTGGGCTGTAGCCGCACCTGCATCCTTAAAGCAGAAGAGACAAGCGTGTGTCTGTCTGTTAATGGGTGGTGTAACCCTCAAAGTGTGCTCCACAAACAATAAAAAAATTCTTCTTTTTTTTCCTGTCTTTGTGAATTGTGTGGGCTGTAGCCGCACCTGCATCCTCAAAGCAGCAGCGACAAGCGTGCGTCTGTCTGTTAAAGGATTACATCGGTGACAGCATCCAAGTCGGCATGTCAGACAGTCCGTACATGCAGGAAAAAAGAGGCAATTTGGAGGCCCCTGTACAAACTGGCTCTATTTTACCTGAGTTGCCCCCCCTCCAGTGTGCACTCCGAAATAGTGTTTAGTTCAGCCGGGAACCTTGTCAGCAAAAGGCGTAGGAGGTTGCTTCCACAAAATGTGGAGAAGATGATGTTCATAAAAATGAATTATCAACTTTTCCAGGGAGACCAGCCTCCAGACCGTACAGAGGGACCTGTGGTGGTGGATTCCAGCGGGGACGAATTAATACTCTGTGAGGATGAGGATGTACACAACACTGAAGAGGGTGAGGAATCGGTGAATGAGGAGGATGAGGACGACATCTTGCCTCCGTAGAGCCAGTTTGTGCAGGGCCAGATTAATTGCCAGCTTGTTTTGCGGGGGCCCAAACGAACCAATCATTTCAGCCACAGTCGTGTGGAAGACCCTGGCGCTGAAATGATTGGTTTGTTAAAGTGTGCATGTCCTGTTTATACAACATAAGGGTGGGTGGGAGGGCCCAAGGACAATTCCATCTTGCACCTCTTTTTTTTCTTTGCATTATTTACTGTTTGGGGCCTAGTTTTTCAAACTGCCATCCTGTCTGCCACTGCAGTGTCACTACTAGATGAGCCACGTGTTTGTGCCGCCCACTCGTGTCGCTTAGCATAGTCATCCATCTACCTCGGTGCAACCTTTTGGACATAAAAACACTATTGTGAGGTGTGAGGTATTCAGAATAGACTGGAAATGAGTGGAAATTAAGGTTATTGAGGTTAATAATAGCATAGGAGCAGAAAAACCCACAAATTCTGTGATTTTAGCTGTTTTTATGCTTTTTAAAAAAAAATACAGATCCAAAACACAAAACCCAGAACCCAAAACACCGAAGGGTGGGTTTGGCAAAACCAATCCAGATCCAAAACACGAAGAAAGATCCAGATCCAAAATCAAAACACAAAACACGAAAAGTGGCCGGTGCACACTCCTAATATATATATATATATATATATATAGAGAGATATATATATATATATATATATATATATATAGACACACACATACATGGATAGATAGATACAGGAGGCATTCAAGTCGTTTTCAAATAAATTTAAAATGGTCCTTTATTAGGTGGTTTCCAACGTTTTGAGAGTCACCCTGTTATTACGGCCAAGCAATGCATACATTTACACACACATACATACATGCATATACACAAACATACATACATACACACATGTATGTATGTATGTGTATGTGTGTATATATATATATATATATATATATGCAAATACACACACATATATACTGAATATATATATATATATATATATATATATATACACACACTAATACATACAGTACACATACACACATGTATACAGTATATTATATATATATATATATATACATACACACTAATGGACACAGTACACATACACACATGTATACAGTATATTATATATATATATATATATATATATACACACACACTAATAGATACCGTACACATACATGCACGTATGCAGTATATTATATATACATATATATATATAATTATATATGCACACATACATACATACACAACTACACACATACATAGGTGCCAGACTTTACACACCAACCTGTGGGAAGGTACTTTGGTTGTGCATGCATGCTGGTTTTTTCTTATGGCTGGTGGTGGCACCAGCTCAGCCTCTGCGCTCCACCTGCAGGGCTGACTTTTCTCATGTCTGTGCCCAGAACTCAGTTGCCGAGGGAGGCAGGTAGGGGCACTGGGGGATGACCCGGGGGCCAGAGCTTCTAGGGAACACACAGGGACGCTTTAGCACCACATGGGGACGGGGCTTCATCGGCATGGGGCAGGGCTTCAGATTGCATGCAGAGACTGCATGCATGGCCATGGGATGGAGCTTCAGAGTTCAGACAGTCTGGGGTGGAGCTTCGGAAGGCCGATGTGGGGAGGGCGGACGGTGAATGATCGGTGCTCTGGATCCTTCAAGTGCAGTGCAGACAGTCTTGACAGGTAATTTTTTTTTTTTCCTGTCAACACTGTCTGCACTGCAGGAGATGCTGTGGGCCTATTTTCAAGGTGGGCCTGGAGCTGAAGCTCCACCCGCCCCATTATTAATCCGGCCCTGCCTCTTGGTGCAGCCTTCTTCTGTAATGAGAAGCGGTAATGGTGTCATGTTATATGATATAGTGGCCAATATAATATAGACTTTTCTGCAGGTAACTGTAAAGAAGAGTTGGTGTTGCCCATAGCAGCCAATCAGACATTTGCTTTCATTTATATACTGCTAGAAAATGACAGAATCTCATTGGATGAAATGGACTGATTTTTCTACACAGTTACACATAGAGTATTATTATCCCTTATGCCATAATTGTAGTAATGTGATATGTTAGGCAAAACTGTGTAAGGAATTGTATCATATTAAGGGGCCTATTCATCATTACTTCATTTTTACAAAAGTAGGTAAAAATTAAAATTTTCCCCTGCAGTTGTAAAAATTAAGTTATCGGGCCATTCATTAAGAAGGTAAAGCAGGATATATCATGGATATCTTCTACTTACCTTCCTCTTGCGGAATGGCCCGCTGTCCCCATACACTAGCAATTCATAGTTTATTGCGGAAATTCATCGACATGTTCTCCTAGCACATGAGGGCCAAATACTGCAGGGGGAACTGCCGCTGTAAAATGGGGATGCAGCTACGTTTGCAGGACTACAGGCAGGTGGAAGAGAGAAATAATGTAACTTCAAAATCCTCCTAACACTTTATAGCATCTACTTCTCTCATATTATCTTTTCTTCCCAAAATCCTCCATGCTCCAGCCTCATGTATGTGTTACAGTAATTATGAGAATGAGAGGGCAGCAGACTGTTTACATCAAGTGTCCTCTATCCAGGGCCGAAACTAGGATTTTTGTCACCAGGGGCAAGACAGTAATTTGGCGCCCCCCATGTAATTCCCCCTGCAGTAGTGCCCATATTGTAATGCCCCCATAGTAATTCCCATATGTTAATACCCCCATAGTAATGCCCTGTAGTGCCCACCATACAGTAATGCCCCTGTAGTGCCCATGCTCCCATATTAATGCCCCTGTAGTGCCCATGCTTTCATAGTAATGCCCCTGTAGTGCCCATGCTCTCATAGTAATGCCCCTGTATTGCCCATGCCCCATAGTAATATCCCTGTAGTGCCCTTACAGTAATGCCCCTGTAGTGCTCATGCCCCCACAGTAATGCCCCTGTGGTAATGCCCCTGTAGTGCCCATGCCCCAATAGTAATGCCCCTGTAGTGCTCATGCCCCATTAGTAATGCCCCTTATTGCCTATGCCCCCATAGTAATGCCCCTGTGGTAATGCCCCTGCCCCCATAATAATGCCCCAGTAGTGCAGCTTATTAAAAAAAAAAATACTTACCTTGAACCCCGCTCCTGCATCCAGCGTCGCGTCCGGTCCGCCGGCTGCTCCTTGGAACTATGGGGGAGATGTCATGACGTCTCCCCCATAGTGCCCGTGGGGAGAGACGGAAGCTGGAGTTCGGGAGAGAACTCCAGCCTCCGGCTCCGGCTACACCGCGTCGCTGCAGAGAAGGAGCCAGGCGCCCGCTGGTAATAAATATTACCAGCGGACGTCCGGCTTGGAGCCTCTCTGCAGCGCCGGGCTGGAGGTCACTGGCACCAGGTACAGCGGCTCACCCGGTGCACGTGCACCTCCAGCCCCCCCCTAGTTGCGGCCCTGCTCTATCTCTGTCTGACTATTATTATACTGCCAGTGGTGCACTCAGGGGGAGGGGAGGGGGGTGTCCCGGTACCCAGAAACCCACCCACCATCATTTGGCCAAAATCTACCTCATTAAACAAAGATAAAGCATACGTGGCATGTTATTTCTAACACATATTAGATGTATATCTATAACAAGGTTAGGTGCAAATCTATACATTATGGGCCTGATTCTAAGATTTATTCTAATGCAATTGCGATATCTTATGGATCGCAGTTGCTATAATATGCTAACGCCTTCCAAAGCCTAGCCAAGCATAGGAGCACCCACTGCTGCCTTCTTATAACTGTACGATGCCATGGGGTGTATTTATAATGGGTGCAGGGTGTGCGGGGCTCTGCACCGCACACCCTGCACCGATAGTGTACTTACCTCTCCGGAGTCCCAGGTCAGCGCGGGGGGCGGCGCTGTAAAAATGGCTGGAAAATGGCTGCCGCGCCCATTTTCCCATCGTCTGCGCAAGCGCAGTACAGGAAAAATGGCCACCGTGGCCATTTTCCCAGTTACTTGCGCATGCGCTATAGACTCCGGGCACACTCAAGTGCCCAGAGTCTATAAATGTGGCGCTGGCCGTGCACAGCTCTGTGAGGAGGGGGCCCTTGTCACAGACTGCACATGTGCCCCCTCCTCTATAGATACGCCCCTGACGATGCCGTACAACAGAATAAACATCTGTAACATTGATGCAGATTGGGAAGCCAAGCAGCTTGTCTGACCTGCTTAACACACTGCAACTCTCCTGACACACAGGGAGCTCTCATGCTGCGATGGAGATCGCAATGGCTAATTTATGTATGCCCATGAAATGGAGTTTAAACGGTCCAAACACACCAGCATTTGCCTAGCCAGCCCGTTACCTCCCCCAAATGCTGACTTACTGCCCCTCACTTTGCAAGTGAATCCTCTTTGCTTGATCTGCGTAAATATTGGCATTGCGTAAATCTGAGAATCAAGCCCTATATTTCCAGAATTAGTGATATTTGAGGTCTATTTACTAAGCCTTGGATGGAGATAAGGTGAACGTATCAGCCAATCAGATCCTAACTGCCATGTAACAGGCTGTGTTTGAAAAATGACAGGAGCTGGTTGGTTGGTACTTTATCTCAATTCACTTTATCTCCATCCAAGGCTTAGTACATAGACCTCTTACCCCTTACGTGTGTTACCCCTTCCACTACTCTTCCTATAACCCTATAACCAGGTGCGTCTTAAGAGAGGAGGGGCCCATGTGCACTCCCCGTGAAGGGCCCCCTCCTCTCTTCCCAGTGGCCGGCAGCCGACTGGTGCAGCTGGCCAGCCACCGGAGTATTAGTAGACTACTGCACATGCCTAGAACACCGGGAAAATGGCCGCGGCGGCCATTTTCCAGCATTCTGTTCATGCACAGTAAACTCTGGACACTAGAGTGTGCCCGGGGTCTACTGCGCATTCGCAGAACACTAGGAAAATGACCATGGTGGCCATTTTTCGATGTTCTGAGCAGCGCTGACACCCGCCGTGGGACCACGGACAGGTAAGTTTAAAATAATATGGATGCAGGGTGTGCGGTGCGGGGCCCGCGTGCCCAGCACACACTGCACCCATTATAGATAAGCCACCGCCTATAACCTACTACATGTAGTGACTGGCTTTTTGCACTCACCCACTGTCCAGTTCTCTGCTACTGTACTACCTCACACCTAACAGAGAACGACTCCAAACAGAAGAAATGTATTAAAAAAAGGCTTAGGTAACAATAAATTGTAGAAGTAAATTTAAAATCAACAAATAGAGTGTAAATCTCAATATTTTAAATTGATTTACACTTTGTAATTTACATAAACTTTAATAAAATATTAAAGAATAAAGTCTTATATTATCAAAAATATATTATAAATAAAATCTGTATAGTGGAAAAGTTAGAAAACTTTAGTCGTATACATACACACTATGCCCCACTAAACAGCTATATATATTATATACAAATGTTATATTAATAATTAGTTGTGTAATAAAAAGTTATATAATAAAATGTAAAAATAGATAAGCAAAAAAAAAAATATATAGGAATAACTGAAGATATTTAGCCAAGTAGTGTAGCCCCTCAGGCAGATGCATCACCATCATTCGCCTTGGAAATGGTATGAAATACCACCAGCCGCATGGCCAGCAGTTCGATTCCCGGAAGCGCCTGGCCGACAAAAGCAGAGTTCCCGGCAGCGGAAGCCCGACAGTGCTGGAAATCCCGATCGTTGCTAAGGTAAGTATAAACTAACCTAACCCCCTAACCCTCCTTAGGGGTGCCTAACCCTAACCTCCTCCCAAGTGCCTAACCCTAATCCCCCCTCTAAGTGCCTAACCCTAACCTCCCCCTTCCCCGCTGCCTAAACCTAAGTCCACCTGGGGGTGACTAACCATAACCCTCCCGGGGGATGCCTAACCCTAAGTCCCCCCCCTGGTGCCCTAAACCTAACCCTCCCCCCACATGGCTGTCCGCTCTCGGCGCCCGGCATCCCTTCGATCGGGATGCCGGGCGCCTGTCTCCCGGCGTCGGGGAAATGACAGGCGCCTAGACATAGACGCCCGGTATTTCACCCTCGCCGGGATATGACAGTCAGGAAGCCGGCTGTCGGTATTAAGGCAGCTGGTTTCCCGATTGTATACCGTCACCTTCTGGCATCTGAGCTCACGGCCAGTTTGAAAATAACCAACTGACGTTGCCATGGCTACCACCATACTTAACTGGCCACTACAGCTCACTTGCTGCATTACATAAGGCAACTAATAGTGACATTTACAATGACATCTATGAAATATATCTTAGTAACACCTCACAAATTATAATATGTGACATGAGGCAGTGATTGTGGTGGAAGACTGACAGATGGATATCAGATTTCTTGTCTTCAGGACTATTGAAAGTGCCTACAGTTAGCCACTCATGGGTCCCTTTCATTTGCTCACAGTGTTCATAGAGGGTATCAGTAGAGGGCAGTGGCGGCTCCAGGTGGGTCTGCAGCGCAGTCTAAAATTCAAATAGGGGAGTCACACCAACTGCCTTTTCAAACGCTGCCAAACACCATCGCTGGTAGTTTGTGTGATTCCACTATTTGAAACTTGGACTGTGCAGCAACCCCACTTCTGGAGCCACCACAGGTAGAGGGTATGGCTACAATGGGGCACAGAGGTGAGTCTGGCCAGGAAATGCTGGCAGGGAAAGTTCTAGCCATCGTGGAGCTTAGGGCGAAAACTTCCTTCAGTGACCTGAGCTCCAGGGGTAATGGGGGGACGGGGTGTGGCCATGGCTACAAAAAAAAGAAGAAAATAATAATTGCGCTGTACGGAGGGGCACCATTTGTTTGAGTAGGGCAGCGCCATCTGCCGGAGGGGGAAGCGGGAGCTAGTCTTACCTGGTGAAGGCAGACAGGTCCCTCTTCCTTGTGCAGCTCCTTGGTCTCCATTTTCGGTCTTCCGCAGCCGCTCCCAGAATGCCTTGCACGACAACATCACGCATGGCATTCTGGGAGGGTTGCTGGGAGACTGGGACTCCTGAGTCAGAGTCCCAGACTCACAGCTGTGGGGTGATGGCGGCCACCATCAGGGGTAAGAGTATTGTTTCTTTAGGCTCTTTAGCTTATTAAGGACTTGCTGCTGTGTTTTCACAATATCCCGGCTGGCCAGGATTTTGGCAATATTGCAATAGATCATGGCATCTTTAACAGTGCCTGTGATTTGAGCTTTTATTTCCTCTTCTCCCCTCACATGTAAGAGCTCACGGACCTACTCGTCCTTCCAATGTGCCATGATCACCAACCACCTGTACACAGAAAAAATAAAGATTACCGCACTAAAGAAAACCCAGAAAATTTAGATAAAAAATAATAAATAAATAAGAAAATGAATAAAAAATAACTCTTGTAAGGTAATAATGTTGATAGTATTTTAAAATAGATGCCATGTATAATAAGAAACAAGCTCTTTTAATAAGATAATAAAAAACAGTAATTTACATAGTATAACACTATGACATAAATAATAACATTAGATGCTAAATATGTTTACACACCTGGCACCACTCTCCAAACACCTGGTACAAGTTTACCTCGTAGTGTTGCGGGCCTCTCTGCAACTGTTGAGGCACCTAAATCCACCTTGTAGCACTGCACTGGCTTCTTAGCGCTATGTTTAACGTTTATATGGCGTCTGCCCTCCACTGTCCGGCTGTTGCTGATGATCTCATCAACAGGCAGCCGCGTCCGTCCAATCAGGAGCTGTTTGGTGAAGCCCGGTAGTAAATTCCCGGGTAGCACCATTCAGACAGAAGCAGGGTAATTTCCCGGGACTTAAGTCCTGGGAAAAACCCTGGTCGATTGCAGGGGCGGCAGGGCAGGGTAGGTACCTTTCAGACAGGCGCGGCTACCCGGGAATTTGGCTGAGGCAGGCCAAATTCACGGGATTCTCAACAAGTCTGAAAGGGGTATTACTCGCTGTCACCCCTTAATGGGAGAGCTCATTGACAGCTCATTGAGCCCACTTTTTGGTCATAGAAACAAGTCACCCAATGCGTTTCTTAAACAATGACTTCTTCAGGGGTGTCTTTAAAATAAAATAAAATGGGTGTCTTAATATACATTTTAAAATTAACTAATCTAAAAAAAATTATATATTATATATATATATATATATATATATATATAAACAAATGGAGAATAAAAGGCGCTTATAGTTTAAATGGAGCACATTTGTTATATAAAAAACACCAATTGGTACACTCTACTGAGAGATAATAGATAACCATAAAAATGATCGGTCCAATATCAGGAGATGGCATAAAATGTCCTTTTCCACCTAGAAGAGCTGTTGTTGCAAAACTCTTATTTCTCCTTTATAGGAATTGTAAATGCACTGTTCTTTTTTCTGATACACAACAATTCTTTACAGTTTTCACTGAAAGACACCCTCACACCAAAAAAACACCTGGAAGAGGGCCACAATGGCCACTATCAGTAAATGAAAAACACTTTCTTATTTAAAATATGTATAATTTTAATGGCATAAAAGACTTTTATGTCTATAAAAAGAGCTTACATTCAATGAAAGCATACAAATTAAATTATATATATAATAAAAATCCCAGAATTATATATATAATAAATATCCCAGAGTCTCACTATCATATACCAAAGGTTCATAAGAACAAGGAAACTCCTCTAGGACGACCCATTATATCGGGCGTCCAATCTTTAACTTGTAATCTATCTCATTATTTAGATCTTAAATTGCATTTGTAAAAAATGTGAGATCTTATCTCAAAGACTACAACACTTCTGAGACTTTTGAAGGAGTTCAAGTGGTCATATACTTGGTTGACCATTGAAGTGCAGGCTTTATATTCTTCAATTCCACATCCAGTAGGAATTGAAGCAGTTAATAAGACCCTTTGTAATGTTTCAAGTATGGACGATATAGAGAGAGGATTTATTTTGAATGGATTAAGGTTTATTCTTGAATAAAAAAAATTCGTATTTGAAAACGAGTTTTTTATACAAAAGCAAGGTACGGCAATGGGTACAAAGGTGGTGCCCTCATATGCTAATTTATTAATGGACAATGGGAGGACCAGTATATTTTTAATTCTGAATTTGATAAGAACAATATTATTTTATATTGTCGTTATATTGACGATCTTGTTCTTATTTGGAAAGGTGATGATGATAGTATCAAGGACTTCATAAGTTACATTAATAAAAATGAATATAATCTGGTTTTTACATTGATACAGAGTAGCACTAGTATTGATTACCTTGATGTCGTATTGGAAAGTAAGCCTGATCAGCTAATAAATATGAGCACACATTTTAAAAACATGGATGCTAATAGTTATATTCCAGCTTCTAGTTGCCATTTTCCAGCATGGATTAAAAATGTACCCTATGCCCAATTCTTAAGGCTTAGAAAGAACTGTAACAATATAGCTAAATTCCATCAACAGGCGAAAATGCTGAAAGATAGATTTAGTGAAAGAAGCTATTAGAAGGAGGAGATTGAAAAAGCAGCCACGAGAGCCCTTAGTTTAGATAGAGATGAGCTGTTATTAGAAAGAACAAAGATTCCTGATGAAAGGTTTTCTAATTATAGACGTTTTACTACTCAGTTTAATCGAGAAAATAAATCTATAAGAAATGTATTGAATAGGCACTGGAATATATATTGAAGGATCCAATATTAGGCCCTATTCTTCCACAGAAACCTAAACTTGTGTTCAAAAAGGCTAGAAATATGAAGAGTATCCTAGCACCTAGTAAATTAAGATCTAAGAATAGACAACAGATTAGCTTTACTAGTTCTGGATTTCTTCCAGTTAGCAGGGGTTGTTTTCCATGTAGGAAGTGTATTTGCTGTAAATTTATGGACAAATCACCCTTTTATTGGATTGATGATTAGGGGAAGGAATACAAGATTAAGGATAGAATAAACTGTGATACAGAATTTGTAATATATAAAATCACATGTGGATGTAACAAAGTTTATATAAGGAAAACGAAGAGATGTCTGAAAATACGTATTCAAGAGCACTTGAGAAATATTAGGAATAAAATCTGCATTCACAGTCTACCCAGACATTTCCAAGAAGTACATGGGTCTGAAGCTTCAAGTTTTCAGCTCTAGAGCATATAAAATTAGACCCTATGGGGAGAGATAGGGAATTGGAACTCTCAAAAAGAGAATCTTATTGGATTTATTCATTAGATACCCTTGCCCCTAAGGGTCTTAACGACAGTATAGACATTGTGTCGTTTTTACACAATTAGGGGGAGTTGCTCTGTATACCCTATTTTTTGCTGTTTGTGATTTTATTCCATTTTATGATTTAACTATATATATGTGAATGGATATGGATACTAGGTCTGAGTGGAAGTTATACTATAGGAAAATTGCATAGTGATCTAGATTGTGTCTGTAAAGCTGTGATTTTGGCTAAAGAGTCTCTATACATTTTTTATTAGTATAATGATTACAGTTAGCAGCATGCACCCATTTCATCGAATATGGTTGATTAACATTAGTCTTAGTAGTGTAATTTTTTGTATGCGCTTTATAATACTGTGAGCAATTGTTACTAGTATTACGATTGCACATCCACATTTTTATATTTAGATATTTTTAGTGTTATTTATTGAAGGGTTAAATTGTTCCGGAAGCTGGAATATGGCTTGGAGGATAGAGAGCAAGTGTACAAAATCATGCTGTAGGTTGGAACGCAAGCTGTGAGGCATGCGTTCCACAATTGAACAACCCGGATGTCAGCACCTAAATGAGAGGTGAAGCGTCAGCCTGGCTGGAGGATGTAGGGCGTTGCTGGCATACCAAGCCGTAAATGGAACGCAAGCTGCGTTCCACAAACACCGGAACCGGGAAGTGAGCGCCCGCAATTGGAGGTGGCTATTACCATCGGCCGAGTGAAGCGCGGACTTTGAAGTCTGCGTTCCATATACCGGAAGCTGCGTTCCACAAACACCAGAACCCAGCAGTGAGTGCCCACAATTGGAGGGCCTATTACCATCAGCCTAGTGAAGCGCAGACTTTGATGTCTGCGTTCCATATACCGGAATTCGGGAGCGTTAGTCTATGATAAGAGGGGCTAATTATAAACCCCCGGTGTGATTTGTTGAAGGGATTCACTGGATATTGTTGTATACCATTTGGTTAGGGGAAAGATGAATCATAGGTTTTTTGCACTGAATCTCAAATTCACTCATTTTTGTTTGGAGACTGATTTCCAGTCTTTTTAAGCTGAGTTTAGCTGTTAAATTCATTATACAGAGGTCAAGGTATCACTTCCTGGGAGGGGGTATAAAAATCCACAGCTGCTCTATCAGTTACAGGTACAGCTTGCTGAACCAGCTATTTTTTGGCTCCTGTTGTAAAGGATTGGAATGTAAGTAAAATTAGAATTAAAGTTTAGGATTTGAGACTCTTTATGCAAGATACAGCTAATGGCAACATTGATAATTATGTTTTGTCTATGAATTATGTTAAATGTATGCAATTTGGATTATATTATAGTGTACAGAGAGGCTGCTATATATTGACTGGTATTCTTAATGTTAAGTTTCTCTAAAGGTCATTTAGTATAGGTATAACTAATGATCTGAGTTTACTTGGTAAAAATCGGGGCTATTTGAGTTATACTATTTTAGAGTATTGTAAATAGCATCTAATTATTAAGTTGAGTAGCCACATCTGATTCCATATTTATGAGCTACAATATATTAGAGTATTTTCAAATAGCATTACCAGTAGAATATTTATTCCGGCCACTAAATTAGAGACAATTCAAATGATATATTATCACTAAATCCTTAAATAATATTAAAAAGATTGTTATTTATGTTATGTCCTTTTATAGGCAAATGTGTTCATTATATTTTAGTGTGTCTGCCACTAATCTAGTTTAAGTAGAGACAATTTAATTAGTTTATTAAATCATTAAATAAATAAATTGTTGTTATGTCTTTTCATAGGCAAATTTACTCATTTTTTGCATCCTGTCCATGAATTTTAAACAAATTGTCAAGTGAAACATTCCATCTCCCAAAAAAAAAATTTGTAGCTGGAGAACTGGGTTATTGTGGTGTGATCCTGTCTTGTCACAAATAGAACTGCGGGTTTATTGCTACAATGGTATGTATAGGATATTTCCTTCATATGCATTTTATGTTTTGTCTCTAGTTCATGTTTTAAAGAAAACTGTTCTAGATAATGCTAAATGTTGTTTACATGTTATACCCTGCACTTTTACACCCTTGTATCTTTGTTTCTAAAGATGTATCCCTGATGAAATTCTGTTAAGTAATGAAACACGTTGGGTTCTTCATTTATTGTATGCTTTTGTTGAATGTAAGCTCTTTTTATAGACATAAAAGTCTTTTATGCCATTAAAATTATACATCTTTTAAATAAGAAAGTGTTTTTCATTTACTGATAGTGGCCATTGTGGCCCTCTTCCGTGTGTTTTTTTGGTGTGAGGGTGTCTTTCAGTGAAAACTGTAAAGAATTGTTGTGTATCAGAAAAAAGAACAGTGCATTTACGATTCCTATAAAGAAGAAATAAGAGTTTTGCAACAACAGCTCTTCTAGGTGGAAAAGGACATTTTATGCCATCTCCTGATATTGGACTGATCATTTTTATGGTTATCTATTATCTCTCAGTAGAGTGTACCAATTGGTGTTTTTTATATAACAAGTGTCTTCCATTTAAACTATAAGCGCCTTTTATTCTCCATTTGTTTTTTGTGTCTATTTACTATATCTTTCTAACAGGGATATAGGAGTAAGGTGCAGCTATTGTAATTTATCTGTTAGGTTGTTTTATTCCTCTAGATTAGCGCAAAGGGGGTATTTTTGTTTGTTTATATATATATACACACAAACATTCTATATATATATAATTATTGAGTGTTGAAAGGCATATACATATATCCCTAGTATCATTTAGACCAAAATAGGATCCAAAAGCATTTGACAATATACATATATCCCTAGTATAGTCATAGACCAGAATAGGATTATAATTAGAGATATGCACTGACCCCTGTGTTTTGGTTTTGGATCTGGATCTCCCCTGGTTTTGAATCTGGATTGGTTTTGCCAAAACCTCACCTCCGTGTTTTGTTTTTCGCTTTTGGTTTTGGATCTGGATTTTTTCTTAAAAAATCATAAAAACAGCTAAAATCACATAAAATGGGCCTTTTTTTGTTCCTACAGTATTATTAACCTCAATAACATTTATTTCTACTCGTTTCCAGTAGGGGTATACACCGGACACTTTTCGTGTTTTGGTTTTGGATCTGGATCTTTCTTCGTGTTTTGGATCTGGATTGGTGTTGCCAAAACCACCCTTCCGTGTTTTGGGTTTTGGATCTGTATTTTTTTGGAAAAAAGCATAAAAACAGCTAAAATCATAGAATTTGTTTTTTTTTTTGTTCCTATGCTATTATTAACCTCAATAGCATTAATTTCCACTCATTTACAGTCTATTCTGTACACCTCACAATATTGTTTTTAGGCCAAAAGGTTGCACCGAGGTAGCTGGATGACTATGCTAAGCGACACAATTGGGTGGCACAAACACATGGCCCATCTAGGAGTGGCACTGCAGTGGCAGACAGGATGGCAGTTTGAAATACTAGGCCCCAAAGAGTACATAATGCAAAAAAAAAAAGATGTGCAAGATGGAATTGTCTTTGGACCCTTCTACCCACCCTTATGTTGTATAAACAGGACTTGCACACTTTAACAAGCCAATCATTTCAGAGACAGGGTCTGCCACATGACTGTGGCAGAAATTATTGGTTCGTTTGGGCCCCCACAAAACAAGCTGGCAATTAATCTGTCCCTGCACAAACTAGCTCTACAGAGGCAAGATGTCATCCTTATCCTCCTCATCCAACGATTTTTCGCCCTTGTCAGTGTTGTGCACATCCTCATCCTCACAGAGTATTAATTTGTCCCCGCTGGAATCCACCACCACAGGTCCCTCTGTACTTTCTGGAGGCTGGTCTTCCTGGAAGAATTGATAATTCATTTTGATGAACATCATCTTCTCCACATTTTGTGGAAGCAACCTCCTATGCCTTTCGCTGACAAGGTTCCCGGCTGCACTAAAAACTCTTTCGGAGTACACACTGGAGGGGGGGCAACTTAGGTAAAATATAGCCAGTTTGTACAGGGGCCTCCAAATTGCCTCTTTTTCCTGCCAGTACAGGTACGGACTGTCTGACATGCCTACTTGGATGCTGTCACCGATGTAATCCTCCACCATTCTGTCAATGGTGACGGTATCATATGCAACAGTCCTGTGTCACCCCCAAGGTACCACGCAACGGCACCCAGTTTGGGAACCACTGTACTATAGTGTTGCAGAACTAAGAAAGAAAACTGACTGATGCACCTGTATTGATTAAACATACTGCATAAGATGTTATATTGAAAAAAACCCTTAAGATGATTATAAAGAATAAACTAATGTGAAAGAAACAAACTCTTTAT